>JAIEZT010001390.1:18320779-18700060 GCA_019594935.1 Periophthalmus modestus | reverse complement strand
TTATTTTTATCTATTTTGTTTTCTATAAAATTTACGCTAGTTTTCTAGCAAAAATTAACTTTTTTCTTTCTAAAGTTGGTGTTTTTTTAAATAATTACAATAGACTCAAAAACCACGGACATCATGGAAGAAGCAAAGGCATTGTTAAGGTGCCATCTGGTGGTTAGCACTCAGAAAAAACCATTGTGGATCCATAGGAGTTAGCTGCGACTTATTCAAACAGATCCTTAATATTAATCGCACTAGAACAAATTATACCTGAGCTTATTGCCATGGGAAATGTAAAAATTGTTCACTCAATCGTCCCTGTACAAGAATCGCTCCTAGGGTTTTTTAAATATTCTTTTTGCAAATAGACCGTTAGACCCATTTAATTGAAATGGAACTGGAAATCTATGAACAAAATCATCGGTGTTATTATAACTTTGTAAAAGAAAATTTTACTCTCCTCCTGTCCCATTGAGCAATGCTGTGACCTCGTCCCAGCCCTCTGCTCAGATGGGGGTCTAACTGCCCTGGTGGGTTGTGCCCCTGGGTTCCCCTGCGCGGGTGTGGAGGGAGGGTGCGGGTGCTGGGTTGGTGGTTTGGTTGGATGTATGTCAGGATCTGTGGCCCCATTGATTGGTCTGAAGGAAAATCCACTTCCCTAAAGAGGCTGGAGGTATTTTTGTGTCTGAGGCAACCATATATAACCCTTTTTTTCATTTTTCCAACTGTCTGTGGCTTTTGACATTTGTCCGTATCTTCCACCCCCAGTGTGTCTTGTTCCTCTTCCTCCTCCGTATAGGTGAGAAAAACCTATTTTTCTATCTTTTTCAACACCTTTCTTCGGAGAACAGCATCATACACTTAATAAGACAATTGTTTAATATATGCCAGCGGAGCCATTTTGAATACCCTCAAATCTAAATTAACTGATCTCCACCGTTGACCTATTATGATTCTTTCTAACGCACTCTGTTGCTTGTTGATGACTTTTCACCTTTTGGCTTGTCAGGGCTAAATTTATGCTTTAAATTTTCAGTTTTTATTGCTCTGAAGTTGTTAGGGAAAGTAAACAGTGTATACTTGGAGCCTAGCCATTGCTATGACTCTTTGCACTGCAGCTACAGACACGCTGCCTTGTGTCTGCAAGTTTAACCCTAGGAAGTAAAATGTAGCGTAAAAAGTAATCTGGCTGGTAAACAAATTGCTATAACAGTGCAAGTACATTTCTGATTTTAATGACTTTCACTATCACTTCTAAATTTCTGAAAAAAGCCTCAAAAACAAACATTAGCACTGAATAATAGTTATTGATAATTTAACTGATTTGATATTTGTTACATTGATTGGTGGTTGAATGTTAACCATGGCTGTTCAATGCTTTTTTAATCTAATACTTAAACTAGTGATGAAATTAGAACAATTCGGACAAATAATATGCATAATTACCTAGCTTCTCTTATCAATAGCTTGATAAATCAATTACCACTGCTGTTAATTGGCTAACATGTCCAAATGGTTCAAAAGTTACTATAGAGTTGTAAATGGTGGTTGCCAGTTGCCACCTGATCCTGTTGGTCCCAGTTTAGTCCAGAGAGACTCCATCCTCAGCTGTGGCCCGCGATCACGTTACAGCTCAAATATTTCTGTCCATCCAAGTCCACCTTCTCACTGAGGAACATGTTGATCTCAGAGAAAACTTCTTCACGAAGGTCAAAATCACTCATTACTAGTACTGTGTGTCTCTGTGCAGGTCGTGAGCCTCAAAAACCCGCCAAGATGTCTGAGTAAGTAGGCCAGACCAGTTTAATGGAAAAAAAAATTGTGTTATGATTGATGTGTGTATACGTGTTGTGTGTTCGAGTTAAATTATTACGGGCATTGTGCGGACTCAATTCATGACGTGCCTCACTTATGGGAATAAAAATCAGGCCCCAATGACCAATATGATTGAAGTTCTGATATGGGTTAAAAGGTTTTTAAGCTAAAGCCCAACTATGTAACTTTTTCGCCAAAAATAGACTAAAAACAAGCGTCCTTACTGTGAGGAGGCTTGCATCTCCACAAACCTGACTCTTTCCATGGAAATGTTATGTTCCATATGGCATAAAATTGGTCTATCTACATGGAGAATGTTCTGAAGTGGTTTTAACTTTCTATTTTCATGGAATCAGGCAGGTGACCTACCACCTCCAGAAAGTTACATAGTTGTTGCTTTAAAGTTAAGGTAAGGCAAGTATCGTAAATGTTAGGTTCAGTCTACTGGAATGAATGTAAGGCATATAATGTCCCCAAAAAGTATGGAAACTCAATATATATACTTTGCACTAAATTATATAATTTGGTTCAGTGGGATTCAAAATAGCATCTATAGGGAAAAAAAAGGGACCTGATATATCAAATCAATATTGTTTTGTGTTATTAATATGTACAGTCCAACTAACAAATAAAAATGCAAACTGAACTTTCCTCTTAACAGGAAAAAGATGACATCCAGCCGCAGGCATCACTTGAAGGTATTTCTTATTAGAAGATGTGACTGTGTTTTGTTATGTTAGTCTAACCAGCTCCATGTTTTCCTGTGTAGAGTGTGATCCTGCAGATTGCCCTGAACTGGCTGGAGCAGGAGAAGAAAGATATTGAGGAGGCCAAACAGGCTTACATGAACGAGCACTGTCCCGACCCCGATATGGGAGGGGACCAGGCTGCTCTCATGGTGAGGAGTCATGTTATAAGTCCGAACTGTGTTTTTTATTTTGTGTTTTATTACATTACCAGTCAAAACTTTGCCCACACCTTCTCATTTGTTTTTTAAATGTTTACTACTTTGCACATTTTAGATACAGACAGACGGCATCAAATATATGGTGCTAGATGGATGGGATTATGTAGCAAAGAAAAAAAGTTAAATAACACAAATAAATATACAGTATATTTTCATATATAAAATTCAAATTCCTCAAAGTAGCCACCTTTTGCGTTTTTTGGCATAGATTTTTTTTTTTGTTTTTGTTAGCCACATTCCAGATGTGTTCATTCATGGTTTTGATGCCTTCAGTGATGCAGACTGGTAGTGGATGTGTTACCAAGAAAATCCCAATAAAAAAAAGCAGTTGTAACTTAAGGGAGTCCAGGTCAGGAGACAGCGGTAATCATAGCATATAAACCAAAAAAATAGGGTTAGCGCTCTTTGTACTTTTACGTTGCATGGTCTACATTGAGACTGGAATGTTCCATAGTGTGGCATCTTTATTCATTATCAAGAAAAGTTTAGAAAAAGATTCTTACTGTAAGCATGGCCGCCTCTACGCAGATCTAAGCTGTAACTTGGCCTGGTGCCGTCACCTGTTTGTGTCCTTTGAGATGGATAAGTGTAATGCCATACTGTGGAATGTTTGAGGCAAAGCAATAATATCTCCGTGGAGACAGGCAAATGGCAGACCACCCACCAGAAAAGTTGCATTCTGCAGAGTCAATTGTGTATTTCTGTGGGTTAGTCTTTGTTTAGAATTACAAATTTAGCACATGTAGTCCCATTTTGACCTGGTTTAGTCTTAGTTTAGACCTAGAAAGTCATGTTCTAGACCTGGTTTAGATCTGGTGGAAGTTCAAGTCTTTTCTTAGATGGAAACTGGTGTGAAAAGTTTGAGAACGACTAGTCTTGACAAAAGTTGTAGTTGATTATAAACCCAATATGAGATTGTACCAGGATATTCATTTCTATTAGGCACAAACTCACTGTGACCTAGTATTTTATGGACAATGGTGATACTTTTAGATTTAGCTACAGTTGTGGGGAAACTATGAAAAAGTTAAAATACCAAGCATAGTACTTGTAATACTCTATTTAATCAGTCCAGTAATTAATATCTGATTATTGTTTTGGACAACAGGAGCTGGCTAAGAAAATCTACGCTCAAATTGACAAGATGACGATGAGAGGTACGACATCGAGGCCAAAGTGCAGAAGGCCGACAAAGAGGTAAATCAAATGCGTTAATATTTGGCATTATACTGGGGGACTAAACCCGGATTAAACCTGGACGAGACTAAAGTAGAACTAAAAACAGCAAAGGAACAAGCAGTATCTAGGACTAATTGCTAACTATTTGGTATGTGGTAGCTGCTAGTCCAGTTTTGTGCAGTTCAGTCTGGCTATGCTTCTGTTGTAGGGAGTATTATACCTCTGAGGACATAGGCCAAGATATCAAGGACTAAGCTGGCAGTGAATGACCTCAGTACAACCCAGAAATTGAATTACTTAAACACTTACTACATACATTAACATTACTCTCTCATCAAAAACATGCCTGAAAAAGTTTTTGATGTCATCCATGCATGTTTAACGTATTTTAGTAATCGCTCCCCGTCCCTATTCAAACCCTCTTTACGTTAGGTGTAAGATTCTGTGCAATGCTCAGCCCACAAAGCTACGTCATCCATGCTCCCACACAACAATTCTCCATAAATATACAAAAAACATGGTACAAAACTGTACACAGCAACTTGGAGATCAAATGCAGGGGGGGGACTTGGAGAGTCAAAAACGAAAGTGAAACTTATAAAGAATGTTAATATGTAGCTTTAAATGAATGTAGCATTTTCACAAACAGTAAAAGGTAACATGGTGATCTAAATATGTTACGTGTTAGCAGTTAATACCCCATAGAAGCAAATTTATATACTATTAATATGTGGTCCCTAAACTAAAGTGTCACCAGAGAGTTTTTTTTAAATATCAATGATAATAGTGTCTGTGTGTCCCAGATTGAGGACCTGAAGATCAAAGTGGTGGACCTGGTAGGAGTGAAGAAGCCCGCTCTGAAAAAAGTGCGTATGTCCGCTGATACCATGCTCCAGGCTCTGCTGGGCTCCAAACACAAGGTCACCATGGATCTGAGGTCCAACCTGAAGCAGGTCAAGAAGGAGGTCAAAGAGGAGGTGAGTACAACAGCAACTACCAGTCTTATCTGTATGTGATCTGAAGAACATCACTTTACTATGATAATACTAATACTATAATTCGTCGTGTGTTTTTGCCCATTTAGGAAACACAGGTCCTGAAGTGTCACTTAGTCAGTATGTTAGTCCTCAGTCTAAATAGACAAGCTAGTGAAGTATAAAGTGGTTGGTAGTAATACATGCAAGATGGCTAAGTTTAATGCCCTATTGTGGAACATTCTAAGCAAAGCAATAGCATATTCATGAGGCAAGCAGCTGGGCGGACCCTCTTCTAGTTAGTTTACATAATGCACCTTTAATATGTCACGACAGAACATTTAAAAATACTTTCATCTTTTGGGGGTTTTGTGTTGTAGTTTCCTTTTTTTTCATCTCAACTATTACCCAGACTCACTGATCACTGACTTATTACTGTCTTTCTCCTCCAGTCGTCAGAAGCCGTGGGCGACTGGCGTAAGAACATTGAGGACAAGGCCGACAGGAAGAAGATGTTCGAGACCTCCTAAATCTGCGTCTGAGCGTGTGTGAACCCCATAGCTCGCACCAGCCCTGAGCGCCCAGAGGAAGTGGACAGTGATCACATTTTTTTTTAAACGGTTGTTTTTGCACTTTGCCTGAAAGAAAGAGAGACAGAGGGAGGGGGGAGAGAGGGAGAGAGGGAGGGGGAGGAATGGAAAGAAGCACCAAGAGTTTCGGAAGGTTCACAGTCATCCCTCCATCAAGCATCAAGTCTTAACCCCACACACAGGAAATCAAGCTGTACCCAACAATAAAGTCTTATGTGGATGAACAAGTGTCAAGGGTCTCTTCATTCAGATGGGTAATATGGTCTATGGAGAAAATCTGAAAAAAAAAAAAAAAAAAAAAAACACAATACAAATTTGTCTTATATTTACACGTTACAATTCAGAATAATATATACTTTATGGTATTTATTTGTATTAGAAAGTAATGTGGAGATGATTATATTATGGTATATCACCTCATATTAAAAAAGCATGTATAGACTCCTGACTCATTATGATTTATGAATAAAATGCATAACAGTGACCAGCAACTAAAAAAGGGGGGTACTTCCTTTGTCAACACACATAGACTGAAACAACAGCAAGAAAAGTCTGTTTTTCAAAATTAAATTTATATAAAGTGGAAATGATCTTTCTAATATCATGTGGGTTTATATGGGGCTAGTACTAATCCCAACAGCTTTCAGCATTAGGTTGGGTTTAGATCAGACATGGGCACACACGGGGGCTTAACAGCTCACCAAAAGTCGCCAAATTTATTAAAATAGATAAGGGTAAACCTTGTTTTAAGTTTTTCTGCGGTGTTTATTTAACTGAAATTCATTAAACATTGTGAATTTTTGAATTTCAAACATTTTAGAACCCATTGTGGGCCCGTATTTCAAAGTTTGCCACCCCCTGGTTTTAAATACTAATTATTCGATCACAATTTCAAAATCTCACATGGAATAGCCACTGATAGTTCGATCAATACATTACTTGGAGTAAGTTAGTGCCTTGCCCAAGGACACAACAGCAGTATGTACTGGCAGGAGCTAGGATTTAACTGCTAACCTGCTCATCATTAGAACAAAAATCTACAAACTTGGATACTGCCATTAGAGATTTAAAATAATCAAGAACAACCTCTTTTTTAAGGGAGACATAAAGGAAAACTTTTTTTTTTTTTTTGTCATTTTGGTCTCATAAAATATTCGCATTCATGTGAAAATAACAAAAATGTACAATTTGCACCAAAAATGTGTCCAATCTAATTCTAAGTCTGATTTAGATTTTACTGAAAAAATAAGGTGAATTTTGAATTTTTTAGGACAATTTTCAGTAAGATCTGTTTACTCAAATACTGTGTATGATATCCCAAATCCCCTCAGTACTTTTGTATGTATCTAATATAATATGACAGATTCATATGTCCCAAATATGGTCATTTTTGTCAATGCTTCCCACACTTGTCAAACTTGCAAGACATTTTGTTCTTAGATTCATGTGACTAAACTACAGAAGGTGTAGTTTGCCTTACCTTCCTGTCAATACATTACTATGAAACACTACAGTAATCAAACATGTACAGTACTTTTGGTCAGAGTCAAACCCCCCCTCACACTTGATGTATACTCACGCAGTACTACGTTATACACACGCACAGCAGTAAACTATTAATAGCACTATATGTACACTTGACTAAATAATATTTTTAAGAGGCGAGAGAACGGCATCCAAAAGCAACCACAGTAAAACAACCCGCAACAGGTGCACATGACAAGCACGGAGAAGTTATATCTGAAGTAAAAACATATTGTAGTACTAATGTGGGGTTTTTTTTTTCATATTAGTTCATTATCGACTCACGCTGGTACAGTTCCTCTCTAGGGCAGAATAAAGGTTATGTTCATGTGATACTGCCCAGAGAAGTCTATGGTGTAATTATCTGTCATTATCTGTATATAATCACAAAGGGACGGCTGTTTGAGTCACAAGGTTCAATGTGGTGAGTTTGTGGGACCAATCTCAGAGTAAGAATAACGTTACTTCAAATATAATGTTGCACAAGTAGAACTACAAAGAAATGGTCAAAGTAAGCCTCAAGTAAGAGTGAAAAGGTACTACCTAAGTAAGAGTAACTTCAAGAGTACATAAGATCTGATTTATAATTGAAAACGTAATGTAATTTGAAGGACAAAACATTAAATAAAGTGCACAATCTGGTATTTTCAAAGGACAGACATAAAAACTTGAAAAACTAAAGTCATATCTGAAGGAGCAGTGCAAGAAAAACACATACAGTCACTATAAAGTAACCACAACTTTTAACCCAAGTAGGAGTACTATTACTTCAACACAAACATGACACAAGTAGGAGTAAAAGTATGCTGCAAAAGTACATGTATCTGAGTATACCACCTCGGACAGTGCCCAAAAAAAAAGATGTTTTCAAAATGATAAGTAGCGATGGATGAAGTACTTAACTTTGTTACTTAAGTAAAAGTACAGATGCAGAGGTAAAATGTTACTCAAGTAAAAGTATCATATGAAAAAATTTACTTAAGTAAAAGTATTTAAGGACCCGTTTTCAAAATGTAAATGTAAAAAGTAAATGTATTTCACACAAGTGTTGGATTAAATGTAGTAATATTGATTAAAATGATACTGATTTCGGTCAACAGTAACATTGCGAATCAACTTCTTAATTTTTTAATGAATTTTGTGTATTTATTTTTGTTTGCTCGTTGAACTTGAAAATTTTAGTCAGGATGTTACCACGTTTTGTTTTTTTTATATTTTTTTGTGATACTGATACATTCTCGTCTCTAAAACAGTAGCCGCAGTGTTAGACGTAGGTCCTCTGCTCCTCTGCGTCACCCCGTGGTCCGAGCTCCTTGTATGGACCTTCCTTCTGGGTTTCCAAGGCTCCTCTGGATCTTAGGTTTCTTCTGGAGCTAACTTTATCCCCTCAGCTCAGTGGGAGTGTCAAGAGGTGCCTGCAGTTATATTTAAGACAGGTGACTTCACTGGGAGAAATGGTGAAATTATTATCAAAGTTGTAGGTCTACTGAAAAGTTTGAGACGTTGTGATCAAAAATATAATGAAAATACAACTTCTAATGTGTTATAGATTAAAAATGGGAATTATACTGAGACTAGATTAGATCAAAACTAAACCAGGACTAGTGACGTAACAGATTTGTGTGAGGTGACGTGAATATACTTAATAAGCTTTCATCGACAACACTCAAACACATGAACTCTTGACCCTAAATAAATAGATTTTTATATTTAAATACTTAATAATTAATGTACTTAGATCACCTTAAAATCTAAATGATTAGCTTTGAAAACGAGCAGAGGACTTGATCATTTATTGCATGATTTTGATAAATATACAAACTCATGGTACCACTTTTTAATTACTATAGCACATAACCAGTGGTGGAATGTAGCAAAGTAAAAGTAGTTAAGTACTGTACTAAAGTCAACTTTCTTGGTGTCTGTACTTTACCTAAGTACATTTGAAAGCGGATACTTGTTACTTTTACTTCACTACATTGGAGAGCAGGTATCTGTACTTTACTTTCTACTCCACTACATTTTTCAACGGGACTGAAAAGTAAGTAAGTAAGTACAATAATTTGAGTAAAAAAAAAAAAAATACAAGAAAAAATTGCACAAAATTCAGCACAAATCTTTATCAAAATCACTACATTTGAAGCCTTATAAAGCCTCGAAATATGTGTGAAATACTTTTACTTTTTACTCTTGAAGTGCATTTTTAAACAGCTACTTCAATACTTTTACATAAATATATTTTTCATGTGATACTTTTGCGTGAGTACTTTTTTTGCTCCAGTATCTGTACTTTTACTCAAGTAACAAAACACTTCTGACAGCTTAGTAACTACTTATGTGATGCTGGGTCTGACCTCCTAATCGTCTCCGTGGAAACGTTACTTGTATGTTCCACAATATAGCATTAAACAACACACGTTTATTCAGTCACAGGTGTTTTTTACAGCTTAAAAAACATGGATTCTTGCTGCGAGTGGACCCCCCTCTCCACAGAACTGACTTGTAACTGGGCCTGGTGGCGTCACTTAGTTGTCTTCATAATTTTAATGCTGCACAGTGTAACATTTTAGACGTATCCCTGTTTATTAAGGCTTATTAAGGTGTAGTTATCAGTGCAGTGGTAGCATTACTTTGTTTTGGTACAGATATAATGAAATGGGGGTGAAGAGTGGGAGCGACATTCAGTTGATCAGTTTTTGGGAGGTTATATCCGCTGTCAGATGTAGACAGTTGAACCCCGGCCTTGGTCTTTGTCTTTGGGTCAGGTTTCAGTCCGGTCCCTCCGTCTGGGGGTCTCTCGGCCCCTGACTTTGGGACCTCCCCGGTTCAGTGCTGCGTTTGAACCTCCACCAGCAGCTTGTACCTGCACCTGCCGCCTTTTACCCTGTCTGTGTCTACTGCTCACCACACACAGAGTTGTACCAGTTAATTGCAGTACATTTCAAAAACTGCAAACACAGAAAAAAAAAACATTTTAATCTAACTTAACTTTTTTTGTCAGGATTGCCTTAAAAAACTATGTGCTCAGATGAGGATTTGAACTGGCCAACATCCAGTTAGAAGGCAAACACTCAACAAACTTCGCCACAGAGAACCATTAGTAGTATATAGGTAATCATTTCAGTAGTAGTAGTAGTATTAGTATTAGTAGTAGCAATAGAAGTTGTAGTAATAACAGTGCTAGAACAAGGCTGGTAATAACTGTTGTAAAAGTAGTTGTTATAATAATATTCATAACAGTAGTAGTGGCAGAAGTGGTAGTAGTAGCCATAGTAGTCATAATAGTTGTAGTAGTGTGGCCGTAGTAGTGGTATTAGTATTAGTATTAGTAGTAGGCTCGTAGTAATTATTAAAATACTAGTAATAGTTGTTGTTTGGTAGTACTACTGGTAGTAATAGTACTGATTGTTGTAATAGCAGTAGTAGTAGTAGTAGTAATCATTGTCATAGCAGTAATAATAGTTGTTGTAGTGTGGCCGTAATAGTAGTAGTAGTAGTATTAGTAGTAGGCTAGTAGTAAATATTAAAATAGTCGTAGTAGTAGTTGCTGTTTGGTAGTAGTACTAGTAGTAATAATAGTACTAATTGTTGTAATAGCAGTAGTAGTATTCATTGTCATAGTAGTAATAATAGTTGTAGTAGTGTGACCGTAGTAGTAGTATTAGTAGTAGTAGTATTAGAAGTAGGCTAGTAGGCTAATTATTTAAATACTAGTGGTAGTTGTTTGGTAGTAGTATTGTTAGTAGAGATATGGTACTAATTGTTGAAATAGCAGTAGCAGAGGGGGTAGTAGTAGTAGTACTAGTAGTAGTAGTGGTAGTAGTAGTAGTAATAGTAGATGTATACATTAGATTAATAAAAATAACATTGCACAGATCCTTCTAATCACATACTTTTGGACTCTGAGTATTTTTTTTGTCACCACGGTGACAGCTGGAGTGGACTCCTGGCTGATTTACAGTCCGCCCACACACTCCCTGACAGGACAGAGGCAGACAGGGGCGGGCGGGTGGAGGCAGGGGCGGCGGGGCAGGGGCGGAGGGGTGGAAGGGCAGGGGTGGAGGGGCAGGGGCGGAGGGGCGGGGGCAGAGCGTAAAGTTCAAAGGGCAAACCCAGACCCCTGTAACTACTAAGGCTGAATGGAAAAAAAGATGAGGTCTTATTTTGGAAAAGGGGCTTGTGAAATCTGAGGCAATGGGTAAAAATATAAATTGTAACAGACAAGAGGCAGTTAACGGGTTAAACTTTAGTACCAGCAACTGTATTTTATTTGTATATTTGTAGTAGTTGTAGTAAGACTGGGTGGTAGTAGTAATTTTAGATAGAGATAAAGATACGTTGTCCTGTGTAACTTGAAGAGGGTTGTTGCTGAGGTGGATATTCTTGCCAATAGGGGGCGCATTTGGTCTGTTTTTACACTAGCAACTGTTTTAACCTTGGCAAACCATGGTAAATATTGTGTGTGCATTATCTCTACCATAAGGCACAGAACAGAAATGCAAACAACAATGCAATTTTGACCATCGTCACCTCATTTAAAATATCACTTCAGCGTGTTAAAGGTCCTATGTTACGCAAAATTGACTCTTGTGAGATTTTAGTCATGTTATAATATTGTTACCTCCTCAAAAACATCCCTGGAGTTGTGTTTTGTTTCATTCACACATGTTTGAGTTTTGCTGCATTATTAGTCTGTCTACATCTCTAAAACTCAAAATGCTCTGTTCCACCTTGTGATGTCATGAAGTGGTAGCTTTCAAGTTAACAGCTACTTTTACCTTTTGTTCAGTAGAGATTCAGGCAGTTCCAGGGCTGAAATTCGCCAAATGACACTAGTGACATCACAAAGTGGAACAGACTAAAATGTGATATGGGCTCTTTAATATTAATCACACTGCAACTTTTTTTTTTTTTTTTTAATCTTTGCATGTTGTTAAGAATGTCTCTTTATACAAAATCGTGCTATATAGGCCTCATGTAACCTTATGGATGAAACATGGAAAAAATGCAGGACTGACCTATAAACTACAAATTCACAATAATACTTTAGTATATATAGCACTTTTCAGACACTCAAAGTCGCTTTATATTTCCTGCATTATGTATTCACTCTACTCTAAGAACTCAAATTTGATAGAAAGTGATCAATAACCAATACCAATTTCAATACCAGAAGATGTCTGTGTAATCCCTCAGTCGTCCAGGTCTGATCCGTAGCAAAAGACAAAATTTAAATCTGTCAACTGGACAAATCGATGTAGGAGAGAAGAAGTTTCGCTGCTGTCAAGCCACTTCTTCAAATTTCAACCAAAAAAAAATCTGTTCTTTCTTTTTGTTACCATGTGGTTGATCTTTTTGCGTATCAAATAAGTGTCTAGTATCAATACACGTTTTAATTAGCGTCTGATTTTCCAGACCTATGCCAGCCCTTCCCTTCCCGTCTCATATTACCTCACATATTCCCCTCCGTGTGTCCCAGTGTTCCTCAAACGCCTTAGCTAATTTTTCCATCTCCTCAGCTCTCGTGCAAGGCTGTGGTGAGTGCTCAGACCATGACCCTACTGCTGCTGTTGTAATGTCACTTAACCTGATTATGTCCAGCACCAGAGCAGGGGGGGGGGGGGGGGGGGGGGTTGTAAAAATCTGAACTGGGTCGTTACGTTTACTGCCTCTAAAAACCTCGTTAAGTCGATTGGCCCACATGTTAGCACATTTAACATCACCGAGGGCTGGTTTAGTCGTGATAAGGGAACAGTTTGGTGAGTTGTGTGTACTCAAGTAAAATTAGCAGTACTTACTCAAGTAGATGTCGCAGACCATTGTGGTAAAGAAGGAGCTGAGTCGAAAGGTAAAGCTGTCGATTTACCCGTCAATCTACATTAGAAACCTTCACCTCTGGTCATGAGCTCTGGGTAATGACCAAAAGGACATGATCACGGATACAAGTGGCCGAAATGGGCTTCCTCCGCAGAGTGGCTAGGTGCTCCCTTAGAGACAGGGTGAGGAGCTCGGTCACACGGGAGGAGCTCGGAGTAGAGCCGCTGCTCCTACACGTCGAGAGGAGCTAGCTGAGGTGTTGCTCGGGCATCTGCTCAGGGGATGCGTCCAGGCGGCATGTCCCACCAGGAGGAGGCCCCGGGGAAGACCCAGGAAACGCTAGAGGGACTATGTCTCTCGGCTGGTCTGGTAAGGCCTTGGAGTCCCACCGGAGGAGCTGGAGGATGTGTCTGGGGTGAGGGAAGTCTGGGAGTCCCTGCTTACTGCTGCCCCTGCGACACAGCGGATAAGCAGGAGAAAATGGATGGATGGAAGTAGATGTCAAAAGTAGTGACCCCAAAAAATACCTGAGTAAGAAAATGCTACTCGAGTAACAATTTGACATAAAATTTGAGATAGGATTACGTTTGAATGTAATCTTTGAAATGTAAAGATAACAAAAAATGGTTCTGAAGTAAACAGTGCTCCAAGAAACACAAATGTTCAAACAGTTTATATTGTCAGCGTGAAGCTTTTGTCACTTTTGCACTTACTCACAGTGGAAAGAGTAACCAAAACCTTTACTCAAGTAAGAGTGCCAGTACTTTAAGCAAAATATTACTCAATTAGAAGTGTTGGAAAAGTACAATTTATTCAAAAAATACACAAAAAGCTATCTATTTGACTCTGTACTGCAAAAGATTTAAAATGCAGATGTTGTGAGTGGGTTGATGGTTAATGTAACACATGCTTGTACTTTCAGTAGCGCTTAACGGCTAATTTCATTTTGGTAAGGGAATGATTTGGTAAGTGGAGTAGCCAAATGTGTACTCAAGTAAGATTAGCAGTACTTTAAAATAATGTTATGTAAGTAGGCATCAGAAGTAATAAAAATTTTTAAGTATTTGTAGAAAATTGTGGTGTTTTCAAGTAACTGTTTGGATGGAAATTTGATGTATGATTAAAGTTAAATGTTGTCTTTTTTGTTATGGAAAAAAATAAATAAGTAGATTAAAAAATGCAGATGTGGTATTTTAAAAAACAGATAAAACACAAATGTTCAAAAAAATTCATATTGTTATAAAGCTTTTGTCACTTATATATTTACTCAAGAGTAGGAAGGGTAACCAAAACTTTTACTACAGTTACTACTACTACTACTACTACTACTGCAAAGATTTAAAATTAAAATGCAGATGTTTTGATGGGTTGATGGTTAATATCGCTATAATTACTGGTTCAGTGTTAATGCCTCAATATGTAGTTCAGGATTTGATTTCAGTTTTTACTTTCATCTTCCAAACCCCACATTTGTCCTGCCCCCTGAGAACACATTCAGTATTGGCTCGCACTGGTTTGTCCAGAAAGCATTGATCCTGTTACTGAGCGCTGACCATCTGCTTTCTATATGTTCAAATGTGGGTCAGGGAAAAACTACTCCAGCTCTCACACCTATAGGAGGAAAGGCACATGAAACGAAATGAACATGAGCTACTTCTATGTTTAGCATTAGACCTGCAATTTACAGTAAATTAGGGTCAATTCAAAAATCATGATAAGTTAGAGGTATTCTACTACTACAAGTCAAAATATTAAAGTTGTTACAAGTCTACTACTGCTAAAATATTACAAGACTACTACTACTGCTACAATGTTTTTTTACCACTACTACTACCACTGCTTCTACTACTACTACTGCTACTACCACGGCTACTACTATTACTACTACAACTTTTTTGAGATCCTAGTAGTAATCCAATGAGAAAAAAGCTGCCTCATGCATGGTTGACTCCAGTATGCTGCTACTGCTACTGCTACTGCTACTGCTACTACTACTACTACTACTACTACTATTACTATTACTATTACTATTACTACTAATACTACTACTACTACTACCACTACCACCACTACTACTACCATTCCTACTACTACTATTGTTGATGCTACTGCGGCTGCTACTAATACTACTATTACTACTACTGTCACTACTACTACTACTACTTTTTTGACATCCTTGTAGTAAACCAAAGGGAAAAAAAGCTGTGCCTCATGCATGGTTGACTCCAGCATGCTATTGCTACTACTATTACTATTACTACTACTACTACATTACATTACATAAATCTAGGCTACATCTGGTTCAATCATATTTTCCTCAATTAGTATTTTGCCTGTAAACTTTATTCAACAAGAAAGTGAGAAGTATAATTGGGGATAAAGGGTAGGGAGAGACATTTGGTAAATTATTTGTAATCACACTCACAACATTTGGCTGTAGCAGAACCGTATACTGTAGCACTGTGTTAAAACTGGTTATTGTTCCTCGCTGGTACATCAAAAACTACTTGGAACTCAGCCAAATGGTTTCTGTTCTCTGCCAAATGGAGAATCCAGTGTATCTGACCAACTGTTCAAGAACTGGCTTTACTAATGAGCTTGACTTAGGCTTATGGGTAATAACATGACTTCTTGCCCTTAAGACGACATCATGGACAAATTTGGGTCTTCAGTTTATCAAACATTTGTGACGGGAAGCAACGCTGGGTCTGTATCTTCAGAACAAACAGATTTGATTTGATTTGAATGAATAGTTTGAGTACAACTTGCAGAATAGAAGAACAAACCTCCACCTAGGCATCGTCCTGTCTGTCAAAATGATCCAGACTAAACTTTTTGGGTTTTATTTGTAAGAAAAGGTGTTAAATCTACACTGATTTGACTGAAAATACATGTAATTTTGTTTTACAATTACAAAGACTTTTACTTTCTTTTCACTCCTTAACTGTATATGGTGTTTTAATAGCATGGTTAACTGTTCCGAATCATTTTTGGCAGCTACCTGCTCAAAAACGCCTAAATCTAAGTTTGTGTAGTGTAGTGTGTTGTGTCAATGGCCACTTCAATTCCCAGTAGTTGGTGACATCACAAAAGACTGCTCTGATTAAAGCACCCGATTAAAGATTTACAAACACGTCTGCAGCCTCAGGAAGGGGCGGAGTTTGCAGTGTGGCTCCCTTTTAGCCCAATCACACAGTTCCTTTCACGTCTAGACCCCGCCCCTCTTCCCCCTCGCGCTGCGCTCACACCCCGAGAGTGACAAAAGCTCATACCTGTGCTCAGTTCTTTCGTGTGCGGTCTCCAGCCCTCTCGGGGGAGTCAACCCTATGCAGGGGTAATTAGGAGCGAATTTATTGCCTCGACCAATGCCTCACATGTTTCAGTCAAAGCATGTACAGTTTAGTAGCCCTATTTGCCATGTGGTTATGGGCGGAGTTTAGGCGTTTAGTCCCACTTTAACCCACTTTATCCCATGATTCAGTTGTAATGGTAAAGCTGTTTCTAAACCAGTTGGAGCACATATTACCTTTAAATTCCAAACTTTATAATTCACATCTGAGCCAAAATTAATATACCATATGTTTTGGATTATAAGCAGCACTTTTTTCATAGTTTGGCCGGGGGTGCAACTTATGCTCATGCGATTTATATGTGAAATATATGTTTTTTTTCTTCATTTTTATGCATTTTTTGGCTGGTGCGACTTATATGCAGTAATGACTTAAACTCTAGGTACGTTTTCTGGTAGATGTCTGCGACCTGCTTGTTTCTATGTTACTGCTTTTTCTGTAATGTCCTGGTGGTGTCAGCTCCTTACCCCATGAACAAAGATAATGTTAATGACCCTCCAGCAGAAAAGTTACACATAGCACCTTTAAATATTCACTTTGACCACATTGCCATTCTTCTTTGTTGATTTCCACAGCCTGTATTTATGGGCCTATTAGCTGTTGTGTGGATGTTGGCTGCTCTGCTGTTAGACTTACCTCAGCTGAGAGGAATGCATCGATCCCACTCCATTCGGGTTAAAGAGACTGCATTCTGGTTCAAATACTCCACTGGGTCCTCACACTCACAAGTCTCCTACAGTGTGATCGGATTGGACCAAAACAACTGCACAGAGACAAAGAGGTATTGTTGTCAGATGTTCATCACGTTTTGTTCTGGTGAAGCTAATTAAGGGAAACTTTTAGATAGAGGTGAACAGATTAGCCAAAAATGTTGCTCACACTAATATAAGACTTTAAGTAAACGTACAAAGTAGGGGTCCGAGTAAAATATTGGAGAAACTAGTAACATTTTTGGTGGAGAGTGCGTCATCTGCTTTACAGCATTAGACTTGTAGTATAATATCTTATACTTATATCTGTGTTTTAGTTGCTCATTAATACCATAGAAACATGCATTCTTACTGTGAGAGGGATTGCCTCTCCACAGATGTGACCAGTAACTTGGCCTGGTGTTGTCAAGTGCTCGTCTCCATGGAGATAAATAAGTTTAATGCATTAAAACTCCACCGGAAAAGTTACGTATAGCACCATTAAGTAAGAGTAATTGTAAGAGCAACACATAAAGATTTATAGTTATGTGTTAATGTAACTGGAAAGACAAAACATTAAAAGACCTATATTACACAAAATTGACGTGAGCTCCCACATAAAAAACATACCTGGAGTTGCTTTTTATGTCATTCACACATGTTTGACTAATCCTGCAATATTAGACTGTGTACATCTCCAAAGCTCAAAATGCTCTGTTCCACCTTGTGATGTCATGAGGTGGTAGTTTTCAAGTTAACAGCTACTTTTACCTTTAGTTCAGTAGAGATTGGCAATTACAGGGCTGAAATCATCCAAATAACTCTAATGAGGATATATGGAGCTTAAAAACACAGTGGGGCATTTCCTGTATTACCACATGACATCACAATGTAGAACAAGTGTTTTCAGAAGAAGAACTCTGCCTAAATACGCAGGGTTTGTGTGTTAAAGCACAACTCCAGGTATGTTTTGTGGTGTGGAAACAACATTATACAAAAGATTAGAAAAAAGCATGTCATGGGCCCTTTAAATAATGCACCAAATCCAGTCTTGTGAAAGGACAGCTCACACATATTAAAGTAAGAGTACTGCTACACTGTAAAATATATTACTTAAGTAGCAGTAAAAGTATGATGTATTTAAACTGCCTTCAAACTACTTCTAAGTTCATATTTTCCTGAAGAGAATTTGACACTACAGTCCACTATTGTGTCAGACTGTGGTGTTTGTACTCCCCATAAGAAGAGGAACATCTTCCCCTGTAGATAGTATTATGGTCCATAAATCATTTTAATGTCTCCTCTGAGGGGTTTATCCTCAAATCCTCATTTTTCACAGCAACACCAGAACCTTTAAACAAACATGACACATTTTATAAGCCGTGGATATCAGACAATAAATCAGACCAGAAGTCTGGACATGCACAGTAGTTATGGTGCACTTGTTTCTTTAAAGTTGTAATGTGCATTTTTTCTGATGGAGAGTTTGCTTGTCTATTGGAAATGTTACTGTTTTGCCTTGAATATTCCACAAAACTAAAACCAACTCCATGGAGGCAGGCAGGTGATCTCACTAAGCTCACTGCAATTGAATAAAAAATAAAAAAAATATAGGTATTTATTGTCATATAGTGGAACATTTTAGGCAAAAACTAAAACAGGCATACATTTATCACAAAACATTTCAAAGTAAGCTAATAATGAGGGAAAATCATTTTTTTTTAAATAAGCTGCATTAGGTAAAGTATAATATTTCAGTACTTTTATGTTTTTACACTTACTCTTTGGATACTGAAAGCCAATACTGAAAAATCTGCTGGCTCAGATATTGAGTTCCAAATATAAGTTGAGCCAATATCCTGGTTGGACATACAATACTGTAATTTAAGATGTAATTTACTGATTGTAGTTGGTCCAGAAAGTCTAATAATGTTTGGATGTTTTTTTGTACATAGTTGTTCAGTAGTTACTTGACAGATAAATAACAGCTACATTTCATATTTCGATCAGCTCTGTCTGTACATTTTTGTGTAAAGGAAATAAAATGCTGTGCTCTGGATTTGGTTAATGTCAGGTATTAGCAGACACTTAGCTATAGTGTCAGAATCTGAAAAAGTTACATTTCTGCATCCCTACTGATTACATCATGCTTTGCCTTGAAATATCCAATAGGTAAATGCACAAATGTTGAACCTGATCATTTCTATCAGTGACTAGACTCAAGAACTCTCTGTATTACAATAGAAATCTGCATTTTGAAATGATTAATTATAGCTGCCCCCCATCCTGTATAATTAGCCTGTTGCATGGTGTGATGTCATCTGAAACCCAGCAAATAGGAGTGCCTTAGTTATGTGTAAAGATAGGTCAGAAAAAAGGTAAAAGGTCTAAAAGACTAATGGCCCGAGTATAGTACCCTGCGGGACACCAACATCCACTTACGTTGTTTCTGAGGTAGCTCCATGTAGAGTTACCCACATCTGACAACAACACACTGATGGACTTGCAGACGGCATGACCTTATTTTCAGTTTTGGGAAAAAAAAAAAAGGGAAAACAAAACAAAAAAGCACATGCTCTTATTCATCATTATTATTACAAGCAGCGGTAGACAGGTCCCAATACTGCAAGTCTCTTATGGAGGTCAAAGGTGAAAGCATTTACCCCTCGGGCTTAGCTCTGCCCAAATGAGCTAGCTAGCGGAGCCACCCACTTAATCCTGCTTCATCCTAAAACAGCACATCACAGCTTTTGAACCTTTAGCTGTAGAAATGTGGACCCTGGGGCTGAGGCTGGACTGATGATTGAATGCCATTTTGATTCTTACATTAAGTCTTGCTTTACTGTTATTCCTGTCAGCAGCGTTTCGGGGTCTGGCATTAAATATCTAATACAACAGAATCTGCTTTAGCTCAAATTTGCAGTGGACTGTGGATTATGTGTGAACCAAGTCAAAACTAATACCAGTGATTGGTAGTTTTGGATGAAGCACCGCTATGGGCTTATTGAATGATTGTGTTAGAAAACTATGTGTGGGGTTGAGGGAGACATAATGCTAAATTGTCTTTTATGAACTTCTAACCATATTATATGTTCCTTCACCATTTGCTTACTGACAATTGTATTTCCATTGACTCATCCATGTTTGAGTAATCCTGTATTTTCCTGCTTTGGAGGCTTCAGTGTTCAGAAATGTAGTTTCACCTCTATGTTGGGTTAGACTGAATCAAACCATAGACTGTACATATAAATGGACATAGCTATCTTGCTAGTCGCTCATTCCAAATAGGAAGTGAGCATGGGCTCCATCAAATATGGCTTCAATTAACTTTTTATTGAAAAACTGTCGCCCCTTTCTACATAACTGCTGCTGTCTGGCTCGTCATTTTGCTCTTAAAATGTTTATATTAATTCGTGCTACGTAATTCTGGTGTTTTTATTTGGCTATTTTGTCCCTAAATCAAGATGTGAGCATTAGTAACAGACCAATGAGGCACCTTCTTTCCCCGAGGTCACTCCCGCTTGCATTAGCAACAGGTTTGATTGACAGGCATTGCTAAGCTCCCTGCTAAAATAGCAGTGTGAGCAGTAAGGGGCATTACCTTCAACAGCGCCGTTTCAGGTTGGCCCTTTGGTTGCTATGATACTCGGAATTCCAAATATGGACCTCAGCTCTAAATTTGCCTCAATAACTGCTCTAGCCTCGCCGAGCTTCATTTGGTTGGAGCTGAACACTATGGGTGACGTCACACTCACTTAGTCATTATCTTTATACAATCTGTGGGTCAAGGCTAAGAAGAATTAAGTCACATCTGCAAGACACACTTATTCTTTATCCAATTAGGCATGCAGTTTAATGAGACCCATCAAGAAACAACTGTCTTTGGCATTCCCAGACAGTTGTGTCATGGTCCAACAGCACATAATGTTTACTAAACATAATGACTAATCAACTATTCAAGTCAACTATTATAATTCCCTCTTTCATCCAAGTGGCATTCAACTTAAAACTTTAACGTAACTTAAAAAAAAAAATCATGATGTATTTGCAATCCCCTATTCTGGGTGTTACCATAATAAGAAGGCAGAACATGTTGTGTAACTTGGTCCATTACAGACCAGACAAAAAGCATGTGTATTTGTTGTGTGGTTTTGTCCATTTCCACCTTTAATAACTGACTTGCTGTTGTTTAACACCTAAACTTTTACAAAACTATTTCACAAGTGCTAGTTTCCTGTGCTGTACTTAACATGCAGTGTAAGGACAAGGTACATAATATGAAAACATTTTGTGTTCCAAGAATTCTCAAGAACCATGGAGTAAAGTTTAGTTTGAAATTGTTGAGTTTCATGAAGAACATTCCCAGCTCTTTAGGATCTAGGGTGGCCAATATTAAGTAAGCTGCAGGTAGGTATGGATAATCTGATGATATTAAATAAAACTGGCCATGTGACAATTTGCCAGTTTGCTCCTTACTCAAACACACTTCTCCTCACCCATGCATTCCCCCTACTGGTCAACTTCTATCATGCTGCTTTGAGTGACAGGAGGAATTAACCAATCACAGTGACATGTGAACTCTCAGAAGAAGATTGCTTAAATTGACATTAAGCTATTAATACATGAATTTGTAATCAAATCACAATACTGTGTTAGTCTCTGAGAAAGCAGAATACACATCATTGTTTTACATTTTGTTAATTAGTGCAAATATTGATCTAAAACAACACATTTTTAAACACCGTGTAAGAAGTAGCATCCCTCTGAGAATACATGACAATATAAGCACAGGTGGGTAGAGCAGCAAAAAATGTTACTCAAGTAAGAGTGTAACTTCAAAATAATATTACTCATTAGTAGTAGAAGTACAAAGACCAAGAAATTATGAGTAAAAGAGTAAAAAACAAGTACTACTCAAGTAAGAGAACTTAAACAGTAACTTGGAAGTAGTTACATCTGATTTACAATTTGAAGGAGACAATACTAACTAATGCACAAAATCTGGTACTTTTAAAGGATAGGCACACAAAAAATGAGACAAACTAAATCATATCTGAAGGAACGATACAAGAAACGCAAATGTTCAAAACATCAATCAACATAAAGCTTGTGTCACTTGCAGACTAACTCACAGTGGGAAAAGTAACCAAGCTTGCAGTAAGAGTACTGTTAGTGTTAAAAATATTATTCAAGTAAGAGTAAATGTACATTGCTAGAAAAATACTCATCATTAACTCTTAATACAACTATGGAGAAACCATAATGACATGTCAAGCGTCACATGGATGTTGATTTTGCATTTTATGTCTCACCCATTTCAGTGGTGAAGATGAAGCCATAACCTCGAATTTTAATTTTCTGTAGCTACTCTTACAGTCAGATTTAAAAGTTCAGACGGTGGCTTTAACAGTGCAAACACAGCTGTGACAACCTCCTTCAGGTGTTACAGAGGTGGGCTAGCAGCACAGGGCATGCACCACAGCGGGACAGGGGCTGAGCTTGGGTAGGACCCTGTGGAGAGCTGATAACATACATGCTCCCTTCTGTTTGCTCTGAGCTAACCTAGCACTGATGGATGTGACTGTGCTCCATAGGGACACACAGAGGAGATAAGAGGCCAAGGACAATACCTGTTTCCATGGGATATTTCTCAAAGTTTCTGGACGCCATTGTCACCGCATCAACCTGTAGCAATGAGTGTCCGCAGTGCATCCGCTGGGACCCTTGAGATGTACAGCTGGAGATAAGCTTACAGCCAGGTCAGGACACAGGAGTACGTAGCTGGATGATTGGATGTTTCATGCATGTGGATATCAGCGGTGTGCAAAAGAGTTGGTGAAAGGTATTATGAGGTGGATATCAGCGGTGTTGGTAAAAAAAAAAAAAACTAATAGCACTTTTACACCTTCTACTCACTGAAAGAGCTTTACATCAAAGAACCACTCATCCACTCACCCACACATTCATACACCGATGTTCACAGACACTGGGGGTGAGGTGGGGTAAGTGTCTTGCTCAAGGACACAAGAACAGCATTCATCTGTGGGAGCTGGAATCGCACCGCCAACCTGTGGGTTAGTTGATCTGAACACTCAACCAATGATTTGGGGTTTTTTTTTGTGTGTGTTGAGAGCGGGATTCGAACCACCAACCCTCAAATCAGTGGACAAAACACTCCAATAAATATGCATTGGAGTTATATAGAACATTTGCAAGACACTCAAGTGCTTTACAGTGCATTATTCATTCACTCCACACTTGGCAGTGTTAAGCTAGAAGATTCATACTAGACAAGTGTGGGTAAAGTGTCTTGCCTAAGGTCACAACAACAGTTTCCACTAGAGCCACTTCTGTCTCACTGTATTCACCCACTGGTCTCCCATTCAAGTACTAACCAGGCACAACCCCGCTTATCTTCCAAGATCTGACGGAATCTGGCATTGACAAACAAGTATGGCCACAGGTAGAGTATTCTGAATGGAAGTAACTTTAGCTCATTGTTTCGTCGCACTCATCACATGTAGGCCATCTGCAGCTGGAGGCACAGTAAGTTTGCTGAAGCAGAACAACCTAAGGTCAGTGTGTAAATTCACAAAGGAGTTATGGCGTCTCAGGCAGTGGGACAGAGGGGAGACAGAGGAAGGACAGCCCCAGGACAGGTCCGCTCAGGCCTTTTTCTAAATCATAGTTAGCCATTAACCTGAGGACCCCAGTGAGAATAAGGAAACTTCACTATAACTAGTTAAGATTAGCCGATAAGTTAAAAGTATATTTATTATATTCAGAACATAGATAGATATTTTAATTGTTAAGACGAAAGGAATAAACACTGCAAAAAGCGAAAGTGCATGTGCAATAAAAACACAATAAAACATTTTACTTTTATGGCCTCTCGTGGAACAAATAATTATTGCCATAGGGTTTTATATGTTCCTCCTCTGCTTCCTAGGGCTGCAACAGATGCTATATCGTGTGAATATCGTCATGGGAATAATCCAAAAAAGTATCACATTTTTTTGCGTGGTTTGTTTTTTCAGTATGTCCTTTATTTGACTGTATTTGTATATGTATTTTTTTAATAGATATTAAGCGACTTTAGCTAACCTTCCCAAACAAGAACCTCATGACCCATCAAAGAGGTTGATTTTGGTGAACTTCCAGTAGTCTGGTCCAGTTCAAATGAAATGTGATTATTAAAAAGACCAAAGAAATCCAAACAGGAAGAGCGCAACAGAATAAAACAGCCACATTTAGGAGATTTGAGATATTTGTGAGAGCGGAAAAATGATAATTGTTGAAATAAAACAAAACATTGAAAAAATTTAAATGTTCCAGACGTTTGATGAAGTCACATGTCCAGGAAATAACAAGTTGCAATGTTATGTTAGTTAAATGTTTTGTCTTTGCTGAAAAAAATAATGTTTGCTGATGAATAAGAAGGGGGAACAGTGTCCAAGCCCCAGTGTAACAATTAGTATTTGAGCTGTTTCTTTGAGCGAGCCCCATATCAGACCAGATGCAAACTCCAAAGAAACATAGTGAAGAACTGCAATAGAGTTTAACCACACAAGGTGATGGATTCCCCGTCAGACCAGTGCACATTGTGTCCATTGGCAAGACACTTCACCCACCTTGCCTATATGAATGCGGTGAATGTGTGAATGATGGAGGTCAGAGGGGCCGATGGCACAGAATGGCAGCCTCACTCCCACCATTCTACCTCAGGGCGGCTGTGGCCAGGTGTGAAGTGAATGAAATAATGCAACGTAAAGCATCTTTACAAACAAGCGCTTTATAAATCCAGTCCATTGTCATTATATATTTGTTTAACTATGTGCGTTCATACCAAGTCTACATGCATATGGCTGAAAGGTTTTTATTCTGCGCTCTTCTTCTCTTTAAATGTTAATTTTATGATGATTTTTTAAAATTTTGAGTATTTACATTTTGATTTGTTGTATTGTGATTTTAATGCCTTTCTCTGTAAAGCACTTTGAATTACTTTACTTGCCATGTAAAGCCAAACCTTCCTGTAGTATTGTTTTGTATGGAATGTTATTGCCCATAGTAAATGCCATCTGGGTACCTATATAACCAGTACCAAACCTATATATATATATACTGTACATATATATATATATACATATATATTATGTATGGAATGTTATACAAGAGATATATACATATATATATACATACACATATATATATATACATATATACATACACATATATATATATACATATATATACATACACACCATATATATTATATATATATATATATATATATATATATATATAACCATACATATATATATATTTTTGACTATTTCTGCCAAATTACTTTAAATTGTATGACATCTTTCATCTTTGTTATCATATACTGTAATGTGAGCTACTGTGTTCAAGTCATTTTCCCCTCGTGGATCTTTCCGATGACATCACAATATTCTAGGCCAAATATATTTAATACAGATGGAGGCAGCTAATATTGTTAAAGTTCATATTTTTGTTGATTTCTTTGGTAATAGTCAATAAAAGAAATGATCAACCTTTTAGATATTTCATGGCAAAGGACAATGTAATTTTCCTATCTGAGAGTATGACATCATCACATTTTTTGTCTGCTGCTGTGTCTCGGATGCATCGCAACGTTCTATAATAATATTTAATACAGATGGGGGACCGCTAAAATGAAATATTGTTAAAATGCAGTGAGTCTACAGTGAGTTTAAGGATCTAGGCAGTTCTAGAAAGGATTCAGGTCCAACATTTGTAAATTTATCTTGTGGATAAGTGCAATATAATAGGAAAAAGTGACTCTTGCCCTGTCTGGGAGTATGACATCATCACAGTCACAGAATCTGAAAAGCACCAATAGGAGGCGAGAAGGAGGTTAATTTTAGCTGTCCCGATTCTGTATTAAATATTATTTGCCTATAGAATGTTGTCATGTCTCCTGAAACCCAGCAATCTGAGAGTACGACGTCACCACTTTTTATAATCTGAAAACACCAATAGTTTGTCTATATGTCTATGACTCAGACTGAAGTGCTTATACATTTACATGACAATATATTGAGTAAACATCCCAAAACTAATATAAAGCATTTTGGTTAAATAATCCACACAATGTCCACATCTGTAACCCACGTCTCCTGTTAAGTATGTGTCGTAAAGACTCCGCAGGTCTCGGCTGGACTCCTGTCTAAGTGCTTGTTTGTTTTACACACTCTACACACACTCTAGTCCTGAGGTTGTGTTCAGGTCACCGGTATTCTCTGTAAAAAAAAAAAACACACTTGGGGTTTTTACAAGGCGCTCTGAAGGCTTTGGTGGGACAGTGTATTGGTACAACGATGGGGGGCTGGGTTCGCTCGTACACTTCCCAGAATGCACCCCTTTTGTTCGATGTCCCGTAGAGCGACACTTATCAACAGAGCGGGACAATTGTGAGGGCTGGGTTTCCATAGCGACCGGGGCATAGTAAATACAGAAACAAGGGGGTACTAAAAGCCGTAGTGTGACGACAGATTTTCAGGCGTTTTATAGTAATGGTATGTTGTATTTAGTTTATTTAGGTTGTATATATAGTTTTATAAGCAGTTTAAAATGTTGCTACTGTCTAAAACTGTGTTACTCAAATATAAGAGGCAGACCAATAATGTGGAAAGTATTGGGTTGATGGAATTTCTTAGCAACATGATACTAATAACTGTTGTTTTATTGCTTGTAAAGTGCAACTATTACTATACTACGGGATTTTCAGCTAATATTTTTTATGAAGAAGCAATGAGGATATAGTTTCAGGCTTTAAATTAAATCTCAAATGTGTTTTACAATATTTTACAATATTTATTCAACACGCTGTACGACATCAGTGAGGTCAAAATGAAAAAGACTCCCAAAAATTGCATTTAAATAGTAGTACAGTGGTCTCTCGCTATGTCGCGGTTCACCTTTGGCAGTCTCGCTTTTTCGCAGATTTTGCATGTTTGTTTTTTTACAGAATATGAAAGTGAATTGTGTTCTATGTCCTGATTGGCTGAGGGACTGTAGACCATTATCCATCAGTATCCTCGGTGTCGTGTCTCCTGTACAGTACAGAATCTGTTCAGCCAAATTTACATAAATGTTCGATCGCAGTGTGACTCTTAAGTGCTGTATGTTTGAAAGTTTTCTCCCCGACAAAACCCACAATGTCGGTGAAACGTTCTGCCCCAACAAATTTCAGAAACGCTTTGGACTTGCATGGAGATGCCGCTGGAGCAGAGGCAGGTGAACAACACATTTAAAGCGATCATTGAGGAAGAGGGAAATAATATATGAAGGTTTGAACTTTGAGTGTTTAAATAAGAGAGAAATGTGAGAAAATGTTAATGCCTGTCTGAGAAAAGTGTATAAAGTGTGTGGTGAGGGGTTTTACAGCCTTAAAACTGACTACAGCTGACTACTTCGCGGATTTCACCTATTGCGGGTTATTTTTAGAACATAACTCTTGCGATAACCGTATAGCATTTCTAAAGCATTCTATTGGAAACTCTCTCAACCAAGCTGCTAATGTGAACGCAGCTGCCTTGGAGTCTGTGCCATCAACCCCACCCACCACCGACAATCACTCACACATAACACTGATACAGGCAGTGGTGGATACTGACACTACAATCCAAGAGTAGATTTACAAAAACGATTCTAAATGTGCAATAAATATACAGCAGAATGAAACACTGAAGTACTTAGTGAGTCATAGACGGTTTTCATTCAACCTTTTCTGGCTTATATCTTATCATATAGCCAAAAGATAACCACATTTTTTCCAGCAGTGCAAAGAAAATGTTCACATGATAAATACTGACCACCAAAAAATATTGTTCCAGCTTTCATACTTTGAGCAATAAGTCGATATATTAATTATCGTGACAGGTCGAGATACTTACTTACTTTTACATCACTGCATTTGAGAGCAGGTGTCTGTACTTTCTACTCCACTATATTTTTGAACTGGACTGAAAAGTAAAAGTTTTTTTATTTATTTATCATAGCTGGAAACTGAAAAGGCTGGTTTATTTTTAAACTATTCATAATTTGAGCAAACAAAAATATACAAATAAAAACAGCTAGAAAAAACTAGTGATTCAATAGTTTCAGAAAATTCAGCATAAATCTTTATCTAAATCATTACATTTGAAGCTTTATGACCTCAAAATCAGTGTGGAATACTTTTACTTTTTACTCTTTTAGTACAAACAAACTGAACTTTTATGTAAGTAGATTTTTCCATGTGATACTTTTACTTTTTTTGGTCCGGTAGCTGTAATTTTACTTAAGTACCAAAATTGAGTACACGTAAGGTGGGTGAAGTGCCTTGCCCAAGGATAGTGTAACAATATTAATTTCACCAAAACACAGGTAACATATATTATATTTAAGATTATACTAAACATCTTGCCAAGTTCAAGGTTTTTTTTTCCCTTTAATTTTACTTCCTGGTTGCAGCACATGTGACATATGTAGAGCTAATTCCACAACTGTAACTTAGCAACATGATGTGGATTTTTCCCCGTTGATGACATAGGTGGAGGTATTCCACTTTAGGATTTACTGCCACTACTTTCCTTCAACATTTTTTTCCCCACAAAGTGCCCCTTGACAGCTGTAAAACTATGATAAACATCAACCACAGGTCATCCCACCAAACCAAGTGAAAATCTGAAAAACATGAAAATCTATCATATCTGTCTGTCTGTCTACATCTCCAAAGCTCAAAATGCTCCGTTTCACCTTGTGATGTCATGCAGTGGTAGTTTTCAGGTTAACAGCTACATTTTACCTTTCAGTATTGGCAAATCCAGAGCTGAAATGGGGCAGGGGGCTGTTTTAATAGACTAATTACCCCCATCTTGGGTCTAAAAGCTTCGTTAGTGAAATACCAGATAAAGGACTATGGACCAAACCTGATCTGCTCGAGAGAAAGAACACTGTACCTGACTACTTCACTAGGTATTCACAATAGGGTTAGATAGTTGCTAGGATAGGATAGGAACTCATTTGAACAACTAGCAACTGAACTGAAAGAATACACATACAAATTTGATCTTTCCTTGATGATTTTTAGAGCTTATATAGTGTTGAACAGCCTTGATTTATAAAAGAACAAGTATTAGACCGCTGATCTATGCGGTAATACGAAAAAAAACGCTCAACTGTGTTTTTAAACTCCATACACCTTCACTAGAATCATTTGGATAGATATATTCAGCCCTGGAATTGCCGATCTCTATTGAACAGAAGGTAAAAGGTAGATGCTAACTCGAAAACTTCCCCTTCATGACATCACAAGGTGGAACAGACCAGTTTGAGCTATGGAGATGCAGACAGACTAATAATAAAGGATTACTCAAACATGTGCGAAGGAAAGGAAGCATGTTTTAGAGGAGGTAACAACATTCTAAGGTGGTTTAAAGAATGGACCGGTAAGTTTGCATTTTTGCACTACCTAAGTTCATTCCTCTGACATAAAACCTTATCAGATTGTATAAACAGTCTAATCTGGAGCTGTTTTGCACTTTCTATCTCCCTCTATTGACATAACATACTTAACACTACCGCTCCATGTTGCTAATCTGCTTGGGAGATTAACATGTCTTTGTACTGAGCGGCAGAGGAGTTTTCCCCTTTTTTTCCTTCCCTTCTTGTTTGAGGAGGGGTATCTTATTTCATCCCCCTCTTCATGTAGACCACATGACTCGAAAAGTAAAAAAAAAAAAAGTTGAAAAAGAGGAGGGATTTCTGAGATAGCTCTTCAATGAAAACCACATGGAGGAGAGAGAAGGAAGGAGAGGAGAGGGGAGGAGAAGAGAGGGGAGGGGGTGATCCAAAACCCAACCTCCCGTAGAGAAAAAAGGGGGAGTGAACCAAAGCAATAGTGACATTCCCGACAAGCACCGCAACACAAAAGACCAGGAGAGCGAACTATCCGGCACGTTTCTGAGGATACGACCCAGGACACCGAGTTGCTTTGCTATCGGGCAAACTAACTGACCAAAAGTGCCAAGATGTCCCATGCGTTAGTGAGAAGAAATTCCAGCAAAGTGGGGCTGCAGAACCTGATGAAGTAGGTGCACTGTTTTCTATATGTTTTGATGTAAATGTATTGTGAATGTTTAAATAGTCGTAGTGCATATACCATACAATGTTAAAAAAAAAAGTGCACAGATGGTGGTGATATAGGGACATGGTATGATTGGCTATGATTGGTGAATAAAGAGTTAAAGTGACACACATTGATTTGAGTACTGCATTTACTGTTTAATTATACTTATGGTATATTATTTTGAAGTAACATTTGGACAGCTTTATCCATGTGTACTACCTGGCTTGAGCATTTGACTTACTGACTGACTTAAACCTAACAATTGGTTATGGTTATTTATTTAATTTTTTAACTTTTTGACCTAGATTTTTGCGTATTTTAATGTATATTTATGTACTAGAATGCATACATATATTTGCATTTCTCATCATGATCAATACAAAAACATAAATCAAATATGAAATTGGTTATTATAAGTTCACTCTACTAACTATTTTTAATTTCTTCTATCTCTGACATATACTAAAGAGATACAAATGTGAAGTAACTGAACTCGGCTTAATCCCTCAGTGTTTGGGTTTCTCTAACTTTACTTAGTGTTAATATGTAAACAGACAAATGGTTTCTCTGACGTTTTGTTGGGGGTTAGAGAAAGCATGGGGCCTTATTAGCACTGCAGCGCTGAAAGAGGTAACCGGGATTAATGCCACTGTTTTGGGTCATTTGAGGTTTTGGGACAGATTTGGTCTAGATTAGAAAGGACTTAATTCCATCATTAATTAAGAATAAAAGCATTCACAATACCTTGGGTTGTATAATTTCTATTGTTGCAGTAGAAGATGATGGCAAACTCCAACTGTATCTGCTGGTTCTCAAACTGTGGTGCAAGTACCATGTAAGACCTGGTTAAATCTAGACTAGATGCAGGTTTATTCCTGGTGTAGACTTGGTTTAGTCCTGGGTTTATATCTGGTTAAAGACCTGGTTTTGACTAACCTGAATTACAGGTTGTCATCCTGGTTCAGTCTTATATTTTAGGTTTGTGTTACACTGCGATTGATTCTGGTCCTGGTTCGTTTTTTTTGTGTTTTATTTGATTTTTTTTTAATACTTATTGAAGGCCAGTAAGATTAAACTTAAAATGTATAAATAAATAAATACTTCATTTAATAATTTTATTTTATTTATAACATGGAAAATAAACCTAATAACTTCCCTGATTTTGTATTTTTTGTCATGCTTTACATCCGCTCTGGCACTGACTTCGTTCAGTTTTGACCCAGTCCTTGTTCTGTCCCGGTTCAGTCCTGGCTGCAGATATAGTTATGCAAAATACAAGTCTCCTGTGAAGCTTAAACATTAATTTTCAAAGCAGTGGTTATACTTTGGCTTGGGGGGTCCTCTTAGGCCCAGGGAGGAAATGGTGTCATGACCCCTGCCCAAGGTCTGCGGGGGTCTGGAGCGGGCTTTTGTTCTGCGGCTGTCTGCATGTCCTGTCTCCACTATCTCTTCCAAAGCTTGTGTCAGTGCTGGACATAGTTTTCTACTGTCTATAACACATGCAAGATGTCCGTGTGCTCTGAAAAGGGCTGTGAAATCAAATAAGCCTCTGGTATGTACACAATAGACTTATCAAACAGGCTTCACTTGACCTTCTGTGTAGATGTGTCAGAGTACACAGACTGATACATAGTACATCATGGAAAAACAATATGATAGTAAACTATAATTGTTCACAGCAAGAAGGCGCTGAGTATGACAGTATAGGCCTTTAACCGGGCTCAGGACTCTGCTGCTAATTAGGCTCCAAAAGTCAATGGGGTAGTGCTGGTTAAATAAAGAATAACTAAATTAACAAATAAGAAAAAAAAAACATAAAATAAACAACTCGCTTGATTGTCTATTACGTTTTTTTAGTGTATCAATGCTAACTTAAAATATATCCGATATGAAAGATAAAAAGCAGCTGGCAGCTTTGTGCAATGACAATTTCATGCAAGCTAGATAAAAGTTAAAAAGCCAGAGTTACAGGTTTGATCTGCGGATTAAATAAATGCTAGACTTTGATGCCATGCTGTGAAAACATTCTAGGCGAAGCAACAACATCTCCATGGAGACAAGCAGATGACATAACCCCACCAGAAAAGTTGCACAGTGAACCTTTAACTGAATGTATACAAGTGTAACTGATGATTAAACAGTTGACAGACAGTTGCATAACTTATCTTGATGCCACCGTGTCTGCGTCTGCTTTGTAACCGGTGACCTGTTGATTAGTCCAAACACATATGGACTCGTCATTCTCTGATACGTAAACCTATGGGTGACTCGCGGTGAGTTATGGGACAGATAACAGCTGGGAGAGGCACGTCCTGCTCTGATTCAGTCCACTCAGCAGATGGCACCAGCCCGAGGGAAAGCATGACATCACTCCACAAACAGTACATGATGTCGAGACACCGCTCAAAGCCGTCACAAACGCTCTTTCGCTCAGTGCTGGGAAATACTGCAATTGTGTCACTGATTATTGGACTGTGAGTTTTGTAGCTGTGTCATCTTTGTTAACAACCTAGCAGAAAGTTTGTGCAGTCCCTTAGTCATCCAGGTATGATTCATAGTGAAAGAAAAACTCAAATCTGTCAACTGGACAAAAAGTCGTAGGAGTGAAAATGTTTTGCTGCTCTTCAGTTCTGGTCAGATTACTGCTGGACACCTAGCAGAAACTATTACAACTCAGTGGTTTGTATGATAGCTGGGCCATATCATATTGCTTTTATGTATCAAGTAAGGTTGTCAAAAGTATTGAAAATCAGATTCTAATTGATAGTAAAACTACTACTGAAACTAACTTTGACCAGGTATAAAAAGGTCACATTCACAGAACAGAAATGAACCTTTCCTGAATAGGTTTAGACTGATTTTGAGCTGTATCAGAACAAGTATAAGACACATAGACTAGTGTACACCCATGGAGCACGATGGAACCTACCTGGACGACTGAGGGGTTACACAGATATAAGGCCACATGGTGATATAAAAGAAAGCACAGGGTGGCGCAAAAATCACTGACACTTTTAAATCTTCAATAGCTCCTACAATTCTTAAGTTATACTCACCAAATTTTAGCAGTAGGTAAACTGAACCTTCTGAGATTTTTGGCAATATATATAGTTATAATTGTTCACTGAACTTATCACTACTTAAACTAAGGGAAGTAAAAATGAACTTATTTTAAAAAAATAATGTTTTTTAAGTGTCCACCATTTTCGGCTTTGCCCTGAATAGCCCGATCCAACACACTTTGCATAACATTTGAAACCATTTCCGGGTTATGGCTCTTATTTGATTCTCGATATTATGTTTTAAGTCGTTTATTGTCTGAGTTTTATTCACAAACACCTTTTCTTTAAGATAGCCCCACAGGAAGAAATCGGGACTAGTCAAGTCTGGGGAGATCACATACTGCCCCCTGTCTTTGAAAACGACTTATTATTCGTTTAATGGCATTTACGCTTGGGGCATCTCTGGTATTAAAATGTCGACGGTAACACCGCTGGGTTTCCATGTGACTCAAAGTACCACTGTACAATGAGGGTTCGTTCCTCTGTGCTATATTTGCTCATATTAATGTCAGAAGGGTATATCTAAATGCTCTGAAAAAATAAAAAAAAATATTTAGAAACAAAAGAGTTATGATTTTTTTTCAACTGTCAGCAACTTTTTGGCCACCCTGTACTACCATTTAATGTTGAAAATCACATTATATTGTGTAAATGTAGTATGTAAAGTATCAGTCTTTGAAATTTTTGATATCAAAATCAGTTTGAAATTTTTATATCGTGACAACACTAGTATCAATGCATATACAACTATAGACACAATATTGAATTTGAAAACCATAACTGTATGACATAACTATCTTAAAGGGCCAGTACCCAACTTTTCACTCAGGAAAATGCATTTGCTGATTAAAGCTTGTTCACTCAGTGCTGGGAAATACTGCAATTGTGTCAGTAATCATGAGCGATTATTGATAGGCATGGACATGTAATCTAATCAGAGACCTTGTTGGATGAGAACCATATGGAAACAACTGCCATGTGGCTATCCCAGGCAGCTGTTTCTCAGTCACGGTTCAACATCAGAGTGATCTATAATCTGCTACCATAAGCACAAAAAAGCCCCAAGGTATTTTAATATTAAGGCTCAGATACTGTTATCTCAACAAACTGACTTTATTCCACTGATTAAACCCGAGCCAGAAAAATGTGGGTTTTTGGTTTTTTTTTGGCTTCGGACACATTTTCCAACAATTATTACTAAATTTATCTCAATTTTGTTATTAATGTTACATAAGACTTCATCTCTATAACAAGCGCATCAGTTATTTTCAAAACATTCAACATTACTTCACTGTAGGGTTGTCAAAAGTATCGAAAATCAGATACTAATCGATACTCAAACTAGATACTCATTTGAGCAAGTATCAATACTGAAGAAGTATAAGAGCACACAGACTAGAACACGAATATGGATCACGTATCATGGTATTAGAGTATTGAGTATCGAGTCCTTTCCTTTGTAATGAAATCGAGTTTGATGTTTTAGTATCGTGACAACACTACTTCATTGTTTGCTTTTTAATTAAGTCTGATTACCCAAACCAGTTCTGGCAAATTAGCGAGCTTCTAACCGGCTTTTAAACGTCACTTATTTGTTCCCAGCTGTTTTACACATGGCCTTTGCTAATTAGAAACAGACTTAATACGACATTCACACTGGTTTTTAACACACTATAGACTTTTACTATGGCTTTTGGCAGAGGTGGATGGTGCTCAGTTACATTTACTCTGTTACATTTACTTGAGTCACTTTTTAAAGGAATTGTACTTTCCTAGCAGCAGTTTATTCTTACTTAGCTATATTTTTATGGAAGTAACAGTACTCTTACTTGAGTAGTTTCTGCAAAAGCTGTATGATGACAATATGAAATGATTTGAACATTTGTGTTTCTTGCCTGCTCCATCAGATGATTTACTTTTTCTCATTTTTGTGTCTATCCTTTGAAAATACCAGATTTTGTCCATTCAAATTACATCAACTTCAAATTATACATCAGATTTTACTTAAGTTACTCTTTTAAGTTAGTCTTACTTGAGCAGTTTTCCCAATACTTTTTACTCAAGTTATTTCTTGGACCACTTTTTGTGCTTTTACTTGAGTAATATTACTTTGAAGTAACGTTACTGTTACTTGAGTATGATATTTGGCTACTCTACTCTACCTTCCTCTAACTTTTGGTGACATAAGGCAGTAAATGTGAAAGACAAATGAGAAAATGTAGTTTTCTTAAAGACGTCAGCACTTTAAAGACACATTCCTTTTCGTCTTATTAGTGGGCAATTAGATCACAATAAAAGGCTTACACAGTGTTCCCTCACTTCCCTTGAATCTTGGCTGTGATCATAATCCAAACAGCTCCTAAATGCACTCAACAATAGGGGTGTTGTGCCAAATATTGTTGCTAAGGTAACACGTGATGGCACAATGTAATACCTGCTAAAAGTGCCAAACAGTGGAGTGTGAATTCAGTCCTAAGGCAACTTTGTTCTAAGGAATTGACAAAGTATCATGGATTGTTATTGCTTTACTTAGGACAGGGGTGTCCAAACTAAGGCCCGGGGGTCAAATGCGGCCCTCAGACCAGCTTTTATTGGCCCTCAGGCCTCTTGCTGAACTGCCCAATTGATCATAAGCAGTACCTTTAACAGCAAATTAAACTATTTCTACCACTATATCCTCAAACATCACATTGCAGTGTGATACAGACCTAAAATGAATGTGTTTCAAGCCTTATTAATACACAGCGGCTCTGTCAAAGCTGTGTATAAAGCACCACACTGCATTGATCACAGGTGTGTGGCCCTCCACTTCAAATATGTTTTGAGATGTGGCTCTTGAAAAAAAAAAAGTTGGGCACCTCTGGCATAGAATGTCCCACAGTACTGCATTAAATATATGTAACTCCATGGTCGCGAGCGGGTGGCACCACTAGAGCAAGTTATACATCAGATCTATGGAGATGCAAGCCTGCACACAGCAAGAATGCAAGTTTTTTATGTTTGTTTTAATTTTTTTTTTTTTTTCAGTAATAGCAAATGTAATATATGCATGATTGATTTATTACAAACATACAATTTCAGGCAAAGTAACAACATCTCCATCAGATGTGGACCCCCATCAAAAAACTTAAATTTGAATAATGCTAATGCCATATGTAATTGTTTATTATTATTTTGGTAAATTCAAATAAGAATCACATCATAAAGTAAAGACTATGTGATGCAGTATGTGAAGCATAGGTAGAGCTGTGGCCGGGGATATGAGATGGGTGAAAATGAGAATGTTGAGCACTTTGAGCACTCAAGCTTCAAATACAATAGGATTACTTAAACATGCATGAGGCAAAATCAGAGCCGGATCGTCCTAAACATGGACTCCACAAGTTGCGTAGGGCCCCGCAGCTGCAAAGGGCCCCGCCTGTCGAGTTCCAATAGGTTTGTCATTCATGTCTGTCTGCCAATCTACATGTAGTTACAATAAATGCGGTTTGTTCCTCTGCGTAAATATCACTTTCTGATTGGTAAATGGGTTGTTGTGGCACTGAAATGGCGACGGCCTCCGAGCCAAATTTTGCGCCCTGAAGGTTAGATCCAGCTCTTATCAAAACACAGCTTTGAGTAACATGGTTAATAAAAGCTGATTATGCATAAGAGATCAGCCTCCAACAGTGATGTCATCCAGCAGGCGCACACACACACACACACACACACACACACACACAAATCCTGTATACCTGCTTCAAAACAACACCTCCCCATCACTGCGACCTTTGACCCCTTGGATCTCCCCCGCATGAGGAGCTCTCCTCACTGTTTATGATAGGGCCAGATAAGGGGCTAGCTCAGGAATGCTGCAGGAGAGTGGGAGGCGGGAGGAGCCGAGACCCTCTGCAGGACGGCTGCATTAAAAACACTGAGAGGGAAAGTCAACATATGAGGTATCCTGTTTCAAGATGGTTTTGTACAAAAATTGATGAAAAGTGATGGAGGACATGGATTGAAATAGTGGCCAGCTGGTGAAGTCTGTGTTTACATGGACACCAAAAATCTGAAATGCCACTGAAATGTCATGTAAATAGTTAGATTGGATACGGGTAATCTGATTTCTTTATGATTGTTCACACACACATAAGGAAAATTATATGAAAATGTTGTACCTGTTTAGCTTGATTTGTACATAGGACTGTCAAAAGTTTCAAAAATCTGATACTAAAAATAGTACCAATACTAAAAAAGTCACATTCACAGGACAGAAATGAACCTTTCACGAATAGCTCAAGAATGATCTGGAGCTGAACCAGAGCAAGTATAAGACACATAGACTAATATACGCAGATGGACCACTATGGAACATACATGGATGACTGAGGGATTACACAGATATAAGGCCACATGGTAATATAAAATAAAGTCCTATTATTTAATGCTGAAAATGGCATTCACTTGTCTAAAGAAAGAGTTGTTGTTGTTTTGTTGGTTATTCTGGTATCAGAATCGGTATTGCTTGTCTTTAGGCCTATCACCATATAGTGCTGGAGGTATTGTCCATATACATAATTTATTCCAAGTGTTATGACAGAAAATACTAAGGGAGGCATGCCCAAACTGTGGCCCGGGGGCCAAATGCGGCCCTCAGACCAATTTTTCTTGGCCTTCTAGCATCCAGGTGAATTGGCCCATATTACCTTAAACAGTACTTTTTACTGTACATTTCTGAAAATCTACTTTAACAAGGCCATATTAAATATTTAATGTGTCCCACTGAGGATGTAAGCATCAATAAAGGTCTAGTTATTCAGTCTAACTTGTAATAATAATGCATATTTGAAGTATTCACTGTATTGGTGACCAGTCTAAGGCCCTCAATCGGTCCTCAGCTTTGTCTGTGTTTTTATATGTGGCCCTTAATGAGAAAAGTTTGGACACCCCTGTACTAAAGCTATGGTGAACAACTTACAATGCATTATACAGTTCTTATAATGTATGTATTCCTTACATTTTGACAAAAAAACGATCCAGATTGCATTCAAACATTCCCCTTCTGGATGCCCTGGTTTCTTCATCAAATTAAAATATGTACAATATACGTTATACTCCCGAAGGGTCCACTGAGACCACCCACTGCTCCTGAAACCTCCCCCCAGTAGCATTTAGAGTTGTTAAAAGTAAATCAAAAATCAGATACTAGAACGAGTACTGAAATTAGATGCCAATTTGAGCAAAATAATCACATTAACAGGACAAACTTTGAGCTTTCCTGTTTAGTGTCACTTTGAACTTGTATGCGGTGTCGTAGTCGGTATCGAGTATTGAGTCAATTCCTTAGTATCGAAATCAAGTTTGAAATTTTTACATCATGACGACACTAGTAGCCTTACAGAATGATTTAACGGCGGTGAAGAAATGTTCCTACGAGGGTTATAAAGAAGTCTACCTTAACATCTGGAAGCAAAAACAATTGGGTCATTTTCAAAACACGCAATTAGGGGCTATCTGGTATTACATCACTGCTGTTTTAAAATCAAGTAGAATCAAACTGTAATTATGCTTTTGAAAAAACAGTCACCCCACTTTCTGCTTTCCCTCTGTATTCATTTTTCTGTCAAACTAAGGATTTCATAAACATGGAAAAACGCAGTTATAAATAGACCCTTTATTTTTATGTTTTCGTAGCTTCAAAGACGATGATGTTTTGGAATAGCTCACCACATTTTTGCCTAATCCAGATTTGACCAGCATATACACAAAGCTAAATATACTCTATTTACGTGACAAGAACCCAAATTTTCCAGTGATTGTTAAAATGCGCAGAGATGGATTTATTTTTCCCGATTATTTGATTTTCTTTTATGTAGCATACTCATGTTGGCTATTGTGTGACCTGCAGTTGATCTGAGCACAGTTTTTGCCATATTTATTAAGTATTACCGAAGTACTACGACATTCTTTACATTCTTAAGTGGTGAAATGGGTTATGTAACAGCGTAACCTGGCACAGCTATTGCGTGGTTGTAGATCACTGCTGATAAATTAGATCAGATGGGCAGACACAGTGGTACCTACCAAAAACAAAATGTATAATTAGCACGTTCAGTTAGCAATGGGCCTTGAAAACGTAGGGAAAAAATGTAGTTATGCCAACACTGCCAACATGTTGTGAAATGAGATCCTTGTATTAGTTCAGGGATGTCCAAACTATGGCCCGGGGGCTAAATGCGGCCCTCAGACAAGTTTTTATTGGCCAAATTGATCATAAGCAGTACTTTAACAGCCATTTGTAGCACTATATCCTCAAACATCACATTGCAGTGTGATACAGACCTAAAATAAATGTGTTTCAAGCCTTATTAATACACAGCGGCTCTGTCAAGCTGTGTTTTTTTTTGTTTTTTTTGTTTTTTTTTTTTTTTTTATTTATTTATTTGAAGGACAACGTGCAGATACATTAAAAAGATGGCTGCACCAGATTTAGCAAAATGCTACTTTCCATCTGTAGTCCTTTGCACACACAAATATTAAAACACAATTCACATATAAAAAAGTACAATATAACAAGACAATACAATATACAATTGTGCAGAATTTTAATATAAAAGTGCAAACTACAAGTTATTAAAGTGCAAGGTATAGAAAAAGTGCAACAAATATGAGAATAAATACAGTGTAATCGCTATCAGATGGTACCCACGAGGGTAACATCTGATAGCTCTGTACCTCATTGGTATTATAATGTAAACAAGACAGTGAAATTACACTAAAACAGTAAAATGACACTAAAACAGTAAAATGACACTCATGATCTGGTAATCTAGTGGCCATCAGATGGTACCCACGAGGGTACCATTGTAGATGACTGCTGATAAAGTGCGGTGCTATAAACACCAGTGCGGTGTTTATAGCACCGCACTGTATTGATCACCGATCTGTGGCCCTCCGCTTCGAACATGTTTTGAGAAGTGGCCCTCGATAAAAAAAAGTTTGGGCACCTCTGTATTAGTTTATTCCTTTATATTTCCTCAATTGGATATGTTTAAATATGACATAAATCAACACTGAAATCAGAAATCATGTCAAAATATATATTAAAACTAGTAAAAATAGTCCCCACCCCTAACTTCAACAGTACTGCTCAGGGTTAAATGATCTCTACTTGACCCACGCCCCCATGTCTCAATTTTTTCAGGTGCACTATGTAACTTTTCTGGTGAAGGGTCTGTCACTTGCTTTAGAATGTTCCACAGAATGGCATTAAAGGATATCTCCATGGACACAAACCATAGACTGTATTCATAAATGGACAAGGCTAACCCGCTAGCCGCCGCATTCCAAATAGTAAGAGAGCACGGGCACGCTTCTGGCTCCATCGTCATTTTGGTCTTCCTATTTACCCGCTCTACATGATCCTGATGCTTTTATTTTGCTATTGGATCAGTAAATTAAGATATGTACATTAATAACAGAAAAATCATGTGCCTACTTTCCCCGAGAGTGTTACCTTTAACAGCCTCGCGACGGATTGGCTCTTTGGTTACTATGATACTCTCAGCCGGAATTCCCAATAAGTAACTCGGCTCCACATTAGCCCCTGTAGCTGCTAGCATCGATGAGCTTCATTTGACTGGAGCCGAACGCCTTGGGTGGAGTAACACTCACTTAGTCTACTTCTTTATACAGTCTATGACATAAACAGGCCACAGTAGAATGCATGTTTCTTTCACCAATAAAAACAACTGCAGTTGAATAAATGCCAGATTTACAATACCAGTTAAAAAGTTTGGACACACTATATTTCTTCTTTATTTCCAGGATCATTTGCATTGTAGATTCTCAGTGAATGTGGACACGTGGAATGGAGTACAAAAATAAACTCAAAATAACTGGAAAATAATAATAAAAATAGCCACCCTTTGCTTTGAACCCTGGTTACTTTTGGCATTTCATGACCCTGACAGGGCACAACTGTAAAGTGAAAACCATTTCAGGAGACTTCATCAAGAAGCCCATTGTGACATTGTGACAAGGCCGAGGGTTTGCAACGCTCTCGACAAAGCAAAGAGTGCCTATTTTGAGAATTTATAAATAAAAAAAGATATATTTTGTTGAGTTATTTAACTTTTCTTTTTTTAAACTACATAATTCCACATATCTGGCATCTTAAGGCAACAGTATTACAGCTCTCACAGATGAATGCTGTCGTTGTGTCCTTAGGCAAGACACTTAAGCCATCTTGCGCCTAGGGTCTGAGAACACTGGTGTATGAAAGTGTGTGTGAATGGTGAAGTGGTTCCTTGATGTAAAATCGCTTTGAGTGGCTTGAAGGTGGAAAAGTGCTAAGTAAATGTGACATTTACCACTTACCATCTATATTTGATGTGTTCTGTATGTAGTTTATATAAAATGTATCCAAACATTTAGTGTATAAGTTTAATGTGATACTGTGGAACATTCCAGGAAAAGCAATAAGACCTCCATAAAGACAAACAGGAGCCACGTCCTTAGCAGAAAAGTTCCATTATATACCTTTAATTTTCACAGCAAAGTAGGCTACAGTCTTCTCATTATCCCTGAGGTCATTTTGCAACCACAGCACTTTTCATTCACTACTCAACATTCCGTCACTTTAAAAAAAAAAATTATGGGAACTGTTGACATTTTATGATCTCAGATGTCCTAAACATGTTCCAACAAAACCAGTGTGACCTCATCTTTCAAACGTATTCCCACCATTTCCCCCTCTCTCTCTCTCTCTGTGAAAACAACCATGCAATTACTACGTCACTCATCCTCAGTCACCCAGTCAATGACAACTTGTGTACGCTCACAAAAGAGTAGCTGAAATCTTAATACTTCAGTCTGTTTTTATATACTTCCTTGCAGCAAATCCCCTTTTCGCTCGCTTTCCGGCATCGCTAAATTAAAAGCCAAAACAACTGCAGGCGTACGTTATATAGGCTGACAACATGTGTCTGAGGTGGTCTGTACCAGGTGCGACGCTTTCATCCTCTCTGTTGTGGAAATAGTGCGTACTTAAGTTTTTTTTATGTGCGATGATGACATGACGTATATGTTTTACTTTGAGTTAAGTAACTGCCGAAACAGACCACCAGCTGAGGCTATAACTGCTATTTCTGTGCATGATAATTGTGGTTAGGTAACTCTAGATATACAAAGGAACATAGCGGGATGATTATATTTACTGTAGTCTCGTTTTTGTTTTTGTATATGTCATAACAATCCCGGATATATGATAAGATCTCATTAAAGTATCCCATAAAAACATTCTTTAGTTAATAGAGGAATAGTTTGCATAATTATTTACATGTTTAGCAAAGGAAGGTAAGTTTCAAGTTCATTTTCAGAGCGATTTATTCATAGCGAGTGCTTTAGAGAGCGTAAAAAGGCATGTACAGTATGTGGCTTGCATTCTTACTGATAAAACCTTTTGTGTAACTTGTCCCTGCATTTTGGATGAAATTGTTCGGCTGTTTTAGAACTAGTGCTAATTCCTGTATGTTTTACTTTTCTTTTTCTACTTTTTTCCCACAAACTAATGTAAAACTATGATAAATATTTACTACAGGCACTATCCCACCAAAACCAAGTCAGAAATACCTGTCACAGTATCTGGTCCGCACTCTTACTCCAATCACAACTGAACCTGGGTTGCCAAAGCCTTAACCTGCATATAAAGGGAACATACAAGTTTTTCTAATTCACAATATATGGACAGGCCATGCGTAGATTCAATAGCACCCATAATATTAACAGGGGCCAAGACTTGTCTAATTTACACAATACTGAGGATAAGACCTATAGAAACACTTTTATTTTGTTAGAAAAAGGGTTAAACTGTCAAAAAAAACTACTTTTTTCCCCATAAACTGACACTTAACTAATGTAAAACTATGATAAATATTTACCAAAAGTACTATCCCACCAAACCAAGTAATAATTTGATAAAAACATGAAGACCTGTCACAGTATCTGGTTAGTCCAATCACACCTGAACCTGAGTTGCCAGTGCCTGAACCTGCATATAAAGGGAATACTGCAATCACAACTGAGCCTTACTTGCCACTGCTTTAACCTGCGCTTTAATCATGTGAAAGCTCAGAACCACCAGAATTCATGCACTAGCACTGGGTAATGATTGGCTGCAGGTGCTGGGGTTTAGGTAGTGACCATTCAGATTAGAGAGAGGCATTTTAGAGTTAAACCAACTGGAGTCTTAGCTTGTATCTAGGGACGCAGATAGGTCACGTTAATGCAATTTAACCCAAAACATACTTACATACTGTCCCTAGAAGATCACAATACAAACAGATATAATGTACTTAATAATCCAGCAAACCTTTACAATAGTTTGTCAAATGCTAACATGGAATGAGCTATAGTCCACACTTTTCTAACTGTTGTACTTCCTTGTCACCGTTAATCAGTATAATTAGGTCTGTTTTGCAGGATTTTGCTGCTTTGGTCCAGTTTCCATCTCCAGCTAATACCCCCCGGTGTGCATTCCAGATCAGGACACTGTCACATTTGACTAAATCTGTTTTGAAATGACAAATTTTCAAATCTCTATAGACATTTCTTTGCAAATTTTCTACAATTTCTGTCTTTTTCTGCCTTGAACTTTCCAGCTTGGACACTGCACATTCCTTATAAGTATTCCCACTGGTCTGGACACTGGGCCTGCCTCCAAAGCCAAAAGAATATAATATCATTCAAGAAGTGACCTCATCGTCTGTGTCCCTCAACGGTTTCCTCTGTGCTTCCATTGTGTCAAATGACAGAAAGAATATGTGTTTAAAGTGGGTAAGACAGGTTAGACTACTCATTCCACTCAGACATAATTAAAGGCACTGTACCAGATTTATACCTGGTTAAAAATGTGAAAAACAGAACAATTTCATTTTAAACAGTCTGCAGTGGTCTAAAGTTACTCCTCACTTGCTTTATGCATTAAAAACGCCCTAATTCAGGGGTGTCCAAACTGTGGCCCAAGGGCCTAATGCGGCCCTCAGACCAGTTTTTATTGGCCCTCAGGCCTCCAGCTGAACCGGCCCAATTGATCATAAGCAGTACTAACAGCAAATTAAACTATTTCTACCACTATAATTTCAAACATCACATTGCAGTGTGATACAGACCTAAAATGAATGTGTTTCAAGCCTTATTAATACACAGCGGCTCTGTCAAAGCTGTGTATAAAGCACTGCACTGCATTGATCACCGATCTGTGGCCCTCCACTTCGAATATGTTTTGAGTGTGGCCCTCGATAAAAAAAAAAAGTTGGGCACCTCTGCCCTCATTAGTCACTGATGAGTGATGAGTTTGGCCCACAAACACTTGTAACAACGTTCTGAGACCAGTGCAGAGTTATGCCGTCATGGAAATGCTAAAAACAACTAGCATGCTAAGGCATACTTCCTTATCAGCCAAATAAATTGCTTTTTAAGTAGACGACAGGCAGCATGCAACTGACTTATTTTGACCTCAAGAGGTGCTGCTTATACAGTGTATCTGTATTGAGGCAAGACAAGTTTTTTCTAATATATAAAGAAAAATCAGGTACTGGGCCTTAAAGATCATTATATTTATTATTTTACAGTGGTCTAAATTACACAATATTAAGAATTAGACTTATAGGAATTATTTACAATACCTTGATTTAGTAAAAATAAGGTTTAAATTGTCAAAAGCGTAACTTGTTCTTGCATTTTGGATGGAATTTTGTACATTGATGACATATATAGAGAATTCAGAGCTACTTCCCATATTTTTGCTCTTTTCTACTTTTCCCCCACAAACTGACACTTAACTGATGTAAAACTCTGATAAATATTGACCACAGGTTGGTTTGGTGGGATAGTCTCATTCGATAGTCTGATTAGTACCTGGATGATTAGAAAAACAAGAAAATCGGTCATATGCCCTTTACATTCACTCACTGTAAGTCCTATATGTGACTGCAGGGCTGCACAGGTGTGTCATCCATCCTACACACTAACGTCAATACAGGAGCTTAAGGGCACTTTTGTCATTTTAGAAGCTGGGGAAGTGTAGCATGCCAGATCTTGTTCCTGTTCTTTTAGTCGAACAAAAGAAACTTGCCAGGCTACTACCGAGTTAAATTATCATGTGTCAAAAGTAGGAAAAGTACTACAAACTGTTACTTCAGGATAAGTAGTACGAGAATTTACTTCTTGCAGAACTGAAGAGTTGAAATGAGTAAAGATCATACTCTCTACTACTACAGGCCTACTGCTACTACTACTACTGCCATTACTACAACTGTTTTTACTACTACTAATTACTACAACTTTGGATGATGATGAAGATATTTGTACTTGTATTAATACCACTGCAACTTTACATGATTTTGAATAATTTAATTAAAAATACCACTTACTACAACTGCAATAGCTTACATCTGATAGTACACTTCTACTACTACTACTACTACCACTATTACAATTCAAAAACAACAACTACTACTTACTACTTCTACAACTACTACTACTACTACTACTACTACTACTACAACAGATGTTATGCTTCCCCAAGTTGACTTTCCTTATAGATTTTATCAAGTTTAAGCTCATAGTATTTTGCATTTTTTTTTAGTTGTAGTAGTGATAGCAGTAGTAACAGTATTAAGAAGTAATTTTCCACTTCAAATATCTGTAGTAACCAGTACAGAAACTACCCCTGATAAAGTCCAGACAATGATTTGGACATGATTTGTGCAGTAAATGGATGACACGAGTGAGTGGACTGCTTTGGATAAAATGCAGGTCCTTAAACTAGGAACAGAGATTAGCCTGGTACTTTAAAACATGAGTCACTCAAGTTTGAATCAGAGTTTTGACCCGGAGCCAAAGATGACAGTATCGTTCAGAGAAAAGAGAGTATGGGGAGGAGGAGGAGGAGGAGGAAGGAGAGGGCAGGACAGTCTATCAACACACTATCTGCTCGACCAGCATACTTAAAACATACGGTCAAAACGCCAAAGACCAAAAGCCGTTAAGATTTGGGCATCTAGACTCATCATTCTTTATGGGCTGACAGGTGGATGGCTTGGCTCCACAAACTTGCCATTTTAATCTTAAAGTCCTTTCAACTGACAACAATCACATTTTTGGGGTTGAATAATGGCATCATTTCTGAGGCTATTGTGAAATAAAATAACTTTGGTTTATTTTTACAAACTACATGTGGAGAAAATTCTACCATGGAATTCTGACCTGTGTGTCCTCCAGCTCATTTACGTGCACACCAAGTAGCATTTTTAATTAACTACTTGTACAGTTATGCTTTATAATGTTCACATATTGGATCTTGGAGCTAGCTTTATTTAAATGTGTATTCAAATTGGATTGGTTTATGAAGCATTATATTCCCCTAACGCAGGGCTGTCCAAACTACGGCCCGTGGGCCAAATGCGGCCCTCAGACCAATTTTTGTTGGCCCTCATGCCCCCTCTTAAACTGGCCCAATTGATCAGGAAGTATTTTTTACTACAGACTGAACAGATTCTACCTCTATAACCTGAATAACATCACATTGCATTGTGACACAGACCTAAAAAATAATCTTCCAAGTCTTATTAAATGTACAATGTCTCTGTCTGCACCATTTGACTCTCTGTATCGACACTGGTGTGTGGCCCTTAGCTTCAGATATGTTTCTGTATGCGGCCCTCGGTGAAAAAAGTTTGGACACCCCTGCCCTAAAACCAAAACATATAAAACCCTGGTAGGTATTCAGTGTGGCAGAGTGGTTAGCAGAGTTCAGTGCCTCATTAAGACTTGTTGAGTTGGTGAATCATATTTGCCCCTTGTGAAAATTCTCCACGTATACACGATATGTACCTGTATGGCCGTATTCTAATTAATCTAATTGTGCTATTATAGGTAAGATTTTAAATTAATTTCCAATTTTGACCATCACACGACACTTTTGAAATACAATTGTACACACTGTGCTGACTTTTCATCCACATTTGACCCATGCTCTTTTCGTGATCGCCGTCCTAAACCCCATCTGACCCACGTCCGGCTGTATCCAGACCTCACCACCTACTTCCTCCTCTTCACTTCCTGTTTGATCACCTGACCCGCCCCACAGGAAGGACACACAGGCAGAGGAAGCCACTGATAGCATTGTGTTGCTATTATCCGCTAAAACAATAACTGCATTTTGACTTCTGAGCAGTTGATTTTGAGACCAATGATTTTTTTTTTTTTTACTACACATCTGTAACAGTTTAAAGCTGAAATCTTAGTGGGATCTTCTCAGTATCTTTGGGAATTTTCCTCCTCAGATTTCTGTGAACTTTTGACATTTTCCATCATCTAAAAGGAGTGGTTTTGGGAGAGGGTGGATGAGGCCATTTTGTAATGGTTGGCCCTAGAGATTTGTACTGGCTTCCTGACTTTGAAGATTTAAATACATTTTTGCCAATAAAAAAACAAAACAAAAACAAAACTACAAGCAGAGTACTATACTTTCCCTGCAAAATATATATGTGAAGTAGGAGTAAAAGTATGGCGTAAAAATACATGCAGATTTCAAAAGTTACTCCAGTTAAGTGTTAAATGTAACTCTGCTTTCATACAGGGCCAGAAACAAGATTGAAACGTGATTAATCCACAAAGCTATGAGTATAATGAACGCGTTAATAAGTAGCATATTGCTTTAGTTATGATGTCAGTGTCATATGATTTTCTGGTTAACCAAAAACTATGACACAACACATACTTTGTTTTATGCTTTCATTTAGGAATAGCAAGAACACCAGTTAATTGCAAGTAAAGATGCCAAATCATTGTAAAATCCAGCCATAAGAAATCTTTTGGCCAAAAATTTTAACATTTAACACAATAAATGATGGACTGGTGCATGCTGGACGCCTTTGAAAAGTTAATGGTTTTGGTTTGGTTCCACTTGCCTGTACTCCTTAGTGTAAAATGTCTCGTTCTCCATTTAAAGGATTAATATACATGCAATCTCTAAATGTAATTCATGTTTTTGCATTGGACTTTTATCTTTTATTTTTGTTATTTCCTTTGGCAAGACACTCCCTACACCCTCTAATGTGCAATTTTGAGGACTAATACCTTATTATGTGATGTCAATAGGGAAAAGTTTATTTAGTACTTATTTAGTTTAGTTTAGTAGTAGTAGTAGAAGTAGCAGTAGTAGTAGTAGTTTTTCTTGTTGCTATAAGATATTAGGTGCCCCTATATTACAACTACTACACATCTCCTTAGTAAAATCTGTCAATATTCATGGAGTTCCTAAAGGGTTAACGTTTTGTTTTTTTCACAAAGAAACAGAAAATTATATAAAAACATGGGACTAAACCAGATTCCACAAAACTTAAGCCTTGCAGGTTGACGGTAAACTTGTTTGTTTTTGTATAATACTGCAACATTTTTGTACACTTGAAACTGAACAGACACGTTCTCATAAAAACATGAATTGAAGAATGCTTCTGTTATAGCCCATCACTAACCTTTGTAAACATCGGGATCGTTGGTGGTATTAGATCTCGTCATGGCATGTTTAAACTCTTTTGTTTGTTGCTACGTCTGAGTGAGGCGGTGATGAGGCTGCAGCTTGTTACGAGTGGATGAAAGCTTTATCTGTGCCGGGGGTCAAAGGTCACGGGTTGTCCCACCTATGTCGAGGCCTCCCCCCCTGAGAGAGAGAGAGTGGGAGAGAAAGCAGAGCAGATGGAGCTTTCAGGGATGTTTTAGTGATCTTTGAGTCAGATGTGAGGCTGTAACAGGATACTTGAGTCCACATATGGAGCTCATCCACCCACCAGGCCATGGGATTTAGATGGTGAATAGAACTGAGAAAAAAAAATCAAAAACGTACAAAACCACTATACAGTTGCAATTATTACTTTTAATAATACTACTGCAGATAGAGCTACAACTAATACTGCGGTTCTTACTACTACTATCACTACTACTACTACTAGGCTGCTACTACTACTACAGCAGTTGCTACTATTACTGTGCTCACTAGTATTATGCATGTATTACTACAGAGGTGCCCAAACTTTTTTTTTTTTATCAAGGGTCACATCTCAGAACATATTCGAAGCGGAGGGCCACAGACTGGTGCAGTGTGGTGCTTTATACACAGCTTTGACAGAGCCGCTGTGGATTAATAAGACTTGAAACACATTCATTTTAGGTCTGTATCACTCTGCAATGTGATGTTTGAGGTTATAGTGGTAGAAATAGTTTAATTTGCTGTTAAAAGTACTGCTTATGTCAGTTGGGCCGGACCAGCAGGAGGCCTGAGGACCAATAAAAACTGGTCTCAGGGCTGCATTTGGCCCCCGGGCCATAGTTTGGACATCACTGTATTACTACTATCATTAAAGCTGTTATTCTGCTTCTGCTACTGTACGACTACAACTACGTCTGCAGTTATTATTACTACTTCAGTTACTACTACTACTGTGGTTATTACTACTATTATTGCCGTTACTATCTCTACTTTAATTACTACTATTACTACTACCACTACTACTATTACTACTATTGCAGCTACTACTACAGCCACCTCCGCTACTGCTACTATTTGCATAAACGTTTTCAGGTATAAGAACCAATTTTGAAGTGACTTGAAGTTGATTTTTTAACCGTTAATGTTAGATTATGTCAGTAAGACTATTATCCCAAAGGAGGGTTAGAAAAGGTGCTATAAAAACAGACATGATTATATACCAGAACTCACTGCCTGGTCCAGTTACACCTCTAGTTAAGCTATTAGGTAAAGTAAAAAAAAAAAAAGTTTTTGTTGGACTCTACAGGCTTGTGTTGCCGATACCCGTCTCATTAAAGGGCCCAGTTTGTTATTCCTGTAAGCTCCTTAGAAATGGTTGACTGGAGCCTTTGACTTCCTGCCGCATAGTGAAAGATATAAACACTCAGGTAATGCTAAAGCTAAAGCTATCCACCGGTTGATCAGTCACAACAAACTGCATGTGACCAGTTAAGATCGAAAGCAGCTTACGGCACCAAGACAGACTGAGCTTAAAGTAGAGGCATGGGATCATTTGAAGTATGTTTAAAGAAGATCGACGACCAGGACTGTTTCTACCATTGTGGGTCCTTATGTAAGAGGCTTATGCACGTCCCATAGACTGCATAAAGAAACGGACTAAGTGGGACTGAGCGTGACGTCACCCATAGCGTTCGGCTCCGGTCAAACGAAGCTCATCGAGGCGGGTACATTTGGAGCCGAGTTCCGACCGCGAGTATCATAGCAAGCAAAACGCCAATCTGGAGCCAGACTGAAGGTAAAACCCCTTCCCAAACGCGACGCTGGTTTAGCCGGGAGCCGGTGCATAGCAACGCTGTCAATCAAGGCTGTTGCTAACGCTAGTGGGAGCGACCTCGGGGAAAGAAAGCCCCTGATTTGTCTGTTATTAATGTTCATATGTTGATTTACAGACATTAAAACAGTACGATCATGTAGAGTGGGTTAATACAAACATTTTAAGACCAACATGATGAGGCTCACTGCAGCAGTTACAGAGAGAGGGGCGACAGTTTTTCAATGTAAAGTGAATTGGAGCCGGAAGTGCGTCCATGCTCACTTATTTGGAACACGAAGGCTAGCGCGTTAGCTATGTCTATTTATATATACAGTCTATGATGGGCCCTTAGTTGCTAAAAAATAGAGAAATTACTATATTGATATATCTATCTCCAAGGAGACAAGCAGTTGATGCAAACAGATCAAGTTACAGGTCAGATCTGTGGAGAGGTGACGCCGCTTACAGTCAGAATGTATATTTTTTCAAACAGGTGAAATATTAAACAGTACACCTTTAATAAATAAGCTTAAGATACTGAAACTGCTTTTGCCGTTCCTTTTAGTAGAATATAGTAGAAGCAGTAATAGTCATAGAAGCGGTTCCAATAGTGGTCGAATAAAACACTGCAGCAAAATAAACTTGTATTCAAAATATTTGCCAATTTTTATAACAAATTGACAATATTGTTTGACATTCTGGGAAGCTTTGTCCATAGAATACAATGCCACCCTCATAGCCATGTAATGAGTGGACTCTTGCTTATAGAAATTGTTTGTGAGCATAAATAAAGATTGCTCATGTTTGAAGTAGACGCAGTGATGTCAGAAGGAGGGGACGCAGTCGGCAGCACATGTTGTTTACTCATGACATAAACATTAGCTTCTCTTCTTTTGTGAGGCCCAGCAGATGTTACTAACCCACCACACCTTCACATTTTATCCACTCTAAAAGTTTCCTAATTGTCCTTTAAATCGCAGTTTTTTTTTTTGCTAACAGTCAAAGTTAATGAACTGGATTAATGGGAATTTTTCTTGTCTTCTTGGTCGTCATAGCAATTGGTCAGTGTCTTAGTAAAGAGTAACAAAAAAGAGGTTGAATTAAATATGGGGCGGCTAGTATTAGACATGTTGGATCAAGGTCGGCAGCTCCTGTGGACTTCTTTGGGTCTATGGAGTGCATTTAAGATCTCCATGTCAGTGAAAGGTCTTAAGGAGAAAATCTGTCTATATTTAACATAATATATTTCCTTTTTAGAATTTACACTAGCTGAATTCAATGAAATATCAGAATCAGAAGACTTATTATTGCCATTGTCAGTGAACACAACTCACAAACTAGGAACTTTCTTCTGCGATATGGGGCAAAATAAAACACTGAATAATAATAATATTTTAAAAAGTAGAAATATAGCTATTATAAGTACAAATAAGGGCATGCATGATTAAAAAAAAGTTAAAAAAGATATGGTTATAAAATAATAAAATAAAACGCTGGTGCTTGTATGAATACTAGGTTAATGAGAGGAATGTCTTTGCTGGATTTCCGTGACACTCAGACATGACACAAGTTAAGTTTTTGCCTTTCTGACCTAGTTGTGTGCGCAGTTTTCCAGGCACGATTTCTTTCTCTAATTAAACTTGCACCTTCTGTGTTGAACCAAGGATCGTTACAGCTTTTTTCAAAGTTTTCTCAGGTGCATGTTGGTCTGCAATTTCATTCAATGTATTAATACAAAAGAAAATAATAAAAATAAGGCCATATCAGGGTGGTCAGGGAATGCTGATGTTAACCTGATATCACTGTAATACAATTTAGAGATGAAAGTTTGCGCACTGAAATGATCTTGAGAGAAGAACTCTGCCAAAATACGAAGGGTGTGTGTTAAATGTGTGAATGAAACAAAACACAACTCAAGGTATGTTTTTGAAGAGCAAACAACATTATAACATAACTAGGAAACAGTGAAATATAGGCCCTTTAATTGTATTTCAGTGTATCCCTAAGCCACAACAAAATATATAAAAGCCATTATTAAAACACCTTTACTTAGAAAATCAGACCAAAATAATCCAAAACTATCTTAATGCACTCGGATGAGATTAATATGAATTTGAGAACATGTTTTTGTATGTACTGTGGTGCTAACAGTGTCTCTGTCCTGCCTTTTCCCAGACTGACGGCCCAGAGGAGCATAGAGGATGCGGAGGAGGTGGAGAGGGAGCGCAGACGCAGGGCCCGAGAGGAGCTGAGGCGCAGGGACAGTGGCTCTGTGAGTGGGGAGTCTCCAGAGAGCCATACGCCCACTGAGGACAGCCAGTGAGTAACACGACAGAAGCACACAGAAATATTACACAACATGTACCACTGGAGTACTACACACGAGCGCTACACAGAAGTACCGCACATGTGTACCAGTCAAGTACCACACAGGAGTACACCAAAACAAGTGCCATGAGGAGTACGACGCAGCACAGAAGTACCACGCAGGAGTACTACGCAACGAGTATCATACATGAGCGCCACAGGAGTACCACCACACAGTACATAGGAGTACCACATGAGTACACAGAAGTATCGCATACACCTCTACAATAAATGCATCTATAATAAAACCTTATAGGATATGTTAAGGTTATTTTTACACTTAAGAGAATTCAAATGGATTTTATTATTGCAAGATGTGTGTTCACATTCACCGCATACTGATGTTGTGTCTTTTGGCATAAAGTTATTAAATGCCGTTGGCTGTAATTGTATTCAGTAATGTCCAGACTGCTTAATAACTCACAAGACGTAATCTCCAACATGTTGTGTACACATTTCCATGACTTCAAAAATCAATCTACATGAGATCAAACAGGCCGCAAATTCCTGGATCGTGTAAGCATGAGAAAACAGGAAACTATCAAATTCAAATCATTTTTCTTTTTTTTTTTTAACCTCTCCTGTCAAATTACTTCCTGTTTAATGTGACTTTAACTGTAGGTAGTTTTGCTCTCAACATCATCGGAGGTGGGTAGAGTAGCCAAAATTTTACTCAAGTACGAGTAACTTCTGAGATGTAATTTTACATTAAATAAAATCAGGTATTTTCAAATAATAGATCGCGAAAATATGAAAAATTAGATGCCGTTTTCTGATCGATAATGATGTTTCCTCCTCAAAAACATACCTGGAGTTTTTTCTTCTCTCAAATGGAAAACACACTCTGTTGCACCTTGTGATGTCATGTGGTAAAACAGGAAGTGCTCCACTGCATACACCTTTTAGAATCATTGTATTATTTTAACCCTAGAATTGTCAGTCTCTGCTGAACCAAAAGTAACAGGTAACTTAAAAACCATCACTACATGACATCACAAGGTGGCACAGAGCATTTTGAGCTTTGGAGATGTAGGCAAACTACTAATACAAGGTTACTAAACATGTGTGAATGAAACAAAACACAGCTTCAGGGACGTTTTTGATGAAGTAACACCATTTTAACATGGCTTAAAGCTCGCAAGGTTATATGTTACACAGTCCATTTTGTGTCATTTAGGACCTTTGATACTGCAAACATAAAGCTTTTGTCACCTACTCACACTGGGAAGAGTAACCACAACGGTAACTAGTAAAAGTACTGTTACTTCAATAAAAATGTAACTCAAGTAAGAGTAAAAGTATGCTTCTAGAAAAGTACTCCCTCCGCTCATCGTCCATTGCCTTCAACCTATAAGTACTGATTTGCTTTTGCCCTATTTGTAGCCTATACATACATTTCATTACATAAAGCAAATATTTCCATCCCACCATTTTGGCACGATGTGAGGAGAGACACACAGCTGGCTTCTCATTACCCAAGCGCTCAAGAATGTTTACTACCTCCAACTTCTCCCAGAGAGAGAGAGAGAGGAAAAAAAAGTTCAAACTTGTGATTTCAAACATGGTAATTATACGCAACACCTCTCCTCCATCACCGCAACAAAAACACCAACCAACCACTGGACGTGAGCTAGGGACACGTAACCCTGTAATTGTGAAAAACGGTTTTGGTTGAGACATACTAGTTCAGTTTTGACGCAAAGGAATAACGTAGTGTTTTTTTTCTGCCTCTGAAGGTCAAAGTTCAGAGGTCACATTTTTGTATGTTTGTTCAAAGATGGCGTTTGAAAAATGGCATGAAGTTGGATGCCCTGCGATTATTGACTCCAGACACGGCGAGGTGTTAGCGGTTTCTCGTGGGCAGACATAAATCATAAGTAACAGGGACTGGTTTGCAAGTGGGGCCAAAATAAGTTGATGATTGAAGAGGTTTGGGTCTAGAAATATGAATTGTTCTGAGCTCTGCATTGTTCGAATGAGTGATTGATGTGATGGGGGTGGTGTAGTGTTGCGTAACTGGGCGTTTTTCGATGTGTAGACAATGGTTTTGTTTATATATTGTGGTGTTTTTATAAATTTTCCAGTTTGTATTTGCCTAGGATACAGAATACACACTTCTTCAATACTTTACGAAGATGTGTATCGGGTCACTGGTGAGTCGAGTTCAAATGGACGTGATTGACAGGTGGATTAGCCAATCAGGGAAATGCATGGTCCTTCCGTATAAAACCAAATATGGCTGCGTACATTCGTCACTCTGGTTGGTTCTCGCTCGTGGCACAAGAGAGGCAGACTGACATCCCTCTCTATCATTCTGGATTTGGTATAGTTTGCATGGAATATTGACTTGCATTACTAGATGGTAAAATTCTATAGTCGGGTTTGATCCACAAAAACAGGACAAATTGAGCAGAGGTTTCATCTTTACTGTTACTCTTACAATTTGACTTACTTAAAGGTGTAACTCTTCTGGTGGAATACTGCACAAGTACCACAGGAGTACATAGGAATACCACATAAGTACCACATGAGTACATGGGAGTACTTCTTGTCTTCATGGATGCTATCATTTTGCCTGAAATGATCCTCAGTATAGCAATAAAGTCATCTAACCCCATGGCAAAAAGCGATGCCGAAGTGAAGCCACCAGGCAAAGTCGCAGGTCAGAGCAGTAATGAAGAAAAATACGTTTAATGCCATGCTGCGGCATCTCCATGGCAAATCCTCCATCAGAAAAGTTACATAGTGCACCTTTAAGTATTTTTTCCCCCTCAAATACTCCACAAAAACTAATTTCTTGAAACTTTGTACTTCTACTTGAGTCATAATATTTTGAAAAAGTACTATTATCCATCCATCCATTTTCTTCAGCTTATCAAGCTCTTGATTTACCTATCAATCTACGTTCCTACCCTCACCTATGGTCATGAGCTCTGGGTAATGACCAAAAGGACAAGATCGCAGATAAACACGGCCGAACTAGGTTTCCTACGCAGGGTGGCTGGGTGCACCCTTAGAGATAGGGTGAGAAGCTCAGTCACACAGCAGGAGCTTGGAGTAGAGCCACTGCTCCTACACGTTGAGAGGAGCCAGCTGAGGTGGCCCCGGGCATCTGCTCAGGATGCCTCCTGGACGCCTCCCTAGGGAGGTGTTCTGGGCATGTCCCACCGGGAGGAGGCCCCGGGGAAGACCCAGGACATGCTGGGGGGACTATGTCTCTCGGCTGGCCTGGGAACGCCTTGGGGTCCCACTGGAGGATACTAATCAATACTAAAACTATATTTAGCAGATATTGATACTAAAAAAGTTGCAGGACAGAAATTAACCCTTCCTGAATAGCTTTATAATGATCTTGAACAGAACAAGTATAAGACCACATAGACTAGTATACGAGAGTTTTTTTTCAGTATCAATTCTATTCCTTAGTATCAAAAATTGAGTTTGAAATTTTACTATCGTAATAACTCTAACCACCACTACTTACAGAGGTCTGATATTAGCAGTTTACCAGCGTCCCCAGCGCACCTGTCACTAGCCTGTCCATCGTGGTGTACTTCACGGATCACTGCGCTGGCACTCTCAAACACAAACAGAGCTGCTCTAGAAGAGGGGCTCCCATGATGCACTGGGGCAACCGTGTCTTAATCATGTGGGGAATGCAGGAGGTGGATTCCTTTTAGGCAGCTCCTGGGAACACAAACACAAGCCAATGATACAGCAATTCATTAAAGCTTCATCAAAAGATCGGATCAGCTCACATTCTTCTAGACGATTTTGTCTGAATGTGAAAATTACAGGTATAGAGGCTCAATCAGTCAAGTTTAATCTGTTTGTGATTAAGTAGAAATTAGGGTATCCAGGAAGTCCAAAAGGAAGAATGAAGGAAGAATGTCCATATAGCAGCGGTGCAAGAAGTACTCAGTTTTGTTACTTAAGTAAAAGTACAGATACGGAGGCAAAAAGTTACTCAAGTAAAAGTACCACATGAAAAAATCTACTTAGGTAAAAGTATTTCGCACAAGAGCTGTTAATTTGCTTTAAGTGTTAAATGTAGTGATATTGATTAAAAAAAGATACATATTTTGATCAACAGTAACAATGAAAATCAATTTCTTAATTTTTCTTATGAATTCTCTCCTGAACTCAAAAACTTTTGTCAGAATGTTACCACACACGTCAAAAATAACCCCACAAATCATACAAAGACTTTTTACTTTTCAGTCCAGTTCAAAAATGTAGTGGCGTAAAAAGTACAGATACCTGCTCTCAAATGTTGTGAAGTAAAAGTAAAAAGTATACAATGTAAAATTTATTTAAGTATACAACAGATACCTAAAAACTGCACTTAAGTAAAGTACCTTACTACTTTTACTTAGCTACCTTCCACCACGGCCATGTAATGCTAAGAATCTAATGACTTCACTTTTGATTTGATCATATTGGGTGTGCAGACAGAGTAGCCAGCACGGGTGGTTTACAGATCCTAGAATGTGATGATGTCATACTCACAGATAGAGGACAAATGTTGAATCTGAGGATACCCAAGAACTCGAAATATAACAAAAGAAATCTGCATTTTATTGTATTCATTTTTGTCCTCGAATAACCTATTTCTGCCTTAAAAGAATGTTGCCAGTGCCTTAACCTCCATATAAAGGACACATACAAGTAGTTCTCATTCTCAGTATATGGACAGGCCATGTCTCATGTGAAAGCTCAGAACCTCCAGAATTCACTCACTGAGCTGCAGAGGCTGCATTAGCACTGATTCACGATTGCTGCAGGTGCTGGGGTTTAAGTAGTGAGGATTCAGATCAGAGAGACGTTTAACCATCGAGGTAAATGTTTTTAATTGCCATCAGTAGAAGCGATATTTGATTTGAACAGGTCTACCTTGTATTTGGGCAAATAGAAGTCCTTTTTATGAAATCTGAAAAACACGATGTGTATATTAAATTTGTATATTTAATGGTATTAAGAACATTGCTTAAATAAATCAGAAAAAAAAAAAATTACATCCAATCACTATTTTTTACCAGGCTGGACGGCAGTTACAAGCCCAGCAGCTCCCCGTCTCTGGAGGAGGACGAGGGCTTCAGCGACTGGACCCAGAGGAGAGAGAGGCAGAGACAGCTACGCCAACAAGAGCTAACCCACAACCACAACAACCACCACCAGAAGAACGGAGCCGAGGAAGAGGAAGAAGAGGAGGAGTGCGACCCCAACACGGGGCAGAGGGGCGGCCACGGGGGCAACCATCCCTCCCTCACCGCTTCCAGACTCCAGAAACAGGAGCAGGAGAGGCAGGAGATGGAGAGGAGGAAGAAGAGGCAGGAAGAAGAAGTGAGAGCAGAGAGGGTGAGGAGAGAGAGGGAGAGAGAGGAGCAGGGGAGAGGGAGAGAGAGGAGCAGGGGAAGAGGGAGAGAGAGGAGCAGGGGAAGAGGGAGAGGGAGGAACAGGGGAGGAGGGAGAGAGAGGAGAAGGGGAGGAGAGAGAGGGAGGAACAGGGGAGGAGGGAGAGAGAGGAGAAGGGAGAGGGAGGAGAGAGAGGGAGGAGCAGGCTGACCGTGTCCGGAGAGAGAAAGAGGAGGAGCAGAGGAAGAGAGAGGAGTTGACCAAAAGAAAAGAGGAGAGCCATAGACCAAATGTAGAGGTAAGAGTGCTTGTAACATCAAATATTTGTTAAAATTTTACATTTATGTTTTTGTTTTATTTATTATTTAATTAACTTTACATTTTACCCCTGATTGTACCGTTATTTTTATTTAGTTCCAATAATTATGCTTTAACTCATGAGTACACCAGTATACATTGTTATTGAAATGCAAGGCGGGTCAACTTGAGGATAAGTGCTCCAAAGAGTCACTCCCCACCCCCCTTTATAAGACCGCTATACATGTGTTACATACATCGTGTTTATACTACGTGCTCTAAAAATAGAGTTAGATTATATTGATTAATGGTAATTCATCATCTTCAGGTTGAAACAAGAAAAGAAATGAAAGTGTCGTACACATCCAGAGTTGTCCTGAACCAGGAGCCCAGACACCTGAACTCAAACGGTAACACCTCGCCCCAAGAGAAGGTGGTCTCCCACGGCAACAGCACCACCATCAGCTGGACCAGGCGGTCCATCAAGTGAGTACATCTGCTGTGAAGGATTTTTTTTTTATTTTACTCACTTGTTGTTTAAATAGTTCAGTAAAATGTCCTCTGTAAGAGTAAACATAAACATCAATTCTGGCAAGCCTGGTTAATTTACTTTAATCATGCTCAACACAACCCACCTTGCCTGGCAAACCAGTCCATCCTACTTTCTGTTCAAATGCAAGAAAGTCTGGAAGCAGACCATAAAGAACATATCAGAAAGCCATCTAATTTTGTAATGATCCAATCATGGTCACTTATTTGTATCATGTCTCTCAAATGCAGACCTCTTCTCTCAAATATCCTAGTAATATCTAGAATGAAATCTTTTACCTCAAATGTACAGAGTTTAGTGCTTCACTAATTGGTTGTACAGAAATTGAGGTATTTCTCAGTCATCTGCTATTTTTTTTTCTTTTTCACTTGTAACTTGCCATGTTTGTTGACACAAACAGACAGTCTCTTTGACTGGTTAATCAAAGAAAATCAGAGAAAGGGGAGACAGAATATGGCTTCAGGCCACAATATCTCTGTGAAGTATTTTAACCCCATTAAATAAATGTTCAATGAAAAACTAAACATACCATAGGCTCTAGTATTTTCTTCCTCTCTGTTGCGCATGTAGCCGTGCCGCTGAGCCGGAGGAGAGCGAGGCCATCCTGGAGACGGAGCGGCGCTTGGAGAAGATCCGGCGTGGTCTACAGGAGAAGGAGAGCCAGGAGCTGGAGCAGCTGAGGCATAGACAGGCCGAGGCAGAGCACGAGCTGGAGGAGCTGAAGAGGAGGAGAGAGGAGAGGAGACACATCAGGGAGGAAGAGGAGCGACGCAGGGAGGAGGAGGAGCAGAGCCGATTGGTCAAAGAGGAGGTGTGGACCAGGGCTGTGGGATACAAAGAGAAATGGTTGCAATAGCTAAAATGTAAATATAAAAAATATATCTATAAAAGTATCATATTTTGGTCGGGTATTTAACTTTGTGGAGGTAGCACGTCACCAACATAATTCTATGGAAATACATTTTATTCCATACTGTGTAAGAATATAACAATTTCCATGGAAACAAGCAGGAGGAGGCCGGATAAGAGTCGGGTTTGTGGAGATGTAAACCCACTCACAGTAAGGATGCAAGTTTTCAGAGCAAAAAACACAATTTCAACAAAGCTTTATTTTAGTCTACTTTTGGCAAAAAAAAAAAAGTACATATTGTGGCTTTAATTAGTCCTATTTTTTTTTTTTTTTATCATATTATATTTATTTATCATTCTCACATCAATACATTGCTATAATGTCATCTGAAATCCATAGCCTATAATAAGATGCCACAGTACCATTGTTAATGTACCAATATGTTTGCCTGGATCCAGGATACACACAGTATTTCACACACTAAACTCTGTTCAGTGGGTGACCAATGAGCTCATTCCTTTTACATGCATCACTGTCTGTCTGAATTTGGCTCGAGGCGCGATGGAGGGAGTGGTGACCAGACCGATATCCCACTGTATGAACAATGCACAGATATATTATTCTGGATTTACCAGGCAAACAATACGATGTGGTTGAATAAATATAACCCCAACACTCGTGGATACTCACCTGAAGTTTTGTCTCAAGGAGGAGAAGAGGCGCATGAAGGAGGAAATAGAGAGGAGGAGGATGGAGGCGGCCGAGAGGATGAAGAGCCTGAGTACGTCCAATGATGCAGACGAAGCATTCAGTCCATTTAGTCCTAAAACACCCACACACAAGGTAACCTGACATTTAGCAACTGTTCAAACTCTACGTCCAAACTCAAAGTAAAAAGTAACTGTCTTATCTCCACAGTGGAACAATAGTGTCGGACTGTAAGTGGATTTTGTGTGGTTGGATTTGCACTGGTGCTTTGTGAATGCTGTTTGTCTCACCAATATGTTTTTTTAAACCATAATCTTTAGAGAGGTGGGCCAGAGGTGGATATAGTTGCCAGGGATTGTTGTTAAAAATAAGCAGTACAGCAGTAGTGGTTCAAGAAATAACTAGAAAAAAAGTATTTGAAGAATCCAAGTAGGAGTAAATTGTCTGGCATCTGATTTATAATATGAGAAGAACTAAATCATATCTGTGAGTGGTGCAGGATACACAAATCCTCAAATTATTTAATATTGTTAGGATAGAGGTTTTGTGCATATTTGCAGATTAGGAAGAGCAACCAGAACCTTTACTGAAGCAAGAGTCGCACTAAAACATATTACTTACTGATATATTATATTAAATAGGAGTATTGTGCCAAAAAACTACTCTGAGAAGTACAATGAGTAAATGAGTACTACCCACCTCTGTTAGGGAACCTCTTTGTATTCAGTGGTTGATACAAAGTGTTGTCACAGTTTGGTGTGTGCATGACACTGCATGTTGTGTGCACTGCAGCTTGGACTGGTTTTATAGCCTACTTACGGAGTATTATAGACTTAAAGTAAGTCTTGATTGATTGTGCTAGTACCTGGGAAATCCAGTTCAGGATTAGTTCACTAATATATTGAGATGTGCAAGTGTGTATTAAAGACCAGACCAAATATTTATCCCCAGAATGTTGTTAGCAACAGAGCAGGTTCAATATTCTTGGGTTTCAGAATGATTTAAAATTTGGACAATTCCCATATTAACAATTTAAAACAAAATATTATATCCTTTGAATGGGAAAAAAGTCCTTCAAATGTTACATTTAACAGGAAGCTGAAACCCATGAATCAATGTGATGATGTGATAGTGTTATTAGAGCATGGTTATGTTATAAACTAATTATTCCTCGGTATGAATTGCAGATCACAGAGAGAACAGAGTCCCTCAACAGATCACTTAAAAAGAGGTAAGTGTCAAAAAAGATAATTGTACTATCCATCCATTTTCTTCCGCTTATCCGGGGCCGGGTCGCGGGGGCAGCGGTCTAACGGGCTCCCACACTTCCTTCACCCCAGACACGTCCTCCAGCTCCTCCGGTGGGACCTCAAGGCGTTCCCAAGCCAGCCCAGAGACATAGTCCCTTCAGCGTGTCCTGGGTCTTCCCTGGGGCCTCCTCCCGGTGGGACATGCCCAGAACAATAGTACTAGCTCATTTTAAACAGTTTGCAGTGATCTAAAGTTATTCCTCTGTTAGGAGTTTAAGTTTAAGCACTTTCAGTGGCTAGAGTGGCGTTTGCCGCCAACAACTAGCATGCTAAGCACAGATTTCCTGATTCTCGAGCAGTAAAGCACTTTATAATTAAATGCAGACAGTACACAGCGGTCTTACTGTATTTTGACCTGTAATTTATCTCATGGTAATTCAAATAATCCAAACCTGGTTGTCATCACGTCTTATGTTTTATAAGCCTTACCCTAATTATGCCAATTTAGTATATCCTTAAAACAACAACTGCAATATAGAGCATTTTTTTTTCAATATGTCTCCCATCTTCCGATCAGCGTTTATTTTATATGCCGTTACTGTGCAATCCAAAACTATCAAATAAAAGTACACTTCTTACTGTGCTACGTAGAAGCTGGAATATACCATAAGAACATGACTTAATAATGCCGTAAAAATGGTACTATAAATGTTGGACTCACTCAGGAGACGTCATAAAGCAAACATATGCACACAGCTTCGGCTACAGTGTCAAGTACGGGTTTCAATAGCTAACCTTATGTTGCTCAGAACATAAACTGTATAAATGGACATAACTAATGCACTAGCTACCACGTCCCAAACAGGAAGTGAGTATTGGGCGCAAAGTGGTGCCTTCAAATTCTGGTTGCAATTGATTTCTATTGAAAAACTGTCGCCCCTCTCTCTGTAACTGCTGCTGTCAGATGGTCATTTTGGTCTTAAAATGTTCATATTAACCCGCTCTATATGATCCTAGTGTTCTTATTTCGCTATTTTGTCTGTAAATCAACGCTATGGGTGACATCGCTGTCCCTTAGTAAATGTCTATTATACGGTCTATGGCTCAGAATCATTCACGGTTTTAACTAATATTCAAATGTCACGGCCTTATTTGCGGGTCAGATTTCACATTGTTAGGCAAAGAAGACTTGGCTAATAGAGCAAAGTAATTATAGTGGGGATGTTCTGGAAAGATGAACAATTTCTATCATCAAATTTGACCAAGAATATTTTTCATTTGTTTTGAGATGTCCCTAATGCTGACAACCCCTCATCAGTGGTCAAACGTGGACTGGCACAGTTTTGGAGTTTTATGATTTTTTCCCCAGTGTCTGATCCAATGAAAGGTCTGAAAAAGAGGGTCATAGCAGTAGTAGTAGTAGTGGTACTGCGTCTGAATGTGAGTAAGAGTACAATTACTTTCAAAATAGCTGAATGGCAGTATCTTGGTATTGTTAATTTGAATGCCAGCAAAAAACTAGCCTTGGTACTTTAATTGGATTCCGGTGATTTTTTTTGTCCACTCCATATTAAACACTCAGCGCTCACTATCCACTTTTCTTTTCTTTGATAAGCTCATTTTTACAGAAGGGCTGATAAGAAAATAAGAGAGTAATACGAGGTTGATGCAGCTGAAGTGCGCACATAATTAATAAGACCAACGGGTCTGTACGTGGCCCCTGGGCGGTTTGCCCATACCTTTAGATAAGCCCAAAGTCGACGGCGATTCCAACTGTGGCCCCTGGGCCGTAAACCCATGTCGCCCAGTGTCTGTACACTGCTGTAGAATGTGCCCATACCTGTGTGTGTGAATGGGTGAGTGGTTCCTTGATGTAAAGTGCTTGAGGGGTTCCTAAAAGTAAAGTGCTTTGAGGGCCTAAAAGGAGGACTATGCCTATATGCAAATGTGACTCATGAAGACAGTACAGTGTTGTATCATGGTAATAAAAGGTGTCCGTGACATAAAATCCCCAGTTTAGGTCATGGTTTGGTCCTGGTTTATTTAGTTCCAGATATAGTTCCAATTTAATAGGGCTGCAACTAACAATTATGGTAAATGGTCACATTTTTATATATAGCGCTTTTTGACTTTCAAGACACTCAAAGCACTTTACATCAAGGAACCACTCACCCATTCACACACCAGTGTACACAGACATTGGGGGCAAGGTGGGTTAAGTGTCTTGCCCAAGGACACAGCAACATCATTCATCTGTGAGGGCTGGAAATGCACTGCCAACCTGAGTCAGTGGATCTGATCCTGATCTGTCGAGAGCAGCAGCACTAAAATAATTGTAAACATTTCTTATATCTTGAGTCATAAAACCTCTTCTCTCAGTAAAAGCATGTTTTGGAGGCTGTGTATAGTTCAGATACAACTTTGTCCCAATTAAGATTTATTGGAGTATTCATGAACAAATACATTTATCACGCCTTGTTTTCTCAGCTCCCATGTTGAGGAGCTGCTGTGTAAAGGTAAACACGAATAAGAAGCTCGCCGCTCGCCCCGCGCCCTCTCTCGCCCTCGCAGCGTTTTAGATTGACTTAGCTCTGATTTATAGTTTGGTTTAACTGAGTCCAGATGCAGACGGCTGTTAGCCTGGTTCACACTGTGAGCTATAGCGGCTCCGCTCAGTCTGAAGATCTACTCAACTTATCTCTGACTCAGAAGACACAGAGTTTGAGCCACTGGACTGAAGTTTGAAGTGTGTAAACGGAGGAGCAAACGGCTGACAGGAGGAGTGCTGGTGATGAAATAGGGCTGTTCTGAGTCATATTTAAAAGCATCATTATTTGAAAGTTACTTATTTCTATCAAAAGTTAACATATAGAGTAGCAATAACATTAATATTTAGTGGTAATTATATAAAAGCCAGAGTAGATTCAATGTGTCTGTTTTGAGAGGCAGAACCGCAATTTTTAAGGACATTTTTTTATCTTTTGTTATTGATTGGAAAAAAAAATTAACTTAAAACTAAATTGGAATATTAGCTTTTTTAATAGGTAACAATAGTAGTATAAAGAAGGAAGGAAGGAAGGAAGGGAGGGATGGAGGGATGTGGGAGGAAGGAAGGGAGGGAGGGAGGGAGGAAGGAAAGAAGGAAGGAAGGGAGGGAGGGAGGGAGAAAGAAGGAAGGAAGGAAGGAAGGGAGGAAGGGAGGGAAGGAGGAGGGAGGAAGGGAGGGAGGAAAAGGAAGAAGGAAGGAAGGAAGGAAGGAAGGAAGGGAGGGAGGGAGGGAGGGAGGGAGGGAGGAAGGAAAGGAAGGAAGGAAGGAGGAGGGAAGGAGGGAGGGAGGGAGGGAGGGAAAGAAGGAAGGAGGGAGGGAGGGAGGGGGAAGGAAGGAAGGAAGGAAAGGAAGGAAGGGAAGGGAGGGAGGGAGGAGGAAGGAGGAAGGAAGGAAGGGAAGGAAGGAGGAAGTAAGGAAGGAAAAAAGGAAAAGGAAGGAGGAAAAGAAATGAAGGAGAGGAAGGAAGGAAGGAAAAAGGGGAGGGAGGGGAAAGGAAGGAAGGGAGGGAGGGAGGGAGGGAGGAAAAGGAAAGAAGGAAGGGAGGAAGGAAGGAAAAAGAAAAAGGGGGAAGGAAAGAAATGGGAGAAAGGAAGAGAGGAAAAAAGGAACTCACACTCACACTCACTCATTCACTTATTTTACCTGCTCAATAATTAAACATTCGCTCATAGTAAACCCCCAGCCCACCCCCTCGACCCGCCCAACCTCTGATCATCATTTTTATTTCTGTTTCTTGTTCTATGTTTTGTACCAGGTTTATCACTTTCTTGTCTGTTTCTTTGTCTCCTAACTTTTCTTAAAAAAAAAAAAAAAAAAAAAAAAATCATTGCACATATTTCTCTTTCTGGTGACAACCCACTTTGTTTGTGGTTTGATTAGACTGACTTTTCCCTTGTCGAAGCAAAAGTTGAAGTAAAAACTAAGTAGTCAGACAGATTTTGAGCAGCTGTGAAGTTTTGTAGATAAGACAAATACAAATTAAATGTTGCAGTTAAAACTTAAACATACATGTATGCAGTACTCTAGGAACACAGTGTTAATATATGCACTCTTCCAAAATGTACTGGTGCAAAACACAAAATGTCTATAAAATAAATAGAATAGTAACCACGTTCTCACCACTCTGCAGTCATGAATAAGATTAATAGCATTACTGGGATCTATGGTAAGATTAGACTGAAATAAAGACGAGGGGCGTGGCTTGGCTCGAGTCATGTTCAGACACACAATTCAGCTCGAAACAGTTTGGGAGTTTGTTTCCCGTTAAAGAAAATGACATCATCTGCAGGAAAAGACAGAATAAGAAAGAGACGGGAGGGAGGGGGAGAACAGACAGTGAGAGATAAAGAGAAAGAAAGAGAGAGAGGAGGAGAGAGGTTTCAGAGGATAGTGTGAGTTTAGACAGCTGCACCTCCTTCCAAACAGAAAATACACAAAATACAAAGCACCATTCATCCACAAATCAACATCATGGCTCGCAGACAGTCCCGAAGATACTTTTTCAACTTATTTCTTTCATTTTATTAGTTTTAGTTTTGGAAGTTTAGTCAGGTAACACGTGTAATAAGGGTTGTTGGTGTTTAATCTTGTTCATAGAAAGCAAATCAAAGATACTGCAACAACAGTACTAATAAGAGTAGTCAAGAGTGTCAAAAGTATTGCAAAGTTACTAATCGATACTTAAACTAATATCAAAACTAGATGCTCATTTTAGCAGGTATTGACACTAAAAAAAAGTCACAACAACAGGACAGAAATGAACCTTTCCTGAATAGTTTTAGAATGATCTGTATTAGAACTAGTACCTCCCTGGATGACTGAGGAATTACATAGATATAAGACCTCAAAAATCCTGTTATTTAATACTGAAAATCACATTCCATAGTCTAGATAAAGAGTATTGAGTATCGGTATTGCGTATCAGTCCTTGGTATCAAAGTCAAGTTTGAAATTTTTGCTTACACTAGTAACCACTACTACATACTGCTATATATTACTACTACTACTGCTATGTCTTTTCCTCTACTTCAATACTACACGGACAGCAAATCAATACTAAAACCAAAGTAATAAGACTACTTACTTAGAACCGTCTCTCTATATCTATACTTCAACACTACCAAATTGTACCAGTACTGTTGCTACTACTACCACAACTATTTTCCCCTTCAAATTAAGTAATCCACTCTTCATCTCATTCCTTTAAATCTGTAGAACTGAATTGAACCAATACTTTTTCATTTCATCCCACAGTTTAATGATGTGTACCTTAGGACACAGAACATGATGGAAACTCGTTGGTGAAGTCATGATATTTGACCCGCAGAATGAAGCTGAACTCCTCATTTGAGTTGGCACGGTGTCTTTATGAAATGGTGACCTAATTCCCTTTATTTGTTTCGTTTGTTCAGTAACAGTTTTAAGAAGACGCCGCCCCTTGTCCCCACGTCAAAGATCGACGACAAACTGGAGCAGTACACTCATGCCATTGAGGTCAGTAATGTACACTACTGCAGTCACGACATAAGTCACTATGGAGTAGAGTCACAGACGTGGGCTGTATGTTGTCTTAAATTTAAAAAAAAAGGTTCAAATAAAGTTATACTGATTCAGCGCTTTACTTTAAAAATGGTGTGCATATATATAATTATGCACTATTATATCTATATTAGGAAACAGTCAAAAGCAGCAAAAACTGCTACTTTTGTGCAATATAAACTTCAACCTTACAGTGCAAAAATAAAAAAGAGATTGTTGTCAGGATCACCCATGTCTACTGTATCTCCAACCTCCAACACCTCCTTTGCATAACATTTGAAAGCGTTTCCGGCTCTTATTTGATTCTCGATGTTACATTTTAAGTTGTTTATTGTCTGAGGTTTATTCACAAACACCTTTTCTTTAAGATAGCCCCACAGGAAGAAATCGGGACTAGTCAGGTCTCGGGAGATCACATACTGCCCCCTGTCTTTGAAAATGACTTATTATTCCTTTAATGGCATTTACGCTTGGGGCATCTCTGGTATTAAAATGTCGACGGTAACACCGCTGGGTTTCCATGTTACTCAAAGTACCAATGTACAATGAGGGTTTGTTCCTCGGTGCTATATTTGCTCATATTAATGTCGGAAGAGTAGTTCTAAATGCTCTGAAATAAAAGAAAAATATTCAGAAACAAAAAAAGTTATGCATTTTTTTCAACTGTCAGTGACTTTTGGGCCACCCTGTATGATATATATATATATAGTGTATAGGGCCAGTTATGCTAAACTGCAGAATTTTCCTGTTTGTATGCACTGCTACTACTGTTTAAACATCCTTGCTGTTTAATGATGTATGGTTATAGACAGAAAGATTACGTCAAAATTACAAAATACAAGTAGTATAAGTACCTCAAGACATATTACTGTATATTGTTTAAACTCATCCATAATAAAAACATCATTCATAAGGTTTTGATTCCTTATGAAACCTATGAAGCAAACCGTGGTTAACCCCAAACCACTGTGCCCAAAGTGGGCTAGTTAGGCCGCAAGAGCGAGAACAAAATGTCATGGCATTTTGTTTAGTCTAATAATCTCCTTGACAGCACATCTGGAAAAGGTGTGTTTGAATAACATAGTCCTCCTTACAGTATCCTATAGTTCATACAGGATGTGTTTGGGCTGTGGGTTTCTGAGGGTCTTTTCTGGGCACACGGCTCGGAGGCTTGTGTTACGTCTGTATATTGCTGAAGGCTGATGAAGTGAATGATTGTAACTGATGAAAAGTGCAGCTGGATTCAATACCACAGGCTGTCTGTTCTGGGCTGATGACGTTCTGGGGACTTAAGGGTCATTCTAGGTCTATTGTTGGATTATTGTCTAGTTATGTTTACATGTAAGATAACAGTAATAAAACTTAATGATTTGGCATAGATATAGATTCAATCAGATGCCCTGTCTCATCTGAGTTTGACTGGCGGCACACTGGGTTTCTAGCAAGAGATGTTTAAAAGTGGACTATGCAACTTTTCTAATGGAGTGTGCATTGCTTGTTTCCATGGAGATGTTGCCTGGAATACTACTGATTTTGTCTATTTTGCGTTTGAAACATATAAAAAAAAACACGCGTTCTACAGTGAGCAAGGCATCTCCACAGATCTGACATGTAACTTACCTCACCTGACTTGTAACTAACCCTCGAAAGCATCAGACGTTTAATGCCCTACCATGAACATTTTAGGCAATATCCAACTTCATGGAAACAAGCAGGTGACAGACACCCGATTGGAAAAGTAACACAATACACCTTTAACATCACTCACTGAGCATTAAGACATTTGTGAGACAATTTTTTTCTCTGAATATTTAGATTGTATATCCACGTATAATAAATTAAATGCCAATATAAGTAGACTTTATCTAATAGTAGAGGTTTTTTGTCAACATGATAAATCCAATAGAGCCGTTTCAAAAAGATGGAAGGCTGGTTTAACTGTTATAGGCCTGAGGGACACAATGAGCCGTCATCATCAGTCAAATGGTTGACACTTGAGACACACACTTAACAAGGCAACGCATTTAGTCTCACATTCATTTCCTAAAGGCAATTTCTATCACACCACATAATGTTTTTTTTTACATCTATCACTAGTTATCATGCAGTGTTGTTCTATCTTTCCAGAATAGATTTAAAATGATCTTGAGTTATTATAAGACCACATAGACGGACCACTATGGAACCCACCTGCATCAAAATCGAGTAACACTATCAAGGAATAGCATTTGTATATAGCCCCATATAAAGTCTGTTGTCATAACTATTCCTGTAAAACGACTCCTATTATTACACACAACTGCAATAATATTCCAGGAAATTGCAAAATCTGCTTTTTCGTGACAGACTTCTGGTGTTGTGTTTAAGGCACATGGGACAAAACGCTACTGTGCCCTTTATTGTGCCGGGGGTCGCATTTCCCAGCAGCACCTGGGGCATGACATCATCACTGTGAACTGTTTTTATAGGCGTATGTGTTGGACAGATATACAGCGAGACTAGCGCGTGTTGCTAGCGTTTTTTTATTTTTATTCTTCCGTTGCCTGTTCGCGCTCCTCACCTCAGGCTGTTCCCAGGCTGATTCACAGCTCACAGTTTGACCCCGGGTTAACGCCAGACACTTTTATTTATGGAGAACTTAACAAACGGGTTTAACTCAAAAGTGCTGTAAAAATGAACAAGTGAGCCATGGCACTTCAATGAGTGTAGGAAATGAGGTGATATCTGATTCGGCTGAACCTGCCAGTCAGATGTCAAAAATGTCACTTTCATGGGTTATAGAATGATGAAAAATGAGGATAGTTGCTATAGCGATTAACAATACAAAAATATATTTTGAATCGGAAAAATCCTCAAAATGTTGCATATAACAGCAGAACCACATGAATTGCTGAACCTGTTTAAAAGCCATAGTATGTAATTTTTTTTTGCCAAAAAATAGACTAAATAAATCATATTTTTTCATTGTGTGTGTTTATTGCACTGAAAAACACACATCCTTACTGTAAGCGGGCTTGTATTTCAATAAAACAGACTCTTATCTGGCCTTGAGGAGTGCCTCCTCCTGCTTGTTTCTATGGAAATGTTATTCCTTTGGCTAAAATATTCCACATTGCTCAGAAGTATGGTTTTAACTTTATATTTGCACGTAATCATGCAGTTCACATTCCACCTCTAGAAAATTACATACCATAACTTTAAGTTGCCACATAAGAATTTAAGATAGAGTTTGCTGATAGTATTAATGATCAGTAATACAATAATTACTTGCCACATTCATTTGAAACATAACTTGACATATATTGTGAAGTTATTACAACATATATTACATAAGCTCGATAAAAGATAACTGAACAAAGTTAGCATCATCTCCGTCAACACAAATAAACTAAAGTGAAGTTACTTTTTCACTGTACAGTTAAAAGAATATGATTCAATACAAGGGTGAGTGTTGATTAAATTTGAAATTTCATCTGCCATTAAGAATGACTAAGAAATGACAAGGAGGAACATGTCTGTCCATATACACTGAGGTCAGATTCCCGATTGTGAAAGCAACCTAATTCATTGAAACAAGGTTGAGTTAATGTAAATTTGTACTGAAAGTACTGTCTGAAAAATGACAACTTACATGACATTATTTTCCATTTACAGACCTCCACTGAGACCCGGTCAGTGAAGGCTGCACCATCTGACCTTCCCGGCACACCAGAAGTGGCCACAAAGAAGAACCTATTTGAAGCAGGAGAGGTTTTTTGTCAGAGCCCGACCAAAGTACCAGGCTGCAAGGTGAGAACAAGTTATTTTTAATAACTAATTTATAATTTTATGCAAGTGACTATATTATGAATTATATTACATTAGAAAATGGGCTAGAGTGGATAAAATCATAGCATTATGTCATAGAAGCAGGAAGTGCACTGTTAGCATGTTATTAGCATTACTGTGACAGCTGGGCTCTGAAAGTTGTGAAAAGTACTTATAAACTCATTGCATTGAATTTTTAGGATGCTAGGAATGCATTAGGAAAGTGAACCGTTTAAAATGAACTTGTTCAGTTTCTCACACTTTTGAGACAGTAAAAATCAGATACAGCACCTTGACCTTGAAGAGTTTGAAGTGAAGTTTAAATATGTGTAATAATGGTACTTACAGTTGAAACCAAAAGTTTACATACACTATATAAAAAGATGAATACACTTTTTTTTCCTCACTGTCTGACATGAGATCAGACTAAACTTTTCCTGTTTTATGTCAATTAGGATTATAGTACTAAAATAATTTCTATTTGCTAAATGCCTGAATAATGAGGGAAGGATTTTTTAGACAATTTTTCATTACTTTCTTCAAAATCAAGGGAAAGCCAAAAGAAATCAGCTAAGATATGAGGAAGAGAATTGTCGACTTTCACAAGTCCGGTTCATCCTCGGGTGCAATTTCCAGATGCCTGAATATGCCACGCTCATCTGTTCAAACAATTATATGCAAGTATAAACACCATGAGAATGTCCAGTCATCACACTGCTCAGGAAGGAGACGGGTTCTGTGTCCCAGAGATGATCGTGTTTTGGTCTGAAATGTGCAGATCAACCCAAGAACTAAAGCAAAGAAGCAAAAAAAAAAAGCAAAAACAAAAAGACCTTCTGAAAATGCTGGCTGAAGTAGGTAAGAGTGTGTCATTGTGCACAGTGTCCCAACATTGGCTGAAAGGCGACTCTACCATGAAGAAGCCATTGCTCCAAAAGAAACAAAAAAGTCAGACTGCAATTTGCAAATGCACACAGGGAGACATATTTTTGGAGACATGTTCTGTGCTCTGACAAAACTAAAAACTGTTTGACCATAATGAGCATTGTTACGTTCGGAGAAAGCTGGGGGAAGCCAGAGAAAACCATCCCAACTGTGAAATATGGGGGTGGCAGCATCATGTTGTGGGGCTGTTTTGCTGCAGGAGGGACTGGTGCACTTCACAAAATAGATGACATCATGAAGAAAGAACATTATGTGAAAATACTGAAGTAACATCTCAAGACACCAGCCAAGAAGTTAAAGCTTGGATGCAAATGAGTTTTCCAAATGGACAGTGACCCAGGTTACAAAGTGGCTTAAGGATAACAAAGTCAAAGTTTTGGAGTGACCATCATAATCAATGATCAGATCTGAAAAGGCATATGCGAGCAAGGCAGCCTACAAACTTGGCTCAGTTACACTAGTTCTGTCAGGAGGAATGGGCCAAAATTCCTGCCAACTATTGTAAGAAACTTGTGGAAGGATGTGCAAAACGTTTGACCCAAGTCATACAGTTAAAAGGCAATGGTACCAAATAATAATTAAATGTATGTAAACATCTGACTCATTATTCTGGCATTTAGCAAATAAAAATAATTTTGCTAATTGTAATTGACCTTAGTTTAATTATGGTCAGTGTGGAAAAAAGCGTATGTATCTTTTTATTTAATGTATGTAAATTTCTGGATTAAACCGTAAATGTGCTTGTTGTCTAATGGTCCCATAATTTTCTGACGAGCTTGTATGAAAGATTACAGCATCTTATAATACATATATGATGAATGGCAGTAATTGTTTTATGTTGGTTGTAACAGGACACAGAAGGCCTTAAAGTGGGCGTGGCTAACCTGATCACTCAGTGGGTGAAGGGCCCCAATGACTCAGGCCGACAGGGGCCAGGCAAACCTACAGTAAGTTGGCAACTGCACCATTAAAATCTGTTATTAATGTGAGAAGTACCTGACATTTCTTCTCCTATTTATGAGAAGAAATGTCAAGTATTTATTGAAGTAGAATTTACAGTATGGTAAAAGGGTGTATAGGTACAGCTGTTGAGTTTATTTTCTACAGTGGTTGAGGTGCAGCACTAACACATTATATGAGGCTTGCCAGTAACTAAGCTTAACTTGGAATGAAAAAAATATTCATAACTAATGTATTATTTTATTTAGGAAAGACTGTAAACATTTATTTGATTGGCTTCTTCTATTTGTCACTTCAATAAATGAATTGTGTCTTTTTATCTGTATTTAATATGATCTGTAGGTTGTTTGAATGTAAAGTTTTATGTCAGATGCCCTACCTGAAACAACTTTTGCTTATAATGCCTTATTTTAGACTATACCAGTGGTGAAAGGACAAATTACACAGACCGTGGGAAGACTATGCCCTCTATAACTATGTTTAACTGTTTCCCATTATTACCGCCATTACACTTGTTGTTATTTTGCATCCCAGGACGTGAAACCCGGAGACGTAATGCAGAAGAGGAACATGTGGGAGGGCATGGGAGAGAGCCCCATGAGGCCGGGACAGAGGAAGGTATGCCTGGATAAACACTTTAATTTGTCCTGTCCTTTTAGGTCCCATACATCAACATGATTGTTTAAACTATTGAGTCAAACACATACTTTGAAGAAAGTTCATATTCTTTATTCTTTTAATTTTATATTATCCATTCCTCCATCAATCAATCTATTCGTTAAGTTTTATAGGAAAAAATATCACTTCTATATCATAACACAGTTGTAGCTATTGCTCTTTCCATTTAAATATTAAATGTTATATAAACCCTATTCCTAATATTGCTATTACTTGTTTAGAAATAGCTAATTCCATGTGTACAAAAGCTTTTTATGCTTTTTATGTATTTTACACCCAAGTTAATTTCTATTGATTGATTTCAGGGCTCCACATCTGGTAAAAAATACAAGTTTGTTGTCACTGGTCATGGCAAATATGAGAAGATTCCTGTGGATGATGATGAGACCGAAGGACAGTTTTCTGATGGTAAGAGCAATTTCATAAACTCATGACTAGATCAAATTACGCTACAATACTTTTGGCATCTAAGGCTTGCGTTATACTATTTACTCGTGATTTAGGTGAGTATAAATAAATCATCAACATGGGCAACTTTTCTCCAAATTTATTTTGAAACAGTTACTCTTCCAGAGACAGACAAATAGCAACACAAAAATGGTCTGATGCTGACATTTTGCACAAACTAAAAAATACTTCTTTGTGCCTACCTACTACCCCCACCATTTCTAGTAACATTCTTAACAAGCATCAAGTCAATGCAAATCTTCTCTAAACCTTACTGTTTATATACGGACAGTATTAATACAAAAAATATTGCACCATTAAATCTATACTTGGGCACAGATGAATCTTAGTGTTGTACCCTGTATAGGCAAGTAGCACCAATATGAAAAATTAAAATAAATGCGTGAGATAGCTGTGTGCGTGAATGTTAGAGGCAGAACAAATAAGCCACCCAAAACAATGTTAGTTCATTAAATAATAGGCTAATGTTGTTTTGAGATGCTTTGACCTATATGTGTTGTGACATTACAGTTTGGCCCTTTTGCTTAAATATTTGCACTTACTTATTTTGATGCTTCCAAAATATTCCCACTTTCTTCCCACACAATGACAAGTGCCTCAATGAAAAAACATAAAAATGTATGAAATGGTTATAAACAAGGAACAAATGAGAAGCTCTGAGTATATTTTAAACAAAACTGTTTAATCCAAAGTGACGTCTGAATGACTGCAAAACACATACAACTCTCTGTCTACAAACATGAAAAATCTACCACACAACCAATCACACAATGCAGGTAAAAATGAAGGCCGAGTCCTCACAACACTCACATAGACTAAGACTGTGGACATGTACAACAACAACAACTGTATTTTCTGAAGCTTTACATAAATAGCATTTCCTTTACACTTTGAACATTTAGCTTAAGAAGCAGCGAACCCCCTTGCTGTTCGGTTAAAGTCTTTTGGTTCCTCGTCTTTCCCTTTCCGTCCGATCAGCCCCATTTCAAACACAGTGGAAATTTTCGTCACTGGCCTGGCTGCCGCCTCTCTGAGCTTTTTAGCATCAAAGCGGGGGCTAAAAAGTAGCACGGGGAGCCGATGTGCGAACGAAGGGATCTCAGCAGGCTCGTCCTTTTTCTCCTGCTTTTTCTCCTCTTCGCTTTTGTTCATCTCGATCTGCGCCATGATGTTCTCCTTGGTGGAAAACATCTGGAAAAGGACGGCATCCCACATCTTTGTTGCTTTGGGGCTGTCCCTGTCTGTAGCTTGGCTCTCGCTTGCTGGTTTATCCTCAGCTTTCTCCTCAACCACTTTGGGTTGGCTAGTTTTGTCTGAAACAGTGGACTCTTTTGGGGCTCCCATTTCTGGAAACTTGGGCTCCTCCTGCTCCACCACCATGTGCTTCTTTAGCCTGGACCAACCACTCATTTTGGATTTCAGGCCCTTTGGCTTTTGCATAGCTTTAAGAAGAGGCTCAGCTTGTAAGGCCCCATCCTCTTCCTTCTTCTCTGTTTGAGCAGCTGGGGTGGATTCTTCTTTCTTCTCACTTATTTTTGATTCTGCTGTTGCTGTTTTGAAAGGCACAGCGGTTGGCTTTGTTTCCTCAGATTTAGTTTCACTTTTAACTTGAGGTTTTGTTTCCCCTTTTTGTTCAACCTTAGTTGTTGTGTCTACAGCTTTCTTCTCTGCTGGTGGAGCCTTTCCGAACAATTTCCTAACTGCTTTTAGTCCATCTTGGTCATCCTTTTTAGATGGCTTGACTTCAGGACTGACCTTAGTAACTTCTTCAGATTTTACAACTTTTTCACTAGGTTTCTCCTGTTCTTTTCGAGGCACAACTTTTGTTTCTTGAATGACAGATGTCTTTTCCACAATATGACTCGACACTTTCTCCTGCATAGTTGTGGTTGCAATTGTCTCGGATGCTTGAGTTACCACAATCGTAGGTACAGATGGAATCGTCTTAGCTTTATCCAATTCTTTTATGATTTCTTTTGGTTTTGGCACCTCTACAATTGCCTCCTCCTTTACAGAAACCTTTTCAGCAGTAGTTGTAGCTACTACTTTATCCTCTATTTTAGTTTCTTCTTGAGTTGTCAAGGATGTTGTGATACCAAACGCAGGAGAGTAGGTTTTAATACCTCCGTAGGCCGCATACTCAGCAGGCGTTAGTCCACGGTAGGAAGACCTGTGAGATTTTTGGGCTAGCCTGTGTTGGAGTTTTAGGTCTCTGAAAGCCTACAGGGGATACCCCAGTCACGGAAGTCCCATACGTGGGTGTTTTTGGTCTTTTGAAACCCGGGGCAGAACTCAACAGCCGAGATGCTTCATATGTAGGGGTCTTAGGTCTTTGAACGCTTTGAGAGGGCAAAAACGGCAATGGCTCAGTTGAAAGCGGGTCAGCAACAGGAGTAGTAGGTTTCACTCTAGAAATATCTGACTCCGATTTTGACTTTACAATACTATCTTGGGCTGGTTTTACTTCCGGTAGCTCCGTGTGATGAACGTCCCCATTTGGTATAACTTCTGAAGATGTCACTGAGATATCGCTTATAGTGGACTTAGGGGTTCTGGATCGTTCTTGTTCTACTGTAATTGGCGATACTGCAAAGAGTAGGGGATTGGGTCTTGAGACTTCAAAAACTGGAGTTGTTGGGCGGTAAGCTGGTGTCCTGGGACGTCCCAACGATAGCCGTGATGACTGGTAGTCATATGTTTTTTTGACTGTTATTTCAGTGGTGGAAGTGGTGCGTTTTGGTTCAGATGTTGGAGTGACTTGCTTTATTTCCGCCGTCGGTGTTTCCCTTTTCACTTCACTAGCTGGAGTCTGAACCTCAGATTCTTGGGTAGTTGCAACCACTCCTGTCATAGTAGGGGTCCTTCTTTGTTGGTCTGAACCCATCAAGTTAGTTGTTGGTGTAATCCTCGCTCTTATCTCGGACGATGGTGTTGGATCTCTTTTGATTTCAGTTACAGACTGTGTCATAGTCCCCCCAATAGAGGTTAGCCCGGTTGTATCATACACAGGCGGGGTCCTCGATGTCTCATAGTAGGATGTACTTGCTGTGTAATTCCTGATTTGAGGGACATCAAACAATGGCTTAGGTGATTTTGAATGTTCATTTGCTTTGAAAGTCGGACGAGGGCTTTTCGACTTGACAATGGGGGTGAGCACAGTAAGAGGTCGTGTCTTGGCCAGACCGGTTGGGTAAACGCCAGGACTTGGTGCCCTTGGTGTTGTGGGAAGTGTGATGAAGGCTGGTTTTTGCACTTCCACAGCTGTTGGTTCCAGAGCAGAGGAAGAGGGTAGTGTTATTTTGGGCACTGGTGGTTGTGGGGCGTGCTGTGTAGCAGGTGTGACAGTGGGGTATGAAGGAGAAGTGCCAATAGGTTGAGTGTATGTAGGTGGCACCACAGTTTGGGGCGACAACCCACGTCCATATGCTGCACGCTGTGGATAGGGTGATGCCACATGTTGGTATGGCTTGACCGGTTTTACTGAGAACCTTGGCGGCTGGTGGCTGTAGAAACTGTAAGGGGTCTCGGGGGTTCTGGGCGGGGTGGAGGAGTGGTCGCTACGTTCCAAATCAGGGCTAGCTTCGTTCACAGGGGAGAGGCTTGAACGGAAAGGTGCGGTGGATTGTGAGGTCTGAGCAGCGGCTTTCTTCTTGGCGGTGCGCTTGAGGAGCTTCTGCAGCCGCACGTTGTCTTTGCCAGGCTTGGGCAGCAGGGGAGGGGGGTACTGGTGGGTAAACAGGCCCGAGTGGGGGACGGAGGTGTAAGCAAGAGCCATGAGCGCGTCTGCACCCTGCAGAAACAACACAAGGGAGAAAAATATTTTAGTTGAATCTGAATCATTTAGCAAAATTCACAAACTAGGAAATAATTAATAATAACAATAAGGGCATGCATTAAGATAAGGTAAATAAAAATTGACTTTGACATACAAATGCAAAATATATTGCTACAGCAACATTTGAATGTAGAATATACTGCCCCAAACCACTTCCTTCTTACGTAGACAATGTTCTGTATAACCAATTCTAACATTTTCAACAAAATACTTTAAATTTTTTTATAAATGCACTGGTTCATTGGATAGTAGATACAATCTCAGACAACCATTTAGACCACAAAAGGTCAGACCATAAACACGATTATTTGTACCCAGGGACCCAATATATGTTATGAACAGTAAACTGAACTGCATACACAGAAATGAGATTAACAATTGTGCAAAGTTATATTGAAGCTTTCCTGTTTCTTTCAGACCTATAGAACAATTGATGAGATGAAGCTGAATCGTGTACACCGCCTCCCATTAAACCAGCTGACTTCAACGACACCGAAATGGTCCCAAATATTTCAGACAGTACATCACAATGTTCAGTTTCTCAATCTTATGTATAAAACTAAAAAAAATCAACATTATGTATTGATTTCTTTTTTTGTGTATTTCCTAATGCTATGTACATATCTGATTGTGAGCTTTACTGTTACTGGTTGGTCCAGGTTGGTTTTCATAGAGTTTACATTTGCCATCATGTAGGCAATGCAAGATTAGAGTTTATTTTTCTTTATTACATACTATATTCGTTTATTTTCTGCACTTACGTTTTTGCTTCAAACAATCTGACTTTTTGATAATGAGGAATTCTTTTAATCAATAAAACAATGAAAAATGAATTTTAAAATGTTAAAAGTGTTGTGTGTATACATTGTACTCTATTAAGATGTGATACCAAATTTAAAGACAATGGAATGATGTTACGATAGAATTTCTATTTTCAAATACGCTGTTACAATGTTGAAATTATAATGAATATGTTTTGTTGTCAGTGTTGGTGCCTTTAGCTTCATCTGTAAACTGCTGCACACATTCGTAAATTTTTCTAAAATATTTTCTTAAATGCCATCTTGTGTGTTTGTAACTCCATTTGCATAAATAAATTAAACGTTTTCTGAGTCATTTTGCATCTCTCATAATGGTCAGTCTTAAAAATGAGGTTTTCCATGTTTTTATACAGACACACAGATGAGAAATACTGCTTGAGGGTCAAACACAAAATAAACTTACTTAATAAATGATTTACATGCAGACAGTGACTTTTATAAAATACAATAGGAGGTTCAGATCTTGTCTAGAAATGTCAATGTACAAGCTAAAGGTTCTGGGAGTCAACTCTTTATTGTGATTGGCTAAATTACCTGTCACGCAACCTAGAGCATGTCAGATCTAACCATTAAGGACAGTATGTGTGATGTCTCGCTACTTGAGCATAGACCTGTCAATGATAAACGCACTGACTTGGACTATCTGTCCAGTCGGGCTTTAAGTCTTTAGTCTTTTAGTCGATTATTCGGTTGACGGTGTCTTCGATGGTATATTTAGATTACAAGGATTTATATGGGATTTATATGGGATTTCTATGGGACAACAGTAGAAAGGAGAAGTTAGTGAGTAAGTTAGAAGATTTATTCTTTTTTTGGTATTTATATGTAAATAAAAATACAGAATCCAACTCAAGTTTAATCTGTCTTTAAATACATTTTTTTTCCCCAATACTTTTTCTGGATAAATAGTTGCTCTTGCGTGGACTCCTGTCTTGTGAGTTCAGTTTTGGTCAGATAATCATTTCGAGAGCATTTGCCACACCCCTTTTTGGTCAACAAATGGATTGGCAGGACATGCCATTTGTTGACTACAGCCCTACTCTCCAGAATGATTTTGATATCACTTTATCTATACCACTGGTCTAAATATCAAGTACCTTCAGGCTTATCACAAATCCAGGTACTTACATTTATAGTATTCACTTAGATTTTAGGACAAAGCCATTGGATACTAACATATTGATAACGCTTATGTGGCTAGAATTTGATATTGACTCTGCGGACTTCAAAACTGAGCTAAACTCTTCCCTGATGATGTTACCACCTCACAGCTGATCCTCAGAGCTTTGACTAAGACTAATTATAGTTAGAAAGTAGAGACGAGGTCAGCCAATCACCTGCTGCCCTTATTTAAGACGCTCCAACACCTTCCTCCAAACAATAAATCACGAAGGTGCAAAGCAGATCAAGTGGAACCACTGAATCAAAAGCAAAATCTGTAGCCAACCTCTGGAGGGAGTGAGGCAACAAGTGACTGAGGCTAGCATTCTTTTATGACTAGCATTTTCACTCAACAACAACGCTAGGTGTGCAGTTAGTTACTTTAAAGCAACTATAACTATGTCTTTTATAGCCTATTACTTAAATCAATTGCAAGAATATATTGGTTAGGTTAGGTTTCAAAGATAGTCATCTGGTTTTTGAAATCAGTTGGTTATGGTAAATCTGATGCCTTTCTGCAAAAAAGGTGCCGAGTGTGTTCCCCATATTTCAAACCACAATTGTGTGAAAAATAATAATCATAATAATCATAATAATGAGTAGTAGTTTCAAATGTAGCACTACTAGTTAGAGTATACGCATTTCATCAATAAAATAAAAAAAAGCAACTTGAAACTATGCACAACATGTAGAGATTACTACTAATTTAGAATACTCAACATACAAAACATACTTCTACTATGAACTGAAAGATAAACATGTTTTGGGTAGCAGCAAATCTCTTTCTGTAATTACCCTACTTAATTTGGTTTGTTCTACTTTGGCACGTTTGCTAAGAAGTATTGCCTACGTCTTAGCCTGGTTCACAGTATCTACACTCAGACAAAAACAGGTCTAAACTCAGACTTTTTCTGCATCTAAAGAAACTTAGTGTACCGAATTAGGCAATGAATGAACTATAAAGTTATACAGTTACTTCTAACATATAGGCACATGTACCACAGGTTGCAAAACACTTCTATAGAGAACGAGTATGAATATTCAAAATAAGAAAGAATTATTCATAAAAGCATACTGGTATTTCAGTCAAGTCCCTCTCATGTCTCACGCCACATAACCCACACATATGGGCTATATTCATCTGCTGAATGGTGAAAGTGAATGCAGAGCAGCTGACCCCATGACATCACAACCCTCTGACACTGGATAGGCCCCAGAAAAAACATTATCACTGAGGATCAACATATAAATAACATGAACGCGCATCGACTTAGGAGCTCAAAGCCTGCTATTATTGTTAAAGAGGCAATCTAATGCACGGTTTGTACGTGGTAGCTCAGGGGATAAGAGGGGGTCACGCAGAGGCTACACTATTTACATTCAAAGTTGAAATATATTGTTAATTTGGGGTTTGTACAAGTTGAAAGCATTTATCCAGGCTTGGGAATGGCACTAATGTTCACTCTTGTTTGTGACCTCTTGTAGGTTGTCTGTAAACTTTTAAAAATGTGAAAGAAATGTTATATTCATGTAATTATAAAAATACCCACACACACACACACAATAAAGATTAAATAAAGGTTTTTGCAATCGTAATGGTTTCCGCCTGTAGTTTTTCAGTTAAAGGTGCACTATGTAACTTTTCTCGTGAGGGTCTGCTACCCGCTTGTCTCCATGGGGATGCTATTGCTTTGCCTAGAATTCTCTACAGTGTGGTGTTAGAACGATGCATCAGCCGTTTATTCAATTGCAAACTGTTTAAAATTACTACTGTTCATTGTACGAGCTTGCTTCTCCACAGATCTGACCTGTAGCATGGCTTGATCACAGTACCTGCTTGTCACGGGAGATTAATTACTTTAAGCTCAGGCAAAGCAATAACATTTCAATGGAGACAAGCAGAAAAGTTACGTAGTGCGCTATTCAATTCAAAATAGGCAGGTCTTTGGAGTGCGAATGATTGGTCCCAGACATAATACGACCCGCTTCAGCCAACTGTTGAATGTTATCAGTTTTCTAAGTGTGTCATCCCACTGAAATGTAGGCCAGATCTGGTTGTGTTTTAAATGTACTCTGAACCACTGCTGCTGTCTGACACTCGAGAAGCTGCTCCCCCATTTAAGGCCGTGGTAGGCTCGGTATTTAGAGCGTCTTTGGGATGCAGGTTCAAAAGAGGAAAGGGTAAGAATAGCTGGTGTAATAAAGCTGGACGAGCCTCTCAATGTACAATGGACAAGTCGACGAATCCGGCCCCAAAAACCCGTTTAGCGTTAATGAAGGTATCACATGACAAATAGTGATGTGGCATGTACTCACCAGGTAAAAACTTGTGTTACAGATGTTTGAGGCAGCCCAGGCAGGTACCCCTTTAAAAAGAATAGACATTGTAGATTAGTATTACATTTCACACAATATTATAATATACAAACATATAGATGGTTAATCATTGTTAGTACTATTGTTGGCTAACATGCTTAGCTAAACTAATTATGAGTCAAAGCTACACACATAGATGCTAGTCACTGGTTCACATTAAGTGCTCAATACAACCAAAACAGCCCTCCCAACATGTCTGTCCTATCAGTGCCTTGGTAGTGGTCTCCGTGCAGTGTCACCACTAGCTAGCCCTTAGAACAACAGCAAAGTCTATAAAGCCATATTTTAACGATAAGAGAGTCATTTTGGTGGACTTACCTGTGCGTTTTCTGCGTAGGGGGTGGCCGGCCGGCTGCTGCCTGCTTGTCCCAGCCCAAAGTGTTAGAACGGCAGGTTCATGTTGAGCCCAACTAGACCCCCCTTCACACGAATGCAAGGAACAGACGCCATGGCAGTCCAAAAATAAACTTTGAGTCCTGGGGCGGCAGAGAGAGGCGACACTCGCAGGACAGGCCACAGAAACTTGGGTTACAGCGGCTCAACGGTGTAAAAGCTCCATGGGCCAACCAGGGCAATGCAAGGACGGGCCAAGACTGAGGAAGGGCGAGGGCCGTGCTGTCCAGTAACTCTCATATCTTAATACTGTAAAATGACCATCACTACGGGAAATGTCTTTGTTGGCAATTATAAGGTTTCAAAATATTTCAGTAATGTTCTGAACTTTCCCAGGTGCCTTTAAAAGTTGTACTTTTGCATCATTTGGGTCCATAAGGTTAGACTACTGCAGCAGCCTTGTTTGCTTGTTTGAGTAAGGAGGAGTAAACTCTGCTAAGACCTTTGACCCATAGGAGATCACATATGACCCAACACACTGTGAAATATCTCTTCATTGGCTCTGTCTGTTTTGTTCTGTTTTTTTTCTCCTTGTGTTGATCTTTAAAGCCTTAACGGCCTGACTCCTTACACAGTTTACGTAAGTCATACACTTCTGTCTACAGCCTGAAGTCATCTGGTCAGAGCATACTGACGGTTCCTCGCACTTGCTTCAAAACTGGAAGAGACAAATAAAAAGCAGCGTAAGACTTTCTTTTTTCGCTGAACGGTTAGGCTCACAGACTATAGGCTACTGTCTTGCCCAAGGACAAATCAACATTATGCACTGGTAGGAGTTGGAATACAGCCACCAGCTCCCCCAGGGTTAGTCTGTGAATGTCTGTCATCTGACTGAATAACATGAGAAATAAAATGAACTGTCATTACTTTAACTTTTAACCATTGTTCATTTTACCATTGTACCATTGTCTAGTACAACCGTTGTACTGGACACTTTATAACACCGGTCGCCTTAATAAGCCATGTTTGCACTGTTCTGATGTTGTTGTATATATCTAACTCTAAGTATTTTATTTTATGTTTAAGCATATCTTTTTAACTTTATGCATGCCCTTATTTGTACTTTTTCAGTGTTTATGTTGCATGCTCTTATTTGTGTTTGTATTTATCCAGTGTTTTTATGTTGCATTTTATCACCGAAGTAAGTTCCTAGTTTGTGAACTGTGTTCACTGACAATAAAAGTCTTCTGATTCTGATTTATGCCATTGATTAAATCCACACTGTTTGAAATGATTATCACAATGTATTTTTCCAGGCCAAGAAGGTAACAGTGTGACTATTATTTAGTAACCCTATGTCAACTACATTGTTGCTATGATGCAAGTAATATCTTATAAAAGTGTACGTTTTTGTTGCTGTTTTCCACTGTCCTGTTGTCATGGCCACTGTGTTTGCGACAGGCTTTGTGCTATGTGAAGGGCTGGTAGTCAGTCCTTTTAGCAGGATTACATCCACAGCACTACACGGCATGTGTCACCTAGAACAGTGCTTTCCAACCAGGGACGAGTGAACAAAAGGCTTGTTTTTTGGTTTAGGTTTATTGATGTCCACATAACTAGAAGACAAACCACATGAGTTGAGACATAAAGGGGAGTAAAGGCTGCTTAAAGAGATCGTGGTCAGTGGATGATGAGGTCGCTCTTGGCAGAGCAGAGGTGTGTAAATGACCCAGTGTCCAGAACCTGGTTAAAAGTGTTTGAAAGGTTAAAGGTTCATATTCTGTAATGGAACAGGAGGTGGAACATAACTTTTGGTTTACAAAATATTGACCATAATATCAGAGGCCTTCATGTTGTTAGATGCATGTAAAAAATGACCTCAAACTACAGACTGAAATCAACACATTCAACAGAAAAAAGTGGTGAAGTCGGGTCAGTTCACGTAATGTTTGAAGTACACCTTGCTTCATTCTACTTTTGTGTGGAACTTGTGCTATAACACTTGTATTTGGGTTAGCCCCATGTGACTGCTATATCTATACTACAGAAAATATAATAATGTGAAGATAAACAAACAAGGAGCTCCAGAGGCATACACGGCACAGACACTTGTGCCGTTTTCTTTTAAAGGTTGCTTGGTACCCTGCGGACTCCTCCCACTATGTACCAGCCTATTGGAAATACTGTACAGCAGTTTTTCATTTTGATTGGACAAAACATACTGGATACAAAGAAATAAATTATTTCATGGTTGTGTATGCTTATCTATTTGAGCAAAAGAAAGACACATATGATAGGAAAATTATGAAAATTAAAGCAATGTTATCCATTCTTTATTTTTTTATTATGATTATTTATATAAATGTATTATATGGTATTTTACCTTTTAACATAAATAATTTACAAGCTAAAAATATGAACAGATCTTTGCAAAAGTCCATGGCTCACAGATGCTGTAAAGTTATTGATTACAGGTATGGATTAGCTCATGAAGGTTTACTTATCTTACTTTATGACTAAACAACAATCCAGTTTGTTAGATGACATTTAATTCATTTGCACTTTTTTGTTGTCCCCTTGAAATCCCAGCTGTTCAGTGGTTACTGCGGCGACAGGTCAGCTCACTGTTTAACAACATCCTGAAGTGAAGGGCCATGGCCTGGGACTATTTGTGGCTGTGGACTGGAAATATCTGACACCTCGGCTCCATCAGACTAACTCACTGTGAGGCTGCAGCTTTAAACCTGTCATTGTATCGCCCTCTAGAGGACAAACACAGAACTTTCAGTGAACTTGGGGGGGAAAAAAAGCAGCCCAGAGCCTTCCGTATATTAATGAGGAGAAGAGGTGAGCTATATGATGCTTGCTACAACTTATTTGGATTGACAACAGAACAGAGGAGTCAACTCAGGCTGATCCTAAAGGCACACAACATCCTGTCTCTTCTTTAGGGACACTAACGTTATCACATATATATAGTATTTCAACAGCTAGCACCACCAATGGAGCAAGATATTGTCAGTTGTTAAAGACAAAATCATGAGTTAATAATCAAAAAAGATAAGAGATTAAAGATCTAAAGACGTACTACTAAGTAACTTTTCTGGTGGGGATCTTGTCTCCATGGAGATGTTATTTCTTTACCTGGAATGTCTAAGAGTATGGCATTTGAAGTATCTCTTTTGCATCTAGTCAATACGTTATTTTTATTGCTCCAAAATGCCTAGAAAAAACATGTACTGTCACAGGGAACAGGGTCACCTCTCCACAGATCTGACCTCTAACTTCAGATCCATGCACAACACCTGTTTGTGTCCCTGGAACATTGCAGTCAAAGTCATAGCAACAACCCTCCACGAAGTTACATATTGCACCTTTACGGATGAATCTGACACAAAAATATGTATACTTTGATACTTTCTTGTAAGCAAACAAACAAACAAATACAAAATGATGAAATATATGTAAACCTCTTGATGTATATTGATGTGTAATAACTAGAAAAGCAGGACTTTGCTTTGCTTCGCTTCTTCGCTTTCACTATTCCATACAAGATGTTTATGTCTAGAACCCAGCACCTGCTTTGCTCCAAGACGCCCAAGTCTCCTCTCGCTCTTTGGAGAAATGTGCTTGCCTAATGCAGCACCCCCAGAATAGCAGCCCTATGGGGGTGTACGGGGGTCTGAGGAGAGGAAGGGGACGATCGGGGGGTGGAAGGGGCATCTTAGCTATCCCCCTTCTCCAAACTTGAGACTGCACCCACCTTAACACTCGCCTCCTCGCATCTCCTTTTTTGAGTGCCAGCAAAAAATGGTGGTACGTGGTCGGTGGGAGGGGTGGCTGGCCCAAGACAGTGCCCCTCGGTCGCCCCTTCGTCCAATGGCGTCGTGGAGGGTATCAAGTGTCACTATAACAGAAGGACATAATCAGCGCGGTAAGTTTGCAGAACCTTACAGCCTGTCTCGGCCAACGGGAGCTCACTTCTTTCAGCTTTTCTGAGGTAAGGAAAGATAGGCAAAGCAGGTTAGTTAGTGCGGTAGGTTTTGAGTAGAAAAAAAATCTATTGAAATTCAAGTGCTTTTGTCCCCCATCTTGAAGTAGTGTCCTGAGAGCTGCATATGTTAAAATCACTGTCATGGTTAAGAACAAGCTGCTAAGTCAGGGTCAGGGTTGCTGTGACAAGTTTGACTTTTTGAAATGAAATGTTCAAAGTTGTATTATTTGCATAGTAGGCATAGTAGTCTAGTCTTCCATTTATGCAGATTAAGTCATTTAAATAACAAGCGCCTAGGATTTCAACAGCTGCAATCATAGGACTCTGTGTTGTTGTTTCTCTGCCCGCTCTGGTCGGGATCCAGCGGTCCATACCTGTGGGATTTACAACTGGCTTATGGCCTTTGAAGTGGCTTTCCACTTGAGAAGACAGAAGATGACACTAATAAGTTATGCAATTGGCCAGTGAGCAGTAGACGCGCCTGTCAAGTTATTGTTGACGATGGCTTACGCTGGAGACAGAGGGGCATTGCTTAGAGTTTAGACATTGTTACAGTACATTGTCCAGTGGGTGTGGCAGGTGTGTACAGCAAAATGGATCAACAAATTATCATCTTGAAAAGAAGCCAAGAATCTTAACAAGGCTGCTGAGTATTTAGCTTAGTTGACAAATTGTGCAATGGTTAGAAACTTCGCAACCTAAACTACCTACTTGAGACTTACACCCTCTTAAACTTCTCCTACCCAATTTGAGTTTATTTTAACTCACAGTCAGCTGGGAGGTATGCAAAAATGATTGAAGGACCCATGTGAGGGTGACACGACCAGATAAGGGCATGGAGGTGGAATTATGGGTAGTGGTCCAAAGGCGAAGGGGAACCCAATCTTCGAACATGAAGTCGCTGAAACCGGAGATGGGACCGCCACAGCTGCCCATTGGAAATAGTTTTGATGTCCCGCGCTAATGCCGTTAATGGCCTCCTAAGCTAGCATCTAATCGCTGACAGATCTGATTATGGATAAACCCGGGTCATGTACGTTTATCATTGAAGAGTCAGTCCATTGTTAGCGGAGGTGAAAGGAGTACATAACAAATACTCAAATTGCAGTAATTAAATATATAATTGTTAGTATTTTTCCACAAAAAATGTACTTCTGCTTTACTTCACTGACATGTAGATAAAGTCTGTCAATTAGTCTGGGTAGGTGGTCATCATATAGGCTAACAATATTTGCAAATTCTAACTTAATTTTTTATTTTTATGTATTGACACATTATGGGCTATATATAAACTGCTTTAGGGCCTTTTAGACCTTTAGCTTGACCTTTTTAAAACCATTTTTAGCTTTTGGTTGCCACACCATTACTCTTCCCTTCCTCTCAGACTGTGGCATATGTCTAAGTTTGGCTACTCTTCTCACTTATCATTGCTGTAGCAGTTTCATGTTCTAGGCTCAAATTCCCCCTTCCTTTAAATTCTGAATTGTAAACAATCTGGAGAGTTATATTAGACTATTATTTGGATGTTTATGAGTTTGAAGTAAATAGTTTTGTAAGCTTTGATTTATTTGGGGATTTTTAATGAGGTGAAGGGTTGTAGGAGATATGTCAAGGCCATTGGGGTGGGGTATGGTCAGGGTGGGGTCGGTGGCAGATATTTAAGACATTTGAAATATAATCCCAGGCTAAAAATACACATATGGCTGCTTACTTTCTTCTTGCAGGGAGACTTTAAGTTCTTCCTCTCTCTCTTCTCTCCAGGTTGGAAAGTCCACTGTCACCATGTCTGACACAGAAGAAGTGTAAGTCAGATCATTATAATTATTACCAGAGTTACAGATGGACACGTGAAATTTTGAACTGATTTCTCCTTTTCATTGTGTCTTACAGTGATCAGGTGGAGGGTAAGTACCCCTTTCTTTGTGACACAAATGCAAACAACACTATTTAATATTTAGTAAAACTTCGAGGTCCATGCTAATCTCCAGTGATGTCACTTTTAATCTGTACATCTAGTTTTCAGCCCAGTACATAATGATTGTGTATGAACAGGGTACAGTTGTATGTTTGCAGGTTTGGCTTGACTCCTCAGATTCCTCTGTGCAAACAATGTTTCTCTTAAAGGAAATCTGCACATATTGAATGATACTGCTGTAGCATGGCTGCAGGTTCCATCATTGACAATAAGACAATGCTATATTTACAACAGTTATTGAAAAGTACAGGTGAAAATACAGCAGTGTCTAGTTTTCAATGATACCTGCAGCTCTGCATGACTATCTGCAATCTGCAGTCCCCTTGAGCCCAGTGTAAGACCTTTAATGGTGGAAATGCTCACATTACACATTAAAGTGTGTCTTCAGCTCTGGGGACTGTGCTGTGTATGCTTAGCATGGATCCCTGTGTACCCAGGTTTTGCTGTTAAATGTCAAAACTGGGTACAAATGGGATCTTGTTGGTAATGCTCCTTTCCTTCTTTTCTCGGATGGACGTGAAGAATACGATGGTAAGACACGGCCTGCAGACTCCTCATGTTATTCACACTAATGCAGTCACAGCGTGTGTTCTTCTTACCCCAAAACAACTTTTGTGGCATGTCTCTTGACTAACTCCAACACGACTGAAAGACAGCTGAGAATATAGTGTATATGAGTCAGGATAAAGACGTTTATACTGGTCTCTCCGGAAAACCATCACCTCATGATCCTGACACTTGTGAAATAATTGCTTGCTCTTTACATGCTCTAGCGCCGCCTGGTGGCAGTCCCCCAGACTGCTGCAGTCTCCATAATGTCTGACACCTGTCCTGCTCTGTCCCTATGGCTCTGTCCCCACGGTCCCTCATGTTAACGCTCTGACGCCTCTCCTCCCCGTGCTTGCTGCATGTTTTAGCTGTAGAAGAGGAGGTAGTAGAGGAAGTAGAAGTGGCCCCTGAGGCGGCCCCTGAGGCCGAGGCAGAGCCAGAACCAGAACCAGAGCCAGAGCCAGAGCCTGAACCAGAGGTAGAACCCGAGCCAGAGCCAGAGCCAGAACCAGAGCCCGAGCCTGAGGCTGAGCCCGAGCCTGAAGGTATGTGGCACCAGGGGGAGGGGTATTCTATCATCCTTAAACCACAGACAGGTGCGCTCCACCGGCCGCAGCCAGACAGACCTGCTCCACCTGTTTACATGTCTGCTAATGCTAATGCTAATGCTAATGCTACCTTCCCTTCACCTCTGACATTCAACAGTTATATCAACAACTAAAGCTATCAGTCTACAGTGACAGCATGACTAATCACAAGGCCAAAGCTGTAAAACTAAACTTTAAATACAATATTCATAAACGTCTGGCTTATAAATAAAACGTTGTTGGTGTATGTGTAAAAGTGAGACAGGCCCCTTCTGCTTATAAGAGAACCAAAGCAAACTATAATGTTGGACATCATTTGATGCATTTAAATGCTAAATATTCTAATAGTTGGCTTAACTAGTTAGCATACAGTGTGGCTGCCTGGTGTCTTTGCAATGCACTGCCATACAATGTCTTGTTCAAAGTAAAAATAGATATATGCCACTAATATGTTACTATGTCATTACGCCTATGCTTAAAAATAAATCAAGCCACCTCTGTATGCTAATAGTTTACTGAGGCCACGTACACACTGGTACAAATGTATTTAAATAGGCAGCCCACAGTTAAATTCCCAATGCTGGCCTCCTTCAGTGTCTGATGCTAACTATGTCTGTGAACGTGTACTGGCTGTTCATGGAGTACATGTCAGCTGACCTCTGGTTTGGCTTTGTTTAGATTTAGTACAGCAGTCAGACCTGTCCTAGCATGGCATTAGATCAGTCAGACTAAGATGTGTTAAAACTATATTTTTTACCTCTGCCATAGGCCGCCATGTTCCTGGGGTTGGCCTCTGAATCTATTGCATCCACATGCTGTGTGGGTGAACCTTTGCTATGGTGGAAATCATCCTATAGCATGTGGAAACAACTATTTCAGTCACTTTGCTGTAGTCCCTTTGTTATATTTAGTATCTCAAATAGTTGCTAGTTCTAACACATGCTGTTTATACATACTTATGTATAGGCTAATGTCTTTTTGTACATTTTAATGTGTAAGCCTCCCAATGATTAGCAAATGATTAGTTTGCTAATGCTGAACCTGGCAACTATCTGAGTAGTGTATTCATGTGACTGTAGAGCTGCGTGTCAGCTTGTGTGCCTGCTAACTCTGTATTCTGCTCTGTTCTCGATGCTTGCTGCATGCAGAGGCCCTTGAAGAGGAAGGTATGTTGATCTCTAATGAGACTCTGATTTTGGGGGGACCATAGTGTCCTGGTCTTCGTCTGTACTGTACTGGGCTGGGGAACGCCTGCTGTTCACAAAATGTCTGTCCAAATTTTATCTGTTCGTCCAACTTTAGGAGTGCAATTGGAGAATTTAAATCATTACTAAAAATACAATTTACAATTATCTTAAAGGAAAAGGGTGAAAGAATATTGACGCTATTATGTGCTTCACTGCAGCGACTCTGCCACATGCTATGCCCGCATGGCATGAAATGCAGGAATCTGGTTCTTCCGAGAAACAATACACTATATTTCCTTGTCTTGCTTGTTTAAAATGATTTTGGGGTCAAGCCAACAAAACCATTAAGCAACGCAATGGACAGGGAGAAATCTAAACCATAACTTACCAGGACTCCAGACCATAACTTCACTCACAGCAAGATGATTTATCCTTATCCTGTTAAAACTCCTCTTTTTTAATATCTTTTTTGGCCATTTTCTAGTTGATCTTTTTCTAACCATAATTTTAAAAAACATGTTTTGTTATGTAACTTTATTAAAGTATAATTACTGACAGAAATGCAATAATCTTCTGTGTTTCTAACCCCAAAACATGTACTTGTCCCTTCTTCATTTTTAACTTGCAGAGGAGAAGCCAAAGTTCAAGTAAGTCCCATTTATATTTGTCACAAAGATATAAATACCTTACTTATTAATACTAAGTCAAACATATTTTGTACAACTAAACTCAAACTGTACCTATTTCTTAGGCCTAGCGCTCCCAAAATCCCCGATGGTGAGAAAGTGGACTTTGATGTTAGTACATTAAACTGAAATCTATTATTTTGAGTCATTGTATTGCTTCATATGACATGGTTTCTTGATTTGATGGTACAGGACATTCAGAAGAAACGTCAGAACAAGGATCTGATTGAGCTGCAGGCCCTGATCGACCAGCACTTTGAATGCAGGAAGAAGGAGGAGGAGGAGCTCATCGCCCTGAAGGAGAGAATTGTGAGTTTACAGATCCTAACAAATGCATTCTGTTGAACTAAAGGAGAATAGACAACTAAGGGAATCTCAGACAATATAATTTTGGACTGTAATGGTTTAGTTTTCTTCATTGGCATTTACTTTTTTAAGCACACAAGTCATGCATGCAGTCATTATTTACATTCATTCACACACAGTACATTTACAGTAATCAGATAACTTGAATAATCAGATCACCTGACCTGATCTTTGGCGCGTGTTTACATTCACAAAAGGATCAACAAAAACACCTGGTGACATGTGCCAGTAACTGTTGTATTTTGAAAGCAAAAGTTGATAGATTTTAAAATACTTTCAATCAAATTTTTTTTTTTTTTTTTTGCCACATTAATTTGCTATTTTTTGCACAATTTTCCGAGTCAAAACCTGCACAACTGTGAACAATCAGAGAGAAAGCAGATTACTCACCCCTGATGTAACAATTTACTACCTACTACACCACAGAAGGCTAGTTTACAGCCAGTTTTATAGCTAGCAGCACATGTGATTTCTTTCATATATGAAGTATGTGACAATGTGTTTGTATTGCTGTGTTGCAGGAGAAGCGTCGTGCTGAGAGGGCCGAGCAGCAGAGGATCCGTGCTGAGAAGGAGAAGGAGCGCCAGGCCAGACGTGAGGTCTGTGATAACATCAAATTTAACACACAAAACACCCACACACATAATAGTGACTCAAACTGTTATTCCACTTGTGACCACCAGGAGGAGAGGCGGGTCAGAGAGGAGGCTGACGCCAAGAAGAAGGCAGATGAAGAGGCTAAGAAGAAGTCCGCTCTGTCCAACATGGGCTCTAACTACAGCAGCCATCTGCAGAGAGTGAGCACTGCATGAATACACGAGTGATGGGCTAGCACTAGAGTTAACAGCACAGTAATGGCATGGGACTAGGGTGAAAATAGCATGGTAAGTAAAAGTATATTTATAGTATAGGGCTCTGTAATTAATCACATTTTGATCCAGATTATGTAATTTCAAATCGTCAATAATGAGATTGGATTTTTTAAACCGATAGGTCCACTGCCAATCCTCTCTTTTTAAACGCATGTGGCTCAGAGTCCAGACATTACAGGGGAAAAAAAATCACTTTTTGTGTTAAATGTCAGTGATGAAAAGATTATAATATTCCCAACCTTTTTATTTGTTTTAGAAAAAATAAGAAAAACTCAAATTTGGTATTATGCTAATTACGTGTTAGTTATTTATTGATTTGAAGTAGGACCATAAGATCTGTCTTTCATCTTTATTTCATATAGTACTCACCCTAACCCAATATGCAGACTGTAAAATACTGGGACACAGTGTTAGTACTTTCTTGGTAATTGTATTGAAACAGGGCTGAAAAAATGTATATATCTAATTAACTATCAATTTCGATCCAGTTACTTTGCTATTACTGTGCTTTTTTGTTTTGTTACATTCATGTTGAAATGAACAAACACGCAATAAATGATGGGCTAGCCGTACAATACAAAATGTTCAAGTTAAACATATTGCAATCTTAATTGCGTTAACTAAATTTAACCATCTCCGAACAGGCTGACCAGAAGAGAGGAGGCAAGAAAGAGACTGAGAGAGAGAAGAAGAAGAAGATCCTGGCCGCCAGACGCAAGGCCCTCAACATTGACCACCTGAACGAGGACAAACTGAAGTATGAACCCAATATATTTCTGATACATCTTTATATTTGCTCTACCGTCTAACGCTCTTACTAAAACAGGGACAAGATCAATGAGCTGAATGACTGGATGCGTCAGCTGGAGTCTGAGAAGTTCGACCACATGGAGAGACTGAAGAGGCAGAAATATGAGGTGAGGATGCCCAAACGTTTTCACAATATAATGAAAGTGATTGAAAGGTGCACTGTGTAACTTTCTGGTGGAGTGTCCGTCATCTGCTTGTTTCTTTGGAGATGTTAATGTTTTGACTAGTAAGTGCCATAATATGACATTTAACTTATCTAGGCAAGCAGGTGTGGCTACCAGGTTAGATCTGTGGAGAGGTGACTGTAAGAGTCTGTGTTTTTCAAGGTGTTTTTGAGCAAGAAAAACATTTCTAATGGAATAAATGCAAGATGGATATGTTCAATGCTATACTGTGTAAGTAAAGCAAGAACATCTCCACGGAGACGAGGAGTTTACAGACCATCCACCAGAAAAGTTAGAGCCAAAAGTAAAAGTCTCTCCATGATCATTGTGACATGAACTAGTCATAACATACTAAATTATAGGTGACTAGGTAAATAACTAGTCATAACATATCCGACTAAATTATAGGTGTATATATATATTCCCATATATAAAGATAATGGAAATACTATATATTTTTTTAACGTGTTTTATTTTTTACTCCCAGTTTGCTGAAACAGAAAGGAGTTACTGCAATTGTGGTAAAATCGCATTATAAACTAACTTAACCAATTAGTAGTAATCTGAATACTAAAATGTATTTTCATAAATGTCACCTAACACCTCATTTTCATTTTTCATCTTTAACATAAGTAATAAAGTCTGACACTAAATAAACTTTTCACTTACAGGTTTTGAACATTGCAGATTTTACTAGATTTTTTTCCCTCTCTAGCTCCTTGCAGATGGCTTCCTCTGATTGGTCCTGCATTGTTTTCTAACCTGTTTTTCAATGGCGAATGTGCTCTTTGATTCCCAGGTTACAACCCTGCGTAAGAGAGTGGAGGAGCTCAGTAAATTGTAAGTAGAGCAGAGCAGTTTGTCCAGCTGCGGCTCGCTGCATGAGGCTAGCGCAGTTAGCATGGAAGAGCCCGCAACCCAGAGGACAACCAATGCACCACTGCAGTCCAGGTTTAGTGTTGGTTTACAGGTCAAATATTAACTATAAGATTAAGGCTCAAAAGTTTAATTTGTTATCGCTCATAGTTAATCAATTACATAACTAACATATCAGGCAAAAGGTTCCACATAGCACTTAAATTGAAATAAATATTGCAATACATTTGTCATACATTCCATTTCAATTTTAAATGCCTTCATGAAACTGAAATTTCTTTTAAAAAATTTGAAAAGGAGTGGTGTGTGTGTCTGGTTGTACAGGTAAGTAAAGCTATAGCTAGGGCTTCAAGCTAAAGCTGCATTTGTTTGTGAGTCTTGCTTTCCCACAATGCACTAGGAGACCCATGTCCAGTCCATGAAGAAAAAGGAGAGTTCCCACATCATAGAGGTAACATTATGCCAGGTGTTAAAATGGCTGCTGTGTTATTTTCAGGTGCTCACATACAGGAAGCGCATTGATGAGTGGCAGAAGCAGTAAGTACAGAGCGGTCCATGCTGCGTTTACTGACCACGAATAATCACTACATGTAACTTCAGCAGTTTGAGTTACCCTAATTCATCTTACAAACAAAAAACTACTCTAAAAAACTCAAGCACAGTTCATTTACTAGAAGTGTACACTCAATTTCTAACTTTAACAAAATGACCGTCTAGATTTCTGTAACTATTGTACAAGTATTTAAAACACTACTGACCACTTTCATGTGTAATTGACAACTGGAGCTTAAACTTAATCATGGTACAAATGCATATCAGTCTATATGTCACGATCTTCTTCAACGACTAAAGCTCCAATGTGTCAATGCTCTGATCAAAATCTAATTGGCTTTTCCAAACATCTTGTGTTTTAAGTAACATGTTATTCTGTCCTAGTAAAAATGATTTTCACCACTAAATATATTTTATTGTACACTCACATTGACTGGATAAACTATGTTGTTTTGTGGCCATTTCAACTCATCAGTAACATTATGGGCTATGTGGACTGGGTAATATGTTGGTCTAAACTGGTAAGTCCTGCATGAGCTGAGTTTGTGGGCCAAAGTTGTTGCATTGCATGTTCAAATATAGTTTGTTTTTGTTTGTTTTTTTAGAAAGTGAAGTAATTTATACCACACATGGCTCCTTCCTTATTGAATATTTAAAGTTGTAATTTACTGTGTAATGTTGTAGTATTTGTCTTAGTTTCCCTCTGTATTTTGTGGCATTGTGAAGATGATAGCGTGGAATTGTTTTCAAACTATTTCCTTGCATATGAGTCCATATGCAACTGTTGTTTTTTTTTTTTTTTTTTAATCACTTACTCAAGTCAAGTTAGTCACCACAAGAACAATATGGTCTTCTATATGTTTTTTTCTCACATCTGACATGCTTTTTTCCTCATCTTTTCGTATTACAGTAGCAAGAAGGGAGCTGCTGCTCGCCGCAGAAAGTAAACAGGAAGTCCCCTCCCATCTTCAGAAACCAAACGCGATCAACTCGAACACACGCCTGACAAAGCACCGCATACAGTGGCAAAGGTCGAAGCCCCGAAGAAGCCTGTAGAGCTGAGGTTCACCCTGCAAACTCCAGTTCACTCCCCACACACATGCGAACAGGAGCATTTAGCTGCTGATATTGCTTATGTTGTTGTAGGGAATGTTATTGTCGCGCTTCCTCGCCTCGACTGTTTGGTTCTCAGTATTTTTGTAAATAAAGTGTGACTCTTCAAGCCATGTCTGTAGATCTGTTGTTATTCAGAAATCAATAAAGTTCAGTATTTTTAGACATGTAATTTTACAGTCATTTGTTCCACATGGTTTTTACTGACCACAAGAACATCTCATTCACTTATATAAAATGATGGTTATTGTATAAACCAACTCAAGCACTGCTGTCACTGTCACTAGTCAACTCAATATTCATTTACTCAATATCAGACTTACTTTTAAAGTCTCAGAAAAACACATTTTAAAGCTTTAATATGCCACCTAAAAGGTACACTAGTGATGGATACATTTTAAATATCTTTACACTGATATATTACTGTATGCCACCTAAAACAGGTCAGATCTGTGGAGAGGCAAGCTCGCTAACACTGTAACTTTTTTGGTGGAGGGACACCTGCTTGTCTCCATGGAGCTTTGTCTAGAATTCTTACAATTTGGCATCATAACATCCATATCGAAGGAGATCAGCAGGTGAGGCCACCACACCAAGTTACAGGTCAGATCTGTGAGATCTGACCTGTGGAAAATCTGTGAGGGCTTCTATAGATTTCAAACACAGTAAAAAAAAAAAAAAAAAAAAAACTTGCATAAATAAAAGCGTTTGGTAATAAAATCATAGCATAACTTTCATAGCAACATTATATTCAAAATACTGTCTCTTAAGATGCCGATGCACTCTTTAACAGAACTTATTGTTATAGTCTGTAATATTATGAGAAATTATACATCTTATGCAATCTCCACCAAACTTGGCAACGCCTGTTACCAAATTCCCTACTTCACATCAGCTGAAAAGTTCTCTATCACTGGAGGCGGGGCTAAGGAAATCACAGATTTTTTTTACCCAATTATCAGCTGACTCATGTCCTTGTTTGCTCCCTGCTCTCACCTTGTTTTTGTCTGTGCTGCTCCTGTGGATATGTCTCTGCTTGTTGTTCGTTCAGTTCAGGTCATGAACTTTTAGGGAATACACTTATCTTAAGCCTTGACAACCCTCTGAAGTACTTTGAATCGATATGTGTACTAATTAAAACTACCTTCTTATGTTTGTACTGTGGACAGGCCGGTCACAATGGGGCAATAAAAGTAGGCAACTGACTGCTAAGGATCTTTTGCTCCTGCTGTAGGGGGCTCATATACATGACAACCGTATGACTTGGGTTAACTTTATAGATATCCCACCACAAGCTTCTCACAATAGTTGGTAGGAATTTTGCCCCATTCCTCCTGAGAGAAGTGGTGTAACTGAGCCAAGTTTGTAAGTTTGCTTGCTCACACATCCCTTTGTTATCCTTAAGCTACTTTGTAACCAGTTTGGCAGTATGCTTTGTGTCATTATCCATTTGGAAAACCCATTTGCGCCCAAGCTTTAACTTCCTGGCTGATGTTTTGAGCTGTTGCATCAGTATTTTCACATAATGTTCTTTCCTCATGATGTCATCTATTTTGTGAAGTGCACCAGTCCCTCCTGCAACAAAACAACCCCACAACATGATGCTGCCATCCCCATATTTCACAGTTGGTTGTTCTGGCTTGAACACTTCTTCATTTTTCTCCAAATGTAACAATACTTATGGCTAAACAGTTAAATTTTAGTTTCATCAGACCACAAGACATGTCTCCAAAATTTAAGGTCTTTGTCCTTGTGTGCATCTTGGTACAGTACTCGTTTCACTCTGTATAATGACACTCTTTCTAGCTACAGCCAGCATATTCACAAAATCTTTTGCTTTTGTTCTTGGGTTGATATGGACAGGGCCAGCTCTAGCCTTTAGGGGACCCTAAGCTGAATTTGCCATTGGGGCCCTTTTCAGATCATTTGAAAGCCCTGAACTTTAAATAAGAGAGGAGTTTAGGGTCACATTATTTTTATGTTTTTTTTTGGTCAGGATTTAGATGCTGTGATTTCACATAAATACGCAATTGAATGAGTAGGGATGTACAGCTACGTCGTCAATCATCCATAGGCTGCTAATACCAAGAGCCGATACCACTGTAACTGTGCTGCCTCTTGTTTGATGCTCACAGCTCATCTCTCCACAGAGCAGTGAGCTCTGAGCAGAGGAGACCATAAAAGTGCAGTGCAGCTGTGATCATATGTGACTGTCACATGAAATATACAAATATTTAGAACTTTACAGTAGATATCAGCACAGTGTTTATGATAGTAGATGCTAACGTTGCTAAGTGGCACTGGCGAGTATTTGCTTGTGCTACAGTGTAACTTATTGTAATTGGCAAACACATTTAGCGACTGAATAAAGCGGGTTCAGAGCTTTTAAAAGGTACAGCATGTCCATATTGCTCAAAGTGTGGCCATGATAAAAGTAAGACAACACTGACTGTTATGCTAAAAGTGGCTGGTTAGCAGTTAGCTAGTTAGCAGTTAGCGCAGCTGCAAAGACAAAGTGGTAAATAGTAGAGTCAGGTGCTTATCTAAATAAATTATAATGTAATTATACCTAACTACAGTGATTTCAGCAGAAATTTAAAACAGCCTCAAATAAGTATTCCAAGATGAAAACTGTACTCGCTGAACCAGGTCCATTACGCATTCCAAAATCCAGAAAGTGAGCTGCGTAAAGTGGACTCCCAGCCATCAAACCTGGGGTTGTGTGCTCACCATACTTAATCAGCGGTACGTGTGCCTCCTTAATGGGGTTATGTCCCATTGCGCTGTAGGACTAATGGTTAATCCTCATTAATTTTAGGTGTCATCAGTGGTCAGCAGCGGCACCGGGCACGCGACCTCTGCTGCTTTGTTTTTCTGCTTTACCTTTTTGCTTTGTTTTGCTTTGCTTAATTTACAAGTTACGTTGGTCCACTGTGAGATCGCCTTTAGTGGTGCGGTGCTGGGCTGAGCTCGGACTGGTGCACCTGAGCTCTGTGCGTCGAGCTAGATTTGGCCCAGTACATGGTCTGACAGGCAGTGGGTTTGAGCTCGGTAAACTTTTAAGGAACTGAATGAGTGTATGGGCAAACTCAGATTTTATCTATTGTAGGCATTGTTAATGAAGTTCAATCACTGTTTCCTTTTTAATATGTAAAATAAACATGATGTAAATTAAGTGGAACCTGGCTCTCTCATCTTGATATGCTTACCTGTGTGCCTTATACTTAGGTTTTAGTCCCCAAACTAGATTTGGGGTGGCGTTGTTGCAACACTTATATTTTATAGTATTATCCCAATTTATTAACCCCTCGATTGCCACACATATAACGTGACATTCTGTTCCACCCTTCGGCGGCCTGTGCCCCTATCTGGCAACCCCCAGAAACAAAATCCTAAACCCGCCCCTCTCAAAGAGAACAGAATCATGGCGAAAAGGTTAGGTAAGAGAAAAATTGATTCAGAATGCAGGGCATTTAACCTGAAGTGGACAAACGATTATTGATTGATGATTAGAACCCAGGGAGGGTAATTTGGTTATTTATTTCATTAATAGTGTTATTTCCTGACTTTTGTTCTGTGAAGAATCCAGAAAGGGTTATTTGATTATGTGTGGCTTTCTGGAAAACAATAAATTTTTACGTTTAGGCACTGCAATCGTCACACCCCGGCCCCCCATCAGAGAAGCGAAAAGTTATGTGGCCCTCACAGGAAAAAGTTTGGGGACCCCTGTCTTATCTTATCTTTACATATATGTATATGCTATATATATATATATATATATATATATATATATATATATATATATATATATATGCTATATATATATATATATATATATATATATATATTATATATATATATGCTATATATATATATATATATATTAGCATATATATATATATATGCTATATATATATATATATATATATGCTATATATATATATATATATATGCTATATGCTATGCTATATATATGCTATATATATATATGCTATATATATAATATGCTATATATATATATATATATATGCTATATATATATATATGCTATATATATATATATATATATATATATATATATATATATATATATGCTATATATGCTATATATATATATGCTATATATATATATGCTATATATATGCTATATATATATGCTATATATATATATATATATGCTATATATATATATGCTATATATATATATATATATATATATATATATATATATATATATATATATGCTATATATATATATGCTATATATATATATATATGCTATATATATATATGCTATATATATATATATGCTATATATATATATATATATATATATATATATGCTATATATATATATATATATGCTATATATATATATATGCTATATATATATATATGCTATATATATATATGCTATATATATATATATATATATATATATATATATATATATATATATATATATATATATATATATATATATATATATATGATAAATATTTAAAAAAAATCTCCTCCTCACCCTCCGCGGGTGGTCTTTATCCCCTCTTTTTCCACGCTCGGGAGCTTGAGGGTTCTGCGCAGTATCTTTGCTGTTCCTAGTACTGCACTATTCTGGACTGAGATGTCTGATGTTATTTCCGGGATCTGCTGTAGCCACTCCTCCAGTTTAGGGGTCACTGCCCCTAGTGCTCCGATGACCACGGGCACCACTGAGGCCTTTACCTTCCAGGCCTTTTCCAGCTCTTCTTTGAGCCCCTGGTATTTCTCTAGTTTCTCATGCTCCTTTTTCCTGATGTTCCCATCGCTTGGTACTGCGATGTCCACCACAACGGGCTTTGCTCTGTTGTTTATCCACCACCACTATGTCCGGTTGGTTCGCCATCACCATTCTGTCAGTCTGTATCAGGAAGTCCCACAGAATCTTGGCTCGATCATTCTCCACTACCTTTGGAGGTGTTTCCCACCTTGACCTGGGGGTTTCCAGTCCGTACTCTGCACAGATGTTTCTGTACACTATGCCCGCCACTTGGTTATGCCACTTTCCCTACCAGCATCTTACACCCTGCAGTTATGTGCTGGATTGTCTCAGGGGCCTCTTTGCACATATATAAGTGACCCCAAACTTTTGAACAGTAGTGTGTGTGTGTGTGTATATATATATATATATATATATATATATATATATATATATATATATCTTTATATATATATATCTTTATATATATATATATATATATATTTATATATATATATATATCTATATATATATATATTATATATATATATCTATATATATATATATATATATATATATATATATATATATATATATATATATATATATATATATATATATATATATATATATATATATATATCTTATATATATATATATATATATATATATATATATATATCTTATATATATATATATATATATATATATATATATATATATATATATATATATATATATATATATATATATCTTATATATATATATATATATATATATATATATATATATATATATATATCTATATATATATATATATATATATATATATATATATATATATATATATATATATATATATATATATATGTTGTTGTTTTTTTCAACGGAAAAGGTTGAAAAAATCTTTTGCTTTGGTAATAAAAACACAACATAATTTTCTTAGCAAACATTACATCCAAAAATAGTATTTTGGATACTTGAGTGCAGTAAACACAGTCTTTAACAGAGCTTATTGTTATAGTCTGATTGTAATATAATGGAAAATTATATGTGTTATGCAGTTACCTCCAAACCGCTGTTACCAAATCACATTCTTCATTCCATAATTCACATCAGCTGCTCATCACTGTAGGCGGGGCTAAGGAAACCACTGTTTTTAGCCAAACCTCGGCTGACTCACGTTCTTGTTTGCTCTCTGCTCTCACCATGTTTGTGTCTGTGCTGCTCCTGTGGATATGTTTTTGCTTCCTGTTTGTTCAGTTCAGGTCACGACGGCCCAAAAACTTCCCTCCTGGACCCTTCGCTTTGCCATTTTTAGGGAATGCACTGAACTTAAGCCTTGACAACCCGCTGAAGTACTTTGAAACGGTATGTGTACTAATCAAAAGTACCTTCTTACTGTGAGCAGGGCCGTCACAATGGGACAAAAAAGTAGTCTGTTAAGGACCTTCTGTTCATGCTGAAGAAGGGTCCACATACAATCATCTAATGTTTTAAAACAGTAATATTAATTTGTATCTATTAAGAAATTTAAAAAAAAAAGTATGAAAAAATCTAAAAGAAGCTACGATTATTTTTTCAGCATCAATAAAGTACAAAAATGCCTGCAGGAGGGTGATGTTTCTAAATATAATGGTCATTGCAGACTAATCTTCTATACTTGAAGGCAAAAAAGTTGACTTAACATTCAAAACCAATATGCGCTGACTGGTCTATTGAACTGAATCCCGAGGAGTCTGGACCTTGTTGACATTCAAGGGGAATAATATTAATTCAGTTTTGCACATAAGAGGAGTGTTAAAGCTTTTGACAGGTAAATCCTGGTTTAAGCAGTTAATACAGTATTCTCTCTGTAAAAACACCTGAGGTTATATGGTCATTTGCAAGAGTCTGGCTGCAGATTTCTATCCAGAGAATCCTACCCTGCAGATCTCTACCAGAATGCACCTCTACCGACATCTCCTCACCTTTTATTTTATCTACTCTTTATAAATGACTTAATTATACTTTTTATCAGTTGCCATAGTTTGCTATTAAAGGTTATTAGAGATAAAGATAATTTTAATCCTCATAACATTTCTAAAAATGCTCTAATTTGAAAATAACTACTTTGTGTTGCCTCTGCTCAGCTTGACCAGGGAAATAAACATGTCACAAAACTAAAACATATATTCAACTTGGAAATAGCAGCAGGAAACCTGCAACTTTTGCTGCCAGATCCCTCCTGCCATTTCAACTTCAACATACAGTTGAGACTAGGGATGGGACGATATAAAATTTAGACTAACGTTTATCGTGACCAAAATAAATCGCGATTCACGATATTATCGTGAAAATGATTAATTTGTTAACGTTCTGACGGCCCGGACCTACTTTACAACTCCACAGGAAGGTACATGTACTTCTGCGTCACCCACACAAACAATCTACACATCAAATGAAAGCTTCACCTGGAATCACTACAGCGCTGACAGGAAAGACGTTTTTACAGAAAAGCCAAAAATTCCGATTTGGACTTTACTCACCTTTGAGGCTCTGATTCTGTCAAACATCAACATATTCCACAAAGTTGGTCTCATTCGTTCGGCACAGGTCCAGAGAATATAATCCAGTCAAGAAATCATGTCCACAAAATAAGTCAGATCCTCCATGTTCAATCTGCTGCAGGAAAGTATTCCACATGTGAAATCTGGTCCGTCACTTTTTTGCATTTCTTTGGTCGATTTCAGGCATAATAAACTTAAGACAGCGCCGACTTTGACCGTGTCTCAAGTCACCAAAAATTCACCAAAGTGCCCTTAAGGCGCCTTTAAGTCAGGCGGTACTTCGACCTGCACTTCTAACAGTACATAGAACGGTGCATGTGATGAATTGGGACACGGCCTTTCTTCCTCAGAGATAAACACACGTGTTATCTTCTGATTGACACCAGTGTTGTCCAATAAGGTGGAGGTTGTGTCACTGGAGCCGCAAACAGCGAATCAGTGCTACATGTGACTGAAAGTTTACGCCCCACTCTCCCCCGTGTAGAATCAACCAATCACAATAAATGTGCGTGCATGTTGCTCGTGTTTTGCCCTCGGACCCGCAACTTTTTTTCGGCACCAGACTCCAGAACAGGCACAGACGCAACAAGTGTCATAGCTGTGACAGAGCGCCCCCTTGTGAGCAAACACCAAAACTAGCATCTAAACATTGTATTGAAACCAGAAACATGAGGCAGTCTGGCGCCGTAAAGGCGATTATAATCGTTCGAGATTTTGTAAAAATGCCACGAATGATTTATCGCGGGCCGTTTCTATCGCGATTTACGATATTATCGTATATCGTCCCATCCCTAGTTGAGACCAGAAGTTTAGAAATGAATTCAGACTAAATGTTTGTGTTTTAGAACAATTAGGATTACCAAAATGATTTCTATTTGGTAAATGCCAGAATAATGACTTCAAATACATCCACAGGTGTGACTCTAATTAACTCAAATAAATCAGAAGCTTCCAAAGACATGACATCATTATCTGGGTTTTCCCAAATTGTTTAAATGCATAGTAATAAAAAAGGAATGTAATTGTAAGCAATGAAAAAAATATCTTAAAAATGCTCTCATTATTCTGGTATTTAGCAAATAGAAACAATTTTGGTCATCCTAAATGACCTAAAACAGGAAAAGTTTAGTCTGATTTCATGTCAGACAGTGAGAAAAAAAAACTTCTTGGGGGGCCTTAGTACTTTATGTAAGATTGCTTGTAGATGAGATATGACATCCTTTATGTTTGTGTGCTTTTCTGTTTGTTTCCAGTTGAGGAGGACTTATGGGAACATCTACAGCCTGTACATAGGGCCCAGAGCTGCTGTGGTGGTGAGTGGGACCAGGCTCTGAAGGAGGCTCTGGTTACCAAGGCTGTGGACTTTGCTGGGCGACCTGCGGACACGTACATCAACGCTATTGTAGAAGAAAAAGGTTCCTTTTTTTCTAAATAATACAAAAGAAACACAGCATAATAAGGCAAATACCTTCAAGATTCAATCAAAGCGTGAACTATGCAAACCAGTCGCAGAGCTTACTAGTCTGCTCACTTTTGCATTCAAATTTAGGAGAGCAACATAAAAGCTAATCAGAGAAGTTACTCAGAGTAATACAATATGCAAAGGGTTTCCTAAAAGGATTTGTAAATGAATAAAATAGGGTTTTTCAAGATCAGTAAAATTATGTTTTTGAAACTATTTATCAAATAACTAAATTAAACCTTTGTTCATTTAATGTCACACTCCATACTGATAGGCTTAATGGCCACACAATCAAGCTGCACGCTACAGGGGTCAAAGGGCAGACCCGATAGCCCGACCAAACATCCAGCTCATGCTGTCACTGTTGCGACTTACAAAAGCCCTGCAAGGCCACTGCACTGGCCTGTGGAGCCTGAGCGACTGATGCTGATAGCAACAAAGAGAGGCATGGCGGTCTCCATCTAAAATGAGAGTGAGTGCACACTTATAGTGCACATGTCAAAAAGTACAGAAGCTAGACCCACTCTGAAGATGAAAAGGAGCGGACAACACAAATGAGGCCCCGTCTGGCAAAGTTAACAAAATAGTCCGACTTCTATGAGTAGGCCTATGTGCATAGTCCACACCGGGCATCACACACAGCACAGCAATGGCTCCAAAGCTGCCTCCACAGAGTTAGTAGGAGCATGTGGAGCCAGCGAGTGTCTGTATGAGAGATGTGATGATAGGAAGAGCGGGACTCCTGTTCCTGCTCCCATGGGATCGTGAGTCAGAGTGCAGAGCCTGCAGAGCAGAGGCAGCAATAAATGACAGAACCATTATTGTTACTTCCTTTGGTTGAATGGAAAGAATCTGGGGCGACACGACACCTCCACCTCCACCGGCTCCATCGCACTGCGGCGTGTGGTTATACAATTACAATTATATGGAATACGCAGGGCCAACGGACTGGAGCTGAACCGCGTGCGGTCTGAACTCGGGGTGACACACAGCCAGTCACAGCCAGTCACAGCCACGGTTCTACTGTTGTTCTGGGACATTCATCTTAACCCCAGTCCTGTGGATTATCAATCTCATGTAGACACACCGCAGTCAGCCATTACATTTTAACAAGCGGAGATATTGTCAATTTATATTGTGTGGAACTATGAGGTAATGCACTGACAAACTGCACTGCTCCTAAAAACACAACACATGGGAAAACTTTAATAGCTGGCCTTCATGCTAAGGCAGTAGCCATGACTGTTTCACTCAAACTTCAACAAATTAAACGGAACCTGAACCTGAAACCTAAGCCAAATTTTTGGAGGACATTTAAACATCCACAGCGCTGGATTAAAACTGCAGGTTGAGCATTTGTTAATGGGCTCAAATGTGGATTACCTTTGCCTCTCAGATACTTGGTTAAGTTCCACTACTCCTCTATCTATTGCTACGCCGGGTTATACAGTGTACAGACGACACAGGCTCAAGGAAAAAGGTGGTGGTGTTAGTCTATGTGAAGGAAACCATTCAAAGAAAACAGTTGGATTTTGATAATTATAACCTGGAATGTGTGGGAATATCAATTACTCTTTCTCCTGAAATGACATTCTATGCCTTAGTAATGTATCAACCCCCAAATGCTACTAATGAGTTCTTTGTCTCTTTGGATAAAATACTGAAAAGATTCAAAGGAAAGGAAGTCATACTACTAGGTGACTTCAATTTAAACTGGTTTGAAAAGTCATGTAGGAAAAAACTAGGAAATAACAGAATCATTTCAAATGACACAAATGCCGAATAAGTTTACACATAGAACCAAATCCTGATAAACTTTAATAGATCTAATATTTTCCATATACAGTTGTAACTAGATGTTTATATACACTATATGAAAAAACGCATGCTTTATTTTGTCTCAGAGATGAACTTGCTTTTGTCTGAAATGTGCATATCAACCCAACAAAAAAGGCAAAAGACCTTGTGAAGATGCTGCTGAAGCTGGTAAGACTGTGTCATTATCCACAGTGAAACGAGGACTGTACCGACATGGGCTGAAAGGACACTCTGCCAGGAAGAATGAATGAACAAATGAACATTAAATGACAGACTTCTCCTGTGACAAGTTGCTTTTGGGGTCATAAATTACTCCAGGACAACACAAGGGTTATTTGAGAAGTAGTACTTCTTCTTGGAGCACTACTATCTTGGAGCACTACTTTGCACCTATACTTGAGTAATATTATTACTTATTATTAATTTCATTTGAGTACAATTATTGGCTACTCTACCCATATCTGAAAAAAATGCATGTGAATACTAGTGATGAGCTAGGAACAAGTTACTTAGATTTAAGTACCTACTTATTATTTTCACTGTTTGAAAATTGGTAAGAATAAATATGAATTATATGCAACTGTGTGCAGGTATAATTCTAGCAGATTATGGTAAAAAATGGAAGGAGCATCGTCGCTTTGCGTTGATGACCATGAAAAACTTTGGTTTGGGCAAACAGTCGATGGAGCAGAGGATTCTGGGAGAACTACAGTACACCATCAATAAACTGGAGAAAAACACAGGTATGTTAATAATTCCCATGTTAATAAAGAGTCATGAGACTTGAGACTCATTATATTGGACTGAGATTCATGCGTGTTCCAGTTATCCACAGAGGTTAGATCTTGGAGAGTTTCTGTGTTCTAGTTGTCAAGCTGATAAATACAATGTATAGTGTTGTCACAGTTACTGTGATTCATTTATTAACCTGGACTATTTTGTTTGTTACTTTTTCCAGGTGGAAAATAACACAAACTATCAATATTACTGTTGCTAGATTTATCTTTAGATGAAAGAGTCCTTCCATCCATTCATTTCCTTCCACTTATCCAGGGCCAGGTCCTGTGGGCAGCAGTCTAAGCAGAGACTCCCAGACTTTCTTCCAGCTTCCCTTAGGCATTCCCAGGGGAGCCGAGAGACATAGTGCCTCCATCGAGTCCCAGGTCTTCCGTGGGGCCTCCTCCTAGTGGGACATGTCCAGAACACTTCCCCAGGGAGGTGCTCAGGAGGCATCAGATGCCTCCTCAGTTGGCTCCTCTCACAGTGGAGGAGCAGCGGCTCTTCTCTGAGCTCCTCCCATGTGACAAAGCTCACACTATCTCTGAGGGAGTGCCCAGCCACCCTGTGGAGGAAACTCAGTTTGATCGTTTCTATCTGCGATCTGATAATCTTCAGCCTTGCCAGTAAGTTCTATTCCAAGATACTGGAAAGGAGTGATAGTCAAACCTTGGATTCAGGGGAAGCAGTGTTGTTTTTTGTCCAGTTCGCAGAAGACTGGACCAGTTCTATACTCTCTCTACTCTTTGTGTGGGAGTTTGCCCAACCAGTCCAAATGTGATTTGTGGATCTGGAAAAGGTATTCAACCATGTCCCTCATGGTGCCCTTTGGGGGTCTGGGGACCTTTGCTAAGGGCTGTGCGGTCGTTCTATTACTAGAGCAGGAGCTGTGCTGGCAATAAGTCAGACCTGTTCCCAGTGCCTGTTGGAGTCCATTCGCTGTAGTAATGCGGTCGCTGTGTCAGACTGTTGTGGTAAGATGACAAAACAGTGTCCCTGTTAAAATGTTCAAGTTGAAATTTGGAAAATTTAACTTTTACAACTGGAATGAAACATTGAACTATTTTACAGTGTCCTAAAACTGTTCTAGTCATCTATCTTTTGTTCATTTAGGTAAAAGCCTGAGTGCTCAAGTCATGTTCCACAACATCGCCTCCAACGTGATCTGCCTTGTTCTGTTTGCAAAACGATTTGAATATGATGATGGATTTATAATAAAATATGTGGACAATATCACTGAGGTTAACAAGATGATTAATGGACCTTGGTCTTTTGTGAGTGTCATTTTTATTGTCAATTAATTTTATTCTCATTGAAAAAGAAATGCATAAGTCCAGTGTTGTAATAATCATCGTTTTCTTGCAGCTGTATGACAGTTTTCCCTGCATCCGCCGCTTGCCATTACCATTTAACAAAGCTTTTAAGATAATACAGGTAGTACCTAAATGATTGGAAAGCTTTTTTTATTGTAGTCATTTTTTTCTTGTTCTTGCTTTTCAGACATTGAAAAGAATGACTTCCTCTATAATAAATGAGCACAAGAAGACCAGAGTTCCAGGACAACCTCGGAATTTTGTTGAGTGCTATCTGGATGAAATGGAAAAGGTGAATACTTTACACTATACTTTGAAAATAAGCTATTTAAATTCTTTCTAATAACAACATGTACAATATTCAGTAAGGTGTGGCTGGTCCTTTTCAGTGGCATCGTCAATATTGCCATCCAGTTCCTTAATGATTCTCTTATTGGAATTTCCCCACTGTCTGGAATTTCCCCACTGTGGGACTAATAAAGGCATATCTTATCTTATCTTATTGATTCCTAATTAACTAAAAAAAAATGTGACTTTTTTTAATATCTAATTTATAGATATTTATATTTTATTGTTTAAACTAAAGCCTAACAAAGTAGACAAACATAGCATTTGAAGCCTTGTTTTAAAGAGGTAGGTGTTGGAAATTTCTCAATATAGATTACACACTTTTTCCAAGATGCACACAGGGATCAAACAGTTAGGCCTGCCAGTACGAATTTTTCAGTTTAATTTCTCCCACCCTGCTGTGTTCTCAAGTACCAGTTCTTGATTCCCATCCCTTGTCTTTTCTGATGAAGGATGTACTTGTACAGACAGGAGGAATAATGTTCTTCATGGCTTCTTTAGACCCTTGCACATTTGTGCTCAGCGTGTGCTCTTATCTATGAAAAGCGCTGGGTCCAGGTGTGAAGATGACCATTTCAGTGTTTTATTTAAAATGCAAATGGGGCTCATTGCGAGTAAGCAGAGGTTCTTCTAGAGAACATGAAACCCTTAAGTGCCCCTTATAAATATGAAGTCTGTTTTCTGTGGTGTGGTCAGACACACTCACACGGTGGTGAGTTGGAGGTCATTTTGTAAAGCTCTGCCATGCTCTCCTCATGTACCTGCATGTCTCCTCGAAGCTCCAGGATCTGAAGGAGTTAGACTTCCTGGACCACTTATCTCAAGCCACTAGTATGATATTGAGCTCACTAAAGATGAAACTAGTAAAAGCAAACAACTCCTGTTACACTTTTAAAGTTGCCCCTCCAGTCCACCTCTTCTTTATTTTAGTACTGCCAAAATAATCTAGGCAGCAGTATTAACTCAAACACGGAATGACAAAACTGAAAAGCTCTAAAAAGCTATATAGCTATATAAAAGCTATATTTATTTTATTTATCGAGTTCATTTGAATGATGTCAATGCACATTAATAAACATTTCTGCAAATGGCCCAGTATTAGTTCTACAGCTAGTTTCCAACTGTAGTCCCCAAGTAAGGTGTAAAATGCCAACACAAAAGACAAAAATGTATATAAAAAAAAAGTTAAAAGTTAAGAAACTGCATAAAAACACATTACTGGGTGAAACGTAAGTCACCAACAATGACGCAGGACAATAGACAGTGCCACAGGCGACAGGCAGCACAAAAGCAGCACAAAAAATACATGATTAATTATGATCACAGACTTGATTATGAAATAACTTTGATTTTGGCATGTTTTTAAAGTTCTTTGTGTACAGCATTGTGTGTATGTGATGATATAGTGTTCCAGAAGAGCAGCTCACACTGAGAAAGCAAATTGGTTGAAGGCACTTTTTTCAACGGGATGACTAGATTATTTGAAGTAGCAGATCAGGTGTGTCTGCTACTCTTTTTAAAGAAATCTGAAAGTGGTGGTGGAGCCAGGACATGTAGGATTTAAAAAAAAGATTTGGTCCAGAAACTTTAACAGATTATATTTAACCAAACTACTGCAATGACGATGGCGAAAAGGTTTCATGTCCAGCCTAATTGTCGCTTGTTATTATGGACAGCGTGTAAAGCAAAAACAGAATGGGTCCGAGTACTGACCCTTGTGGCACACCATAGCTAATTTTGGTACACAGTGAGGTTTGATTGCGTTGAACCAACTTATTCTCCCAGACATCTGTCTCCACTGACATTTATTTGCGCCTTGTCATTTCAATACCATTCCATTGGTGCATGTAAAAACATATGTGATAAGTGTTAAATATATATCTTAATAGATCAATCTTTTTAACTGAGTGTTTGTTTGTTTGTTTGTTTGTTTTTTTAACAGAGAGCCAATGAGGACACATCATTTTCTTCAGAAGAACTGTTGATGAATTGTCTCAATCTACATAATGCAGGAACCGACACCACATCAAACACACTGCTCACTGGGTTCCTCTACCTCATGACCAAACCTCACATCCAAGGTAAGATCATGGACTGTTCAGTTTGGGGTTTAATAGTTGTAGTGTTAATGTTATTTTGTCTTCTCCCCAGAACGCTGTCAGCAGGAGATAGACCGAGTGCTGGAGGGGAAGGACATTGTCACTTTTGAAGACAGACACAACATGCCTTATGTCCAGGTTTTACATACATTTTTTTTTAATGATTAATTCATTCAATTGTTTTTTTCTTTATTATCTGAAGAATAGCAAGTGAAATGCAGACCTCCATGAACATATTACACCAATGCTCCCTTCAATACATTACTTTATACTTTTTTTTCTTCATACTTTTTTTTTTTTGGTTAATTTACATGAATTCTCTATTGAGGTTGTTGTGGAAATATTTAAATTCTAGATGAAAAGTAATCCATTTGCGAAGCCCGGTGAGTTCTGAAATACAGAAAAAAGTGTATTCTTTGTTACAGCAGATACAGACAGGACAGGGCCCAGGCCTGTCCTGGCCACCGACTGGTAGGCTCCCGGCCCCCGAGTCTCTCCTCCTCCGTTTCCCCGTCCCCCTACTGTTCCTTATTCTGTTCCCCAGTCTAAGTTCCCTAGTCTCCCCTACTCTGTTCTCCAAGCATCTGAGCTCTGCATATTTATACCAGAATGACAAAGCTACATACATTTCAAACCAGTGACTTTTGTTTCACACCCATGAGATAATGAACTTTTACACTTAGACAGGTAGAACAACATAAGAGTTTTCTGTGGGATGGAGCCAGAGCCTTCATACAATGCCTGGTCAATGTCAGATCAAATGCTTTTAAAGACATGAATGTATTGTATTGTCGTAACTGTACATTATAGGTTAAGGTTTGTTTTATATAGTCCTGTGCAGCTGAGAGAGATTTTATCCACATTCCTTTTTCTCCATCTATTCCTGCTGCTCCATCAGGCTGTGGTGCATGAGACTCAGCGAGTGGCCGACACTGTCCCTCTGAGTATTTTTCATGCAACCACCAAAGACACAGAGCTGATGGGCTACTGCATTCCCAAAGTAAGTAGGATTATTAAGTTCATTGCATCAGTGGGAAATTTTGGTCCCACCCTACCTAAGTTTTTTAGTGTAGGTTAAGCTCACGTTGAAGAATAATGTCTATAAAACTAAGTGTATAGTCGTGTAAAATGTCTCTGTTATGTTCCTAGGGCACCATTGTCATCCCCAACCTGTCGTCAGCGCTCAGTGAGGAGGGACAGTGGAAGTTTCCTCATGAATTCAACCCTGAAAACTTTCTCAACGACAAGGGGGAGTTTGTCAAACCAGATGCCTTCCTGCCCTTCTCTGCTGGTAGGGCCTAATGAGCACACCATTTTAGAGTGATATCTGAATGTCAAAAAGTAGTGCACTCAAAATTTCACACAGTGCATCTTCAACTCACAGTATGTACCTTTTTGTGCCAAAAACAGACTAAAATATAATCATGTTTTTTTTTTTTTTTCATTGTATATGTTTTTATAACACATTACTCCGGTTTGCATCTCAGCAAACCGAGTATGGCATATAATCTCCAAATATAGTTTTAACTTTCTATTTCCTTGGGATCATGCAGTTGACTTTCCACCTAAAGAAAGTTACAAACTCTCACTTTAGTACACTATATACTGTTATAATCATCAGGTGCATTCAGGTGCATTATACGTCATGGAGTATGGCACACTGGGGCAGCAGTTAGCGCACTTCCCATTATCATGTGATATCATTCAGTTAAACTGCTTATACCACAGGTATGCCTGCCCAACCCTTGCATGTCTCGGTCCAACCTGACCCAATTGCCATGAGCACTGAAACTAACAGGGATATGCTGAAACATGGCTTTAACATTCTGTGCAGTTTTAGACCCTCCTTACCGAGAAGGAGGGTCTAAGGACAGGGGATGTTCTGGGAGAGTTATCCATTTGCCCGTTTTCTGTTGATTCATTTGCTTTTCTGTTTCTCTTTCATTGTTGATTTTCTGACTTTCTGTTGGTTAAATCAGTTCTCATATTCAGCCCTAAGAAGCAACTGCTGCTGTGATTTTGGGCTTTACAAAAATTGAATTGAATTGAGTTTTATTGGGATACAGCTTGTGTTCTACCTGCAGTTGTCTCTGGTATAAGAAGCAATCTCCCAGCCATTGAACCACATTATCTCTCTCCCTTGGTCCTTTCACTCTTTCAGGGTATTCTCTGTGCATTTCAATCACATGCCTTATACCTCACACAACATATTAAGCCACTTTATTCACTTGGGAGTTCAACATTTTATCTTAAGAGAAAAAGAGAAATCTACGGCATCTATGGTGTGAGCAGCAGCAAAAGGACACAGTGTGGTTCTGGACCCTAGACCAAAGCCCAACCCGACACCACAGCAGAGAAATCTGGGTGACGATTGTGTTTCAGTCATATTTTGGCAGAGAATCAAAACTAATTACAATAAGAAGTAGGACTGCCTCACCACGCGACAAAGATCTAGTATTCAAACTACTGAAGTATTACTATTTACATGCCTAGTCAGGCAGTGACATAGAAGAGAGAGATCCCACTGATATACAGACTTTATTGTACTGTTTTATATATATATTTTTTTTTTTATTTATTTTTTTGTCCAGGTTCTCGGGTGTGTCTGGGAGAAGGCCTGGCTCGTGTGGAGCTCTTCCTCATCTTGGTGACTCTTCTGAGGAGGTTTAGGTTCATTTGGCCTGAGGACGCAGGAGAGCCTGACTACGAGCTGGTGTTTGGCGTCACTGTGACCCCTAAACCGTACAACATGAAAGTGGAGCTGAGGGCCACACAGTGAAAAATCTGTGTATTTGTTGTCAATAAAGGTTACTATAAACCTTGTATAAATGATCAAGTTTCTTTAATATTCCTTCTCAGAAGGAATATTAAAAGAAACAATTTACCTGTGTGCTGAAATGTACACTCCTATTTCATAACTAAATTGAGCTGAGGACTCATCAAACTTTGCTTGGCTCCTTTTGATTTATTAACTTTGCTTGGCTCCTTTTTTCATTATAGGATTTATTTAAAAGAACAAGTTCCTTATAAACGGTTTGTAGTGGTCTAATGTTATTCCTAACTTTCCTAACACATTTCTAGCACAGTAACTATTCACTGCAATGGATTTATAACATGGATCTAAAATATGAACTGGATAAAGCACACCTCCCTGTGTCCTGATGCATGCTTAATTAATGGCTGCTCGATAGGTGCTGAAGCCGAGCCCAGAAAGAATTAATCAAAAATCCCATAGAGGTCGCAATTTATTTTTTGTGAAATGAAACGATTCGTGTTCGGCTAACAGGGCATCAACAGCTTTCACAAAGGTCAGATTTTGAAGGGATTATTCTGGATTTTCACAACATGTACTTTTAAAAATCCTCTAAGCACCTGAAGTTTTGCTTTCTAAGATATAGCCAAGTCCTGCTCTGGGCCTCTGCTATCTCCTCTCTAGACGCCTTCAGACTAATTGAGGAAGTTTATGTGTAAGAAAAAAAAAAATTACATCAAAATTATATCACTCAAGAAGTACAAATTAGTGGTCCAGGTTAAGAGTTGCATAAGAGAAACAGCCTGGACAAACCATCAGATTTATAATCATCAGATAATTTGGAAGGACTGAATATTAAATAAGAGAGGATTTTAGGATCACATTATGTTTATTGTCAGGCTTTGAATGCAGAGTTGAGCTACGAGACGAGATATACAGATATCTATACCAGTATCTGGTGCCAGTACTCGTACTTATCAATGGGCTGCCGATACCAAGATCTCATACCACTGTAGCTGTGCTGCCTCTTGTTTGACGCTCACAGCTCATCTCTCAAAAGAGCAGTGAGCTCTGAGCAGAGGACTGTGCAGAGGTGACCATAAAGATGCACATTAACTGTTCTGCACATTAAACGCAGCTGATATCATATGTGATGGTCACATGAAATATAGTCTCATAAAGGTCCAGAGAATGTAATCCAGGGAAGAAATTATGTTTAGAAAATAAGTTATATCCTCCATGTCAAATCTGCTGCAGGAAAGCATTCCAAATGTGCAAAAAGGCAGAATAAACTTCACACAGTGCCAACTTTGCTTATCAATGCTAAACACACACAGCTTGTGATTGACACCAAGCTTGGCCAATGAAGGTGAGGTTGTGGGTTACTGGAGCCTCAGACAGCGAATGAGTGCTACAGATGACTGAAAGTTTACACCCCACTCTCCCCCATGTAGAATCAACCAATTACATTACATGCAGTTAGTGACATTTCCCCCTTACAGCCAATGAGCAGCGGAATACACCAATGTACGTCATGCTGTGCTTTTCTCTAAACAGGTGGAGTGTGACAAGTGTGTAAACAAAGCCAAGTGGATCAGGGGCTATGTGTCTATTTCGTGCGGATTTCACGCACTGTTGTTTTGCAACAGCTTTACTTTCTAAACATGATGAAATGGACAAAACTAAGGAAGTATGTGATCAAGGACACTGTGAATGTTTGTACAAGTTATGCTACAGGCATCTCTAACCCGGAGCGGGTCGTGGCAAAGAGTGAAGATTCCACAATGGACTCAGGTGTAGAGGGCCTTATTTTTTGATGGATTCTGTTGACTGTTCTCGATAAGTAAGCATGGTTTATTCTGTTATTCACATAACTGTAGGTAAAATATATCATGTGTAATTGTTAGCATTGCTTCTGTGCACATAGTGCGCATTCGAACCTTGCATGTTAGAGCTATGCCATCTAATAAAGCCCCTGGTCCTGATGGGTTTCCAGTTGAATTTTACAAGAAGTTTACTGAAAAATTGGCACCACTACTTTTGGCTGTGTTTAATGAATCACTAGAAAAAGGTGCTTTACCATCAACACTTACACAAGCTACTATTACTCTCCTCCATAAGAAGAACAAGAATTCTACATTTTGTGGTTCTTATAGACCTTTATCATGGTTAAATGCGGATGTAAAAGTATTGGCTAAGGTAATTGCTTCCCGGTTGGAGAATGTGCTTCCCTTGATTATTTCCAATGAGCAAAATGGTTTTATAAAAGGGTGTCAATTATTTTTTAACACCCGCACCCTTCAATATAATTTATTCAAAGCATTCATCTGATTCTCCAGAACTGGTTATTTCTCTTGATGCGGAGAAAGCTTTTGATAGGGTGGAGTGTGGAGTCTTTGCAGTTTTGTCGAAATTTGGATTTGGTAATAGATTTGTTTCATGGATTCGCCTCCTTTATTCCTCTCCTAAAGCTAGCATTCATACCAATGATATTTTCTCACATTATTTCAGTCTTAGTCATGGAACACGTCAGGGCTGCCCGCTGTCACCTTTACTCTTCACTATTGCAATTGAGCCATTGTCCATCGCTTTACGCTTTTCCTCTCAATTTAGGGGGATTGCCCGTAATGGGATTGATTACAAACTGTCATTATATGCAGACGATTTGCTATTATATTTATCTGATCCAGCTATTTCTATCCCTACAGTTTTGAATATTCTGAACAATTTCAGCTCTTTCTCTGGGTATAAATTGAATTTAGAGAAAAGTGTGTGCTTCCCGATAAACCTCCCTGCTTGTAATCTCCAACAGTCCGACTTACCTTTAAAACTGAGCCCCACAGGGTTCAAGTATTTAGGGGTAAATGTGACACGCTCTTTTCATACTTTGAGATCTGCCAATTTTACACCTCTTATTTCAAAAATAAATTCTGACTTTGAAAGATGGCGCAGTCTCCCCCTTACCCTGATTGGGAGGATTAACATTGTTAAAATGAATATTTTCCCTAGATTTATTTTCTTATTCCAGTCGATTCCTCTTTTTCTGCCAAAATATTTTTTTGGAATTATTAGTACTTTTATTTGGGATGGGAAACCACCTAGAGTCCGAAAATCATTGTTGCAAAGATGTAAATTGAGCGGAGGTCTTGCATTGCCCAATTTTCAGTCATATTATTGGGCAGCTCACATTCACAAACTTTGCTATTGGTTGAAATCACCGGACTCTCCTTGGTGCGAATTGGAACGTCTGTCTTGTAGAGGATCATCTATTTCAGCTCAAATTTTTTCTTCAGTACCCACAAAACCCTCAGCATACACTGACAATCTGGTGGTTCTTAACACACTTAAAATTTGGTACCAGTTTAGACTGCAATTTAGATTTACATCTGCCTCTTCCCAAGGCCCGTTAACCAACAATCACTTATTTCCTCCATCTCATTTTTTAAAATTTGGTATGATAGTGGTATTAAGTAAATCAAGGACTTATATACAGCTGGAGTGTTTGATAGTTTTGCTACTCTCTCCTCCAGGTTTAACCTGCCTCGTACTAATTTGTTTTATTTTCAGGTCCGTAATTTTGTTAGTAAGTGTTTTCCTCATTTCACCTCTGCACCTCCTACAGAGTCCTGGGAAAAATTGCTTTCATATAATCCTGACCAAAAAGGACTGATATCTAAGATGTATGACTTCATATTGTCATTAAGTGACCATTCAAGCATTAAAATTAAAGATGTATGGGAAAAAGATTTGGGAAAATTTCTGAGTGAGGATCTCTGGGAGGATGCCATTGATAGAATACAAACTACCACTACCTGTGCTCGTCTGTGACTTATCCAATTCAAAGTTGTACATAGGGTGCACTTTTCTAAATCAAGACTCTCTGAAATGTACCCAGAAACTGAAGACAAATGTGTTAAGTGTAATGGTTCCCCTTGTCACCTTAGCCACATGTTTTTTCTCTGTCCTAATCCTCACTGTTATTGGTTTAGTTACTTCACCACTATGTCTGCTATTCTTGGGGTGAACCTGCAGATTTGTCCTCTTGTTGCCATATTTGGGATCACCGACTCGTCACTTGCATTGACTTCCACACAGAGAGACATTATTACGACTCTAATTGCGAGACGCCTATTATTACTTCATTGGAAATCTCCTAAAGGCCCTTCTTTCGTTCTATGGCTCAGAGATATGATGCATTTTCTGAAAATTGAAAAAATGAAATACACATTAAGAGGACGGACAGACAGATTTTTCTAGGTGTGGCAATACTTTATCTCCTATTTCACAAATTGACAGGTGCTGTCGATATGAATGGGTGCCGGTATCTAGTCTCTGTGATATCTGAAGTATTTGTGAATACTTAATTGGTGGTATGCACTGCACTTTATATGTTTGGCTGAGATGGGATGGGAGGGGATGTTTATTTTAATTAATGTATTTTTTTTTATTTACTTGTTTATTTTTGTTTATTTTTGTGTTTTAAAAACAAAACAAACCAGGGACAACTAAATAATATTCCAATGTGATTTGTTTCTCTTTTTCCTATTGCTGTTACTAATAAAAACATTTGGGGGAAAAAAAAAAAAAGATTGACCCTAATTAACAGGTTACAACAACAATATTTTGATTTGTATTTTTGTCCCCAGCTTTCTACTGCACTCATCTTAAGCCTTGAAAACCCTCTGAAATATTTAGAATCAGTATGTTCAGGGCCATCACAATGGGGGAGATAAAAGCAGGCAATCGGCTGCTCATGTTGAAGGGGAGCCAAGATACAACACTGCTTCAATTTCTTATTTCAACATTCTTGTCAAAAGCTGATCTCAGAAGCAAAGCAAGGCTTGGACTGGTTAGTACTTGGATGGGAGACTGCTGGGAAAGTGCCACAATGACCACTGAGTGCCAGTGGCAAAAACTGTTGGTTTGTCCTTAGGCAAGGTCTTTCACCCATATTGCCTAGTAAAAGAGTGATGTGTATGTGAGTGTCGGTGGTGGTCAGAGGGGATCATGCCAGTGGTCAGCTGGAGGTCATTTTTTAAGGTTCTACCATGCCATGCTCTCACGGTATACCTGTATGTTTTCTGTAAGCTCCTCCAGGATCTGGAGACTGCTGGGTGACACAGGAAACCTTCATAATGACACGTATTGATGCACTATCCTGAAGGAGTTGATTCCTGTGCCACCCACTTGGTCCAGATATTAGGCAAGGCAAGTTTATTTGTATAGCACTGTGATGGAAATTTAAGTATATTCATGTTGTGAAGAAAATATTCTTACCATATGTCTTTAAATGCATTTGATCTGTGTCAGTCTGTCAGATGCAGACCAGACATTAACATGTGTGAAGCTTCTGTCTCCATCCTCCAGGAGAGCTTTTGTTGTCTTAGCTGTCCTCAGGTGTAAAAGTTCATTATCTCATGGGTGTCAAACAAAAGTCACTGCTTTGAAATGTATGTGGCTTTGTCATTCTGGTATAAATACTCAGCTCAGATGCTCGGGGGGAGTAGGGGAGACTAAGGACCATGGGGAGAGATAATCTAGGAGAGAGACTCCGAGAGAAAGAATAAACCATTTTTGTATTTCACAACTCCGGGCTTCACAAATGGATTATTATTCATCAAAAGAGTAATTTTTCCACAGCACAATTCGTACACAAATTCAGGACAGAAGCAAAGTGGACTGTGAGGAAGATGCGGAGATGGTTAATGTTGCGTAGACAGAAATAGGCAGACCAAGATATGTTTTAGTGACTGAAAAGATAGAGCTGTTGAGGATGACACCCAGACTATTTTTTTTTTTCATCAGCCACAGCAACAGTACAAAAAAGAAGACTTTTTTCTGAGCTGTTGGTCCAAAAAAAAGAAAGGACAAGAAAAAAACAGAGTTGTCAGTGCAAGAATAAAATAATAAATTCACTTAAAAATTCAATTAAAAATACAAATTATTTTTGAGCTGTTGGGGCCACTCAGAGCTTGTGTAGATTGGTAAAACATATGTCTTATGCAATTACCTCCAAACATGGCAAACTTTGTTACCAAATACATTAATCATTTCCTACTTTACATCAGCTGTAAAGTCCACTATCACTGGAGGCGGAGTTAAAGAAACCACTGTTTTTACCTCAACCTCGGCTTACCCCTGTCCTTGTTTGCTCTCTGCTCTCACCATGTTTGTGTCTGTGCTGCTCCTGTGGATATGTCTCTGCTTCTTGTTCGTTCAGTTCAGGTCACGACGACCCAAAAACTTCCCTCCAGGACCCTTCGCTCTGCCATTTTTAGGGAATGCACTGAACTTAAGCCTTGACAAGCCTCTGAAGTACTTTGAATCGGTAGGTGTACTAATTAAAACTACCTTCTTATGTTTGTACTGTGGGCAGGCCCGTCACAATGGGGCAATAAAAGTAGGCAACTGGCTGCTAAGGATCTTTTGCTCATACTGAAGGGGGGGCTCACATACATGACAATCAGTTAACGATTTAATAAAAATTCATATTAATACATATCTCTTTAGACATAAAAATTGCATGAACACAACTAAAAGAACCTAATATTTTTCGGCATCAATAACACATCAAGTATCAAAACTGGAATCTTCACAACAATGTCTGCAGGAGCGTTAGTGGTCATTGCAGACAGGTTCCTCTGTTCTCTTTCTGTTGATTCATACTGAGCCTAATCTTATATACTTGATGAAAAAAAATAGATAATCGACTTGACACTCGAAACCAATATGTGCAGAGGGGCCGACTGGTTTACTGAACTGAATCCTCAAGGAGTCTACCCAGAGGACCCTACCCCACAGACCTCTACTAGGATGCACCTCAACTTTTCTTGAATCTACTCTTTATAAAAGACTTAGTCACATTTTGTGTCAGTTTTCACCATATTTTGCTATTAAAGATTATTAAAAATTATTAATTGATTCAATTTTTCAACTTTCTGATTCAATCACATTGTTCAACTGTGCTTTAAATTTCTTATCTATAGAATGTTTAACCCCGACTCTTTTGAGTAGCATAAAACACTGGTGCAAACTCACCTTCTTGAGAATCTGCTGCATTTAACCTGACTGTCTTGCTGTAACCAACAATAAAGAACGATCCCCGTGCCATGCGTCTGTTCTTCATGCAACAGAACAGAAACCAACATCCTCCATGCACTTGGCTCTTGGTTCAGACCAAAGGCCCCTATAAAACCATTTCCTGCTCCAACTGATCTAAGCCTGGCCTGAACCAGAGCTGCTCTCCGCTAGTTCAGGCATCTGGGTTTGGATCTAGTCCCACTCTATCAGATTTCTCACAGGTATCTCATGTAGGCCAAGCTATCATAAGGATTTGGAAGTTGAATTAATAAAATAAAATGTTTATAAATTCTATAATAACAAATGTAGGACATTTGTTTTCTGCAATAGCACTTATTTTCTGCATTTTACAGTGAACCAAGAGAACAGATTTCTTCTTAATTTTTAATAATACATTTTTTAAAAATGTCCTAATTTGAAAATAACTACCTTGTGTTGTTGTCTCTGTTCAGCTTGCCTATGGAAATTAATGATTTAAATCATGCAACAAACCTAAAGCAAATATTTAGCATGTATGTTGACAATAGCAGTCCGAAATAGCAGCAGGTCATCAGCAACTTCTGCAGTCTTTTGGCACGGTCACAGTTGGTTTATTATAGATGGATGGAGATATTCACATAAAGGTTCTTCTGGTGGAGGTCTGTGGGGCACAAACCTCTGGGTGGAGGTCAGCAGTCAGATCAGTCTCATCTTTTTGGGACATTTTAACTTTGACACAAGTCTTCTTGGGGGCCATTGGTACCTTAGTAGATCCTCCATGTTTGTGTGCTTTTCTGTTTGTTTCAGACAGTGAGAAAAAAACTTCTTGGGGGGGGCCTTAGTACTTTATGTAAGATTGCTTATAGATGAGATCCTCCATGTTTGTGTGCTTTTCAGTTTGTTTCCAGTTGAGGAGGACTTATGGGAATGTCTACAGCCTGTACATAGGGCCCAGAGCTGCTGTGGTGGTGAGTGGGACTCAGGCTCTGAAGGAGGTTCTGGTTAACAAGGCTGTGGACTTTGCTGGGCGACCTCAGGACATGTACGTCAATGCCGTTGTAGAAGACAAAGGTTACTACTTTTTGTTTTTTTATCTTAATGACACAACACAACATAACAAACAACACAATAAAGCAAATACTTAAAAGCCAAAACTTGACATAAAAAAAAAAAGCAGTCTGCTGTCTGGTTTTCTCACAAAATGCTTCTACTTATCTGACTTCCAACTACTCAAAGTATATCAGTGTGTCAGATTTGGGTAACTCCATGAAACGAGGGTCAAACCCTTTTCCTCAGTTTGAGCAACCCTGTAGCTTCAGTAATTGTCATGGGTGTGAACTAGAACGCGCTCAAGGCTCTGGCCTTAATTTAATTAAAGCTTTAGTTAATTTAACGTGGCACACAGAGTCCTCCATACTGACAGGCTTGAAGGACGCACAATCAAGCTGTATGCTACAGTATGGGGTTTAATATTTAATTCATCCGCAAGAGCAGAGCAAACCTAGTACCCAAGTACCCCACTTTTCTTTCTCATAAATGAGTTCATTTTGTGTTTCCCTGCTGTAAAAGCATAACTTACTGACAACATCTTACTGACAACTGGCCCTCGTGCGTCAGACCACTACACACAGGGTTGTCAACCATTTTGATTCATTTCATCTTGTCATTTTATGAGGACAGCTGATTTTCACCTGCATTTCATTCAGTAAACAGCAATGATGGACCACAATAACTTTAAAGCATTAACAATCAGTTATAAACTTCAACTGGGAAGAAAGATTGTCACTATATGAGGCTTTGGGAAGACAGCTGACTGGCTGTTCTGGGGTGGTCCACCCCGTTTCACCTTTTCCCCTGAAAAAGTTACCCTAAATGCACCGCAAATGTTAGGTGGCACCGCAAATGTTAGGTGGCAAGGCTACGGTGCAGTGATTTGGCAGATAGGCGGCTCTAGAACAGTGCATCTGGGTCTCGGTGTTTTTGTCCGGCCCTCGCACGTCCAAGATGATTCAAGATGCAAGCATCGAAACTGTTGTGCGAATCCAGTCCGAGACGTCAGATCTTGGTCTGAGTGGTTCTGTGCGGGAGAGGCAAGACCATTACGCAGTCGACTAGGGCTGAGCAGAGTGGCTGTGTTGTCGTGTCTTCCTTGCTTGGGGGACCCATGGCTGGTTCCGAGGTGGAGTAAAGATCCAGACTGAAGCGCAGAGCCAATCTAGTTCGTTATATCTTGTTCTGAGCCGCTTCAGACAATATACGGATGTAGTACCTTGCTTAAGGGAAGGTAACAGCTATGTTCTGGCCATTTTAGTTAAAGGCACATTTCTTATCTGTAGCCCCTTTCATCACAGGAATGTGTGACCCCCACTCTAGGAGGGTCAAAAGACACTGATGCAATCACATTGTTCAACTGTGCTTTAAATTTCTTATCTATAGAATGTTTAACCCCGACTCTTTGAGTAGCATAAAACACTGGTGCAAACTCACCTTCTTGAGAATCTGCTGCATTTAACCTGACTGTCTTGCTGTAACCAACAATAAAGAACGATCCCCGTGCCATGCGTCTGTTCTTCATGCAACAGAACAGAAACCAACATCCTCCATGCACTTGGCTCTTGGTTCAGACCAAAGGCCCCTATAAAACCATTTCCTGCTCCAACTGATCTAAGCCTGGCCTGAACCAGAGCTGCTCTCCGCTAGTTCAGGCATCTGGGTTTGGATCTAGTCCCACTCTATCAGATTTCTCACAGGTATCTCATGTAGGCCAAACTATCATAAGGATTTGGAAGTTGAATTAATAAAATAAAATGTTTATAAATTCTAAAATAACAAATGTAGGACATTTGTTTTCTGCAATATCACTTATTTTCTGCATTTTACAGTGAACCAAGAGAACAGATTTCTTCTTTTTTATGTAATTCTTTATGATTTCTTCTTCAGATAAATGCAGCATTTGACCGTATTCTGTGCCCTCATGCTGTATATTCCAGCATTATTTAACATTAACTAAACTATAAATCAGATCTAAAGTCCTGACAGCTGCTCTTTAAATGATTATTAACTGAGTAGTACATTTTCTTGGAGCACTACTTTGTACTTATTCTTGTATAGTACATATTTTTTGAAACTTTCACTTGAGTACAAAGTTGGCTACTCTTCTCACCTCTGACAAAAATGCATGTGAATACTGTTGATGAGCTATATACCTACTTCCTATTTTCATAGTTTGAAAATTGGTACCTCAGCTTTGATAATCAATGTGAATTATGTGCAATTGTGTGCAGGTTTAATTTTAGCTGATTACGGTCAAACATGGAAGGAGCATCGTCGGTTTTCTTTAATGACCATGAGAAACTTTGGTTTGGGCAAACAGTCGATGGAGCAGAGGATTCTGGGAGAACTACAGTACACAATCAATAAACTGGAGAAAAACACAGGTGTGTTAATAATTCCCATATTAATAAAGAGTCATTTTACTGTACTGAGGTTCATGCTGTGCCCCAGTTATCCACAGAGGTTAGGCTTTGAGGAGATACTTTCCTAGAGTTTTTGTGTTTTAGTTGTTAAGTCGATAAATACAATGAACAAAGTGTTGACACTTTGTTAGTGATTCATTTATTAACCTGGACTATTTTGTTGTCATTAGTTCTGTGTTGAAAACAACAGAAACTATCAATATTACTGTTGCCAGATTTTCCAAACGCAAAGGGAAGCCATATTTGTGTAAACTATCAGTCGTCCAGGTCTGGTCCATAGCAAAAGATGAAGTTAAAATCTGTCAACTGGACAAATTGTTGTAGGAGTGAAGATGTTTTGCTGCTCATCCAAGCTGCTTCTTCAGTTCTAATCAGATCAGAGAAAGGGAAGTCACGTTTCCTTTTTCAAATGGGACTTTTTTTAGATGAGTGTCCCTGTTAAAATTAAATCATTAAGTTGAAATTGTAAAAAGTCGACCTCTGAGAACAACTGGAATACAGCATTGAACTATTTTACAGTGTCCTAAAACTGTTCTAGTCATCTATCTTTTGTCATTTAGGTAAAAGCCTGAGTGCTCAAGTCATGTTCCACAACATCGCCTCCAACGTGATCTGCCTTGTTCTGTTTGCAAAACGATTTGAATATGATGATGAATTTATGATAAAATATTTGAATAATTTCATGAAGGTTAACAGGATAATCAATGGACCTTGGTCTTTCGTGAGTTTTCATATATTTCTATTGAAACATAAACACATAAGTCCAGTTCTGTAATGATCATTGTGTCTACTTCCAGCTGTATGACAGTTTTCCCTGCATTCGCCGCTTGCCATTACCATTCAACGAAGCTTTTAAGGCAATCCAGGTAGTACCTAAAAAGAAACAATTTTTTAATTATTCATTTATTTATTTATTCTTACTTTTTTTTCCTTACATTTTTGTTCTTGTTTTTGTGCCAAAGACATTAAAAAGAATGACTTCTTCTGTAATAAATGAGCACAAGAAGACCAGAGTTCCAGGACAACCTCGGGACTTTGTGGACTGCTATCTGGATGAAATGGACAAGGTAAATATTTTGCACTACACTTTGAAATCAAACAATTAAAATGATTTTTAATAACAACATGTTAAATATTCAATAATGTGTGGCAGGTCCTTTTGAGGGATGGGACCTGATCTTATCAGTATTAATGGCATTGTCAACACCGTGATCCGATTCCTTAATTAGCCTCTTATTGATTCCTAATTAATTCATTAAAAAAAAAAAAAACTTTTTTGTACCTAGTTTATAGCCTGTTTTATCGTGTGTGTGACTTGTGAAAGGAGCCAATGGATGATTGCCATAATGTCATATTCTTTATTATATTATGGACAGCGTGTCAAGCATAAACAGAATGGGTCAGAGTACTGACCCTTGTGGCACATCATAGCTAATTTTGGTACACAGTTAGGGTTGTTTAAGTTTAACCAGCTAATTCCTCCAGGTATTTGTTGCCTCTGACAATTTTATTTTGGAAATCTTGTCATTTCAAGAGTCATTCCATTGGTGCATGTAGAAACATAGGTGATAAGCGGTAAATATATATCTTAAGAGACCAATCTTTTTAACCAAATCTTTTTTTTTTTTTTTTTTTTACAGAGAGCCAATGAGGGCACATCATTTTCTTCAGAAGAACTGTTGATGAATTGTCTCAGTCTACATTCTGCAGGCACTGACACCACATCAAACACACTGCTCACTGGGTTCCTCTACCTCATAACCAAACCTCACATCCAAGGTAAGATCATGGACTGTTCAGTTTGGGGTTTAATAGTTCTAGTGTTAATGTTATTTTGTCTTCTCCCCAGAACGCTGTCAGCAGGAGATAGACCGAGTGCTGGAGGGGAAGGACATTGTCACTTTTGAAGACAGACACAACATGCCTTATGTCCAGGTATTACATACATTTTATTGATTATGTTTCAATTCATTTTTAAAATGTTCTTAGTATATGAAGAATAGCAATTAAAATGCAGATCTCAACGATTTTTTTTTTTTTTTTTTTTTTTTTTACATGAATCAGTTTTTCTTCCTTTACTAAGAAGGAGCCTCTAATTCACATCCGGTCCCGCCAACATTGTGCGAGTTCTCTGTTGATGTCATGTATTGTATTGTCATAATTGTACATCGTAGGTTCAGGCTTGCTTTTTTATTGTTCTGTGCAGCTGAGAGAGATTTTATTCACATTCCTTTATCTCTGCTGCTCCATCAGGCTGTGGTGCATGAGACTCAGCGAGTGGCCGACACTGTCCCTCTGAGTGTTTTTCATGCAACCACCAGAGACACAGAGCTGATGGGCTACTCCATTCCCAAAGTAAGTAGACGTTTTGGTCTTGCTAAGCCTCAAGTAAGTTTTTAGCCCACTTAGTCAGGTTAAGCACACTTTTGAAGCAGGCTGAAGATTAATGTATATAGAAAGAAGTTGTGTATGTGTTAGTCGTGTAAAATGTCGGTTTTGTTCGTAGGGCACTATTATCATCCCCAACCTGTCGTCAGCGCTCAGTGAGGAGGGAAAGTGGAAGTTTCCTCACGAATTCAACCCTGAAAACTTTCTCAACGACAAGGGGGAGTTTGTCAAACCAGACGCCTTCCTGCCTTTCTCTGCTGGTAGGGCATAATGTAATGATGATCACACCATTTTAGAGTGATGTCTGAAATTCCTGTGGGTGAAAAAGTAGTGCACTCAAAGCATCACACAGTGCTCCTTAAAGCCACAGTATGTACTTTTTGCATCAAAACAGACTAAAATAAAAGCCTGTTTTTACATTATAGATGTTTTATTATCATGAAAAAGATGGGAAAACATGCGTCCTTACTTGGGCTTGCATCTCCACAAATTCCTTGCATGTCTGGGCCCAACCTGACCCAAATGACCCATGAGCACTGAAAGAAACAGGGATATGTTGCAGCCTGGCTTTTACATTCTGTGCACTTTTTTTGGCATAGAGCTTGTGTTCTACCTGCAGTTGTCCCTGGTACAAGAAGCAATCTCCCGGGCAATGACCCACATTATCTCTCTGCCTTGGTCCTTCCGCTCTTTCAGGACATTCTCTGCACATTTCATTCATATGCCTTATACCTCACGCAGCATATTATGCCACTTTATTCATTTGGGAGTTCAATGTTCCGTCTTAAGAGAAAAAGAGAAATCTTTGGTGGCATAACGTGAACAGCAGCAAAAGGACACAGAGTGGTTCTGGACCCCACAGCAAAGCCCAACCCGACACCACAGAAATCTGGGTCAGGCTTCTGTTTCTATCAGATTTTGGTAGAGAATCAAAAGTAATTACAGCAGGAAGTAAGATTGCCTCACCAAACAATAAAGATCCAGTATTCATACTACTTTTATGTTTTATTTTTGTCCAGGTCCTCGGGTGTGTCTGGGAGAAGGCCTGGCTCGTATGGAGCTCTTCCTCATCTTGGTGACTCTTCTGAGGAGGTTTAGGTTCATTTGGCCTGAGGACGCAGGAGAGCCTGACTATGAGCTGGTGTTTGGCATCACTGTGACCCCTAAACCGTACAACATAAAAGTGGAGCTGAGGGCCACACAGTGAAAAATCTGTGTATTTGCTGTCAATAAATGTTGTGTAAAGTGAACACATGCATTTCTCAGAAGGAATATTAAAGAAACTATTTACCTGTGTGTTATAACTGTAATGTGCACTCCTATTTCACAAATGAAATGAGCTGACATACTGAGGATTTATCAAACTGTGGTTGGCTCCTTTTCATTTATTGCAAACTGGTTTTAATCATAGGATTTATTTAAAACAATTAGTTCTTTATAAGCAATTTGCAGTGGTCCAATGTTATTCCTCACTTTACTAACACATTCCTAGCACCGCAATTATTCACTGCGATGGATTTATAACATGGATCTATAATTTGAACAGCATAAGGCTGTGTCCTGATGCATGCACGATTAGTGACTGCTCGATAGGTGCTGAAGCTGAGCCCAGAAAGAATTCTCCATAAAGTCGCAATGCATTTTTTGTGAAATCAAACGACTCATGTTCGTTTGACAGGGAGATCAACAGCTTTCAAAAGGTCAGATTTTGAAGGGATTATTCTGTAGTTTCAGGACTTGAATTTATTAAAATTGTCAAAGCACCTGAAGTTTTGCTTTCTAAGATATAGCCAAGTCCTGCTCTGGGCCTATGCTATCTCCTCTCTAGTCGCCTTCAGACTGATTGAGGAAGTGTATGTGTAAGAAAAAAAAAATAAAAATTGCGCCAGAGATCAATAGCCATTGCAACCCCAACAGTATGTTTGATTCATCTTCAAGATCTTATTATACTTGTATGGTTCCATGGAAATAGACAGTTACAACCATTTACTGTTTTACTTAAACATAACAAGCAGCGTCACAGCTGATCAACTATTTCAGATAGTAAATGACAATCTGAAAAAAACAAATGGGAGAACTGTTTTGGAATCTGCACAGATTATCCTCAGTCAATGGCGGGACATAAAACCCCAAATTCAAAACATGCAGTGGATTCACTGGATTATACACCAAGCACTGACTCTTGCATCGACACACATAGACCTGAACTGAACAAGCACTGTGAACTACTTTTCTAATATGACATTTTTTGGTAGAGACTTTGGTGGGTAATTATGAATATTAATCTTTGCTTCACAAGAAGAGACAAGGAAAGCAGCCAATGGCAAAAACAAAACCCAGGCAATGAACAGCTACGCCCTGTCAGTAATCAGATACCCAGCAGGAATCATAAGCTGGCCAAAGGAGGAGATACAGACCACAGATGTTAAGACCCGAAAGCTCCTGACCATACATAGCGGGTCCCATCTCAAATCCAGCACCCTGAGACTGTACTACTGTACTGGACTAGTGAGTGTGAGAACCACAGTCCAGGATGAAACATCCTAAGTACTGAGCTGAGGGGCATTTAGCAAACCCACACCAGCTCGCTAACTCTCCCCAAGGGCAACGCCAGAGGAAATGGCGAGTCCAGCCCCTCTCAAGGAGTTGGGTTCCAGAGCCCAAGCTGTGCGTGGAGGCCGATTATATCTAGCCGGTAACGCTCAACCTCCTTCCCCCCAGCGAGGTGACATTCCATGTCCCCAGAGCTAGTCTCCATGTCCAGAGATCTGGTCGCCAAGGTCCCTTCCTTCGACTGCTGCCCAGATCTCTTTGCACCAGCCTTCCATGGTTCCTCCGGCAGGTGGTGGGTCGGGCTGAGCCCGGCCGGGCCCCATGGGAGAGGTTCGGCCATCAGGCGCTCGCTGGCGAGCACCCACCCCAGGCCTGGCTCCAGGATGGGGCCCCGGTAACGCCAGTCCGGGCAACGTAACGGGCCTTGGTTTTCTACTCAACATGGAAGGCTTCTGAAGCACTCTTAGTCCGACCTTTCCCCCTGGACCCGTTTGCCATGGGTGACCCTACCAGGGGCATGAAGCCCCCGACAAAATAACTCCCAGGATCATTCGGCTACTCAAACCCCTCCAACACGTTAAGGTGGCGGTTCAGGGAGGAGAATGAATGAATGAAAAATACATTTTTTTTTTTTTAGCTGTTGGGATACTTGAGTGCATGCCAATGCTCTCTTTAACAGAACTTATTGTTATAGTCTGATTGTAATATAATGGGAAAATATATGCCATGTTTAGAGGTAATTGCATAACACAAACACTGTTATCAAATAAATTAATCATTTCCTACTTTACATCAGGTGTAAAGTCCACTACTACTGGAGGCGGAGTTTAAAAAAACACCGTTTTTACCTCAACCTCGGCTTACCCCTGTCCTTGTTTGCTCTCTGCTCTCACCATGTTTGTGTCTGTGCTGCTCCTGTGGATATGTCTCTGCTTCTTGTTCGTTCAGTTCAGGTCACGACGACCCAAAAACTTCCCTCCAGGTCCCTTCGCTCTGCCATTTTTAGGGAATGCACTGAACTTAAGCCTTGACAACCCTCTGAAGTACTTTGAATCGGTAGGTGTACTAATTAAAACTACCTTCTTATGTTTGTACTGTGGGCAGGCCCGTCACAATGGGGCAATAAAAGTAGGCAACTGGCTGCTAAGGATCTTTTGCTCATACTGAAGGGGGGGCTCATATACTGACATGATCAGTTAACGATTTAATAAAAATTCATATTAATACATATCTCTTTAGACATAAAAATTGCATGAACACAACTAAAAGAACCTAATATTTTTCGGCATCAATAACACATCAAGTATCAAAACTGGAATCTTCACAACAATGTCTGCAGGAGCGTTAGTGGTCATTGCAGACAGGTTCCTCTGTTCTCTTTCTGTTAATTCATACTGAGCCTAATCTTATATAATTGAAGGAAAAAACTAGATAATAGACTTGACACTCAAAACCAATATGTGCAGAGGGGCCGACTGGTTTACTGAACTGAATCCTCAAGGAGTCTACCCAGAGGACCCTACCCCACAGACCTCTACTAGGATGCACCTCAACTTTTCTTGAATCTACTCTTTATAAAAGCCTTAGTCACATTTTTTGTCAATTTTCACCATATTTTGCTAATAAACATTATTAAAAATTATTAATCACCAGAGGGGACGATGTGCCGAGCTGAGTAGACGCGCGGTTTTCGGCTCTGCACCGGATGTCTTGTAAAATACGCATTTTTGACTCGTTTTGAATAAAAACTGCCTCAGTGGGTGTGTGATGTCGTTGGATGACTTTTTCAAACAATGTGGCACGAACAAGAAGAGGGAAATGGGCAAACGACGACATAAGACTAAAGCTAGCTGTAACGATGCGATAATAAGCAACAGCCAAACGGATGAGGTCATGGGCGACACCAATAATGTGTCCCTAGCGAGTGACCATCAAGATGAAAACGACTCTATTGTGGACAAGGTTACTGCTAATATATCCCGAATACTGGATGAAAAGCTAAAACCTCTGAATGAACTCTCTGGTAAATTCGACAGTTTAATAGAGAGGGTAGATAAGGTGGAGCAGAGGGTGTCAGACCTGGAGGATGCCGCGGTCATGAGCGAGCCTCGCATTAGCGCTTTGGAAGCCCAGTTTCAGAGAGCTCTGGAGAGGCTCGAGAACGTAAGAATCGTTGGATTGTAAGAGGGTGCGCGGAGGATGCCTCGCCAGTGGAATTTTTTCAAAAGTGGATCCCGGAGGAGAACGCACCGCAGTGGCCCGCATGTGCGGCGTGCGGGAGTGTGCGGTCTTGGTTCGGCTGCATTATTACACTGATGCGCAGAGGATTCTTCGTGCTGCGAGGGCGAAAGGTAACGTGATGACGACAACAGGTACATTGTCCTTTTACCAGGATTTCTCAGCGGCTGCGGTGAAGAGGAGACAGGAGTCCGCTGATGAACGGAGAGCGCTCCGAGAGGCGGGGATCAGAAATTCCTTTTTGTATCCAGCTACTGTCAAGATATTTAACCCCGATGGATCCAGTCTCTCTCTTAAGACCACAAAGGAGGTGATGGACTATGTGATGAATCTGCCGGGAGCCAAATAAACTGAGGTGCAACGACTCATACTTGTAACGCAGGCTGATTTCTGAGGTTCATTATAGTAATGTTAGTTGATTGTTAACGAGTCACTATGTTTATGTTTGATTTTATCCGGTGCAGAGGTGTTTTAGGATTCCTCTCATAGCTGTACTTTGGTGTAGGGTACACCTAGATAGTTGCTTTCTTTTAGTTTGTTTTTGTGTTTTATTCATATTTGTTATTTTATTATTATCATCATCTGTTATGAGAGGGTTGTTTGGTCCAGGCCTTGTGTTTGGGTTTTTGCCTGGAACCAGTTCTTTGGAGTTTATGTTCAAGGTTGCAGGCTGGTCTATTGTATATTTAGCAATAAAAAAAAATTAAAAAAAGAAAAAACAACATCTATGTAAATTATATTTAATATGTCGTTAAAGATAAGCACTTGGGATGTAAAAGGGTCCAATAATGTAGTTAAGAAAAAGTCCATTCTGAATACCATGAAAAAAGACTCGCTTTCCTGCAAGAAACTAATTTTACTGATCACGAGCATAGGAGGTACTGTAGAGAATGGGTGGGTCATGTTTTCTTTTTATCTTACTCTACGAACAAAATAAGAGTTTTAACTCCAATACATAAGAATCTCCCTTTTACTGCCACAGTCACCCATAAGGACAAAGAAGGAAGGTATGTTTTTATCAAAGGTGTGTTACATGGTGAAAATGTTCTTCTTGGTAATGTTTAAGCCTCAAATATACAGGAAGAGGAGTTCTATTCAGCGTTACTTGGTCAATTAGTGGACATGGAATGTGATAATGTAATATTGGGGGGTGACTTCAACTGTGTTTTATGTCCAGAGTTGGACAGGCTTCCTCCACAATCTACTCTAACCAGGAATTCTAAAGCGCTTTTGCAAATTCTTAATGAGCTGGATCTTGTTGATATTTGGCGACATCATAATCCACTCCTGAAACATTTTACTTTCCACTCAAATCCTCATCTGTCAGCATCTCGTATAGATTTTTTTTTTTTTTTTTTTATCTAAACGTATCTGCCAACTTGCTGAACATGTGACTATTGGTCCTATAAGTCTCTCTGATCATGCTCCTGTATTTCTTAGTATGCAACCCCTGCAGGCTATTGAGCGATCTGTGTCCTGGAGAATGAGTACGCTGCTTCTTTTAGACGATACATTTCATGAAATTTATAATAGAGCCAACAACACTGTTTCTAGAGAGTAATGATACTGAAGGGATTGACCCACGAATCTTGTGGGATTGCTAAAAGGCTTATATGAGAGGTATGATTCTATCTTTTACAGCTAATAGAAAAAAAGAAAAGATTAGCAAGACAACTAGAGTTGGAAAACAACCTAAAAAAATTAGAGAAACACTATTTTGAAACACTGTCATCTGAAACACTGACTGAGCTTAAAGTGACTAGAACAGCCTTGAATAACCTAATAACACGTAAAGCTGAAAAAGATATTCAGTTTGCCAAACAAAGGCTTTTTGAATCAGCTAATAAGCCCAATCGTTTTCTAGCTCGAATTGCAAGAAATGCTCCTTCAAATACTTTCATAACAGCAATTATGGACTCTAATAACATGAGGCATGTAGAAAACAGATTAACACAAGTTTTAGAGATTTCTACATAAAATTATATAGCTCTGAGATTGACACTTTAAGGCTTAATTTAGGTTTTTTTCTGGATAACTTGGAATTTCTGAAACTATCTGGTAGTCAAGTTAATCTATTGGAGTCGCCTATAACTCAGCTAGAGGTGGCAGCAATATCCACACTTCAGTCTGGGAAATGTCCTGGGCCGGACGGCTTTCCAGTAGAGTTTTTGAAAGACAATGAAAAGGGAAAATAGGCAGCTTATTACTCAGAGTTTCTAATAGATCTTTTGAAGAAGCCTGGCTCCGTGAATCTATGTATCAGGCTAATATTACACTTATAGCTAAAAAAAAAGTAAAAATGTTGATTTGTGTTCATCATACAGACCTATCAGCCTTCTTGGCGTTGATAATAAAATACTTTCAAAAATACTTGCTATGCGATTGGAGAAAGTGATGTGCTCAATAGTGGAAGCTGACTAAACAGGTTTTATTAAGGGGCGAAATTCTTAATAAGAATACCAGGCGACTGTTCAATATTATTCATTTTCTCAACTGTAATAAAATACCTGGTGCTGTGGTTTCTATGGATGCTGAAAAGGCGTTTGATATAATTAAATGGGAGTATATCTTTGAAATAATGGGAAGATTTGGCTTTGAACCAAATTTTGTGAGGTGGATCAAATTATTATACAAAGCACCAACACCCTCTGTCTTAACTAATGGTCTGCTGTCTCCTCCATTTGAACTGGGCAGGGGTACAGCTCAGGGCAGCCCCTTGTCACCATTATTGTTCGCTGGCTATGGCCATTAGACAAGATGCAAATCTTCATGGGGTCACAATTGGGGATAAAGAACATAAGATACTGCTGTATGCAGATGACATTCTTCTGACGTTGACTGATCCTTTCTAAATCTCTACCTGTGCTGATTAGATGTATTGGAGAATTTGGCCTTATATCGGGATACAAAGTGAACTTTCACAAATCCGTTATTATGATTTTGGCTGAGTTGGGAAGTGTTGAGGCTGAGTATGTGAAGCCCTTTCGCTGGGAGCCATTGGGTTTTATATACCTGGGAGTTAAGGAAAACCAGACACCCCTTAAAATTTTATTAAGTCATGTGGTCCCATTATCTATTTCAAGTTAAAAAGTGCATTTCCTTCTCTGGCCAGTACATGGCAAATATCGCGCAGTGTAGTAGAGAGTAGACTGAGCGCTGCAGAGGAAGAATCAATCCTCTCTGAAATAAATGCAGTTCAAAACGTGCGCTCTGTCTACTCTTCTGCTTACAGGTTTGTAACACCAGGATTGCTAATTTTATGTCAAGTATCAGAGTGTGGGAGGGCGAAGGTCGAACTGAGCGTTGTGGTAGGAGTGGAACAAAAAGTTATAGAGGTTTTGTAGCACATTATGAATGTGCTGGGCTACCCTGCGGAGTTAAGGGTCAGGTGTAGAAGTACAGCGTGGGTCAAATTAATTCAAACAGTTTAAGACGAAGGAAACACTGGAGTTATGTGATTTGTGACATTTGTGAAATGTTCTTTTTATGGTTTATGTGGCATTGAATGTACATTTTGAGTTTGTTGCCGGGTACCTGAAGGGCTGTGGTAGAGGTGTGGTAAGCACATGGTCATGTTGGGCTGGGAGATACTGGCGCCATCTTGTGGACACTTGCGGGATCGTCAATTTGTGGAATGGGGTGAATTGGTCGAACATGTCATGGGCTATTGTTAAAAAAGTTCAAATGCGTTAAAGATGGAAAGAGATGAAAACATTAATTCATTTTTTGTAAAATTGGTGTTAAAAAAATGTGTTCACTGGGTTGTTAAGATGTATAAATGTCAATGTTATGTATATGGATTGTCATGTGATGTGCAGAGGAAGAATCAGAATCAGAAGAACTTACTTCGGTGATAAAGTGCACATAGAACACACACAAAAAACACACACCTCAATCCTCTATGAAATAAATGCAGCTCAAAACGTGCACTCCGTCTACACTTCTGCTTACAGGCTTACTTCAGCAAGGCATATCCCCTCTGAACCGCTGGTCAGAGGAGCAACAAAAACATAGATGGAATGATTGTTGGTCTTCGTGAGATGCTGACAAGATGGAAGGCTCTACCAATCTCATTTCTGGGACGGATCAATCTCATAAAAATGATAGTCCTACTCAAAATTTTGTACCCTATCTCCATGCTTTTTTGTGATCTTAAAATCTGAAGATATAAAAGTAATCAACAAAGCCATGGTGAACTTTATCTGTGTGGGTAGGAAACCAAAACTCAAATTAGAGACACTTCAGTTGCCCAAAGAACAGGGAGGATGGGGCCTACCGAACGTAGAATATTATGTCCTTTCAATGCAAGCTAGGATTCTTTCTGCCTGGATACATGAAAATATAGATTTACCCTGGTTGAATATCGAGGCTGCACTCTGTAAACCATCATCGCCTGTCAACCTGTAAGGGAGCAAGTTAACCAGTTTAACAGATACAGTAAAAAATAAATCCTCTACTATATAATGTTCTGTGGCCGTGGGGAAGGCTAAGAAAACTGTTTAAAAGTAACCAATCATTCCACATCTTATCTACTTTGACAAATAATCCAGACATACTTCCACAAACTATAGGAACAAGTTTTACAGGATTGCCGGAATTCAGAGATTTTTTGACCTCTTTACAAAACGAGAATTCAAATCTTTTGAAAATCTGAAATTCCAATATTCTTTACCAAATAAGGATTTCTATAAATATTTGCATTATGTGCCGCAGAAGGCTAAATCTCTTACCAGAGTTGTATCTCGAGATATTTCTCATTAATAATAAAGAGCATAAACATTTTATATCTAAGTTCTATCTGGAAATATACTCCCTCGGTCTGGATGAACTGGCATGGTTAAGGAATCTTGGGTAGTTTTGCTTAAATGTGAAATTGATTCTCAGCAATGGGACAAAATCCTAAACTTACCATCTAAAATTTCCATCTGTAATAGGTTTAAAGAACTGCAGTACAGGATTCTGCATAATTTATATATTTCTCCAAATATTTATAGTAAGTACAGTGTGGGTACATCACCAAATTGCCTTAAGTGTAAAACTCATGTTGACACAAGGTATCATTGCTTATGGGAATGTGTTCACATCCAAACATTTTGGGAAGGGGTCTGTGCCAATATTGGTAAAGCCATAGGCCAGAAGGTGGGGGGAAACCCAATGATGTGTTTACTTGGACATATTCCTCCCTATCTAGTACAAAATTAACATATTGTTCAGTCATTCTTAATGATGGCTAGAAAGAGTATTATGGTAAAGTGGGTGGGGGACGATCCTCCCTCTATTTCCCTGTGGAAGTCACTGATGTCCGATCTCTTGACAATGATCAAACTTGGACATTACTGTATATTGATGGAAATTCTTAGGTCTTCATTGACAAATGGAAGAAGCCACTGGAAGCAATTGGATTCAAGTGTCAAACAGACTTAAATGGACAGTCACTTTGGACATGAACTACTAAACATCTTTATGGACATTGGATTGTAAGGCCATACATTGATGTATCTTAGACCAGTCTTTAAATCTGTATTGATCGCATTGTTCGTTTGTCTGTTTCATGTTGTATGTATGTAAAAAAGGTGAAAAAAGTTTAAAAAAATTATTAATCACCAATACATTTCAAAAAAATGTCCTTTTGAATTTGAAAATAACTAGCTTGTGTTGTTGTCTCTATTCAGTTTGCCTATGGAAATTAACGATTTTATTTTATTCATGTGACAAACCTAAAACAAATATTTAGCATGTACGCTGACAATAGCAGTTTCAAATAGCAGCAGGTTATTAGCATCTTTTGCAGTCTTTTGGCATGGTCATAGTTCGTTTTGGAGATAGTTGGAGAAATTCACATAAAGGTTCTTCTGGTGGAGTTCTGTGGGGCATGAACCTCTGGGTGGAGGTCAGCAGTCAGATCCCTCTCATCATTTTGGGCCATTTCAACTTCACCACAAATCTTCTTGGGGGCCATTCATACCTTAGTAGATCCTCCATATTTATGTACTTTTCTGTTTGTTTCCAGCTGAGGAGGACTTATGGGAATGTCTACAGCCTGTACCTAGGGCCCAGAGCTGCTGTGGTGGTGAGTGGGACCAAGGCTCTCAAGGAGATTCTGGTTAACAAGGCTGTGGACTTTGCTGGACGACCTCAGGACATGTACATCAATGCTGTTGTAGAAGAAAAAGGTTACTGCTTTTAAATGTTTATCTTGATAACACAACATAACAAACAACACAACAAAATAAAGCAAGTACTTAAAAGCTAAAACGTAACATAAAAAAACAAAAACTCAACAGCTGTAGTGTGCTGTCTGGTTTTGTCACAAAGTGCTCCTATTTATCTGACTTCTTTTCTCCTCAAAGTATATCAGTGTGTCAGATTTGGGTAACTCCATGAAACGAGGGTCAAACCCTTTTCCTCAGTTTGAGCAACCCTGTAGCTTCAGTAATTGTCATGGGCGTGAACTAGAACGCGCTCAAGGCTCTGGCCTTAATTTAATTAAAGCTTTAGTTAATTTAACGTGGCACACAGAGTCCTCCATACTGACAAGCTTGAAGGACGCACAATCAAGCTGTATGCTACAGTATGGGGTTTAATATTTAATTTATCCGCAAGAGCAGAGCAAACCTAGTACCCAAGTACCCCACTTTTCTTTCTCATAAATGAGTTCATTTTGTGTTTCCCTGCTGTAAAAGCATAACTTACTGACAACATCTTACTGACAACTGGCCCTCGTGCGTCAGACCACTACACACAGGGTTGTCAACCATTTTGATTCATTTCATCTTATTATTTTATGGGGACAGCTGGGGTTCACCTGCATTTCATTCAGTAAACAGCAGTGATGGACCACAATAACTTTAAAGTAATAACAATCAGTTATAAAATTCAACTAGGAAGAAAGTTTGTCACTATATGAGGCTGTGGGAAGACAGCTGACTGGCTGTTCTGGGGTGGTCCACCCCCGTTTCAATTCTATAATAACAAATGTGGGACATTTGTTTTCTGCAATATCACTTATTTTCTGCATTTTACAGTGAACCAGGAGAACGGATTTCTTCTTTTTTATGTAATTCTTTATGATTTCTTCTTCAGATAAATGCAGCATTTGACCGTATTCTGTGCCCTCATGCTGTATATTCCAGCATTATTTAACATTAACTAAACTATAAATCAGATCTAAAGTCCTGACAGCTGCTCTTTAAATTATTATTAACTGAGTAGTACATTTTCTTGGAGCACTACTTTGTACTTATTCTTGTGTAGTATATATTTTTTGAAACTTTCACTTGAGTACAAAGTTGGCTACTCTTCTCACCTCTGACAAAAATGCATGTGAATACTGTTGATGAGCTATATACCTACTTCCTATTTTCATAGTTTGAAAATTGGTACCTCAGCTTTGATAATCAATGTGAATTATGTGCAATTGTGTGCAGGTTTAGTTCTAGCTGATTACGGTCAAACATGGAAGGAGCATCGTCGGTTTTCTTTAATGACCATGAGAAACTTTGGTTTGGGCAAACAGTCGATGGAGCAGAGGATTCTGGGAGAACTACAATACACAATCAATAAACTGGAGAAAAACACAGGTGTGTTAATAATTCCCATATTAATAAAGAGTCATTTTACTGTACTGAGGTTCATGCTGTGCCCCAGTTATCCACAGAGGTTAGGCTTTGGAGAGATACTTTCCTAGAGTGTTTGTGTTTTAGTTGTTAAGTCGATAAATACAATGAACAAAGTGTTGACACTTTGTTAGTGATTCATTTATTAACCTGGACTATTTTGTTGTCATTAGTTCTGTGTTGAAAACAACAGAAACTATCAATATTACTGTTGCCAGATTTTCCAAACGCAAAGGGAAGCCATATTTGTGTAAACCCTCAGTCGTCCAGGTCTGATCCAAAGCAAAAGATGAAGTTAAAATCTGTCAACTGGACAAATTGTTGTAGGAGTGAGGAGGAGAAAGGGAAGTCACGTTTCCTTTTTCAAATGGGACTTTTTTTTAGATGAGTGTCCCTGTTAAAATTAAATCATTAAGTTGAAATTGTAAAAAGTCGACCTCTGAGAACAACTGGAATACAGCATTGAACTATTTTACAGTGTCCTAAAACTGTTCTAGTCATCTATCTTTTGTTCATTTAGGTAAAAGCCTGAGTGCTCAAGTCATGTTTCACAACATCGCCTCCAACGTGATCTGCCTTGTTCTGTTTGCAAAACGATTTGAATATGATGATGAATTTATGATAAAATATTTGAAAAATTTCATGAAGGTTAACAAGATGGTCAATGGACCTTGGTCTTTTGTAAGTTTTCATATATTTGTATTGAAACATAAACACATAAGTCCAGTTCTGTAATGATCATTGTGTCATACTTCCAGCTGTATGACAGTTTTCCCTGCGTTCGCCGCTTGCCATTACCATTCAACGAAGCTTTTAAGGCAATCCAGGTAGTACCTAAAAAGAAACCTTTTTATTTCAGTATTTTTTTTTTTTCCTTTAATTTTTTTCTTGTTTTTGTGCCAAAGACATTGAAAAGAATGACTTCTTCTGTAATAAATGAGCACAAGAAGACCAGAGTTCCAGGACAACCTCGGGACTTTGTGGACTGCTATCTGGATGAAATGGACAAGGTAAATATTTTGCACTATACACTGAAAACAAACAATTACAATTATTTTTAATAACAACATGTAAAATATTCTATAATGTGTGGCAGGTCCTTCTGAGGGATGGGACCTGATCTTATCAATATTAATGGCATTGTCAATACCGATTCCTTATTATTCTTTTATGGATTCCCAATTAATGAAAAAAAAAAAAAAAAAAAAAAAAATATATATATATATATATATATATATATATATATATATATATATATATATATATATATATATATATATATATATATTTTTTTTTTTTTTTTTATATATATATATAAGAAAAAAACTTTTTTGTATCTAGTTTATTGCCTATTTTATTGTTTAAACTAGAACCTAATGAAGATGATTGTTTGGCCAGAAGTGTAAGTTACACTGCGGCTAAAGCTCAAGTGCCCCTTATAAATATGAAGTTTGTTTCCGGTGTCTGTGTAATCCCTGTGTAATCTGTGTAGTCCCTCTGTTTGAGATGGTTTGGTCAGACACAGTCAAAGCAGTGGTGAGCTGGAGATCTAAGCTATAGCACTATTGTCTTTGATGCACTAATACAAGATGAAGCACTTCACTTTTGCACTTTTGAAAATTGCTGCTATTTTACTACTCTTGCACTGAAAACTGAATATTTTGCACTTTTGTATAATTGAATGTAATTTGTAATGTTTTACTCTGCATTTTTGTGTAATTGAATTTAACCTGTAATGTTTTATTTTTACATATGTTAAATGTTTGTATGTTGAGGACTGCAGATGGAAAATAGCTTTGTGCTAAATCTGGTGCAGCCATCTTTTTAATGTAACTGCACATTGTCCTTCAAATAAACTAAACTAAACTAAACTAAACTAAAGCGCTGCCATGCTCTCCTCATATACCTGCATGTCTCCTGTAAGCTCCTTCAGCATCTGGGGACTGTGCTGGGAGGTACAAAAAAGCTCTTGGTAATGGCACATATTGACGTGCTATCCTGAAGAAGTCGGACTTCTTGCACCACTTGAATGGTCCAGCTATTACCTCAATCCACTAATATGATACTGAGCTCACCTAAAGATGAAACTAGTAAAAGCAATAAAAAATTTACTCAGCTGACCCAGCCCTCCCTAAGGGAGGTGCTAACACGCCACTTATCTCTGTTTTATTGCGGCTTTGGACTGTACTGGTCACTAAACAAAGTCATTGGAAGCGCTGATGCACAAAATGCAATAACATAGATTTTTGAGACATCACCATGGCAATACCATGCAAATACTAATTTGGCCCCCAGAGTTTTTTGATGGTGACAACCTGAAGAGTCACTGTGCCAAATTTCACATTATTCAATGAAACCAATAATTATAATTAATTAATTCTATTACTTTGAAATGTACAAAAATTTGGATATTTTCCCCATTAGGATAACATGGGCTCTTTCGGGCATCACCATGGCAACCCAGTGAAAGATATGACATGGCTCTGATTGACTTTATTGACTTGAATGACCCAATGAAATTTTTTGTAAAATTTCGTAACATTTGGGAAAACGAAATTTTTGGCCCTCAGTGCAAATTTATGTGTTATTCTGTAGAAGTACAATTTTTGTTCAAAAAAAATTTCAGAAAAGTTTTACAACACCGGCAGACCTGAATTTTGATTGGGTGAGAATATCACAATAATATTTTTAACAAAAACAATATATCCTCAATGTTGACGATGACATTAGCAAGAACAAATCTGCATATCACATGTCTATGGCGTGGGTTGCTAGGATACAGGAGTCAGGGCAGGGGTCGCTTTGCACGCAACTTTGTCAAAACAGTCTGCATGCACTCATCGCTGCAGAAGCAATAGGTCCTACACCCTGTAGGGACTTGCACTTAACAAGAAGGGGGACAAATTTGACAGCCTGTAAGCACATGTGAAACAACTCCCGTTACAGTTTCAAAGTTGCCCTTCCAGTGCTTTTTTCTACTGTACTGTTTTCTATTCTGTATTCTGTAGCAGTATAAAACAATGAATCAGACACTGCATGGCAAAATTGAGAAGATCTAATAATGGCATAGTACAATTTGTACTCAAAGTAATTCAAAGTGCTTTGTAGAATAAGAAAGACAATAAAATCACAATACAACAAATTAAAACATAAATAATCATAATAAAATTAACATTAAAAAAGAAGAGTGCAGATTGAAAACCCTTCAGTCATATACACAGCTAAACAGAACCATTTTGAGTGTGAATTTAAACATTGTCAAAGTAGAGACCTGTCTCACATCTTCCAAAAGACTGTTCCAGGTTTTAGCTGCATAAAACTGTAACGCCGATTCCCCATGTTTAGTCCTGACTCTGGGCACCAGCAGGAGGCCGGTCCCTAAAGTCATCAGCGTGTGAGATGGTTCATGTGGCACTAACGTGTTGCAGATGTACTTTGGTGCTAGGCCAAGGAGAGACTTCTACACAAGCAAAGCAGCTTTAAAGTCTATTCTCTCTCTCTTGTACAACAACAGCATAAGTCAACAACAATAGCACGGAACAATAGACATGCACTGTGCCACAGGTGACAGGCAGCACAAAAACAGCACAAAGAAATTGGATTATTAATTAAGGCCATACACTTGATTCTGAAGTAACCATGATTTTAGCATGTTCTTAAAAGTTGTGTATACCAGGATTGCGTATATAAGCTGGACAGCTCGCACCAAGAAAGCAGATTGTCTGCTTTTTCAGGGGATGACGAGATTATTTGAAGTAGCAGATCTGGTGTGTCTGGTACTTTGTTTAAAGAAATCAGAAAGTAGCGGAGGAGCCAGGACATTTGAGTTCTAAAATTTGACCACATTTTCCTAATTTAATAGTTTATATTTAACCAAAATAATGCAATGGTGATGGTGAAAAGGTTTCATGTACAGGACTTTTACAACCTGTGTGTGACTTGTGAAAGGGGCCAATGGATGATTGCCATAATGTCATATTCTTTATTATATTATGGACAGCGTGTCAAGCATAAACAGAATGGGTCAGAGTACTGACCCTTGTGGCACATCATAGCTAATTTTGGTACACAGTTAGGGTTGTTTAAGTTTAACCAGCTAATTCCCCCAGGTACTTGTTGCCTCTGACACTTTATTTGAAATCTTGTAATTTCAAGAGTCATTTCATTGGTGCATGTAGAAACATATGTGATAAGCGGTAAATATATATCTTAAGAGACCAATCTTTTTAACCAAATCTTTTTGTTGTTTTTTTTACAGAGAGCCAATGAGGGCACATCATTTTCTTCAGAAGAACTGTTGATGAATTGTCTCAATCTACATAATGCAGGCACTGACACCACATCAAACACACTGCTCACTGGGTTCCTCTACCTCATAACCAAACCTCACATCCAAGGTAAGATCATGGACTGTTCAGTTTGGGGTTTAATAGTTGTAGTGTTAATGTTATTTTGTCTTCTCCCCAGAACGCTGTCAGCAGGAGATAGACCGAGTGCTGGAGGGGAAGGACATTGTCACTTTTGAAGACAGACACAACATGCCTTATGTCCAGGTTTTACATACATTTTATTGATTATGTTTCAATTCATTTTTAAAATGTTCTTAGTATATGAAGAATAGCAATTAAAATGCAGACCTCAACGAACATATTACATCAATGTTCCCTTTACTACATTAAGTTTTTTACATGAATCAGTTTTTCTTCCTTCCTTGCTTTGTATTGTGCAGCTGAGAGAGATTTTATTCACATTACTTTATCTCTGCTGCTCCATCAGGCTGTGGTGCATGAGAGTCAGCGAGTGGCCGACACGGTCCCTCTGAGTGTTTTTCATGCGCCCACCAGAGACACAGAGCTGATGGGCTACTCCATTCCCAAAGTAAGTAGACGATTTGGTCTTGCTTAGCCTCACCTAAGTTTTTAGCCCACTTAGTCAGGTTAAGCACACTTTTGAAGCAGGCTGAAGATTAATGTATATAGAAACAAGCTGTGTATGTGTTAGTCGTGTAAAATGTCGGTTTTGTTCGTAGGGCACTATTATCATCCCCAACCTGTCGTCAGCGCTCAGTGAGGAGGGACAGTGGAAGTTTCCTCACGAATTCAATCCTGAAAACTTTCTCAACGACAAGGGGGAGTTTGTCAAACCAGACGCCTTCCTGCCTTTCTCTGCTGGTAGGGCATAATGTAATGATGATCACACCATTTTAGAGTGATGTCTGAAATTCCTGTGGGTGAAAAAGTAGTGCACTCAAAACTTCACACTTCCTTAAAGCCACAGTATGTACTTATGTACTTTTTGATGCCAAAACAGAGTAAAATAAAAGCATCTATTTTTCATTATAGATGTTTTATTATAATGAAAAACATGGAAAAACATGTATCCTTCCTCAGACTTGTATCTCCACAAATTCCTTGCATGTCTGGGCCCAACCTGACCAAAATGACCCATGAGCACTTAAGGAAACAGGGATATGTTGCAGCCTGGCTTTTACATTCTGTGCACTTTTTTTTGGCATAGAGCCTGTGTTCTACCTGCAGTCTTCCTTCAGGCAATGACCCAAATTATCTCTCTGCCTTGGTCCTTCCACTCTTTCAGGACAATCTCTGCACATTTCATTCACATGCCTTATACCTCACACAACATACACTCACCTAAAGGATTATTAGGAACACTTGGTCAATTTCTCTTTAATGCAATTATCTAATCAACCAATCACATGGCAGTTGCTTCAATGCATTTAGGGTGTTCCTGGTCAAAACAATCTCCTGAACTCCAAACTGAATGTCTGAATGGGAAAGAAAGGTGATTTAAGCAATTTTGAGCATGGCATGGTTGTTGGTGCCAGACGGGTCAGTCTGAGTATTTCACAATCTGCTCAGTTACTGGGATTTTCATGCACAACCATTTCATATGGTTTACAAAGAATGGTGTGAAAAGGGAAAAACATCCAGTATGCGGTAGTCCTGTGGGCGAAAATGCCTTGTTGATGCTAGAGGTCAGAGGAGAATGGGCCGAGTGATTCAAGCTGATAGAAGAGCAACGTTGACTGAAATAACCACTCGTTACAACCGAGGAATGCAGCAAAGCATTTGTGAAGCCACAACACGGCTTCACAAATGGCGGATGGGTTACAACAGCAGAAGACCCCACCGGGTATCACTCATCTCCACTACAAATAGGAAAAAGAGGCTACAATTTGCACGAGTTCACCAAAATTGGACAGTTGAAGACTGGAAAAATGTTGCCTGGTCTGATGAGTCTCGATTTCTGTTGAGACATTCAAATGGTAGAGTCAGAATTTGGCGTAAACAGAATGAGAACATGGATCCATCATGCCTTGTTACCACTGTGCAGGCTGGTGGTGGTGGTGTAATGGTGTGGGGGATGTTTTCTTGGCACACTTTAGGTCCCTTAGTGCCAATTGGGCATCGTTTAAATGCCACGGGCTACCTGAACATTGTTTCTGAGCATGTCCATCCCTTAATGACCCTACCACCATGTACCCATCCTCTGATGGCTACTTCCAGGAGGATAATGCACCATGTCATAAAGCTCTAATCATTTCAAATTGGTTTCTTGAACATGACAATGAGTTCACTATACTACAATGGCTCCCACAGTCACCAGATCTCAACCCGATAGAGCATCTTTGTGATGTGGTGGAACGGGAGCTTTGTGCCCTGGATGTGCATCCCACAAATCTCCATCAACTGCAAGATGCTATCCTATCAATATGGGCCAACATTTCTAAAGAATGCTTTCAGCACCTTGTTGAATCAATGCCACATAGAATTAAGGCAGTTCTGAAGGCGAAAGGGGGTCAAACACCGTATTAGTATGGCGTTCCTAATAATCCTTCAGGTGAATGTTTTATGCCATTTTGTTCACTTGAGAGTTCAACATAATTCTAAGAGAAAAAGAGAAATCTATGGTGGCATAATGTGAGCAGCAGCAAAGGGACACAGTGTGGTTCTGCACCCCAGACCAAAGCTGAAACCTGACACCACAACAGGGAAATCTGGATCAGGCTTGTGTTTCAGTCAGATTTTGGTAGGGAATCAAAACTAATAACAGGAAGAAAAACTGCCTCACCAAGCAATAAAGATCCAGTATTTATACTACTTTTATGTTTTATTTTTGTCCAGGTCCTCGGGTGTGTCTGGGAGAAGGCCTGGCTCGTATGGAGCTCTTCCTCATCTTGGTGTCTCTTCTGAGGAGGTTTAGGTTCATTTGGCCTGAGGACGCAGGAGAGCCTGACTATGAGCTGGTGTTTGGCATCACTGTGACCCCTAAACCGTACAACATGAAAGTGGAGCTGAGGGCCATACAGTGAAAAATCTGTATTTGCTGTCAATAAATGTTGTGTATAGTGAACACATGCATTTCTCAGAGGGAATATTAAAGAAACTATTTACCTGTGTGTTATAGCCGTAATGTGCACTCCTATTTCACAAATGAAATGAGCTGACATACTGAGGACTTATCAAACTGTGGTTGGCCCTTTTGGATTTATTGCAAACTGTTTTTAAATATAGGATTTATTTTAAACAACTAGTTCTTTATAAGCAGTTTGCAGTGGTCCAACAGCATCGTAATTATTCACTGCGACGGATTTATAACATAGGTATATAATTTGAACTGCATAAGTCAAACCCCAAAAACTTCCCTCCTGGACCCTTCGCTCTGCCATTTTTAGGAAATGCACTCAGATTAAGCCTGACTGTCGTGCAGCAGGGCCGTCATGCTGTAGTAGGTCAGACAGACAATTACTAAGGGCATCCTGCTCCTTCTGAAGGGAACCCCAAATACGTGACTGCTTTAGTTAAGTCGGTCCTCTAATGCAGTGGTCCCCAACCACCGGGCCGGGGACCGGTACCGGTCCGTGACGCATTTGCTACCGGGCTGCACAAAAAAAGTAAATAATTTATTACCGACCGCATTTTCTCCGAAGTGACTTTCGCCCGCTCCTCATGACACGCTCATAAGCTCGTCCGTATGTAAATAATGAAAATCCTGATAGGAAATCGCCACATAAATCCATTTGATTTAACGACGAGTTTATTATATCTGTGCTAGATGTGCGTCCGCCGCACGACAGTCAGAGAGTGTCAGGGCAAAGGAGAGAGGAGAGAGGAGACCTTGTGAGTCTTAGCACAAACAGCAGAAGCTAAAGGAAAAACAGCTCTATGTGAAATATTAAGGTTTCTTGACATTGACTCCATATTCTGAAATGTTTGAAATGTTCATGAAAATAACACTTTATAAATGTATTTGTGGCGTATCTGAATCCTTTGAAAGCTCCTCTGTGCTTTAGTTCAGTGTGGAGCGTGAACGTGAGTGAGAGGTGACGTGCGCGTGCATGTGGCGCATGTGGTTGAAGAAGAAGTGACGTGAGTCTGGAGTGGTACCTGGAAAAAGACGGTGGAACTGATGTGCAGTGTTGGGAATCTTACTTCAAAAATGTAATTAGTTATAGTTACAAGTTACTTCTCCCAAAAAGTAACTGAGTTACCATCTCAGTTACGTTTTGGAGAAGTAACTAGTTACTAGGCAAAGTAACTATGCCGTTACTTACTTTGTTAAAACCATAAAAAGACAACAGATGTGAACCTTTAACATTTATTTCACTTTAACAGATTGTAATTATATTGTATATGTTTAAAGTGATTCATATCTGACAACAACCTGGACACTTTCAGTCACATTTAAAACATATGTCCATATCAAATACAGAGCAGTAGTTAAGTTGGATGAGGAGGCGCCGTGCGTCAGGGCGTCACGTTTCTGATCAAAACTCAACTCGGACCCAATCAGCTGTCACTGCACGTGTGACAGGACATCATTTCCCATCACGCATTAAGCGTTTGTAGTCCATGCAGGCGGCCGCAGTCGGTGGAGCTGCTGCGCTCGCCTCGCTCAAAAATTGCGGCCGTGTCTCAATTTGCCAAATGCGCTGTTCCATGTTCTGTTCGAAGTGCGGGTCGAAGTACCGCCCGACTTAAATGCACCGTTCGAGCGGCACATTTAAGGGCACTTTGGTTACTTGAGACACGGCCTGCGTCGGCCTCGCTCTCACGAGATTATCTGCGCCCACCTTGCTCATCTCAAACAAGCCTATTATCTCACCCCGAGCCTCTTTCACCAAAGAAACACAACAGCTGCAGCTCCTTGTCTGAGAGGCGCTCTGATGAAGAGCAGAGTGAACTGAAGTAATAGTAACGAGCCACGTTTTACGCTGGGAAAAGTAATTAGTTAAATTTGTCCGTTAGTGAAAAAAACAACACACGTAGTAACGCCCCCCCCCCCGTTGTTGTGTCCTTAGGCAAGACACTTCACCCACATTGCCTAGTATGAAAGTGGTGTGTGCGTGAATTATTGGTGGTAGTCGGAGGGGCCGATGGCGCAAACTGGCTACAATAGTAGCTTACCACCACCAAGTATGGAATGAACAAATAATGACTATAGTGTAGCTCTGACAAGCCTGTAAAGCGCATTCCAAGTGTAAGGCATTATTATTATACAAATATTCCTATTTTCACTATGTAGTTGTATAAGTACATACCTCACTTTCACTGTGTGAAAATCTGTACCTCAGCTTTAATATTAAACAGTAAGAAGAAATAAATAATATTATACTATTTCTGTGCAATTGGTGCAGGTGTAGCTCTTGCTGATTATGGTCAAAAATGGAAGCAGCATCGTCGGTTTGCTTTAATGACCATGAGAAACTTTGGTTTGGGCAAACACTCAATGGAGCAGAGGATTCTGGGAGAACTACAGTACACCATAAACAAACTGGAGAAAAACACTGGTGTGTTAATAATTCTCATGTTAATAAAGAGTCTTCGGACTCATTATATTGGACTGAGACTCATGCTGTGTTCTAGTTTGCTTTTAGAAAAAAAATCTATGTTGAGGCAAGTCCCGGGCATTAACCCCTAAACTGAGGCTAAGCCAGTGTGCTGGGCCACTCAGTTGAGGTCAGTCCGAGTGCTGACCCCTATGTTGACCCAGGTCATCCAGAACATCAACCAACATGCCCGAAGAAAACAAGATTGCTCACTGCTCACATACTGTGACAGCTGTGTGGTCCTTGGGGTATTATAAATGTATTGTGTGCTGGATTTACTCTTTTTTTTTTATCATTACCCTAATTTTAGTTACTAATTTACATAGAAATACAGAGGGCAAGAGGACAGAGGGTACAATACTTACCCAACACCTGGATCCTGGCCCTACAGATTGAGGTCAGGAAGTACACCAATCAGTTCTGCTATGTGAGTGCACGCATCCCTTCCACACGTGGACACCCAGTCTGACTTGTTTAACTAACTACGTGACGTGTCCCTCCTTACTCATGGACTATGTTAGCAGGCTACGGTCAACTGTTCCACTACTATCCCACCACTTCCAACCAGGCAAAACTCATAGGTCTGGGCGAAACACAAGAGGTTAGGATATCAGCTGGACAAAAATTCTTGAATGGTATCAAACCTTGATACGGTGGCATTCACAATGGCCACAAAATTGACCACCTAGCCACTGATTAGGAAAATTTAACAGCCCTGACTATGCAAGGTTTTGAAAATATGACTAAAGCAGCGCGACTTCTTGGCAATGCTGAGCTTCAAGATCATATGGGTCTAAACTACCTTATGGCTGGTCAGGCCACAAGATATGTAATAGGTGAAGAATGCTGCACACAGGCCCCGAGATAATATGACCAATATTACATCCCATATGAATGACTTGTTAATATAACCAAGCTCGCTAGCATACCGCTGACCACAACCTATCCAGCAAGCCAGAACTGGTGGGTCTGGCTCACTGGTGGACGAGAAGCTTGACTTGTATTTTCTTATTATTTATCTTTGGCCTAATCACTTTTGGATTTTCATTCTCCTGCCTCATTCCCTAGATCCGCAACCTAATCAGTAGAATGGTCCAAAATGCCAGCGTACAATACACTGCCTTACTGACCACCCCATCAGCTTATTAACCCACTGTCTCAAATGACACGGACTCAGACTTTGACACCACTGTTTAAACATGGCTCAACTGGAAAAGCCACACGCTTGGTCCAATCACTGGTTCTCCTACCAGTCTTCAAGACACTTCCAAAATGGCCTTGTGACACATATACTCTAATATCTACAAATGTTAAACTATGTTGGTCCAGGCTTCTCTAATTTTACTCCAAATGGCTCAGTATATATGCATTTACTGTCAGTAAAAATAAATATACTAATTTGCAATGTAGTTTCTAGAAAAAGTGGTGGTATTAAATAGTTTTTTCGATACTGATGTCCACCCAGTTTGTTTGCCTACCCATAAAAGTCAAATCACGATTCTGCCCTACGTCACAATTTCATAGGTGTAAAGTCCATTATTACTGTAGGCGGGGCTAAAGAAACTACAGATTTTTACTTAAACCTCGGCTGACTCATGTTCTTGTTTGCTCTCCGCTCTCACCATGTTTGTGTCTGTGCTGCTCCTGTGGGTATTTCTCTGCTTCTTGTTGGTTCAGTTCAAGTGTCGACGGCCCAAAAATTTCCCTCCTGGACCCTTCGCTCTGCCATTTTTGGGGAATGCACTCAGCTTCCACCATGACAACCCGCTGAAGTACTTCGAATCGGTAGGTGTGTGGATCAAAATTACCACTTTATGATTGTACTGTGGGGAGGGCCGTCACACTATAGTAAGTAAGGCAAACAATTGGAAAGGACCTTCTGTCCCAAACACCAAACACTTCTTCAGTTAAATTAATCCTCTAATGCAGGCATGCCCAAACTGTGGTCTGGGGGCCAAATGCGGCCCTCAGACCAATTTTTCTTGGCCCTCAAGCTTCCAGGTGAATTGGCCCATATTATCTTAAACAGTACTTTTTACTGTACAGTTCTGAAAATCTACTTTAACAAGCCCATATCAAATATTTTATGCGTCCCACTGAGGATGTAAGCATGAACAAAGGTCTACTGGTTCAGACTAATAATAATAATAACGCAGATTTGAAGTATTCTGCGTTATGGGAACGTCTACAGCCTGTACATGGGGCCCAGAGCTGCTGTGGTGGTGAGTGGGACCCAGGCTATGAAAGAGGCTCTGGTTAACAAGGCCGTGGACTTTGCTGGATGACCTCAGGACATATTAATGATGGCAGCTTTTGAAGACAAAGGTTACCATTTTTTACTTGTTTTATACTTGTAAAATAACAAATGTGCAAGAAAAAAGTCTGATAGCTCAGGTCCAAGCATTATTTTTTTATTATAACCTGCTTCTGTTTTTAATGTTTTATATGGGCTTAAATACATATTTATATTGTTTGTTTTTTGTTTGTATTTTTTCTGTATTTGAACAGTCCATGAAAAAGGGAGTGCTCTCATTACTCTCATTATCTTTATTTATACAGGGACAGCCTAAAGAAGGAAACATGTGGAAAGGCTAATGAGTTCATTAGCCTTCAGATTTGAAGTATTCACTGTATTAGTGACCAGTCTATAGCCCTCAGAGGGCCCTCAGCTTTGTGTTTTTATATGTGGCCCTTAATGAGAAAAATTTGGGCACCCCTGCTCTAATGTGTGGTACGGCAAAGCAGTGCTTTGTTGTGATGACATGTATGGTCGGCTAACAGTGGGCTGCACAATTTTCCAAATCAGAAGTCAGCAAACTTTATTAAGTTATTTTGATTAATATTTCAAATTTCCAAAATATAACATAATATTCCATGGGTGTCATAGATTATAACTTGGGGAGACTTGCCAAATAGTAAGATGAGCCAGCTATTAAGGCTGAAATATCAAGCCTTTTCTCATTAATAATTAAATTCTGTTTTTCTCCCAGAAAGTGTATTGTAAAGGCAGAACTTATTTTATTTATTGCAAGCCTGAGCCATCAGCCATGTGAGTCACTATATAATGCTTGGATGAGAGCTGATTGGCTGTCCAGGGGTTGTCCACCTTGCATCGCTTTTCTGACTTTTCTTCAAATTATTACTTTTAAAAGTGCGTAAGTTTTGTAGAGGCACATTCATTGAAATTATGTTTGTAGATGCTTTATACGTGTGTATTTTCAAGACCAAACAAAAAACTATATTCGCACAAGGGCTGACTGGTCTATTGAGCTAAGTCACAGAGGAGTCTGGGTCTTGTTGAAACCAAGGGGTATAATGTAATTTAACCTTCTTATACAGTTGGAGGCCTGAATGGGACAAAGTAAGCAAACCAATCTGATAAACAATAAAGATGCCAAAGACTTTGACACGCAAATGCTGGGTTTTTCCTCTACCTTTGCCTCTAAATGCTATTCGTTAATGTTTTCTTTGTGGTGGCACTTCCAGTTAAGAAAAAATCCAATTGATTTCAATGGAAAATTTAAGCTTTTGTAAGATTGCTTATTGATGATATCCTCCATGTTTGTGTGTTTTTCTGTTGGTTTCCAGTTGAGGAGGACTTATGGGAACGTCTACAGCCTGTACATAGGGCCCAGAGGTGCTGTGGTGGTGAGTGGGACCAAGGCTCTGAAAGAGGCTCTGGTTAACAAGGCCGTGGACTTTGCTGGACGACCTCAGGACATATTAATGATGGCAGCTTTTGAAGACAAAGGTTACTATTTTTTTTTACTTGTTTTATACTTGTAAAATAACAAACGTGCAAGAAAAAAGTCTGATAGCTCAGGTCTAAACATTAATTTTTATAATAACCTGCTTCTGTTTTTAATGTTTTATATGGGCTGTAATAATTGTTCGTTTCTGGTGCAAGCGTCAAAGAGGACTAAGAGACTCAAGTATAAAGTCAGAAGGGTTTAATGAGTTCCACGCAGGTAAAGTGAACAATGAAGCACCGCACTCTCAGGAAAAGGATAGGAAGAGAGTCCTGAATGTTTGTGTTGACAGCTTATATAGGGTCTCCCAGTGTGTGTGTGTGTGTGTGTGTGTGTGTGTGTGTGTGTGTGTGTGTGTGTGTGTGTGTGTGTGTGTGTGTGTGTGTGTGTGTGTGTGTGTGAGAGGGCAGGTCTTCTTCGGGTCAGCATGTTGTCACAACCTTACGAAACCTTTAGGCAAAATCAAACAATGTGATTGCTTTAACATCAACCAATGTGATTGCTTTAGAGTCAAATAATGTCATTATTTTATGGCCCTCTCAGGGTGGAGGTCACACAGTCCTTGGTGAATAGGAGCAACAGATAAGAAGTTGCAAGACCAGATCATGGGTGTTATCTTGTCCACAGTCCTTGTAGTCTCCAGCTGGTCTCCATAGCATCCTGGTGATCCCCCCTGCATTCTATATCCACTGTTGGGCACGAGTTATTTACTCTAGCAATAGTAAATCAAGAAACCAGTTTGGAGTAGTGCTGCACTGCTAGAGAAACCTTACAGGGCTTAAATACATATTTATATTGTATTGTATTGTTTGTATTTTTTGTATTTGAACAGTCCATGAAAAAGGGAGTGCTCTCATTACTCTCATTATCTTTATTTATACAGGGACAGCCCTAAGAAGGAAACATGTGGAAAGGCTAATGAGTTCAGGGACAAAGTTAGAGGTGAGAAAATATGTAGAAGTAAAAGATGTAGACTAATAAAAAAAGGATTAGTCCAAGCGTGTGAGTGAAATAAAATACAAACTCAGAACATGTTTTTCAGGTAACCACCTTATAACATGATTTAAAGCTCACAAGAATCAATATTGTGTAACAGAGAACATTAATTTAGAAGATTTGAAGTCATGTTGTACAGTATGAGCAAAATATGTCTTATGTCAATAATATATATATATATATATATATATATATATATATATATATATATATATATATATATATATATATATATATATATATATATATATATATATATATATATATATATATATATATATGACTGGTTAGCTCAACTGGTAAGTCTTATGACTTTCACATGGGGGACCCGGGTTCGAATCCCCCCCCCCAAGGGCGCAATGAGCAATTACCAACAAACCAGTGTGGGTCCTTGGGCAAGACCCTTCAAGCTACCCGCCTACCTCATACAATGATGAGTGCGAATGAAACTTACGAGATGCCGGCTCAGACGTCGCCCGGCCAAAACAAGGTCTGCGTCAGGTGTTGGGGAACCAGAGCATCTTGACGATAAGTGGGCTACTGGAACAAGGCGGAGATGGGCGAGATGCGATAACAAGGCTCTGTTGGAATGCTACTACTATATAGTGACCCTAGTCAGAGGGGTTACATAACAGGATATGTGGGAAAAATGGATACTATCGAAACCCGCAGTCCAAGCTTACGGCTAAGCAACTAGTAGCTCAGTGTTCCCAACATCCGCAAACGGCAACTGCTACATACACTTTAGATTGACGAGGTACAACACAAAATATGCTACGGCAAGGGGGAGCCAGGACGCCAGGTCAGAGGGGAGTTAACATCAACTCCCCATCCGGAGATTGGGTACGAAGCCCCAATAAGTATTACGCTGAGCGAGGCAGCGACTGACCTGAAAGATAAGATCATGGCCTTCACAATGGCCGCCTGCAGAGACTAAGTGAAGTACCATCTGAAAGTCTCCTAGAAGATGTGAATGCAGCATTGAGAGCGATCCCTACCTCAACCATCACAGAAACCAATGAGCTGATATACACTTCAGCAGCAGTGATCCTAGAGATGCTTGGATATAAGAGCAACCATGGGAGCCATGAGAAACAATACCCACCATGGAAACGACGGTTAGAGGCTAAAATCAAGGCAGTGCGGAGAGAAGTGAGCCAACTGTCAGAGGCCCAGAGAGGTGCAATGAAAAAAACAAGTACCCAGGAGGTACAGCCAGATGCCCATACCTGAAGCACTGGAAACTGCCAAACAACCAGCCGCCTAAAGAGGTACACACGAGATAATGAATCCAGACGAATAAACCGTCTGTTCGCAACACAACCGGCGAAAGTGTACGCTCAGTGGCAGGGTACACACAGAGCAGACCCACCAAGGCTGGAAACCGAACAGTACTGGAAAGGTATATGGGAGAAGGAGGCAATCACATAACAGCGATGCACAATGGCTGGTGGCTCTCAGAGAAGACCACAGCAACCTCCCTGAACAGAATCCAGTCACCATCACAGTGGCAGACATCCAGGAAAGAGTCTCAGGTATGAAGAACTGGACCGCACCAGGCCCTGACATGATCCACGCTTACTGGCTGAAGAAGCTCACTGCTCTCCATGAGCGCCTGGCAGCACAAAATGAACCAGCTGCTAATGGATGGGACTCACCCTGAATGGCTGACCGAGGGCGCGCACGATCCTGATCCAGAAGGATCCCTCAAAGGGCACAGTCCCATCCAACTATCGCCCAATAACCTGTCTCTCCACAACATGGAAGCTCATGTCAGGCATCATCGCGGCTAAGATAAGTGGGCACATGGACCAATACATGAGCACAGCACAGAGGGCATCGGCAAAGACACCAGGGGAGCCAAACACCAGCTCCTGGTAGACCGAACAGTCTCCCGAGACTGCAGAACCCGTAAGACCACCCTGTGCACTGCCTGGATTGATTACAAGAAAGCCTACGACTCTATGCCACACACATGGATCACTGAATGCCTGGAGCTGTACAACATCAACAGGACTCTAAGAGCCTTCATTGCAAACTCGATGAGGTTGTGTGAAAAACCACCCTTGAGGCCAATGGCAAGCCACTTGCACAAGTGACCATCAAATGTGGCATATACAAGGAGATGCACTGTCCCCACTACTGTTCTGCATAGGTCTGAACCCCCTCAGCCAAATCATCAGCAACACTGGCTATGGATACCGACTCAGGAATGGGGCCACCGTCAGTCACCTCCTGTACATGGATGACATCAAGCTGTATGCTAAGAATGAGCGAGACATCGACTCACTGATCCACACCACTAGGATCTACAGCACAGACATTGGAATGTCATTCGGGCTAGAGAAGTGCAGCCGGATGGTGACAAAGAGAGGGAAGGTAGTCCACACAGAAGGGGTCTCACTCCCAGAAGGGACAATAGCAGACATTGAGGACAGGTACAAGTACCTTGGTATCCCACAAGCAAATGGCAACCTTGAAGAGGAAACAAGGAAAGCAGCCACGGCCAAATACCTCAGACGAGTAAGGCAAGTCCTAAGGAGTCAGCTCAATGGCAAGAATAAGACCCAGGCAATAAACAGCTACGCCCTGCCAGTAATCAGATACCCAGCAGGAATCATAAGCTGGCCAAAGGAGGAGATACAGACCACAGATGTTAAGACACGAAAGCTCCTGACCATGCATGGCGGGTTCCACCCCAAATCCAGCACCCTGAGATTGTACGCGAGCCGTAAGGAAGGAGGCCGAGGACTAGTGAGTGTGAGAGCCACAGTCCAGGATGAAACATCCAAGATCCACAAGTACATCCAGGACAAGGCCCCAACAGATGACGTGCTCAGCGAATGTCTCAGACAGTGGAGTGCAGAGGAAGAGGAGCTGGAGGAACCATCATGGAAGGACAAGCCCCTGCATGGGATGTACCACCGGAACATAACTGAAGTGGCTGATATCAAGAATCCTATCAATGGCTTGAGAAAGCTGGACTGAAGGACAGCACAGAGGCACTCATCCTGGCTGCACAGGAGCAGGCCTTGAGCACAAGAGCAATAGAGGCCCAGATCTACCACACCAGACAAGACCCACGGTGTAGGCTGTGCAAAGAGGCCCCTGAGACAATCCAGCACATAACTGCAGGGTGTAAGATGCTGGCAGGGAAAGCATACATGGAGCGGCATAACCAAGTGGCGGGCATAGTGTACAGAAACATCTGTGCAGAGTACGGACTGGAAACCCCAAGGTCAAGGTGGAAATACCTCCAAAGGTAGTGGAGAATGATCGAGCCAAGATCCTGTGGGACTTCCAGATACAGACTGACAGAATGGTGATGGCGAACCAACCGGACATAGTGGTGGTGGATAAACAACAGAACAAAGCCGTTGTGGTGGACATTGCAGTACCAAGCGATGGGAACATCAGGAAAAAGGAGCATGAGAAACTAGAGAAATACCAGGGGCTCAAAGAAGAGCTGGAGAAAGCCTGGAAGGTGAAGGCCTCAGTGGTGCCCGTGGTCATCGGAGCACTAGGGGCAGTGACCCCCAAACTGGAGGAGTGGCTACAGCAGATCCCAGGAAAAACATCAGACATCTCAGTCCAGAAAAGCGCAGTACTAGGAACAGCAAAGATACTGCGCAGAACCCTCAAGCTCCCCCGGCCTCTGGTAGAGGTCCCGAGCGCGTGGAAAAAAGAGGGGATAAAGACCACCCGCGGAGGGTGAGGAGGAGATTTTTTTTTTTATATATATATATATATATATGAAGTAATCAAGTTGGGAAATTAAAATTAAAAAGAAATTACCCTTTTTGTATATATGTATGCCTTTATGGGTTACAAGCCAAACATAACAATAAATAAATCAATAATTATAAATAATAATTTGGGATCCACTATGGGTGAGGGTCCAAAAGTGGTTTTAAGAATTTTATTATTTAACTGCCAGGGTGACCTAGAAACACGATGATATTGTAATAGTACTGCCAATATGTTATAAGATCCAGGCCAATAAAAACTATAGAAGTCTCTTTCAAAACCCTTCATGGTACATCTGTTTCCCACTGCTAGTTGCTATGAAGTCTGACGTTAGACTTTTTACCAATATTGTGCGGACATTTCTTAAAATTAAATTAGCAGCAAGAGAGGAACAAAACTAATGTCTTACTACATGGAAGCACATAACAGGACCAAAAATGTATTTTAAATGGGGACTCGTAGACCCCTGGGAACATAAGTACGCCATGTAAATACACACGGCTGCTGTCCACCTGTAGTCCATTCACAGCCCCTACACCCTGATAGAATCATTACTCAATCAAGCAAATAATCAACCACTGCTCAGGTCAACGCCTTAAGGGACTGATCCAAATCTCAAAATACTTTCTAAAATATGCAAACTCTGCAAAATAGTAAACAGTAAACAGTGCTGATGGACAAATAAATTAAATAAAAGATTTTTTTTTTGTGCCACCACTCTGTGAGTTCATTGGTTAAAAGCAAGAGGTAAAACACACAGCACTGCACATAGTAAAAGCACATTTCAAAATAAAAGCATGTAGTATAAAAACAAATGTACAAATCACTACAAAGTGCGTAGTACGTAGTCAAGCTGTGACATATGTTTGGTACAAGCCAAAGCCATAATTTGGGTTCCACTGTGGGTGAGATTTCAAAAGAACATTTAACACATTTTTATAAGACTATGTTTATGATTTCTGTGCCAGGATGACCCAGGAACACAATGATAATGAAATAATAGCTTTAAAGCATTACAGATGAGGCATAAACTTAAAAATCTATTTCAAACATGGAAGAAAGAGTCATGTGAGTCACTATACACTTTAAGAAGAAAGCTGATTGGCTGTTGTGCTTGTGGACAAGAAACATATGCATGTGAATACTACTGATGTACCATAGGGCCTGTCAGAACTAGGAACAAGTTACTTGGTTTAAATACCTATTTCCTCCTTTTGTGGTTTGAAAATTGGTACTCCTGCTTTATTAATGAATCTGAATTATGTGCTGTGCGCAGGTGTAGCTCTAATTGATTATGGTGAAAAATGGAAGGAGCAACGTCGGTTTGCTATAATGACCCTGAAAAACTTTGGTATGGGCAAACAGTCGATGGAGCAGAGGATTCTGAGAGAACTACAGTACACAATCAATAAACTGGAGGAAAACACAGGTGTGTTAATAATTCCCATATTAATACATATTGTTTGGCTTCATTATGTTGGACTGAGAGTCATACTGTGTTCTAGTTGTCAAATTGGAAAAACAATGTGCAGTTTATGTACATTAACACATCGGAAAAAAACTGAACCAATTTATTTATTTAATTATCTAACCTTTATTTAACCAGGAAAGTCCCATTAAGATTAAAAACCTCTTTTTCAAGGGAGTCCTGGCCAAGCGGCAGCAGCAAATAAAAGATACAGTTACACACATTACAAAGAGACAAGAGAACAGGAAAAGACAAACAGATTATGAAAAACAAGTGGATTGTTGTGCATTCAGCCTTGAGACCTCTCAGTTTAGATTTAAAAGCATTCTAGGAAATCTCTGTCAAGTTCCAGTCTTTCTGCAACATATTCCATGCATAAAGTGCAAAGTGAACAAAAGCCTTTTCGCCCAGTTCAGTACGAGAGAAACACGATCTTGTGAACGAATAGAACATGAATCAGCTCTTCTCTGTGACAGTAAGGAACAGATTTTGTCCTCACAACATGAATGCACATAAATTTCCATCACATCCACATGCACCAGAATAAAGTGAATGAATGAAATTGCCTGGACATTTGTGTGTTTTAAAACATGAGCTGCCCATGGACAGTGTGCGTCTCAATCACCTGTTCATAGTGAGGAGCGGCTGTGCTCCAAGTCCAAGTGCAGAGTCCAAAGCTACCAGTCCAAGCTACCAGATAAGCTCCGCATGTGCAGCAGACCCAGGTGTACCACTGGACAGGCTGAGGCCATCATCCCCAAGACAGACCACACTCAGTGGACAGAGCTGATGGAGCAGCCATCAAGCTCAAAGCCAGGATGAATAGTGCTCTGGACCTTTCCCTAGTAGGCTGTGCATGCTGCACGCATTGTAAGCAAATTCAGCTATAGAGCCAAAGCCCAACCTGGAAATGCGGTGCAGAACCAGGCTGTGTGTGTGCTGTGTTTCGAGGGGACACCAGTACTAGCCAGTTGTTCAGGTAGAAGATCCAAATGCCAGCTTGACTCTATGCATTTGATGAAAGTGCACGGAACAAGGGAGTAGCATTGGCGTGACATGCCCTCCTTGAACCCTGTGGTGTGCCCAGAAACACCTACGTAGTTAGCATTAGCATAACTAAATCCAAGAGTCCTACACCTATCCATATCCAAAGGGCAGTGGGTTTCCCGCTGGGCCAGAGAGTGTGGATGATGAAAGCAGGCAGAGCCCAGCAGAGTCTTTGATGGACACCAGTGATGGTGCGCCAGCCCTCAAGATTGGAGCACTCCAGGGACCCCCATCTCAGAAAGCCACTAGAACTGCAGAGACTAAACCACAGGGTACTGTAGTGGACAACTTATTGGAGAATAACACAAATGGTACTGATATTTCTTTTGTCAGAATTGTTCTCAAATGCAGTATAAAGCCACGTTTAATTTTCCAAACCCGAAGTTAGAGATGAAAATGTTTTTATTGACACTTCCAGTCTCTCTAGAACAAAATCCAGTCTCTCTTGAACAACTGGAATGCAGCATTGAACTATTTTACAGTGTTTACTAAAACTGTTCTAGTCATCTATCTTTTGTCATTTAGGTAAAAGCCTGAGTGCTCAAGTCATGTTTCACAACATCGCCTCCAACGTGATCTGCCTTGTTCTGTTTGCAAAACGATTTGAATATGATGATGAATTTATAGTAGAATATGTGAAAAATTTCACTACGAGTAATAGGATAATCAACGGACCTTGGTCTTTCGTGAGTTTTCATATATTTCTATTGAAATATAAATACATAAGTCCAGTGTTGTGATAATCATTTTGTTTTCTTGCAGCTGTATGATAGTTTTCCCTGTGTTCGCCGTTTGCCATTACCATTCAACAAAAGTTTAAAGGCAATGCAGGTAGTATCTAAAAATATATATTTTTTATTTTAGTTCTTAAAAAAAAAAAAATCTTGTTTTTGTACCAAAGGCAGCGAAAAGAATGACTTCTTTTCTAATAAATGAGCACAAGAAGACCAGAGTTCCAGGACAACCTCGGGATTTTGTCGACTGTTATCTGGATGAAATTGACAAGGTGAATACTTTGCACTGTACCTTAAAAACAAACAATTTAAATATTTTTTAATAACAATGGGCAAAATATGGAATAATGTGTCACCCACGATGTGGTAAACTGGTCCTTTCTATGGATGGGATTTTAAAAGATCCTGTCAATATCAATGACACTGCCAAGTGCAGTGGTTCTTAACCTTGTTGGAGGTACTGAACCCCACCAGGTTCATATGCACATTCACTGAACCCTTCTTTATTGAAAAATAAAATAAGATTTTTTTTTCAAATTCAAGACATAGCTATGTTTCACTGGTGCACAAAATGAACTGTGCATTAATATCACTGTTCTAAGAACAAAACCAATACAATGCATGAACTCACAAAAAATTACATTTTCACAAAGACATGACCTTTTTTAATACTACCACACTGAAATGATTTTAATGTTTAACCTTATGTATTCCAATAATGAACTTATTGTATTTATGCCATTTATTATTTTTAACATTTTAACACACACCCATCACCTAATTACCATCAGGTACAATAATAATGAATATTTACTGCAAATCAGTGACTTCTGCTGTTGCCTTTGAGAGACCAGTTCAGAAATGCGGCTTCACCTTCTGCCACTTTCATGTCATTTTCACAGCCAAGTCTGTTCCGTGTCTCATGCCGTGTCTCAATTCACCAAAGTGCCCTTAAATGCGCCATTCGAACGAACGGCGAATTGAGACACACCGTAAATTCGACTAATGCACAAAGTGCATGTTCAAAGTGCGGGTCGAAGTACCTGGCAATAACCTCAACCAAACGTTTCCTGTAGTTGCAGATCAGACCTTCACAGTGATCTGGTGTAACTTTGGACCACTCCTCTTCACAAAACTGTTTCAGTGTTGCAATATTCTTGGGATGTCTGGTGTGAATCCATCTCTTAAGGTCATGCCACAGCATTTCAATCGGGTTGAGGTCAAGACCCTGACTGGACCACTCCAGATGGTGTATTTTGTTCTGTTGAAGCCATTCTTTTGTGGAGTTATATGGTTTGGGTCATTGTCCTGTTGCATCACCCATTCTCTGTGGAGCTTCAGTTGGCGGACAGATGGTCTTAAGTTTTCCTGCAAAATTTCTTGATAAACTCTGGAATTCATTTTTCCATCAATGACAACAATCCGCCCAGGCCCTGAGGCAGCAAAGCAGCCCCAAACCATGAGGCTCCCTCCGCCATGTCTCACAGTGGGGATGAGGTTGTGATGTTGGTGCTGTGCCTTTTTTCCTCCACACAGTGTTGTGTGTTTTTTCCAATAAACTCAATTTTGGTTTCATCTGTCCACGGAATATTTTGCCAGTAGTGCCGTGGAACGTCCAGGTGCTCTTTTGCAAACTTCAAATGTGCTGCAATATTTTTTTTGGACAGCATGGGCTTCCTCCGTGGTCTCCTCCCATGTACTCCATTCTTGTTTAATGTTTTCCTTATTATAATATGTCAACAAAAATGTTAGGATGTGCCAGAGATTTCTGTAAGTCTTTAGCTGACACTCTAGGATTCTTCTTTACCTCATTAAGCATTCTGCACTGTGTTCTTGCAGTTATTTTTACAGGACGACCACGCCTACGTAGCATCAGTGCTGAACTTTCTCCATTTGTGGACAGTCTGTCTTACTGTGGACACATGAACCTCAAGGCTTTTGGAGATACTTTTGTAACCCTTTCCAGCTTCATGCAAGTAAACAATTCTTGATTGTGGGTCTTCTGAGAGCTCTTTTCTGTGAGGCATGGTTCACATCTGGCAGTGCTTCATGAAACCAGTAAACCCAAAACTGGTGTGTGTTTTTAAAGGGCAGGGCAGCTTTCAGCAACACATCCAATATCATCACACTGACTGGACTCAAGGTTGGCTCACTCCTGGCTCTTGGAGAAGTCATTAGGTTAGGGGTTCACATACTTTTTCCACCTTGCACTGTGAATGTTTACATGTTATCTTCAATAAATACATAAAAAACATGTAATGTTTATGTGTAGTATTATTTTAAGCAGACTGTTTTTTTCTATTGTTTTGACTTAGATGAAGTTCAGAGCACATTTTATGACCAATTCATGCAAAACTCCACATAATCCCTCACATACTTTGTGTGTATATCTATATATATATATATATATATATATATATATATATATATATATATATATATATATATATACATACATACATACATACATACATACATACATACATACATACATACATACATACATACATACATACATACATACATACATACATACATACATACATACATACACACATACATACATACATACATACATACACACACACACACACACACACACACACACACACACATATATATATATATTTACAAATATTTTTTTTTTTTTGGCAAAATAAAAGAACAATACACTACATATAAAACCATGCTCTTCAAAATAAAAGCTCTTTTTTTTTTTACAGCGAGCCAATGAGAATACATCATTTTCTTGGGAAGAAATGTTGATAACCTGTCTTCAACTACATACTGCAGGCACCGACACTGCATCAAACACACTGCTCACTGGGTTCCTCTACCTCATGACCAAGCCTCACATCCAAGGTAAGATCATGGACTGTTCAGTTTTGTTTTATAGTGGTCATGTTAATGTTTTTATGTCTTCTCCCCAGAACGCTGTCAGCAGGAGATAGACCGAGTGCTGGAGGGGAAGGACATTGTCACTTTTGAAGACAGACACAACATGCCTTATGTCCAGGTATTGAAATATTATCAGTGCAATGTATTTAATTTTCTTTTTTTTTTGCTCCTTTCCTTAATTTTTATATGAAGAATTGTAATCGAACTGCAGACCTCAAGGAATATATTACTCCTTTTCTCTCTTATTTATACATTTCCTGTTATGCTCCGTCAGGCTGTGGTGCATGAGAGTCTGAGAGTAGCCGACACTGCCCCTCTGAGTCTTTTTCATGAGACCACCAGAGACACAGAGCTGATGGGCTACTCCATTCCCAAAGTAAGGAGGATTAATAAATTACTCTACCTCAATCATTGCTTTAATGGGACTTTTTGATCTCATTCTCTTTATGTAGTCCTACCGTTTTAAAGTGTACATGTCATTAATTTTAGTTCAAGTTTTACTCCTTGTCTAAATTCATCTCAGTTTTTTGCTGTCAACCCCACTTTTTAGATTGATGTCTATGGTAAAAAGTTGTGTATGTGCTAGTAGTATAAAACGTCTGTTTTGTTCCTAGGGCACTATAGTCATTCCCAACCTGTCGTCAGCGCTCAGTGAGGAGGGACAGTGGAAGTTTCCTCATGAATTCAACCCTGCAAATTTTCTCAACGATAAGGGGGAGTTTGTCAAACAAGATGCCTTCCTACCCTTCTCTGCTGGTAGGGATCTGTTGTACTGATACCAGAATGTCCAGTGAGGGAAAATGTAGTGCACCCAAACCACAATGCATTGCTTAATGTGTTTTACTTGCTAAGTGTTCTACCTGCGGTTTCCCATCCAGTTTTGTTCACATGCCTTCGATCTCACATAGCATATTAAGCTCCAAATATTCTGTCTTAAAAGAAAAAAACTTTGCGCATGAGTGAGGATGGCTGAGTGTGAGCAGCAGCAGAGGGACACACGTGCACAGTGCAATTCAAGGACACCCCCGACCCAGCACAACAGCTTTATAGGGCTTTGCAGATGATGAAGAGGATCCTGAAGTTGATGCGTTGTGGGATGAAGAGCCAGTGGAGTCATTTTAGAATAAGAATGATGTGGTCTCTGGTACAGGTGAAGACACAGGCAGCAGAGTTTTGAGATTTGTTAAGCCACTGATTAATCAACTATCAGCCCCCCCTCGGTTGATAAGTAAAGGCATCCTTCACTGAATAACATCTACCCTGGCCCCTTATTGGTTCGCCTATAGTACACCATGTAGACATCTCACGAGCTGAAACCAAGTGCCACTCCGAAGCTCAGGTATCACCATGTTCACAGACACACTGTCCAATCGGGACATCTTCACTGCGATACTGCACATTAGCTCCAATGACATTAAACTAGAACAGTCCGATGTGTTGGAAAGTTACTTCGAATCGGTTATAGACATGGTGCTAAAGTCAGGAAAACAATGAGAAATATCTGGTTCAATTCCATCTCCCAGTTTTGGCGACATGAAATTTATTTGGATCCGCCAAATTCACATCTCACTGAAAGGTTATTGCAGTGCTGTAGGAATTCATTTTGTTGATCATTTTGTGGATTCTGGAAGAGGAATAATATATTGCTTTCATTTCAATAGGGCCAGAAAAAAAAGTTGAGTGACAATGTAAAACTAATGCTGGAATCTGCACCTAATACTGATTGACTCCTTACGCTTAGGAACCCAGAGACTTTGTGATTAGATTCTCAATCTGCGTAAGCACAAAGATGATCATTCAATGCTCTGGCGGTAAGAAGGGATGAAACAGAACACATCACTGTATGCTTTATGAAAAAGTAGGTTGGCCATCGCTATCTGTCAGAACAGAACAACACTGTATAAGATTCATAAGGGACTACTTGCCTGAATATCTCACTTCTCTGTTGAATACAATGGAACTTTTACTACAAAATCTCATGATTTGTCCACGTCTAAAAACTGGCCACACTAGAACTGAAATTGGTTATTTTGTTTCTTAGGAAAGTAATACATTTCAAGGACCTGCAAAACTGGATACATTGGTGCCACTAATCCACTTTAATAATCTGGTGACAGACATTTATAATCACACCAGCACCTGTTTATAATGTTTTAAAAGGACCTCTAGAGTTGTTTGTTTTGTTTGCCTTTATTGCACCGTATTTTAACACGGTGCTCATGAAAAAGAGAGTCTAGTACCCTCATTGGGCTCTTCCTGTATAAATAAAGATAAAAGACAAAATGCAATTTTTGGTGATCAGTGGAGGCAGACTGTATAGGAGGCTATTGCAGTAGTCAAGTCTGGATGAAATTAAGGCATGGATGAGGATGTCATGATGTGATGAGACGGATGTGAGGTTTAAATGAGAGAGTGCGGCCAAAGATGAATCTAAGGTCTAAGGGGAAGGAGTGACAGTCTGGCCATCCATGGAAAGACTGAAGGGGCTGATGCTGATGAGTTCTGATTTAGTTAGTTTTAGAACTACTTGTTTTTGTTTTCTATCTTTGTCCAGGTCCTCGGGTGTGTCTGGGAGAAGGCCTGGCCCGTATCGAGATTTTCCTCATCTTGGTGACTCTTCTGAGGAAATTTAGGTTCATTTGGCCTGAGGACGCAGGAGAGCCTGACTATGAGCTGGTGTTTGGCCTCACCATGGCCCCCAAACCATTCAACATGAAAGTGGAGCTGAGAGCTGCACAATGAAGAATGTATTTGATCTCAAAAATGTACTCTGGAAATGAATACCACATTATATTTTTGTAATACAAAATTTTCACAATTTGTTTTAAATCAATAGCTTCATTTACTTCAGCCCTAATCAAACATACCAAATAACGTATCATATGTTTACATTTTAACCCTTAATGCCATTTGTAAGGCAAAAATGAAAAAATGTAAATTCTTTCAAGTCATTTAATTTTTTTGTGTGGGGATAATCAGAGGCTGGGGGGTAGTGCCGTAAAATCAGCATTGATTTGGATGTTTTTAATAAATAATCGCACCTGTAGACCTTCATTACAAAAATGTACACTTTAAAATTAATAAAGGTAGGCATCCAGTTTTTGTTTGCATCTTTGTTTACTTCATCCCAAAATATACCATGTTGTTCTATCAGTTTAAACTGTGTAATCCCTCAGTCGTCCAGGTCTGATCTATACAATTTAAGCCCTATATACCATTTTAGTTGTAAAACTATTTTGGCTAAAACACACATATTTAGTGAATTTTGTGCAGAGATTATCTGAGGCTGAAAAGGCATGTTGTGTGTATGTTTAAATACATGCATCTGTGTGTGGGGGGGTGATGGAGGGGTAATATTTCTATTTTGCAAAAATATATGAAAATGTAAACATAATGCTTGAAATGGTGGAACCACAAAACAGAGAAAATCTCCAAACCCTCAAAAACTGTAAAATATTACCATTAAAACTTCTGTTTTTTATTACTTTGATTTCAAATATAAAAAAATCTGTATAATTAATTTATCATTGGTAGCATAAACAATGAAAGATATATGCACCTGAAAATTCCCAAATGTTCAGACTACAACATCAAAATCTCACCAAATGCCTCTAGTAGGACATCCTTGCATTTGAGGGCACACACTCGATTTTTCTACTCTTAATGTCTGATGCCTGACGCAAATACCCCAGGTGTTAACCGTTGTTTTTTTTTTTTATTAACCAACTATCACATAAAAGACATTAAATGTGTATTTTTCTATAGCCCAAAATCACAACAGCAGTCGACTAGCAGGGCTTGATTTAGGCAACAGAAAGTTAGAAAATCAAACAGTCACACACTCAGTTAATAACAAAACCAACATTCACAGGAAACAGGGAAAGATAACTGATAGATAGATAACTGTGCCAGTGCCACGATGTGCACTGACCCAGAAGGACCAGACAGCAGGTAAATTGGTAACAGGTTCATTACAGGAAGGTGAGAATTTGATATCTTGCAGGTGGAGCAGGTTTGTGGCAGTAAGCAGGTTACAAGGCAGGCAGAATGGTACCTGGCACCAGAATAAAGGAGGGAAAAAAATATGATGAGTGGATGAGGAGCCATACTTCTCATACTGCAGCTGATAAGGAGTTGAATGGAGACAGGTGTGCCAGCAGCCAAGGCAGTCCCAGGGAGGACACAGCAGGGAAGGAGGAGAGGGAGAAGGGAGAAAGGCAAAACCAGGAATGGATCCTGACAGCCAGAGCATCTCAAGTCCTTAGACCCTCTTTCTCGGCAAGAAAAAAAATAAAAAATAGAAATAAAAATTCTGTGGGAAAAAGAGAAACTTAAAGGAGAACCTGAGTGAAGGACAAATCCACTCCCACAGATGGGCAGGATGTGTTGCAGATGTGTCCAGGACTGACGTGCAGATAGAGTTCATGTTTGTAGAGCCAGAGGCCACTCAAGACAGAGCAGTTGAGGGAAATCATCCAGGATAAGGTAAAGGTCAACCAACCAGGTATTGGATGTGTGTAAAGGTATGTACATTTAAGCAGTGGTGAGTGTTAAGGGGAGCCTGTAAGAATACATGTGCTTATGTGTATGGCTTTATGGCGTTTTAGAATATTATTTGAACAATGTGACCCTAGGTAATATCTGATTAATTTATTTTTGGTCAATTTATCTCAGGTTGATCCGTATTTCATATGTCAGGGATTACATGTGTACATTTGTATTCATGCTATATCCTGGCACCAGCATCAGTCCTATGACTTTCGTCTAGGTTAATGTAATGTTATTTACGGCACCTGTACAAATAAAAGCATACTTTAACGACGGGTGCTCAAAAGGTCAGGTCAGTACAGAAGTGTGTTTGCAGTTTGTCATTTATTAACTGAACTTCTCATTAATATATTGACAAAGCATGGCATGTCCAATAGGATCCCCAAGCCTCACAAATCCTTGGGTCCTCAATATAGTAATCTAAGAGAAAAGCTCTCTCATTGCAGCCTGGAGGTGTTGTTCAAGGCTTGTAGGTTTGATTCCTAACCGCCCGTCTCTCTGTAATACAGCCTATACAGGGACAAGATTTCTAGATGCAGTGCAGTGACTATATGCTGCATCTGTGCTGCATCTTTTGTTATATTTTGGAGAGAAAATTAAAACAAAAAGTAATTACACAATAGAGCAAAATGTAAAATTTACACATCATTTTTTTTTTTTTTTTTTAGCTATCAGTGGTAGGTGCTTCATGTCCTAGATAGATGGATGGGCAAACTGATTAAACATAAGCTTTTGGTGTTTCACAATATTTTGTACAGCTGATCTGTTTTTTATATAACGGGTGCAGGGTCCACTATCACTGAGGTTTAAGCAAACTCTTTTATGTATATTTTTCCTCTAGTTCTTGTCTCACTCTTTCACCATGTTTGTGTCTGTGCTGCTCCTGTGCATATGTATCTGCTTTTTGTTGGTTCAGTTCAGGTCTCGACGGCCCAAAAACTTCCCTCCTGGACCCTTCGCTCTGCCGGTTTTGGGGAATGCACTCAACCTGGCTGTGGACAATCCTTTGGGCTACCTTGAAATGGTTTGAAAGCTACTCAAATTTAGGTTGAAAATGCTGTATTTTTATGTTGTTTTAATGTTCGCTCAATAATGACACATGTAATGCCAATGTCAATAACACGTATCCATTTTGGCACTGGAGGTTTAGAAACACCGATTACATGTGTAACAAGATGTGATGACTGAAAATGTTTGTTTCCAGCTGAGGAAGACTTACGGGAACGTCTACAGCCTGTACATAGGGCCCAGAGTTGCTGTGGTAGTGAGTGGGTCCCAGGCTCTGAAGGAGGCTCTGGTTAACAAGGCTGTGGACTTTGCTGGACGACCTCAGGACATGTTCATGAATGATATCACCGAGAGAAGAGGTACTGTGTACTGATAGTAAACAAAAATGTGATTGTTCCTTAAAGTATGTATTTTCCTACCATTAAGAAACCATCATACCAAAAATAATGACTAAAACCAAGTATGAGCTGTAAATGAGATGTTCCACTGTGTTTGCTCAGGTGTTATTTTTGTTGATTATTGTCCTGCCTGGAAAGAGCACCGTCGGTTTGCTTTGATGACCATGAGAAACTTTGGTTTGGGCAAACAGTCAATGGAGGAGAGGATTCTGGAAGAACTACAGTACACCATTGAAAAACTGGAGAAAAGCACAGGTAAAATGCCTTTAAGGTGATGTATGTACATGTCATTAAATTTAAACATATTACGTCTTCTTGACTTTAATCCCCTTGTAAACATGCTAATAAGTAAGTCCTTAAGCTACATAAATTTTATGTGGATACAATTTGACCACAGAGGTTTGTTTTATTAAAAGTTGGCCAAAACTTTTACCTGTGACACAATAATCAGAGCAAAATTCAAACTGAGCATTTTTGTGTGCTCAGAGAAGACAACTTTGGATTAATAGATTCATAAAATAAGCGTGAATAAAGCACACGTTATCTTCAAAAACATCCATGGAGTTGTATTTTGCTTCAAAGTGGGACTCAACACCTTAACTGCACCCACAGCCACAGTCCAAACTCTTTAACTGGGCACTGCCTAGAGGACTAAAGGGGAGTGAGGGGGGAGGAGAGGAGAGTCTGGAGGACCAAATGGGTGGGATCTGGAAATATGAGGAACAGTGTGAAAGCCTGACAGGCACACAGCCGCCCTGCAGCAAGGTTTCTCTAAAAGGTCTCTCATCAGAGGTGAAGCTTGACATGTCAGTGGCCTCTAAAAATGTAATGGCCTTTGGAGGCAAGTCTGGCTTAATTTTAGATCACAAAACTTTGCACTACAAAAAAATGCTACTAAAAAACAATGTACACAGTTAAGCAGTTAATTTACCGTTTATTTTATTTTATTATAAGTTAAAGTTGAACTACATTAAAATTATATTATATGTTCAGCTTAAACTCTGCATTCTACAGGTTGGTTTTCTGTATTGGGCAGTGTTACCAATAGATGCTGCTAGAAACTATGAACTGAACAACTCAAATTTACAACAACTTAAACGTGAGTGTTTTTTCGGTGCAGGACAGTCTCTGAGTGCTAACGTTATGTTTCACAACATCGCCTCCAATGTGATGAGCCAAGTTCTGTTAAACAAACGATTTGACTATGAGGATGAGTTTAACAAAAAGTATGTGGACAGTTTCATCACGGTAAACAAGATGATCTATGGACGCTGGAGTTTTGTGAGTTTAATTAAATTCATATTTCTGTATGACACTAGTCCATATGTAATGTGCAGTAATCATGTCTTTTTGCAGCTCTATGATAGTTTTCGGTGGGTTCGGTGCTTTCCTCTACCATTCAAAAAAGGATTTGATGCAGTCCAAGTAAGCTAGAAAAATAAATGCATTACAAGCACTTCCAAGTGTTAATATTTTGTTCTTGTGCCCCAGACGCTGAAAAGCATGACTTCCTCTGTAATAAATGAGCACAAGAAGACCAGAGTTCCAGGACAACCTCGAGACTACATCGACTGCTATCTGGATGAAATGGACAAGGTGGATACTTCATCAAATCTTCTCAAACATGCACTAACTTTTTTCCATCATCTGGAAAACCAAATGAAGGGAATTCTGTACAAGAATATTTTAAGTTTTTCCAACTTTTTGTAAAAACCACAGCAAGATCCATTTTACGTATGATGCAGTTTAACAACAAACTGAACTTAGTAACTTTAGAGATAGAGCTGGGTTGGAGTTCAGTATTGATAGTGGTGTTGTTGGCAGTGTTCACTGACTTAACAAAGACGTTTGACACTGTGAACCATCACACGCTACTACAAAAGCAACACTCATTTTAATCAATCAAAATTAACTCTAAACTGGTTAGTCTTATCTGGCTTTGAGAAATCAGTGTGTCCAGCATGTACATTAATGACTTGCCCAACATTTGTCTGTCTAATGTAGTCTGTGAGATGATGCTGATGATGCTGTTGTGCATGTTCACTCAAAAAACAAACAGCAAACTGCACAGGACTTGTCAGTTGCTATGTCAGAGGTAGCAGGCGGGCTACAAAATTCACAACTACATCAAAATCTCAAAGTTAGTATGTTCTTTTTCAAAAAAGCCTGGCATGGATAAAGACCCAGAGGTATGCCTACTTGGTACAAAAGTATCTGGAACTTACACTGGACCAACAACTGTCGTTTAAACTAAACATGTCAAAAGAAAAGAAAATTAAATCAAATATAATTCCTCACTCTACTTTCATCATATAAAAAATAATATGACAACTAAGTCTGCGATTATGTATTTAAATTCAATGATTTTACCTCACCTAAATTATAGCATTACAAGTTGAACTTTGACCAGCAAAACTACTCTTAAATTAGCTGAAACTATTTATAAAAAAGCAAGAAAAGTAAGTAAGTAACTTTAGCAGTACAGACAGATTAGCTACCCAGCACTTTAGGAATTGCATATTTTTTGTACTTTTCTGCAGAGAGTTGACACATCGTTTTGTCCAGAGGAGCTGCTGATGTCATGTATCAATCTTCACACAGCAGGAAGTGACACTGCGTCTAACACACTGCTCACTGGATTCCTCTACCTAATGACCAAGCCTCATATCCAGGGTAAGATCATAGACTGCTCAGTGGTGTTTGTGTTAATGTTATTATAACTTCTCCTCAGAGCGCTGTCAGCAGGAGATAGACAGAGTCCTAGAAGGAAAGGACTGTGTCACTTTTGAAGATAGACACGACATGCCTTACGTTCAGGTATATCATTTTGATGTGTGTTGCTTTGATCGATTTCTGCCTCATGTCTGAATGTCCTGACATCCAAAGTTTGCAGTTCATATTTCAGTCTTTTCATAAATTCTTCTGGATGTGTTTAAAATGGGACAATGCAAAGCTTGTCAGGAAAAATCATAGTTCACAAATTGTTCAGCTCTAAATTCAAGCAGTTACAACACTAGATTGTTCCCACAGTATTTTTTTCAGTATCAGTATTTTTTTTCCCATAAAATTGGGCAAAATCAGGCCGTGAACAACTTGGTTTATATCCCAGTAGTGTTCCTTTTTTCACATATGAATCTCTTGCTTTGTCAGGCTGTGTTGCATGAGATCCAGAGAATGGGAGACACTGTCCCTCTGAGTGTCTTTCATGAGACCACCAGAGACACAGAGCTCATGGGCTACTCCATTCCCAAGGTAAGACACATTTACTCTTGGTGTCTACAAGATTAGCTAAATAAGTAAATTCTTATTTCCAGACAAAAATTTAAATATATAAAATATATACTCCTTTTCCAGTTTCACAATATGACATGGGACATTGTAGTGTTCATAATAGAACACTAAGAGGATATTCTAATGTTAGTTATAATTGTGAATGTAAGAACATGTGCAGGACAGTGTACTGTGGCTGTTAATCACTCTGTAGCCACGCCCCCAGTTTCAGTTTCATACTTTTGTTTCAATCTTAGGGCATCACAATCATCCCCAACCTGTCATCAGCACTCAATGAGGAGGGACAGTGGAAGTTTCCTCATGAATTCAACCCTGAAAACTTTCTAAACCACAAGGGGGAGTTTGTCAAACCAGACGCCTTCCTCCCCTTCTCTGCTGGTGCTGTACTGTAGCCTGATCCATACAATCACTTATCCCAATCTTATCTCTAAATCTTTGTTTTTGATAGGTCCACGAGTATGTCCTGGAGAAAGCCTGGCCCGTATGGAGCTCTTTCTCATTATGGTCACTCTTCTGAGAAGGTTTCGGTTCATTTGGCCTGAGGATGCAGGAGAGCCTGACTATGAGCTGGAGTTTGGAATCACTTCGATGCCTAAACCTTATAACATGAAGGTGGAGCTGAGGGTTGCACAGTGATGAGTTTGTGTGTTTGTGGTTTACTATGTGTAACCACTATTATCATTTTTGTTAGTTGGGCTATAGTTTATGGCAATCAGTGCATTAAGACTGTACACATACAAAACTGAGCTGCCCATGGAGCTTGCATATCAATGAAAAAACACATATTTGGCTGAAGTAAAATGAAATGTTTTTGGCAAAAGTAGGTAAAAAGTAAGGTAATTGAGATATTAATTATTTCATTAAACAAAATTGAAGAACAAAATAAAACATTTTTAAACAACAAAAAAAGAGTTCAGTTCATTCCTTTGCTAAAGTTGTGTGACTGTGTGAGAGAGCGCAGTTCATTCCTTTGTTAGGATCTAGTCCAGTTCAAAATAACACAAATTCAGATTACAGTTTGTAATCACGCAAGTACATAATCCACGTACCTACCATACCTCAGAAGTAAATGGTGTTTACCTGGGGGAGGTGCTTCTGGGTATAAAAGCAGGGCAAGCCAGTCTTTCCGGGAACGATCAGTGTAGCCGGGTATACGTGGGATGTTTCCTCAGTTACTTAATTAAAAATATCTATACTTATAGAGACAAGCAGATCACACCCTCAGGCAGAGTTATAGGTCCATGCATGTTTTTCAGGGCAATAAAAACAATCAGGGCATGAATGCATGTAATATGTTTAATGCCATAATGAGGAACATTTTTGGCAAAGCAATAACATGGAGACAAGCAGTTGGCAAATGCCCCATCAGAAAAGTTACATGATGTGGAGAACTTGTAAGATCAGAAACCTCCTTAGGGCACTGTCACAATAAATGTACAAGATCCTCTGTGCAAATGTATGATTTCTAAACAAGACATGTTCTTAAACGATGTCAGAGAGGAGAGGTAACGCTAAGCTAGGTTTGAGACTCTTTTCATCCAAGTCAAAAATTAATATGGTCTACAATACTAACATTTTCAACATGTTTGTATGTTCTGAGCATATTAATACTATGCTCTGCTGTAGGTGTATCGCTTTGCTTTGATGACAATGAGGAACAGTTAATGTTCTGGAAGAACTACAGTTCACCATTGATCATCTGGAAAAGAATGCTGGTGAGTAATTGTGAGAGTAAAGAGCACAGAATGCGCTCTCTCCCTCTGCTAGTCTAAAACACCATCTTATGGTAAAGTGAGCTCTGCTCTCTTCATGTGCAGTTTTTGAACAAAGACTGCATAGTAAAGGCCAAAATCTGTCAACTGGACAAAAACTTGTAGAAGTGAAGACATTTTGCTGCTCATCCAAGCCGCTTCTTCAGTTCTGGTCAGATCGCTGGTGGCCACTGCCTCATATCAGTTTCTGTATGTAGGCTAGGTCTATTGAGCTATACTAAGTGTGCACTGTGCCTGATACATATTTAACATATTCATACACTCCTTAATGGGTGTTTTTTACATCTATTGGCATCCTGGCTAGCTCTGTTGTTCTTTCTGTTTTCTTTTGGTCTGAGGATGGAGTGATATATGGGGGGAAAGATGATGTCCAAGACCCCCATTCCTGTTCAAGGAACAACTTTTTGTCCAGTTGACAGATTTTATCTTTGGCTTTTACTATGGATCCGACCTGGACAACTGAGGGATTACACAGACAACAATGTATCCAATGAACCAGCCTGATATACAAAACACCATAAACAGAGGTGGGTAAGTGACTAAGTTATATTTACTCAGTTGCATTTATTTGAGTAACTTTTTCCACTTTAAATAATACATTAGCTTTTTACGTTGCGACAGTTACTCTTAAAGTTACTCTTACTTGAGTAGTCGTTTCCCAAATACCTTTTCACTCATGCTTGAGTAATTTCTTGAACCAGTACTTTGTACTTCTCCTTAAGCAAAAGTATGTGGAAGCAACATTAATCTTACTTGAGTACAATATTTGGCTATTCTACCCACCCCTGATTATAAATGATTTTGAAAATGTTTACAGCAGATTTACAGAGGATAGAGCTCATCTCAAAATATATTTTCCATATGCTATTTGGCCCTTTATATTCAGCCTTTACTTCGCTCTACGTAAACCAAATCATTAGAATGAATCACTGACCAGCATCAGCATACTGCTATTTTTGTAACAATGATGCCATCATGTGTTCATTTGAAGAAACTATAGTGAGAGAAGAATGGCTGGGTGCATCTGAGGTGAGAGCAGTGCTGTGTAGCTCTACAGCGCCTCTACTGAAAAAAATGTAACAAATTTACAAATAAAAGTTAAAGTGCGTATGGCAGGTTATGCACATATTCATATTTGACAACATTAAGACATCATCACAAGCTCTTATAAAAAAAAAAAAAATCAAGAGGGTCACAACAGCAATAACTACAAGTATAACAGTATAAAAACATATAGAGGGCCTGCCAAAGAAATTTAAAAATTCTGGACATTCTTTTCTTGGTTTCTGATGCATTTTAATGTGTTCCAGTTGACTTCAGTGAGCTTTCATTTATCAATTCTTTGTCATAAAATGCAGGATTGGATAGAGTAGCTAAAAAATGTACTTAAGCAAGGGTACACTTCCTTCAAAATCATATCACTCAAGAAGTACAAATTAGTGGTCTAGGTTAAGAGTTGCATAAGAGAAACAGCTTGGGCATATCACACACATCAGATTTATAATCATCACATCATCTGGACAGAACATTAAATAAGAGGATTTTAGGATCACATTATTTTTATGTTTATTGTCAGGCTTTGGATGCTAGATTTCGCCTAAATGTGCATATTAATGAGTAGGATGCACAGATACCGATACCACTATCGGGTGCCAGTACTCGTACACGTCAGTGGGCTGCCGATACAACTGTAACTGTGCTGCCTCTTGTTAGACGCTCTCAGCTTGAGGAGTGAGCTCTGAGCAGAGCTCTGCCCACAGGTGACCATAACGCTGCACATTAAGCGTGTAAGCGTGTAATCATATGTGACTGTCACATTAAATACACAAATATTTTGCACTCTTTTTATAGTTCACAGAGGATATCAGCTCAGTGCTTGTGTTTACTATTGTAGCATGCTAACGTTACTAAGTGGCGCAATTTAGGTTCAGAGCTTTCAAAAGAGTGTGGCCGTGATAAAAGTAAGACAACACAGACTGTTGTACTAACAGTGGCTGGTAGCAGTTAGGTCGTTAGCAGTTAGGTCGTTAGCAGTTAGCTCGTTAGCAGTTAGCGCGTTAGCAGTTAGCGCGTTAGCAGTTAGCGCGTTAGCAGTTAGCGCGTTAGCAGTTAGCTCGGAGGACCGCCGTCGGCAAAGAGGAGGTGGTAAATATTAAAGGCAGATACTTCTCTAAATAAATTATGTTGGAATTAAGTTGGAAATAAGATTAGAATTACAAGATGAAAAATTAGGCTATAGTTAAAAGAAATCCTGGTTTTGGTATCTTTACTCGGTATCGGCAAGTACTCAAAATGAAGTACTTGTACTCGTTTAGTAAAAAGTGATATCGGTTAATCCTTATAGGAGCATTCACAACATTCAGGAGTTGTTCACAGGTCGTTCTTTCGTCCAGCATAATCAACGACACAGAAGCAGTGACCTGCTTTAGCTACACTCACATCATCTGATGTTTAGAGACAAAAGGATCAAACACAACCAAAAACAGCCAGTGTAATAAACGCACTCACCTGCTGTCCTCTGAGGTGTGTCCTGTCTGTCCTCGGTCCCTCTGAGGTGTGTCCTGTCTGCACAATTTTACACGTCCAGCCTCAGGTTCAATGGTGTAAAATGGTGGCATATTTCCAGTCTTCTCTGAAAAGTCCCTCTTTCCCCAAAACGATCTTCCTCTGGGCTCTTCATGCATTGTTCCATGCTTTAGGTAAACTGAACTTCTCTAACTTTTAGTCTTTTAGTTTGTAAAACACTCATTGAAATGTTCCTCTGCTGTCTCCGCACACCCACAGCACACCTGGAGGGGAGGGGTCCTTCACACCGGCGTAAACATGTAGCTGTCCACTCTACTGCCCGATTAAAAACAAATGTAGGCAGCACATATCTAGTTACTGGAAATAAAACACATCTAATTGTTTAAGAGGGATATTTAGACTAGCATAAACACCCGAGTGATATTTAGTTTTGAGAGAAAAACTTTCCAGTCATTATTTTCAATATAAATGTATGGGCTCTTGGGGGCCCTCTGGTGGCCTCGGGGCTCCAAGCATCTGTTTATAGGCTGGCCCGGCCCTGCTGATTAGAGCTGCTTATTCATTTCTCTTAACTTCATTAGCTTTAAGGTTTAACTACAATTCTGCCTAAACTATTTTCTAGTTTTGTAATTTTGGTGAAATCTTACTTCAGGTTGGACAAGGGTGTCAGATGTGATATATTTAGAGTTGTGTTACCTAGCAATCATGTTAACAAGAGCCAAAACTTGTAAAGTAAAAATTAATTACACCTTTAATTTAAATCACAGTTGAAAGAAAAATACGTTCCTTGTGTAACTTGTCCTTGCATTTTGGATGGAATTGGTGACTGCTGATGACATGTTTAAAGAGATTTTGTTTTTGAATTCACTGCTGCAATTTTGTTTTGTTTTTGAGTGGCACAAACTGCTACTTGATTGATGCTAAATTATGATGGAGGTATTATCCCATCAAACCAAGTCAGAATTAGAAAAATATATTTATCTGTCAAATACACCTTAAGGTTAAGCTGGATCCATCAGTATTGAGGCGTACCCTTTGATCACCTACCGCCTTTTGAAACACTCTGCTGTAGTTTAGCAAATAGGGCCCCTCCTCCCACACAAAGTTTTGCACCAGGCCACCACAAAACTACAAACCGGCGCTGAACCGCTCCCTTCCCATTCTTAAGCCTCTACTGGATTTCCTCCCCTTTATAACACAGACAGCTGAATATCACAGGAGGCGAGGCTTAACGAACTGTTTTGAACTTTCCCCAGTCTCTCTTTGCACAGGGCTGACTTCACTGACCGACTCTCCTCTTTCCTCTTTTCTATCTCCCGTATCTCCCGTATCTCCTGTCACCATGGTTACCTCCCTGCTGCTGTTGGGTATATTTCTGGGCTTCATCATCATGCATCTCAAGCCTCGACGACCCAAGAATTTCCCCCCTGGACCCACTGCGCTGCCATTTTTGGGAAACATGCACAATTTGAGCCCAAGTAACCCTCTGGATGACATAGAGAAGGTATGAAAACACACACTGAAGTTATTATATTCTACAAACTGTACAACCCATGGTTTTACATGTTTTAGTACTTCAAATATCTTTCGACTGTTCATATAGTTTTTGTATTTTTTTCTTTTCTTTACTGAGATTTTATTAGGTGCACTTTCAAACTTTTGCTGGTGTCACTCGCTTGTCTTCAAAGAGATCGACAGGTTTAATGCCATACTGTGGAACATCTCAGGAAAAAACTATGCAATTACCATGGAGACCAGCATGTGGCGAGCATCAGAGAACTTAGATAGTTCAACTTTAATGGGAAAATAATCCTTTCATATTTGCTTTTGTTTTGCAGCCAAACCTTTGGGCAAATTCCACATTCTTCCCAACTGTAATGCAATGTGTGTAGGTTTTTTTTGAATGCTGCTACTTTACGTAACAGTTGCTAGAATGCACAGTTTTGTTTGTTTTGGCTTTCGTAGTCCTGCTTTAACATGCACAGCGCTGTTTGGCCCGGCCCACGTATCCTCAAATGCTCCCTTCCACTTCCCACTTCCTGCAGATGTCAAACTTAAACAAACTGCTTACCAGAAATATCCCAAATCAGATTCAGACCACACATGTTTCTTTCAAGCTCTGTTGGATCAAATCTCAAAAGACTTCAAACATTCACTGGGTTTCTGGTGCATTATGTAACTTTTGTTTGAGCTGGTCTCTATGGAGATATTCTTGTTTTGCTTGCAAAGCTCACACTATCGGATTAAACGCAGATAATACTATGTCATTATGGATGGCTTTATTGCTCAAAAATACATCGAAAACATCCCTTCTGATCGTGAGCAAGGTCGCCTCTCCGCAGATCTGACCTATAACTTGGCCTGTTGGCACCGCCTGCTTGTGGTGGGGATGGAGATAAGTTTAATGCCATGCTGTGGAACATTTTGGGCAAAGGAAACAAGCAGGTAGTGTTGCACCTTTTAAACTTTCAATGTATCTCAGTTGTAGCTCATGTGGTCAGGCAAACTCCCAAGAACCCAAAGGTTGACAGTTCAATCCCCCCCAGTTCAATGGCTGATTGCAGACTGTCTGGGGGCGTGGTCTTATGCTGCTCTTATCCTCCGTTTCAGCTCAGTGCAACCTCACCTTTGGTTGCCGTGGTATCGTTTTGCGTGTTTGTTTAAGTGGCCAGTTTATCAAGTCCTCATTTTGTTGACTTATTCAGGTGTGGGGGAAACTACTGAAATGTGCCATTATGAAAGAATAAGATTAGAATCCTTGTGATCTTTCTGTGTACTTGGGGGGAGTATTTTTGTTGCCTCACTACAGATATATTGTAAAAACAGTTATCTTCCGTGAACCAGGAAGTAATGCTGTTGCACTGTTAGCGTACTTGTTGCTGTTACCATGCACTTTGGCCTCTGAAAGCTCTCTGAATTTTATGTATTTACTTTTGTTTGCTCAAAACCAAATCTTGAACTCAAAAACTTTAGTCAGGACATGCATGGTAAAAATAACTCCTCAAAACCTCAAAGTACTTTTTACTTTTCAGTCCAGTTCAAAAATGTAGTGGAGTCGAAAGTACAAATACCTGCTCTCAAATGTAGTGAAGTAAAAGTAAAAAGTATCCAGTGTAAAATGTTCTTAAGTGCAGATATTGAACAAATGGACTTTAAGTACAGTACTTTACTACTTTTACTTTACTTTCCACCACTTGATAGCTGTCTTTAGAGTATGAATCAAGTAGTCTCCAGCTCCTTTAAAGTGAGATAGATTCCCAGCTCTGACAGTTTGCCGAATGTCTCTCCTCACTCTTTACTAACCCTGAAACAAACTTAAACAGTCCAATCTGTGGAGAGGCGAGCAGATTAGAACAAATTGCTAATGCTTGTTTCTTGGTTTTGTGTCGTTTCCAGTTGAGGAGGACTTATGGGAACGTCTACAGCCTGTACATGGGGCCCAGAGCTGCTGTGGTGGTGAGTGGGACCCAGGCTCTGAAGGAGGCTCTGGTTACCAAGTCCGTGGACTTTGCTGGACGACCTCAGGACATGTTCATGAACGACGTCTTAGAGAGAAGAGGTAGGTGCCAAACAGTTTAGGCTATGGGCCTCAGTGGGTGAGTTCAACTGTTGGAAATTTGAATTATTGAGATTTAAAAAGCAAAAGGCTTATCAACTATGGAGTAACTCATGATCATAACACAATTACAATAAAGCTAAAATAAACTCTAAAAGAAAAGAATACTAATGAGGGCTATTTATCACTTTGCAGTTTATAGAATGTCATATATTCCTGGGTTTCAGACGACATCACAGCATTCAAAAGGCCAATAATATACAGCTATACAGATGGGGGCAGCTAGAAATAATGTAGCTATAATACAATTCTTTGTTGTAATACAGGAGGTGGTTCATTCTAGTCCAGCGGTGGGGCAAACTTTTTGAGACATGGGCCACAATAGGTTCTAAAATTTGACCGAGGGGCCGGGTCAGGATATATAATATATATGCATATCTTACATTAGAGTTTTAGCCTGTAACATGTAGCAAGGCATAAATATGCAAGGCTCATACAAAATGTTTTCCAAATGCATTAATTAAATCTGTAAATTAGCTGCCAACCTCTGAGCCGTAGCCGCCCGTTCGACTGCTTGCTAGCGAAGTTGGCATACTTTGTAGTAAAATGACGGCTGATATTATATTCTTGAAAACTGCAGTTTCTTGGCATATTAGGCATACAGCCTTTGATTTGACTTAAGCGGTGCTCACTATCCACTTTCCTTTTCTCTGATAAGCGTATTTTTGTAGAAGGGCTGATAAGAGAATAAGAGTAATACACGTGAACAAGGTTGATGTAGCTGAAGTGCGCCATATTTTGGGGAAACATTGGCATTATAGGGAAAAGGTACATTGAACAAGATTTACCTTTACCTTTATCTCATGACAAAGCACAATGTAATCAATTGTGAAAACTGTCCTTTGCCCCCCATTTGGGAGTACGACATCATTAATTTTAGAATCTGAAAACCACTAATGGGCTGAATTATTTTACCTTCTTTTATGGAAAATCAATACAACTTTCAATTTGTTACACATTTATGGGGTATTAACTGCTAACATGTAACATATTTAGGTCACCATATTGCCTTTTGTTGTTTTGAAAATTCTATATTATATTAAGTATTAACATGTTCAATAAGTTTCACTTTTTTCGCTCTCCACGCTAAGTCACATCCCCTTCAGATCACTATCGCAGTACAATCAGCGTGCATTTCGCTAATGAAACTACTGCATATCGCATTAGTTTTGTCAAGTTGTACATCCTGCCTTTAAATGTATGGAAAGTTGTCGCGTATGCCGAAGATTTGTGGGCTCAGTCTTGGACAAAATTGTACTGCTAACCATAAGAAGGTTTGAATAGTGCCTGGAAGAGACTGCAAAATTACTCATACATGAATGACATATAAAACCTCTTCGGGCATGCTTTTGATGAAGGAACAATGTTATAAGATGCTTGAAAGCTCCTATTTGCATAATACCCCCTGTTTAAATGACGGGGCACTCTAGCCTCGGATGTAAGACAGAGCAGGTTAACTCAAAACACAACTTTGAGTACGCTAATGATGCAAGAAACACCTTTATAACAGGATTAAATGCCCATTCAAGTCGATTTTACACCGTACATCTCCTTAAACTGGAGCACTGTTTTAGGGATTGTTCTGGCTGACTATGGTCCGGCCTGGAAGGAGCATCGTCGCTTTGCTTTGATGACCATGAGGAACTTCGGAATGGGAAAACAGTCGATGGAGGATAGGATTCTGGGAGAAATACAATACACCATAGACTTTCTGGAAAAAAATGCTGGTGAGTGAATGTATTTCAAGTCAAAAAAAGAACAACAATTTATAGATTTTGCCACTAAACGGTGCGATGATCCCACATTTCTGTATTGTTTTCATTCAGGTAAAACTTTGAGCCCTAACGTAATGTTCCATAGTATTTCGTCCAACGTGGTGTCCCTGGTTTTGTTTGGCACGAGGTACGAGCATGACGGTCCTTTCATGACTAAACTCGTGAACAGCTTCGATGATGTAAACAAGACTATAAACGGACCCTGGGCTTTTGTAAGTTACCGTCTTTTTTTTTTTTTTAAACATTTTATAGTAGCGTGACTTTAATGTATTATGGTAATCAATATGTTCTTCACAGCTGTATGATTCTTTTCACTGGGTGCGATACTTGCCTTTACCATTCACCAAAGCTTTTAAGGCAAGACAGGTATGGGTTGTGCACTGCAGATTGCCTTCACATAAAGTTCAAATGAAATGTAATTTTAATGTAATTTTCACATTGTGGATCTGATTTTTTTAATGCATTTCAGACAGTAAAAGATATTATTGTTCCGATCATAAATGAGCACAAGAAGAACCGAGTGCCGGGCGAACCGCAGGACTTTGTAGACTGCTACCTGGATGAACTGGAGAAGGTGAGTTGAAGCTGATAAAACTGTAACTGATAGAACAGATACGAATCGTTTTAGTTATTAATGACTTACTCTTTACGTAATTAACAGAGAGGTGACGACGGCTCTTCGTTCTGTCCAGAGGAACTGTTCATGTTCTGTCTTAATCTTTATGGAGCAGGGACTGACACCATATCCAGCACTCTGCTCACCGGATTCCTCTACCTCATGACCAAGCCTCACATCCAGGGTAAGATCATGTGACCTACACTCAAAGTTAGTCGTAGTAATAGTACTAGTAGTAGTGGTAGTAACTTTAGAATAATAATATAGTAGTAGCAGTAGTATATAGTAGTATTTTTATGTCTTTTGTCTTCCCCCCAGAGCGTTGTCAGCAGGAGATAGACCAAGTGCTGGAGGGAAAGGACGTATTTACTTTTGAAGACAGACACAACATGCCTTATGTCCAGGTATATAACTCTTCATGACTTGATTAATGCCCTTAATTATTTGCTGTCAGCACTGCATACTATCGTTGCGTCCTTGGGCAAGACCAGTGCTGGAAGGTAATGAAGTAAATTTTTTTTTTTAGCTATCTGTACTTAATTAAGTAAATTTTACAGTGAATACTTTTTACTTTTACTTCTCTACATTTGAAAGCAGGTATGTGTATTTTCTACTCTGCTACATTTTGAACTGCACTGAAAAGTAAAAAGTACTTTTCATGTGATTTGAGGGGTTATTTTACCATAACTATCACTACATGTAACACTTTAACAAATGAACAAGACTTGTTGAAATACTATTACTTTACTTTTATTTTACTCTTAAAATTACACTTTTAAACGAGTACTTAAATAATTAAACTTAAGTCGATTTTTTAATGTGACACATTTACTTAAGTAACTTTTTACCTCTGTATCTGTGCATTTACAGTTTTAAAATGTATTATTTCATCCACCACTGGGCAAGACACCTTAGACACTTAAATGCCTATATTACTTGATTGGTCTGGTAATCTGCAGAGTACCTGAAAACCCTCAGGGGCACTGTGTAACCTTTCTGCCATCTATTAGTCTCCAGGGAGATGTAACCCTCACCAGAAAAGTTTTGTTGTGCCACTTTTAATCTAATGCTTATAATATTGCATGTTTTTCAGGCTGTGATTCATGAAATTCAGAGGATTGCCAACATCGTCCCCCTCAGTGTATTCCACTCCACCACCAAAGACACACAGCTCTTGGGCTACTCCATCCCTAAAGTAAGTCTGTTAAGAGACTCAGAACTAAACCTAAGCCACATCTGGACTAAAACAGATCCAAACCAGGTCTACTTCAAGACTAAATTGGGCTCAAATCAGGATTAATTAAGACAAGTGTGAAGTGTGTAAATGCACCGTTAGGTATTTAGTGGAGTATTTATTATGTGGTTAGGTGATTTTTTAATTAACTATACTTGGCATTTCTGGTAAATTTGCATGATTTGTTCTTAGGGCACTATTGTCATCCCCAACCTGTCATCTGCGCTCAATGAGGAGGGACAGTGGAAGTTTCCTCATGAATTCAACCCTGAAAACTTTCTCAACGACAAGGGGGAGTTTGTCAAACCAGACGCCTTCCTAGCATTCTCTGCTGGTACTGTAGCTGACCTCTAAAACAAATACAACTATATATCTTATCTTTATATATCATTTCGTATTTTGTCCAGGTTCTCGGGTGTGTCTGGGAGAAGGCCTGGCCCGTATGGAGCTCTTCCTCATCTTGGTGTCTCTTCTGAGGAGGTTTAGGTTCGTCTGGCCTGAGGACGCAGGAGAGCCTGACTATGAGCTGATTTTTGGCATCACTCTGACGACCAAACCATACAACATGAAAGTGGAGCTGAGAGCTGCACAGTGAAGACCAGTTGCAATATACTACATAGCCACAAGAGGGAGATCCTGCTCTTTACGTCCACACCACCGTGCACGTTGCTATAGACTACTAGAGGAAGCTACATAGAAGCTTTATTTGCCAGTATATATGACCTGGGTAACACTTAAAAAATCATAATGAACTCATGCTTTGTTAAGAATGATTCAAGCCTAGTAACTACTTAATTAAAATGTTATGGCAAGTACTTAGGATGTCATATAAGGAGTTAACAGGCCTAAATCATTCTTAGTAAAATTAGTTCTTGCTTTATTAATACTAATTAAGGGGTAGCTATTGATCTTTTTTTTTTTTTTTTTTTATTATTATTTTTTTTTTTTTTTGTATTACCTAGTGTTGCTGTGTTGTGCCATAAAATGTTCTTACTTCCAACATCTACAGGATTTGCTTTTTTTTTTTTAATGTGGAAAATTGTAATTTTGCATTAAACATATTACTTTATACTACTACTATTTTTTTTTTTTTATTTTTTTTTTTTACAATTTACAACATAAAAAATAATCACAAATTATTTAGTACATATTTTTACTATATGTATTTACTATATTAAGCTGTTGTATGGCCTATATTTTTATTTTATGGAATAATAATATATAAGGAGTCATGTTTTAGTATAAATAAGTATTTCATTTATTTATCAATAGACAGTCACTCCGTTTCCAGATGTATAAATATAAAGTTGAACATTTCTCACAACAAACAGCATGAACGGACGACAAAAACATTAAATACATAATTAATACTTTCAGTTTGGAACAAATCAGCTCTTATTTACAACATATTTACAACAGACAGAAAAATGGTCCTCCGCTGGATGAATGAATGAAATCAAATGAGATTTTTTTGGTTTTGTTTTTCTTTCAAAATGGGAATAATAAAGTATTTTATGGTGAGAGGGGTGCGTTTTTTCTTGGTATCCTTTGGTGGGATTACGATTTTTTTTTTTTTCTTTTCTTTGTGAACAGCTGTTGAGTTGGGACGTCCGATGGATCAAAGTGGAGGAATGTAAATGGATGGTTTTTGGCCTGCATCCTTTCACCAAATCCACTACACACTGGACAGGAACCCCATCTGACGGTATAGCCTACTTCTATATAACTTAGTACAATTAAATATAATGTTATCCCTGCTACAGTACAATCAGCCTGCTAAAGCTATTTTGTTGGTTGGGACAAAAAGTATATGTTGATCCAAGTGGAATCAGACAGCTTAGTGTTAAATAATATGGTGACAAGTCCATATATAAGAAATAAATTAATAAAGAATAGCTAATATTAAAAGTGATGCGATGTTATAGTCATGTGTTTACAGAGTACAGTAGTAGTATGACTTGAAATGGGAGACCTAGACTTAAAACTGCATCTCATGGTCTTTCTCACTCGTGGTTTTCTTCAGTAAATATAAAAGTGTATAAAAATCTAAATTATAAAAAAGTGGCAAAAGGTGAGATACAGCTCAAAGTTTAAGAGAAGATCATTTTAGAGTGTTTTGAGTGTGTAAAAGTCCAGGGTGCTTAGGTGATATTGGAGTCTATAGCACTTGGTAAATGAGGCTGGGGTCCACTGGTGTTGGGGAGGGCACCTGGACGGAGGCTCCCTGTACTGGTGACTGATTGGCCGGTTCGGTGGGTGGTGAGGCGGGGCTTTCGGGGGCTGGCATCAGGCTGCTGGTGTCGGTGGAGATCCGCTCCACGATACTGGACAGACAGTCCAGACTAGAGACGACAGAGCTGTGGTCGCTCTTTACTCCACCTGGAACGAGCATCACAATCGTGTTATTCACTGGGACAAAATGAAATCAGTATAAGGCAACTAGTGCATCTATTATTATTATTATTATTACTAACTAATTAAAACAACAACTTATGATTTTTGTGTAATGGGACCAAAGCTGAAATAGAAATAATGAAGCTACATTTAAAATAGCAAATCTAAAAAAAAACAAAAAAAACAATTTAGCCTAATTGATTATGATTGATTTGAAATTCAAGGTAGAACAAATGACAAATTTCAATATAATTCCTTGCTTTTTTTTTTTTTTTTTTTTTTTTTTTTTTTTTTTTACAAATAATAGAATAAATAGTGCAAAATAGTTTATTTGATTTGGAAAATGTTTTAATACTGCTGTTATAAAGTTTACCTAAAAAAAAAATTAAAAAAAATCTTTAACTGGCATAAACTGAATAAAATGGCCTAGGAGCAGTCAGATTGACTTTTTTTTTTTTTTTTTTTTTTTTTTTTTTTGACTCATTGGCTCGTGTTTACTTTCTCTTGAAGTACTTTTACGAGCCGTGGTCAATTACCCAATTACGCACCAATTACCCAAATGAAGTGTTGTTGTTAGAAACAGTGGGTTACGCACCGTTTGGAGTCTCCGAGAAATAAGAGCTGCTGTCATAACTCCCTCTGCGGGTGGACTGGCAGCTCGGCCCGCTGAAATCCGCCTGGGACAAGCAAGGGGGAAACATTAGGATTATTAATACTAAAGATGAGACCAGGTAAAACTATAAACAGTGAGATTTTACTAAGCCATTCAGATGTTTACAGGCTCTTAATGCGCGCACTGTGTCCACTGGAATCACAGTGTAGGTGTATAATCTAGAAGGAACAATAATGGTAAAGCTGTTATAAATTATTTAAAATTCATAAATTAATATCGTCTAAAACTAAACTAAACCATATCAAGCAAATACAAACATTGCATGGTTTAAAATCCGCAAAATAATAAAATAAATATAAGATGTCGGCTCCGCTGGACATTACACTTCAGGCCTTTGAGTTAATTCAAGAATTTAGATTTCGAAGGAAAATAATAATAATAATAATAATAATAATATAATAATAATAATAATAATAATAATAATAATAATAATAAATAAAAGACTTAATCTAAAAACACATGGTAAGAGTAATTGTTTATGAGTGTGATGTCCAAACGCATCGGGCCCACAGTCGCTGCTTCTCCTCACGCGCTTTAAAGAGAACGACATTTGTTCAAAGTCAACATGAAGCTGCGACACAAACACGCTCAGAGCCGCGATGCATGAACACTCGTGTCAGTTTAATGGTCCTAAAGCTGTTTAAACGTGAGAAAAGTGGAAATTAACCTCAGGATGTTATAACCAACGCGATTTTGTTGTGCGTAAAGGCCTGACCTGCGGCCCGTGGGACAAACTGCTGTTCATTAGTATCTATGTGAGTTTTACAACAACACAAAACTAAATGGGCCTAGTTAAAAAGCTCAAGGAACTCAAGGAAACGGGTCTGTAGTTTTCATGGTCCGCATGTCCTTATCACTGCCAAAATGAACGCGCCCCTGACAGCCCCAGTGTGACAGGTGTCTGGACTCACCATGCCGTCTGAGCAGTTGGACCGAGGACTGGAGGCGTCTGAGTCCCCGCTGTAGTGCTCCAGAACTGGATAGAAGCTGTCGTCCTGCCCGCCACGGAGCAGCGCCTGCAGAGACTCGATGTAGCTGATGGCGTTGCGGAGGATCTCCACTTTGGGCAGGCGCTGGTTGGGGTTTGCGGTGGTGCAGCGCTTGAGCGTCTCGAATGCGTCATTGACTTTGCTGAGTCGCCTGCGCTCGCGCAGAGTGGCGGCCTTTCTGCGGTCTGCGTTGGTTGTCTTTCTCTTACAGGCTTTGCACGCCCACAACAGGCAGCGGCCCGCCTGGTGGTGCCCGCTGGGCGCACGGACGTGCTCGTCATCCTCGACCTCGTGGTGGTGATGGAGGTGCAGCAGAGAGTTTGGTGATGGAGAGGAGGATGGAGGAGAGGAAGAGCCGGAGGACGGGGAAGACGCGTGCTCGTCCGGTTTCAGCAGACTCACATGCACGAGCCGCGGGTCCAGATCCTCGAAGAAATGCATGTCACTGGTGTTAAAGCAAGGGTCATCGTAGAAGTCATCTGCAGAGGGGAGAGGGAACGAGATATCCGACAGCTCCATGGTTCCAGCGGATAACAGTAGTGTCGTTAGGATGGGACAGGACGTAGGGCGCGTGAGGGGCAGTGAGGGGAATGTAAGTCCTGTCACAAACTGTTCTGTCTCCTGCCCGCTCCTCGGGCCTCTTAAACCCGGGGCAGCACCCAGGGGCGGGGCGCAGTCCTCAGCGACCACCGCTCTGCAGCCAATCAGAGAGCGACAGGAGGGGTTTACAACTTCACGGTAATTAGTGTACAATTACTCCTAACAGAGCAGTAACACAGTAATATAGTGCTCTGTGTGTGCACTGTGCGCGCACACATGGGGACACTGTGTATCGTGGACAGTGGATGTAGTCCTACGTGAATCAGGAGCCCCGTACGTGTGTGGGCCCCGGGCCTTTTGCTCCGGTGTTTGGCCTGTCCCTCTGTCAGAAGAAAGAGTGGGCTTTGTGTAAATACAGTAGGCCTCGTTTGTAAAACCACAGATCTGCTTAATAACACGTACATTATATTATTGTTTTACTGCAGATATCGTGTAAAATGGGGAGACCTACAGGGCCTCCCGACAAGTCACAGAAATGTAAGAGAAATACAAACCATTTGTTTTAGTCAGAACATATCAAATGTTAGAGAGTCACTTTTTACATAACAACAACAGCAACAATAATTGTCATACAGACTTATGCAATATTTTTTCACCACAAATAGAAAAGACACATATGGCTATAAACCCATCACAGACAAATTGAGAAAAAAACTTCCAAATCATGTGTAGGCTGTAGTTTGGACAGCAGAGGTAAACACATAACATATACTATACTTACTATATATACTATACATTTTAAAGTAGGAGCAACTGTCCTAAATAAATGTGAGAGTAAACTGAGCCAAGAAACCTGTTCATTTTGCTCATATATTTGATTCAGCAAATCACAATTATCTGCCTAAATTAAGAGTCAAATTACATCTATTCAAATACCCTATATACAGTACTCTTTACACTCTTAAATACTTTTTTAACTAAACACATAGCTCTCTTCCCTCAAACCAGGGTGCAGTCTGTATAACAGAACTCACTGGAGCCTTAGTACAGCCTGTATCAGATGGCATAATGCGTGAGTGGCCATTGCTCAGCACATTTATTCAGACAGAGGCATGTTTCCATGTCAGCCCTCTGACCTCTGACCCCTGACCTCATAACTACGGGTTGTTTTGTGACATGACAGGCTCAGACGGCTCAGGTTAAGACAGAAAGATTTGGATTAAGTAGAAAATTAAACTTTAACATTCAACACAACTAATATAATTTTTTTCTCTTTGCATGGCACTGGCATTTATTAATCACTTTCACTTTGTTCAGATAATCATGTTATTTTCAGGTTGTAGGTTGTATGTTTTAATGAGTATGTTTTATTTATTTGTTATTTACTTATTTCATATGGACAGTAATTACACTGAACAAACCATATGCATTGTTTCAAGACTTTAAGAGTAGTTTAAATACTTACAATTTTAAAATAAGCAAGGATACTATCTATCTATCTATCTATCTATCTATCTATCTATCTATGTGTCTGTCTATCTATATATCTATATATCTCCATCTATCTCTCTCTCTCTAAATATATATATATATCTCTCTATATATCTATATATCTATATATATATATAATATATATATATATATATATATATATATATATATATATATATATATATATATATATATATACACACACACACACACACAGCTTTGACAGAGCCGCTGTGTATTAATAAGGCTTGAAACACACATTCATTTTATGTCTGTATCACACTGCAATGTGATGTGTTTGAGGATATAGTGGTAGAAATAGTTTAATTTGCTGTTAAAAGTACTGCTTATGATCAATTGGGCCGGTTCAGCAGCAGGAGGACTGAGGGCCAATAAAAACTGGTCTGAGGGCCACATTTGGCCCCCGGGCCATAGTATGGACACCCCTGGACTAGGGTAAAGTCATATCAATAGGCTGTGTAAACTCAAAGATAGGATAAAATGACTGTAGACCTAGTTACAATCACAATATAAATCAATTTGAAGTGAATTTGAAGTAAATAAGTAATTATAGTGATATTAATAACAAATTACATTTTTTTTTTACTTTTAGAATAACTTTATGTTCTTGCGTTTGCCTTGTCCAAAGTCCAAGTGTAAATAGTATCCTACATTCAAAGTGTGTGAACCCAGTAATCAAGTTAAATGTCATTGGGTTATTTTTATCCGTGGAGCAGTGGTCACTTGGTGGAGCGGGGGTAAGGTTTTCGGACTTGTTGTTTTGAGTGTATCAGATGTCTGTGCACCCTGAACTGTTATATATAAATAAAAATCCCCTATAATGTTCCTTTTTCGCAACATTCAGATTTTCAACCAGTGTAGTTACAAAATGGTATCACTAGAGGGTGCAGCAGGGGCAGGACTAAAATCACTTCAGCAGCTCACATGGTTAGAAGCTGCAAGTGCTTGAGATGTCTCAGGAAATATTCAAGAGATTAGCACTAGGAGAAGTGATTGACAGCTGTTATAATAATGACATCAACTGAGCCTGTTTTTCATTTCATGAAGCATATATTGCACATAAAAGTAGCAGTACGGAGATACACGCTTTAACTAGTAACAATACAAGATACTCATTTGAAAATTACATTAACAGAACACATTTGAGTTTTTATTAAGTTTTTTTAGAATAGTCATCATATAGTATCAGACCACAAGGTAATACTAAAGAAATGAAAAATAAAAATTACATTATATTGTGCATGTAAACTCAGCACCACACATTCAGCCTTTTCTTTGAGTTTGAAAATGTACTAGTAATGGAAAAGTGGAAAATTGGCACCATATAAGAGGTCTGTTCAGATATGTAAGTAAATAGCATCTGACATAGATAATAACAAGAAATAAACTACATTTTTTTACAAATTTAATTTCACAATGTAGCATAAATGCAGCAATCTCTGACAGTAGATTGCACATAAATACAAAAATGAAGGCTTATATGACAGAAAAAGGGTTCTTTAAGAATAAAATAAAAACAATTACATTAAAACAACGCCGACCTTGAAAGTGGAATGATTTTGACAACTCTTAAGTCATTATTGCACAAATACTTAGCTCTACATATAGGCTAAGTGCTACAGTGAAGCATTACATCTCATTGACAGCATTTAATATAAGAAGTTCATCATTCATTCATAAAAAAGGGTTACACGTTATTCATTCATCTATTACAGGTCTGTGCTAATGATAAACTGTGGTAAATCTGGAGTCAATATTTTACTGAAAACTAAATCTTCACAAACTGCCCATTCTAGTTATAGTAAAGCAATTGTATATCTCTACAAACAGGTTCTGAAATTCATGGGATTCTTGTATTAGTTTATCTGTTCAAATTTCAGTTCATTCAGTTGATGAGAATGTTAAGGCTGAACAAAAAACTTAAAAAAAATATATCACAAAGCAAATCAAATCACTTTTCCAAAATCGCACTAGACACCAATATTTATTTCATCCTTTCAGCTCCTCATGCAATTCATCAAGAAGATACTCCCCAAAGCGCCCCCTTGTGTCCATAGTGCACCCCAGTCTGCGTGCGTTGCTCAGTAGGTCTCCTAACTGTTTGAGGCGCTCCACTCGGGGGTTCAGGAGGAGGGATTGGACCATGGAGTAGGTCTGAGGGTCCCCATGGTCCCGGGACAGTCTACTCAGCTCTCCCAGGACCCCCACCTCCTCCCTAAGATGCAGCCCCAGGAGGTCTAAGGCAGGCAGGACGGAGCACACAGCCTCACAGTCTGGTCTCTGCAAGAAAGATTTACTCGTATTATATATGTGCTCGGCAATGGGCATGGCAATGTTACAGGATGCATCGTTGAAACATTTGATACAAGAATACAGAAATGACAGTGGGTAGAGTTGCCGCTGTGTGACCTATGAGTTAGGTCAGTGGCACACATACTTGTCCCCACTGAAAATGAGATGCTACATCTCAACAGGTTTTCCATGAATACAATTCATTAAATACTAGATGAGAGATCGCTGAGAATACTAACTGCCGTAGTTGGATGGCAGTGCACACTGACGTTGCATACTTCCTCCACCCTGCCTCCAGCGTCCATGCTGGTGTTTGAATGAGAGTGTGTTTGTGAGAAGGAAAGTGGGACAAAGGGTGGAAATTAGCCCATGGGTATAATTTGGCATATTTACAGCATATATATCATATTCATTAACATGAGCAATTTACTGAATGCCTCTTCCCACTCCTCATCCCATTTCAGACTGCTCTTTCATGACAGAAAAGGTTACATCAAATGCAATAACTACACAAATTGTACACTGGGGGAGAAAATCAAGCCAGTTTGAATTAATTTTCTAATACTACTGTTTTCTGCAGGTGTTATACGGGATAATTTAATACTGTATACAAGTTGCAAAGTGCCTAAAGAGGCTTAATGATACTGTAGTACAGAAATCCTTGAGTCTTATTTTCAGCAGAAATTACAATAAATTAGCTCCATGTCTGAGTCCTTAAAGGCCCTGAAAGAGGAGTCCAGGACATTAGAGACCGTAGAATAGTTTGACAAATGAGTGTGTGGCTCATAAAGACCTTTACAAACCCAAAAAGAGAGGCGTCCTGACAGCTGAGGTGGCAGCTTTCACACCAGCTGCCTGCTGTAAAGCGCTCATTACAGGTCATTAGTCCTGAGAGAGGCCTTAGGTAAACAGCTCCGAGTGGGACAGTCTACTGTTCAAAGAGCTGTAGTGTTCACACACATCACACACGGCTACTGTCTGCCACTGTATGGTCAGGGATGGTTTACACTTTACGGTCATTGTGTTTACATGCACGCCCAGGAACAAAACTATTATTGTCTACTCAAGAAAGAGGTCATAATCTGAAATTCTCTGATTTGATCTGGCAAAACTGTGCAACAGTCCAGGAATTATGTATTTTGTGTGTATACTCACTCATTTTCAACCAGAAATGACAATTATGGTCCCTCCGTCTAGGCAGGGGGACAATATTGAAATTTTGCGTTAAGATTATTATGGTCAAAGTAAATAATCTGGAAATATACTCCTATAAATTAATATTTTCTTGTTATAGTTGGATTGCTTTTTGTTATATATAAGTGAAAACATAAATAATCTAGAAGAAATCATTGTAGATAAGTAGCTTTTAAAAAAAAAATCCATATTGGTGCTTCAGCAGTACTTAAATTGATGGTACTTTTATCTGAATTGTCCTCTTTATGATACCTAACTATGCTACGGAAAATGTTCTGAAAGGCCCATCATTCCTGTATTGGTTTATCAGTTCATTTTTCAGTCTTCTCTTCTCGTCTTAATACTGTGTTTAAAATGCGCACTATGTGTCAACTTAATCTTTAAAAATTCACAAATCTTATCGTAATAATGGTCTGAAAAAAAAAAACGCAATAAGATATTTCATCATAGCCAAATCCAATAGTGACAAAACTGTACCGGACACCCAGGCATCCAGCTACTGTGTCCCGGTGAGTGACAGGGCCCATTACCACCGCGACAGATATCAGGGACAGCACTGCACGCCTTTCCATGATGTGATACACGCAAGCAACAACGAGGAGCCGTGTGTTGTGCAGTTTTAACATACGATGCAGAGTCATTCCTCCACAAAGTGCATTAAAACTGCCTTTTTAATACAGAACAAATGGCTCCAATTGTTTGTTTAATGCGCTTATACCACAGCTACAACTGGAATGTCTCACCTGTGAATGTGAAAAGCCTGTTCACTGTCTGCAAATGTCTCAAATATCATCTATTTCTGTATTTTAAATGAAGCTGGTCCCTATATTTACCGTTGCTATGGTGATGTCACAGTGATGGCTGCAGATCTGTGATACTGAAGATGTTTTAACCGTTGCCGGGACGATTTGTGTGTTATGCAGTATTAACGCACAGCAGTTAGCCATTGGAATTTTCATTGACCGTGGTATAAAGTAATAGTAGTAGTAACCTTATCTATGTGACGTCCTAAGCGGAGTCCTCAGAATATCTGATTGGGAGTAAGGATGGGTAGTTCAACAAGTTCACAGGATGACCTATGTTTTAAAATTGAGCTGCAGGGTACGGGGAGAGTTCTATGGTAAAAGTGGTATAAAAAATATATCCACCTGAAACACAAATTGGTTCAAATTTCAGCATCTACTCTTTCAGAAAAAATAAACAATAGTGAACATATTTATATATACGTTCACAAGCTAGAATTGGATACCCAAACTAACAAGAATCATATATTTAGGGCTGTATAAGGGCACTACTCACTGAAGCTATTGTGAAAAAATACCTTTACATGCATGTCCTAGTGCAATTTAAACTGATTTAACAAAATATAAACCCAGTAACTACAATCTCAAAGATCCTGGTCACTCATCCGGAGAAGTTGTTAGGTACTTGGATATCTGCTGCATGTAACGGCACAGTCTAATTACATTAAGTGCAGACTAGGAGAAGCATTCAACTGCATCGGGTAAGAAACAGCCTGAAAAAAATTAGACGTGTTTGGACGTTTATTCACACAATGAGATCAGTAGCGATGACAAACTATGGCCCCACCATCACAGACTAGCATGTCTTGTTTTGTTCAGGTCCACTATGTTACTACACTACCGGAGCTTCATGTGTTTATTTGTTCTGTGGAGAGAAATACCTCAACAAAAAAATGTACTATCTCTTCCTTGTCTGCCAAAAGTGTGGTTATATATGATAGCCATTTATATTAGCAATTATAGCTGCAAAGTTTGTGTGCTAATGCTAAATTATTGACGCACATGAACACCTCATAACCCATTTGCACGTACTCAGTTCTTTAATGTGCATTAGTGGTCCGACATGTTTTGGGGTAAAGACAATTGGAATTTGGTTGTTTAGCGCAATCTGAGTCCTCTGTGCATGTAAATATATATCAAGATAAGAACCTGTTTACGTGGATGCTGTTTTGCAGATGGATAGGGTGTTCTTCTTTTGGCCCATATATGTTGATATGTTATACTATGACTTTCCCAAAAAACCCACTGGACTCAATCCAACGCATCTCACTTGCATTTAAATGTAGACTCAGGCTCGGGTCAGATCTCCTGGTGCATGTTGATGCCATGCATATGTCCTGTCCCATGAAATACTACATGCAGTCATGTGTATAAGACTACATGGAAACTACACAGAGCTGATTTAGTCGTTCGGATCTTGAAACTTTCAATTCACAACCATTATTTTTGATCATCTTAAGAATTGTAATCATATTTATACATTATCTTACACTATACACAGCAACCTTACATCGTGCACAATACTCTGAACCCCCCCTCATCTACGTGTCACTTTTGCTCTAGGTCTTGTTGCAGGAAGAAAACTCCACTTAATGCCTCTTGATGTGAGCGCAGCACCTTCCAGTTTGTGATAAGGAGTAACACTTACAATTTACATTTGACATTAAATTGTAAACATTTTTTACTCATACTGAGCTAAAATATGGCATGATTTGTCTTTGATGAATAGCACCTGTTATGGCTTTCTTTATTTTAAATCTTTATTCGTATTGTTATGGATCTTCTGACCTAACCTTTCTGCTTCATTCATCCACACACTCAGACATTTCTCCTGATCATTTATCATTTGTAATTTTACAGTAGGAGCTCTCTTAGCTTGCATTAGTTTCTCTCTTTCCTTTTCAAGACTAAGGTTAGGTCAAGAAGATCCATAATAATACGAATAAAGATTTAAAATAAAGAAAGCCATAACACACCTTTGCCTTTTCCAAATCTAGTACAGATCCGCTGACCGGCCTCTGAAAGTTGCGAAAAGCGCTTACAAAGTCATTGTGGTGAATAGTTAGGATGCTAGAATGTGTTTGAGGCAAGTGAGGAATAAGTTTGGAACGCTGCCAACAGTTTAACGTTCACGTTTTTAAGACATTAAAAAGCAGGTGTAGTGCTTTTAATATAATAAGTGACTCAATGGTTCGAACTCTCGCCGACCAACTCGAAGGTTGGTCATTCAATTCCAGCTCAGAACAAATGCACTTGTGTCATTGGCCAACGGTGCAGATTGGCAGCCATCCATCAGTCTGTCCCTGGGCAGGTCTGGCTAAAAAAGTGTAGAGTAGAGATGGTCTGAGTCTATATATTGTAAGCTTCCAAATGTGGATACAAAGTCATAATTCTGCAATAAACTTTCTTTACAGTACAGTAATTTAACATTTGTCCGATGCAACTTCAACTTCTACATTTAAAGACATGTTTTTGACACATTTCAACTGGACATATGGACACATATTATCGGGATACTACAAAAACTGTGAGTGAATATAAAATGACTACAGTGTTTTCTATGAAGCATGGACATAAATTAAAATCTATATTACAGAGGGTAACCCACACTATGGATAACAAGGTGCCCCAAAGTGCTGCTGACTGGTGGGGCCACAGTCCTCAACCGATTCTTTGCGTCTCATAAAATGCTGTCTCGCCAACGCCACCTCCGCTCAGCGCTCCTCGCACCTCCACCCGCTCACGTCCTGCACATCTGGTAACCCCATCAGTGCCCGTGCCCCCCTGCCACCGCATTAATCCCGAGAATTTTCCGGAACTCAGGGAAGAAATGTACACCCTCACCGGCTCTGGGCCAGGTTTTGGGATGAGGTCGGGTGGAGGGATGGGGAGGGGTAAGACTCCTGTGACACCCCCCCCCTCCCTTCACCTATTTCGTCCATCCCAAACAGAACACCAAATGAAACCGTCACCGTTTTGGATGGAAAAAGTAGAAGATATGACACCTGCTTTGACACAATGAATAATAGCAGGAGGCCAGATGGATTCTATGGTAGTGGGGGATAAAGTAAGTAAAAAGAGAAGACAGTTACAGACCAGAGCTCCACAGTTGGACAGATAATGTTCTCATCATAAATCTACTCGCCAAAATGGATCCACAAATCAACTCTTCATCTTCGTTCATCTAAAATATTATCCAGGAACTCTCCAAGTGGAATTTAACACCCCTCACCCCAAAAGGAGCTAGGAGCTAATGCTGCATGCTCTTGACCATAACCTCTGGGTGACCTTGACCTTAGTTTTAACATAATATACAAGCTAAAATTAGTATTTGCGAAGTTATGATCAGTTAAGTTATGATCAGTACTATTTGGCAATTTTAAATGACAATGAAAGTAGTTCCCACAGACTGACACAATTCACCACATTCTAGCTATAATGTCCTAATAGTGTCTAGGGCACCACAAGAACAAACCTAAACAAATATATTAGTAATATAAAGTCCTATAAACAACAAAATGTCCTGTAAACAACAAAATGCCTTGTGTTGTATGTTTTATGTACAAAAGCTGTAATAACCATGTAGTTTAGACGTCTCCAGACATTTTCTAAAATGTATAAAACCTACGACACAACAAAAAATAATAAAATAAAAAATATCTTCCTTTGACGTTAGTAACAAGTACTAACTTGTTTGCAACTTCTGTAGGAATGGCATACTCTTATTTTGGACCTGGTTTAGTCCTAATTAAAATCCGGTACAGTCCTGTTATAGGCCTGGTTCAGATCTGGTGGTACTCAGAAGGATAAATATTTTCTTGAAAAGTTTGAGAGTCACTGCCACCCAACTGCAGTACCTGTGGTATTTCCCGGCAGTCTACTATCCAACTACTAACTAGGCCCAACCCTGCTTAGCTTCCAAGATCCGATGAGTATTCTATATAAAAGTCTATATCAATAAAAAACAATAAAACACATATTTCTCTATTTAGTTCCAACATCATCATCATTTAGTTGCGGGTGCTTACCTGTATGTCCGGGCCACAGTAGGTGCCCCCTCTCTGGGACAGGTACCGCAGCAGTTCCTGGGCCTCCTCCTGTTGCCTCTGCATCATGTGATGGAAGAACAGAGCCAAAGTGAGGGAGGGCAAGGTCGTCTCTCTCAAATGCACTGGCCTGAAACAACAGTGTATACAGTATAGTTAATGACAAATACTCTAATGTGGATAGAGTTTATTCACCTGAAATGGACTTGTTAAATGTAGAGGACAACACTTACAAGGAGAAACAACAGGACTGCTCTGACTGTCTCATGCATCTGTTGGCACTGTAATGGAGGGAGTGTCGTAAATTGTATAAAGAAGTCATACTTAAAGATGTACTGTGTAGCTTTTATGGTGTCAGGATAGCCACCTGCTTGTCTCCATGGAAATACTTTCTCATATGGATTCTGGGATGTTCCACAGTATGGCTTTAAAATCTCACACGTATTCAATTACAGGTGTTTTTAGATAATGTTTTTTTTTTTTTTTAAATGGGTGCCATCTTCTCCTTTTCTTTGGACAATGACAAGTTTAAAGTCATACTGTGGAAGATTCCAGGCAAAGTAACATCTCCATGGAGACAAGCAAGTGGCAGGCTCTCCGCCAGAGAACTTACACAGTGCATAATTATAACCTTGTTCACTTTTTCTTGCTTCCTTTTGTACTGCAGCATCATGCATTGCACTTGAAATCACAAAATACGCATCCATTACGCATCCATTACGCATACAATAGTCTTACTAATCTGACTTTTACGCATATTTAATTAAAGGTAGGACCAGCAGTGTGCACATTTTTCCACGCACACACATTCATGCATATTGGAGGTGTGTCTTACCAGCGCTTGCAGCTTGTAGACACCGTGGAAGAGCAGGCTGCTGACCCCGCACAGAGCCTCCTCCACCGCGGCCTGCAGAGTGAGCACACCCCGGCCCCTGGAGCTCCGGTGAGATGCGCACCGCGGCAGGCTGCTCTTGAACCGCTTCTCCGCTGGTTCAGCCATGTCCAGCGCAAACTGTCACTTCTATAGCTCAATTCAGTGCAGAAAAAATAAAGAAAGAAAGCGCTTTGGCGAGCAGGGATTCATAGTAAGTGCGTCGCTCTGCTCCAACCTGTAGCGTCCACTCTGAGTAAATTTAGCCCGTGGGGATTATCTATTTCCCGGTCAGCTGCTCAAGTTCATCCGGGCTGTTCGAGAGCTGTGACCACTTCTGCTACTGTCAACAACAGAAGTTATGTAAGACAATGGAGGGGGATAACTGCAGAATGCCGCTCGTTTGGCATTGTTCGTACTTGTTAAACGCACGTGTTATTATCTTATATAAACTTGCATGTGCCTAATGTAAAAAAAATTCAACCATACAGACTGCCAAATGTTTATTCTAAAGGTCAGATTGTTATAGCCATCTCTCCATCAAACAGACACTCATTTATGTGACATGATAGGCTAAGGCTGGGCAAGTAATCGAACTTTAATCGATATTGAGATGCATGTTTAATCAGCTTGGGTCTTTTATTCGAGGGTACTAGGCCTTTCACATGAATCCTGTCTGTAAAAGCATGCGATTTGTTAAATGTGCCAATTTTATTTGTTTGTTTGTTTTTTTTTGTGTGTGTGTTTTTAAAGAATACGTAAAATAAAACATTGAGATCAGTCAATATGATTATTGTTTTGCCATATTGCCCAGCCCTAGGATAGGAACATAGACTTCTGTATTATTGGTCCTTGTGGGAGTATCAGTAGGCCAACTATCAAAAAGGCTAGAACACATCTTGAGTCACGGCTTCCTATGTACTTTATTTCTGTCATAATGTGGGGTGTGAGGCGGACCAAAATGCAGGACTCGGGGCAAGTTTAAGGGTGTTTAATGACAGAACAAACAAAGACAACTGCAGCTGTGTTAATTGCCCTGATGGGCTGCAGGTGCGTGTGGGAGGAGCCAGGGCTCCACCCAGCTCTGGAGTCAGGTAGGTGAGAGAGGGGGAGAGGAGAGGAGGCAGGAGCAGGTAGAGATCATGACAATTTCATATAATACTGACTGGACCATTTCTTGAAGTATGTACAAGTTCCTTGCCTGACCAGCCAGTCCCTCCTACACCCTGTTCAAACAGAGAAGGGTCTGCAACCAGACCGTAAACAGCCTCAAACCTCTGTCCTAACTTAGGACGGTCCAACCACAACCACACATTTCTATTACGTGTCTCTTGAATGCGGAAGACATCTCCTATTAAATATTCTTGTATCACTCAGAACAATATATATAACTATCCTGAGAACAGCTGTCAATCACGCCCATCTGAAACTGGGAAGACAGGACACGGTTCCAGACCCACACATCTTTGTAAAGGTTTGTCAAAGTGTGTGGTTTTGGCTGGCCAGGCGAGCAAGTTCCAGGTTACTTAGTACAGACAGATTTTCCTTTGGAATACATTGAACTTTGACATGAAATATCTAAATGATACACTCTTAAAATGTGTTAAATGTCAAATGTTAACACAATTCTTATGTTACTGCTGTTTTAACACATGTTGTGTTAAAATATTGAAAATGTCTAAAAAAAAATCAGCTTTTTAAGTTTACACAAATGCTCAACTTTTTTTTTTTAATATTAGGCAATCACGTTACACATTTAGTGCTACACATTTCTGTGTTAAACTCATTAACCGATCAAATTGGGGTGTTGCTATTGTCTGAATCCTTTAACTGTAGAGCTGTCTTTTTGACTGTGACCGAGAAGAGCAGTTTGAGCACACTGTAGGAGGTAAGATACTATACAACTTTGTTAATATTTCACATTAATTTGCTCTGCTATATTTGCTATAACAAGGTTTTGGTATTCCTGTTGATGTTGGCCCTCTATGTTTAACTGCTGCTTTCTGTCGTTAAGCTAGGTAAACTAATGTCAATGTTTATGTAAATTAGTATAGAAATATAGAATGAATACCACACGAGTTGAAACTTTTGAAAGTGTCTTTCTCAGTAAACTTTACTCTCAAGAATAGTTTGCTACAGTTGTGTGATGAGACCAGTAGGATCCTGAGTGAGTGACACAGTGTCATCAGTTTATTAGCATTAAATCAGTGTAACGTTGGCAATCATAAGTTTTGGTTTTGTTTGCAATAGTGTCTAGATGATTGAATAATGTCAAGGCTGCTGGAACTGTTTTCTGTTATATTTTCAGGTAAAGGGGCTGATTCTCTTGTGATTGTTATTCAGGATGGCAGGAAGATGAGCCAGATGAACACCACTGATAAGATACTTGATGGCAGCAAGTGGTTCTTGAACTGTGCCGAATTGGTGAGTACTCCTACCCCAAATGTTCTTTATGATCATAAAATGTTGTTGACTTGACTCATTTGCACCTTTGATCCTTTTTTAGGCCCGAGCCTGCTTCCGCAACGATGAGCGCATGGGCGAAACAGCAGATGTTGTGTTGTCCTTAACTAGACACGCAGGTGTGTTCAACACAACACATTTTGTGCTGTTTTCAACATATGTATGTTTCTGTCTATATTTACAAATATTTATTCTGATGACTTCTATTAGCGACAAGACCCATTTAACTCAGAAAAAATCTGCATTTTAACAATATTCATTTTAGCTGCCCCCCATCTGTATTCATTGTTATTGGCCTATAGAATGTTGAAACCAGCATAACACTGTGAAGACTGCTGTCCTAATGAGCTGACGTCAATTTCTCTCCTGTGGAGTTGACCCCCTCTTGTTCCTGTGCTCTCCTCTTTCAGGCTGGCTCCTCTGGTGGCTGAGTGACAGGTCAGCTGGTGCAGCAGGAGGGTGAGAGAGCCACCCCTCTTCACAGGGTCAGTGGGACTTGTACCCTGGACATGACCCCGAGTGACCCCCAGACACTATGGTACCCACCTGGACCGGACCGCACTGGGCTGGAACCGATCGCCGTCCCCCAGGAGGAGGCCAGGCGGGCATGTGACGGGCCGGATGTACAGAAAATGTAAATGGACTTGCTGCATTGACCCTGATTATCCACAGCTCATCCACGGATAATCTGCTCAGAGGTGAGGGCTCCACCCACACTGGGGGTCTGGGCTATAAAGACTTCAAGTAACCGCTGTTAGAAAGCAGGTTTGTGTAATGACTTGCCGTAGTAATTCTGTGAATATTCAAGTCAAATGAAAAATACTGAAAGTTTATGACTCTTCGTCTTACAATCTTTGAGTCTAATCGCCGCAGATAAGATAAACCTTTATGTATCCCATAATGGGGAAATTACAGTGTTGCAAGTTCAAGAACAGCAGGAGAATAAGAACATACAATCCAAATCAAGATTTAATTGTACTGTAAAGATTTACCTTTTATTGACATAAAAACTACTACAACCCTATCAGCAGAGTAAAGCTACAAGGCTACATAACTTTGCACAATAAGTGTCTCTGACTGTGCTTAAATGAAGATTCTCATTATGCTGCAGTATTGCACATCATTACTACAGGTGGGTGACACATGTACAGGGCTACCATTGTCCATTTATAAGCCTATGCATAATGTGTCAACTAGTTTTTTAATCCTTATAAACTACTATTTTCCCTTTGCTTAGCTGATTTTACATTCTTTGAAATCAACCATCACAAACTGACTCAAAAATGATATGCCTTTGTAGCGGCCAGTGGCCCTGTGCCACCAGCTACTTGACTAACAGAGTCCAAAGGTGTTAGAACGCGTGGTTAAAGAGCCCAAAACTCGTGTGTTCAGTGAAGAATCCTTTTTATTTCCTTTTTCTGCACTTGCACAACCAGGTTCAAAAACTGTATGCCTCTACTCTGTAGCACCATCACATCCTTAATTAGGCCTTAAGTAGGCACACCTGGGCACACCCAGCTAGACCTGATAGGAAGCACAGTGCCACTTTATTAGTCCCACAGTGGGGCAATTCCAATATTGCACTGCACAGTTAGAGAACAGAAGGAAAATCGTACATGCAATAAAACAAGATAATAGATAAATAGCTAGAAATAATTTAAGAAATAGACTTAAAAATAAACTCTAATATACACATATATATATAGACATATATATGTCTATATATATCGCCGTAAAGTGACTTGTGTATTGCACATGGGTATGGTTGAATGACACATGTTCAGTGTTAACAGTATGATCTGATTCTTACTAAGAGTTAATTATGTTAGGGCAACTTTGGGCCTTAGGCAGAGATCTCCTGACTGCTAGTCATGCTTCTGGGCATGACACAGGTCTAGCAAGAAATACCCAAATGTGTGACGTAGGTCTGTGGCACCACAAGGCGCAGGACAGATATAAAAAGACAGGTGCTACAGGAGCATCAATACATATGAACAACGGCACAACAATGAGCTCTTCCTGTTTATCGATGCACACCACTCCTGTCAAGATGAAGTATATTACATTTGCAGTGTATAATGCAAATAGCACTAGCAAACACCAATGCATTAAATAAAGAGAGGTTAAAACGCGGCATAGAAACTCAGCTGTTGGTCCTTCAATGACTGCGTGGAGGCGTGACTCGCATGACTCCCCACGAGCTGATCCCAGGTCCCAAGTGTTCCACACCCATTTGGAAGGTAGTAGGCTTTATTCAGTGGAAACACTCAGGGTCTGCACCGTATCGCCTTGTACCAGCCCTACGTAAAAGAGGCTATAAAGCCATAGGCAGACATGTACTCACCCAGAGTCAAAGTCACTGTACAGTTTTTTATTCATTCACTCCATTCACAGTGATGGTAAGCTTCTACACAGCTGCCATGGGGTAGACTGATGGCCCCTCCAACCACCATCAATCACTTGGTTATCTTTTAAACAACAAGATTCATCCAAATTTCCCTGTTGTGAACAAATTCGTATTTTATCTTCTCTTAAGTCTAACTTCAGTGTTCATCTTAATTAAGGGGAAAAGACTATCAGGTATCACAATTACTGTTTTTGTATATATTGGATCATTCAATCAGTATAGCCTTAACCTTTCCAAATCTTGCTGTGTATGCGGTAACTCCTCACTAGAAGACAGTGGCAGGACAGGCCTGTGTGATGGATGAGGCTACACACGCTCATAAAGCACTTAATAAACCCCAAAGTAGTGGCGTTTTGACAGCGGAGGTGGGAGTTTTCACACCTGCTGGCTGCTGTAAAGCACTAACCACAGTGGCTTTGTCCGGGTGGGGGGCAGATGAACAGGGCAGTAGTGATTTAGGGGCAGCAAATACGGCATGGTCGCCTATGTTAGTGAACTCTGGCTCCTCACCATGTTTCACTCAATTACATGGAAACAATGAGCTGCAGTGTACTGTGAACAGCACATTTAAACTATGTTACGCATGTGGTCCTTTGAATGATGGGGAAGTGTCATATGTATTTTTAATTAACATTTACATTTACAAGAACCTTACATTAACATATCTGTCTAATCCCTCAGTAGTCAAGGTATGATCCATAGTAAATGATAAATGCAATTCTGTCAACTGCACAAAAACATGTTTGAGTGAAAATGTTTCGCTGCTCATCCAAACAACTTCTTCAGTTCTGGTCAGATTGCTGGAAGACACTGCCTTATATCTATCTGAAGCGAGGAGCTAACTACAATTGAATTAATTGTTTTCCCTAGCAAAAATTGCCTCTTTAACTCCCCTCTCAAACCATTTGTTTTCTTTGGCTAAGATCTGTGCCATCTATCTCCAAATTAGTGTTCAGTGGCTTTGAGATGGACATGTACAGCAGATTGGGGTCCCGAGGAGTTCTCGCCATCTGTACTTCACTATTTCCTTTGAAAATAGTGAGGTACAGATCTTAGCCAAAGAAAAGAAATTGTTTGAGAGTGGATTGTAAAAGAAAAATATATTCTCTTAATTGGACACAAAGTTTGAAGCTCTCACACCTATTATCATACTGGCTATCTCTATTATTTTCCTTTTTTAGGTTTAGGTCTGAGGATGGAGTTATAAATAGAAGATAAATGATGTCTAAGGCCTCCATTTCTGTTCAAAGGTGGATTGTTTTTCCTAACAAAAACTGCCTTTTTAACTCTCCTCTGAAATAATGTCTTTTCTTTGGCTAAGATGGATGAGAGAACAGTGGCTTTTTGAGCTGGGACCACCATCATCTCCACTGCCTTCTTCAGCCAGTCCACCTCACCTCTTTAGGCAGACTCATTGCATATCCAAGATGAGCCCAATGAACGTGATATCTCATCCACAAATTTGATAAATTTTAGATACTCATGGCTGGAGGTGCTGTAGTTGGTGTACTGTACGGAGAGAAGAGCTGCAGGGAAAGTACACTCCCCTGTGGAGAGCCTGTGTTGATTGTGTGAGGCGTTCTTCACTAGTCGCATGTATTGTCTCTGGTCTATCAGGAAGTCAGTTATCCCCTGCAAGTAGAGTCGGGCAGAGCTGGGAGAGCATTAAAGTCAAAGTTAATGATTAAGCGAAGTTCATTACACATTTTTAGCTAACTACACAGAACAGCTGTACAGTAGCACTCCTTCCTAGTTTGAGCGAACAACCCACAGCAAAGACACGTTGACTTGGCAGCTTCCCCACATGAACGACCCAAACCAGTCTTGTCCAGAAGATCCCTGTGGACCACGGGCTGTGCGTGTCCCGGGATAGGCCTCCTCTCATTTAGGATTCTTGTCTCTCATCACACCACTGTTCAAATGGGGAGCTCATGTCTGGACTCATGTCTTCATGCTCTGGGCAGCTGTCCCACTAAACACAACAAAATCACATTTTAGGCTCTCAGGAAAAACAAGCTTACAACACTTCTATTAGGGGTAGGCGATAATGACCAAATGATTAGGCTCTTTTAAAATTATTATTATACCAATTACACTAATCAGACAATCTTATGGCAATCTGAAATATTCTAAAACGTCTTGGTGGAGTTTCAAGTATCACAGAAAAAATGTATGAATTATTAAAAAAATAATCACAAGTGCTTAAATATAAACTTAAATTTTCTTTTCAGCTTATTTGGCTAATTTAGGGTAACATTTATAGAGTAGTATTACAAAACCAGATATCTCGATTTTGAAAAATTGACATAAACATTTTGTCTTCAGGTTTTATTAATACACACATTTGGCATATAAATAGTACACTACAAGCTTCTAATTACTTTTTTAATGGAACTTAGCTGTTTTTGCAAATGAAGAAGACTGTAGGACTATAGATAATGTAGGCTGTGACTCCACACACTACAGCAGAGTACATGTCTTTAGCTCTGACTAGTGCTTTGGTTCTCAGCTGTTGCAGGGATCAGCTCGGAGGCGACAGCTGTGTGAATCCTCATTAGACACAGTGGTAATGGCGGCGGGACGGGACAGCCTAAACGCACCGGAGCGCGGCCCAGGACACTGCTCTGCTGCTGGGCTGTCCCGAATCACAGCACACCTATCATCACAGGTGGGTAGAGTGTCTTGATTATCGTTAATTCAGAATAATATACTCAAGTAGAAGTACAAAGTATCTGGGGAAATTGCGAGTAAGAATAACCGTGAGACAGACCACAACGATGAGACAAAGTAATATCTGTGATGTCTGAATGAGCGGTGCAAGAAACACAAATGATGAAATAGTTTAATATTTTCAACATATATGCATTACACAGTGGGAAGAGCAACTGTTTTTTTTTTTTTTTTTTTTTTACTCAAGAGTGTTGTTTACAGACGCTTAAAGACAAAACACCGCTCTGGCCTCTGAAAGATGAGAAAAGTGCTTATAAACTCATCACAGTGAATAATTAGGATGCGTGGGATGCATTAGGAAGTAGTTTGAGCATCTGCAAGCAGTTTAAAATTATGTTTTTAAGACAAACCTTTTTTTTGTATCTGTGGAAGCACTTTGAAAGGGATTTTAATTGTAGTTTTTGTACTATTAATAGTTACTGCCAACTAGTATTAGTATAGAAGTTAATTTGTCTTTGCTATAATGACCTATCAGATCTTTACTCAACTCTCATTTGAGCTCTCCTTTTGAAGCCTTTATTAAATAGTTGATATTGCAAACTATATACTTGGCATTAAAACTTATCTCCATAAACAACAATATCAATATTTTATTTTTATTTTTTTTATATTTTTTATTTTTATTTTGTTCCATAAATCCACCCCTATGTAGTATATTTTGTTACACACATTTTACTTTTGCATATATACTTTTCATAACATGTTTGGAATGTCACTTTAAGAACCATAGGATGCACCACTAGAGCCTGAGTTTGTCCGGCCAAGCTTTTGATGCCTCTGATCCAGACACAGTCATTACCCAGAGTGCTTTGTGGTATGCCCCTTCCTCATTAAAGGGACAAATATAGATCTAGCGAGGAGTCCGGGGGTGGGGGGGCTGTTGGGGTACAAGTGCATGCCTTAGTCTGATGTGGCAGAAATTAAACAATGATGAATGATGATGCTTTGAGGAGAGGGGATAGAAACAGGACTATTTTAGGCAATGGCAAAGAAACGCATTCTCTCCACACACATGATCACTCTGAGGACTGTCGGCCATGTTGGCTCAAGCTTTGAACAAATTACTGTGAAAACTGTATATAGTAGATCTCTGGAGCCTTCTAGGTTAAGCTGGTTTCCTAGAAGTTGTTGATATGTAACATAATATTATAAGGTTTTACACTCAGCTAAAAATACCAGCACCAAAACCCGTATCAATTAATTAAGTATTCATATGTGTTAATTAAGTATAAATAAACTAAGTCACTTTCCCTTCAGAGCGCTCACAACACAACCTCCGCAATACTGTGGAGTATTTCAGGCAAAGCAATAACATCAGAGACAAGCAGGTGGCAGACCCTCCACCAGAGAAGTTGGATGCTTGTGACCTACCTCATGTTAAACTATTATATAGATATTGTCATTGAGCGACAGTGGTTTAGGTGGTACAGTGGTTGCCAAAGAACTCCAATAGAGTCTGCTGTCCTATCCTTGGGTAAAACACGTCACCCACCTGGCCAAAGTGAGGCTTTTGACATAGAATTGCAAACTGTATGTAATGAAGGTCACCAGATATGATCCTACCTCACTTTCCAAAATGCTACATAAATGCATATTCTTACTGATTGCCTTACTAGCTGTTACATTGTAAGAATAGTGACAGTGACCCAGTTATGTGTGTCTCCTAAACCACTGCCAAGAGGATGCACAGACTGTAAACCTATAACCCCAGGCCCACTTACCATCCTTGTGTTGTGTAAGTGTCACCATGGAACATAATATATGGACATTTATTTAATGAGTTCAGATGGATATTGTTGCTATGTAACAGCAACTCAATTTTCTAACCTGTAGAAAAGTGTTTTTTATTTGTTTAGTTTTTTTGTTTATTCGTTAAGTGTGACCAACTTGCTTCCCATACTGTAAAGTTTGTCTACTAATAATTTTAACAAGATTTTGATGCTATCTGATCAGGACTGATTTGTGATATTATATTCATACAGTAGATATCTTGGTCAAGAATAAGTTAAATGGTTGCATTCATTATTACTAAACTGAGAACATTTTAGTCCCTCATTAATTAACTATCATGTATTGCCTTATATTATTTATTAAAAAAAAATATGAAGGGACATAGAATAGATCTAAAATACCAGTGTAATGTTATTTAACCAGGAAAGTCCCACTGAGATTAGGAGTCTCGTCTCATTTTCAGGGGGGTGCTGGCTCCACAGGGACCCTGTCGCTAAATGCAAACTTAACACATAAAGGTCCTTGCCTGTCCTTGCTGTGAGACATGAGCACTAAGCACAGCTCCAACCATACAGACTGACAAAATATAGAACTAAGTAATTTATTTCTTGGTATTGCTACTCCGGATTTATCTGAAGTAAAAATAGAAATATAAACATGTTAATTACATCTAAGATTAATGTTTCATCGAGCCACTGACAGCAAAGCTTTGTGAGGTTGCTGAACTGTTCCAAGTTTTGGCAGTGCTTGGTATCTCCCGAAGAGCCAAAACTTAACACTGCAAATGATGTGCCTCCCACACTTTATATGAACCAAAGACGACAAGTAAAGGACTGTGAAGCAAAGTATATCCAAGCTTACAGTGGGTCTGTATGAACTATAAATAGGAGTATAACTAAATATTTATCAGAGCTCTGTGCATCTCTAAGCTGAGGCAGTGACAACAGAGGATTGTGGGAAAGCTGAAGAGGAGCTCAGAGTTTTGGCAGAGGTAAGGATGTGCCATTTAAAGGCCCGTGTGTAATTCCATGAGATCAGAACTGAAACTGAAGCAGGTTTAAACAGACAGACGTCACGGACACCCAGTGTGATGGGATTTATGGTGTTGTGGGGACAGGCCTATGTTACAACTGTCACGTAGCGACACTTATGCTTCAAAATAATGTTTATAATGTGTAGAGGGCTGCACTGACTAACCTGACTCATGCCAATATGTATAGCACTTTGAATGGACTTCTACACATTATCAGTCTGGAATGGCTCTCGATGAACTGGTCGAAGTGGCACCACAATTGGCTTGTTAAATCCAGTTGAGAGAAAAGCACAGACTCCACAAAGGCACAGTGTTTATTCTGCATGTTTTTCAAAACTAAATAGTCTGTGTTTTTTTTCTGAAATAGGCTGAAGTACTTCTGTGGATATCACCATGTTTGTTTTGGTTCACTTGGGTTATTCCCTTTTAGCTCCATTCATACATAACTTTTAAAAATATCAAGATTTAATTTTTTTTTCAATAAAAAAAATAATGTGCATTTTAAAATGTAATTTGAATTTATTATGCAATTTTAAAATGCATTTTGAAATAGCATTTTGCAGTTGAATTTACAAATGTTTAGAAAGTCTTCATACACATAAGCATATGGACTTTTTAAACATTAGCTGCAATACAATATTTAGGTACTATAAAATGCCAGAAAGTTGTTTTTCATGTTTTGAAATATGAATCTTGCTCAACTGTGCTAGTTTCAGTCCTACAACTCACTGGTGACCTTGTTGAGTTGTACTTAGGGTAAAAACAGCACATGTAATCCATTACTCACGACTCCAGTTTAAAGAGTGCAAAGCAGTGTGTAAGCTAATATTTGCAGAGAGCTGAACACATGGGACCAGGTCTGCTCACTGTTGTTGTTGTTTTTGTAGGTGGGTATAGCCCTGTAAACCTCCTTGAAGACAAACACTTAACATGCACTTAGGGCCACCCTTATGTTGGATATACACTGACTGCAAGTGCGGTGCAGATCAGGACTCGTGCAGGTCCCGCAAGACTTACAAAGTCATTCAAATCAATGCGCCACACTGACCTCAGTGGAGTGAACGTTTTCCCGCACACCACAGCACTCTGATGTGGTTTTCAGGTCATTATATGTGTGTTGTGGCACGAATACACGTGAAACTGCTTTGGTCAAATACGCACAGCAGTTGTCGTTGCCAGTGTAACAGACAATCTGCAAGTAACCTGCTCAAAGTACGTACTGGACCCAACTTACAGTTAGTATAAACCCCAGCAGAACAATTCTGGATTCTGTATTGTATATTTCATACTGTAATGATTCTCTGGGAGTCCATCAGAATGGGGTGGTTGTTACTCAATGTAAAACCCAAATATGGTGGTGCTTCATTAAATTACATTAATCATTAAGTGTTTTAGGTTGAAATGACCTCCATCAGAAATACCTCCATCAGAATTTTACAATGTTTTGTTGGCCTGCGATACACTTCATGTCAAAAATGGCTTTTTCAACACTTCTGAGGTCCCTAAAACAATTGATTTTCTCCCTTTTGCTGTGATGACGTTTGAACCATTTAAAGTTGCATTGCTTATCCATACCCATCCTAACACTGGAAAAGCAGACTTGGTGCTCTTAGGTGCTAAATTGGCTTGTGACCCTTTCCTCCTTTTTAAATTAGCTTTTGTACATATAGAGGCTAAACCTATTTGCCACTAGTAGTAGTAGTAGTGTAGTAGATAGATTTGAGCAAAATGTACACATCTTTTGTCGTCTTTGGTATATTAATATATATAGTTTATTTTTTAACTTTATTTTTATCACTTACATTTTTAGAACTGTCACATTTCCAACATTACAATATTTGGACAAACTGCCTTTTGCCTGAATTCCTTACCTCCCATCACATTCTTTGATTGGGAAAGGCAGTGCCAAACTATTTCTGTCACCTTTCTTCACGACTCTGTCACGTCTGCCCTCTCCAAAATGGCTGCCTCCCAGGGTGGACATTTGGACTGCTACAAACATATTAGTCATGTCCAATTTTAAAGAAGACATATGGTGCTTTTGTCTGCTGTATGGTTATAATCTATGACACCTGTGGATCATTGTGTTTGTTATAATTTGGACATTTAAATCACAGTGTTGATTTAAAATGTCTTAATAAAAGGAATTTGTCCGCTAACTTCTGAAAATTGCGGTGCCCAATGAGAGCTGATGTTGCCATAAAGGTCATCACAAAAAGAGCCTGCACTGTTGTAAAAATGCACAGTGCTGCTGAATCTGACACTTATCATCAGTTAAGAAAATAAAATTAGAGAACGAAGTAATTATGGAGCAAAGGGCTTACACTGGTGGAGGTGAGTTAATTGGAGGAATGGCGTCTTGAATCCAGGAGAATAAAGATTACGCAAAAATGCATGAATCACACTAAATACAACTTCAAGACATAAACATAAACTCTAAAAAGTTCATCCATCCATTTTCTTCAGCTTATCCAGGCCAGGTCGCAGGGGCAGCAGTCTAAGTAGGGACTCCCAGCCTTCCTCCCAGACGTCCTCCAGCTCTTCCGGTGGGACCCCAAGGCGTTCCAAGGCCAGAGAGACATGGTCCTTCCAGTGTGTCCTGGGTCTTCTCCGGCCTCCAGATGGGACATGCCCGGAACACCTCCCTAGCGTCCAGGGGGCATCCTGAGCAGATGCCCGAGCCACCTCAGCTGGCTCCTCTCAACGTGTAGGAGCAGCAGCTCTACTCCGAGCTCTTCCCGTGTGACCAAGCTCCTCACCCTCTCTTTAAGGGTGCTCCTGGTCACCCTGCGGAGGAAACCGATTTTGGCCGCTTGTCCTTTCGGTCATTACCCAGAGCTCATGACCATAGGTGAGGGTAGGAACGTAGATTGACCAGTAAATCAAGAGCTTTACCTTTTGGCTCAGCTCCTTCTTCACCTCTACTCACCTTCAACTCTAAAAAGTCGATTTTGCATAATAGGTCTGCTTTAAGATTCAGGAGTATTTACAAGTCTAAATTTGAGCAACTGTTTTATGTAGGTTCAACTACAGAAATTCTTAGTGAATCTTTGGTGTTTTCGTGTAGCAATTTAGGGAAAAAACAAATAAAACTAAAACCTTAAGAGCTGCTTATACAATAAATATAAGGCAAGTACTGGGGCAAGACAAATTTTGCTTAAATACATGAGAAAAAAACTGGTACAGGGCCGCTAAGTATTTATTCATTTATCCAGTTTTCAGTGCTGTGTTTGATGAAGAAATAGGACTTTCCATAAACTTAACATGAATTAAGAAGTCGATTTATAAATGCCACATATTATTTATTTGTAGAAGTGATTTGCAGCAGTTCACATTCATTTGGTATATTTACACTGGATGCCCTGCCTGCCACAACACAGCTTTGGGACAAAACACTGTTAGGGATTGTTATCTCTATGGCTGAATTATTCCTGTTGAAATGTAATGTTATTTTATGTTCTTTATTGAAGTTGAACATTTTTCATTGAGACGTATACAGGAAATTAAAGTCTGGATATATATGTTGCATGGGTATTAGCAGTTATATTGTTGTGACATGTTTTGTAATGAAAATATTAGCAGTTTTACACAAGAAGAGCTATGGTCTTGTGTGCTCTGCTCCTCAGGTTAAACTCAGGTTAAAGGGTGAGGACCACACAGAGAGGGGCCCGTCCGTGACCACACACACACACACACACACACACACACACGGGGCCGCTGCAGCAGAGGGGTGCAACCTGAGCCCCATTAGCCCCTCTGTGATAGTGTGTGCTTTTTCTAACTGCAGTGTGACATGCTAGTACATGAGTCTCTCACAGCAAGAGGGTCCAGGGTTTGATTCCCGTATGGGGCAAGGACTTCCTGAAAAAGATTCCCTCTGGAGCCAGGCCTTCACAGAAAATCTGATTCCTAAGCTCAGTCGGAGTGTCCTGGATAATTAAAGTGTTTTGGGTGATTGGCAACTTGGTTCAATGTTACAACTGACACAATTATTGTTTATTGTTGTTTTCAGAATCAGTATAGGTTGTTTCAAAGAGGAATTTATTTGAGCCAATTGACATTACGTAGCTAAGGGCCTATAAAGTCTTCCATAATATCTTGATGAAATGGTTCCTCATTCCACATACCACCCTATAGTACCACCCTCGGTCTCAGTGATGGTGGGCCAATGCTGTCCCGCTGCTGAGATGGACATGTCCCCTGCGGCATTGGCACCTAAGGGTGTCAAAGTGCCAAACAGGAACACAGACTGGGGCCAGAGGTGTGAAGAGACCAATTACACCAATTCAGAAGTACTGAGGCTCGGGGACAGAGAGGGACCACCATCTTGTGTAATGTTTATCCTGCTTCACTGTCGTTCCCAATGCGACACTGATCAGGCTTTTTAACCTGAGCTTAAGTTTGGCTCCATTACTGCCAAAAAAAAAACGGTTGCCATATTTAAATAAAAAACATAGCAAAAGATGGAGTTTAAATCTGTGAACTAGCGAAACATCTTCACTCTAACAACGATTTATCCATTTGACAGATTTAAACTTCATCTTTTGCTATGGACACATAAACATAAAACATACAACAGACAAAACATTATTTTTATATTTTATACTGATTCAGCTTTCAGAGTCCATTGAATTCCAGTGTCTGGCCCAAGCTGGAAACATTATCCAAACTATGGTATCTGGTTTATAATATACAAAATATACAACACATGATTAAAGTGCATATGACGGGTTTTCATGTTTTTTCTACTTACTTCCTTTAGTGGTATAGTACCTGTAGAAAACATTGAACATAAAAGTACAAAAATACACTAAGTAGCGGTACATTCTAAAACGAAATGCGTCTATCTACCATCAACACCAAAAAAATCCAAACAACTTTGCAGCACTTTCTTTTCCAGATGTCGCTCGCACTAACCATAGCAACAGATTTGATTGACAGCATTGCTAAGCGCCCACTCCCTGTTGAACGAGCGGTGCCAGCCTTGTTCCAGATTGGCTCTCTGGTTGCTATGATACTCGCGGTCGGAATTTCAGTCATTGAACTTGGCTCCACATTCGCCCCTGTAGCTGCCAGCCTCGATGAGCTTGATCTGACTGGAGCCGAACGCTATGGGTGACGTCACGCTCACTTAGTCCACCTGTGTTATTTGGCACAATAATAACCTGAGGAGTCATGTTCAGATCAGTTTTCAGCACCACTCAAACATGCTCGGACAAGTCCACATCGGCCTGTCCCCGGGTTCTGGGGCAGCTGAATCTATATCAACAGTCGTATTCACTTCTACAGGCTAATGGACAACATGTGACCATATAACACTATTTTATCAGTCTTCTTTAAATGAGAAGTTATGGAAAATTTGATGAGAATTTCTAAGAACGACGAAGTTTAAATCTGTCAACTGGACAAATTGTTGTAGTTAGTTGTTGTAGGAGTGAAGACGTTACCTGCTTCTTCAGTTCTGGTCAGATGGCTGGTGGACACTACTTTATATCTTATCTGAAGGGAGGAGCTAACTATGCTGAAAGAAGCAGCTTGGACGAGCAGCGAAACGTCTTCACTCCTACAACAATTTGTCCAGTTGACAGATTTAAACTCCTGGATCAGACCTGGACGACAGAGGGATTACACAGACATCCCATCTAATATCTATCAAGTTTAGCGCATTAATAGCGCGTTCACGGAATCAATATTTGTCAGAACCAAGTGAAATTAAAGCAAAACCCCAAAAGGTAATATTATTCACTAAAACAATATGCAAAGTTGTCAAAAAAAAAATGCACGAACCTTTATCAGCAAAAAATTCCAAAGAAATCTACCTGTCCTCCATCTCAGTTCACAGCATAGGCCCTTATAAAATAGTGATACTTCAAAAATCTATTCACTATAATTGCATGTGCAGGTATTTGTCAGCTTGAATAATACCATCTTTCATTTTCTAAAGGGAGAGGGATCTGGATGCAGAGGCAACCCACAGACCTCTAACAGGACGCTCCTCAAGTGACTCAAATCCATCCACAGGTCCCTAAAAGGAAACAACCTCCGGCCATGCCAACAGAGCGCCAAAGTAACTACTACTAACTATTACAGACTTGTGCCCGATCTCAACCTTGCACAGCACCTATGGCAACACACACACAACCTCGAATAATATGCCTTTGTTATTTATGCCATTGTACATGCTGACATTGTTTTATATTTGTGACAGCAGCAGAGCAGAGACAGCTCAAAGTTCATTTCAAATTAGGACACTTTTAGAAATATATTGTGGATAAAGTGTACAGTCTTTGAAGTGCAAAAGCAAAATTGAATTGGCTTTATCACCTTTAATAACATTTAATAGTGAACTAAGGCAACAACTAACAAAAAGTGTAATCAAATTGCTTATAAAGAGTAAACTAATGAAGAATAATGAGGATCATGTGGGTGAAGGTACATCCTGGCTGAGGTCTGTGGGGGGCAGGGTCCTCTGGGTGGAGGTGTGCAGCCAGACTCTTTTACCTAAAGGACTCATCAACCTATAAGAGGCCTGGAGATTGAGAAACTCTGATTGCATAGTTGCAATATTTCCCAGTTATCCATCTATTTTCTTCCGCTTTATCCGGGGCCGGGTCGCGGAGGCAGCAGTTTCAGCAGTGAGGCTCAAACTTCCCTCTCCACACACACTTCTTCCAGCTCTTCCAGAACAATCCTGAGGTGTTCCCAGGCCAGCCAAGAGACATAGTCCCTCCAGCGTGTCCTGGGTCCCAGTTATTCTCCAGGAATTCTTGCCTGTTCCAAATGTATTGAATAAGTTGGTGGTCTATGAGTTTTTTTACACCTTAGGAATATTTTACACACCAAGCTCAAATGGCACTTCGGAGGCGCGATGTTGGGCTGTATACCATTTGTACTGAACAAGAATGTTGCAAATCCAGAGGACCACCAGGGCAGAGGGAGTGTAGAGACTGCAGTGTAAGGGCCCACGGAGCCCCAGGTCTGTACCACTGTTTGGGTATCCCATACAGGCAGCTGCTGGTTCTGTCCCGCCTGTGTGTTCCCAGCAGGACGTCCAAGGAGGCACCGGGCATCAAACGCACAGCACTGTGGGTAAACAGAGCTATACTGTGATCTGCAATGAGACTGAGGGACTCCTGCTGGGACGTCTGGAGGGAGAGAAAGAGAGATACAGAGATGGGGAGAGGTAGAGTGAGAGAAAGACAGAGAGAGAGGGATAAGAGAAAGAGAGAGAGAGAGAGTGAGAGAAAGAAAGAGCGAGGGTGATACAGAGATGGGGAGAGGTAGAGAGAAAGAGAGAGCGAGAGGGATAAGAGAAAGAAAGAGTGAGAGGGGGAGATCCAGAGATGGGGAGGGCTGAGAGAAAGGTAGAGTGAGAGTAAGAAAGAGAGAGAGGGAGAGAAAGAATGAGAGAGATACAGAGATGGAGAGAGGTAGAAAGAGAGAAAGAGAGGGGGGAGAGAAAGAGAGAGAGAGACAGTGATGGGAAGAGGGGGAGAGAGAAAGAGAGTAAGAGAGAGAGAGGGACAGAAAGAAAGAATGAGGGAGATACAGAGATGGACAGAGGGAGAGAAAGAGAGAGAGAGAGAGAGTGAGAGACAGTGATGGAGAGAGGGGGAGAGAAAAAGAGCGTAAGAGTAAGAAAGAGAGGGAGAGAAAGAGGAAGATACAGAGATGGAGAGAGGTAGTGAGAGAAAGCGAGATAGAAAACATAATAGACTAATTTTAACCCTGTTGCTTGCAAAGCTTTCTGCAGCACAGATAAACACATTTAATTTAAGCTCTTGTAGTTTTGACTTTAATATAGTGGATCAAAACAATGAAATAATACAAGCTAGTCCTGGAGGGGTCATCGCTCCTCAGCTGAAATGAAAGAGTAGTGAATACACATTCAAACAATTGTCTGCTAAGAACTGGGTTCACTAACTGTCCAAACTGAAACATGTTACTTCGCTTCAAGTTAAAAGTCACATACAGGACCTTTAGGAATGAGAGATGTAGGAGTATTTACCCCTGAACTGTTAACCTGATCATGCATTAGAGACTTAAACCTAATCTTTTACAGGATGTCAGAATGTCTTCACTCACAGAAACCCAACAACCTGCTCCTGATCCGACAACGTCCCACTTCCTGCCTCCACCGTCCGCTTCTTCTTCTACTGTTTCCTGTGAGTGCGGAGCGTGGCTGTGACCAAATCAGAGGAATGTGGTGGTACGGGCTGTAAAGTGCGTCTTTGCGTTAGCCCGTACATGTAACTATAGCACTGGTCATAAACGCCAGGGACTGAACGGCAAGGAGGCCCCAAAGAGAGCGCTGGAGATCAGGTTACAGCATGTGCGCACCGTGATACATTTTACATCCTAGGCTTTAGCAGTCCAGACAAACCGTTAACGGCAAATAAAGCAGTGAAGAAACACACATTTATGAAGCTTGGGTTCACTTTGCTAGATGCCCTTCTGAAAACCTACCTGTCACCAAGAGGGACATTTATTTATTCAAAATGACCACTGAGATCCTTTGTTGCACATGCAGTTCGTTGTCCATTAGACAAATATCCAACTATTGTATTGTAACTGTATATGTGTGTGGACAAACAGTACTTTTCTCCATAACTCTAAATCTTAAACTCTGGTTAATATTGGACTATTGCACATCATAGCAATAACAAAAGGTGAATTGCATTTGACTATAGGTACGTTCACGCTCACAATGTGTTCGTTCATGTTAGGTTTCATTTCCTGCAGACTGATCCTAACCTTAATTATAGTCTTAAGTCCACTTGCCTTAACCTAAACCTTAAATGCAACCTTTTTTAACCTATCTGATCTAATAATGAAGGATTTACATCAGTGGGACCTGATTAATGTGTGTCTATACAGATTTTAGTTCCCACAGTGTTACAAATAACCATCCAGCACGTCAAAGTTGGGACTAGAACAGGACCAAACCAGGACAGGAGTTAACATCAGCATCGTCAGCATTGTTTTGAACATTATAATCTGTATTACGGAGATCCAGTCTCTCACACACACTTTGGTTTTTGACTCTTTAAGAAGACGTTGTGCTTGAGTCTGCTATATATGGTTATAATCTATGACACCAGCTGAAGATAATGTGATCATTTGTACATTTTAAATCTAATACGACTTAATAAAATAAACGAGTTATCTGACTTCCATGTTAGAAAACTGCAGTGTCCAATGGGAGCCGAGATCGCCGTAAACATCATCACAACAAAGAGCTGCACAGTTGCCGGCACCTCCCGTGGATAGCCACACATCACACTAGCGAGTAGCGGATTTGTGCCAAAAAAGCGACACAACGCTGCTAAAGTAGAGAGCAGTGGGCATATACCAGTAGCAGTGATCGGAGCAATGACGTCTTGAATGCAGGGGTATAACGAGTACTCAAACATGCATGAATCACGCTAAATACAACTTTGAGAGGTGAAAAGATGAGGGGAAATGACAACAACAGGGTTCTAAGTTCTTGCTGATTTTGCATAATAGGTCCCTTTTAATACCTCTTAGCCATTAGCACACACTGCGCTGGGTTATCCACTGTCCCACTTCAGCACCTGCGCCTGGGCTAAACACAAGTCCACTGGCAGCGCTGGGTCAGAGAGGGGCGGACATGAAAGCTGTGTGCAAAGAGAAACATGAGCTTGTGTTTCTCCCAAACAAAATTATGGAGGAGGAAAAGGCTAGTATGAAGGTTAATCCATGACTGTGGTGAGTGTGCATGTCAGGAGAAGTCAGGCCAGTTGGCTCGGATCACACTTTCTCCATTTCTCATAGAGCACCATAAGGAAAGCCTCGACAGAGAGATTTCCCAGAATGCAACGGTACTGTTCCAACGACGACCAGTCAACATCCCCACTCCCTTCATTCACTGCTCTCCCGAGAGCCCTCATTTAAACCCATTTAAGCCCTGTACTATGGCTGGGATCAAATGTCCGATGTGGCACGACCCAGAGCAAGGCACTGGCTCTGCAGTCAAGGGTTTGATTCCCAGAGGGACCGGAACGCAGCACATACCTTCACTTGCTGCGGCTGCAAGGTGTTTCCCAGGAAATGCCACTGGTGGTATGCGAGCTTGTGTTGATGGGGCCAATATTAGACATAGTCTGGGATTTTGCACTATGCTTTAATGTATTGTATTTCATTCATCTGTATACAAAGAGCATCCCATAGTATTTTCTATTCAAAAATAATCTGCAGGCTGTTTTAAAATGACAGCATTTGGCAACTTAAATACATTTTTAGTAAGATACCTATCCCACTGAGGTCACTGTAGTGATTTCACATTTTAAGCTAGATGCCCTTCCCATTTCAATCAGTCACATAGTATGACTGGAGTAGGTTATATATGTGAAGTGTGTCGCTCACCCCCGAAAACAGGATGGACGTTGGTGACATTTGAACATGCTGCTCTCTGGTTGGTGGGTGCTTAATCTACTGTGACACAAGCACACTATTAGGTAACATGAAGTGTCTTGCCCATGGAACCGCCGACAACTACATAGCTGTGGGTAACATTTGAACTGGCCGTTCTCTAGTTGGTGGTTGAACGCTTAACCCACTGTGGCACAAGCATACCACTAGGCAAAAGTAACATGTAGAGTCTTGCCCATGAGACCCCCAACCACTGGATGGACATGGATGACTTTTGAACCAGCTCCTCTCTGGTTGGTTGTTGAAAGCTTAACCCACTGTGACACAAGCACACCTTTGGGTAACACAATATGATACAACTGGCTAAAAATGAAACTATATATGACAAGATTCCCTTTCAGTGACATCAGTCCACGGACAGTGACAAAACAATGTGAGACGTCATTGGGTAAAAGTGTCTTGTTGTACTGCTACCCTGTCGACTACCTCTGTGACTGGGGGTCCATGCTTTTGTGCCTTTGCTGAACCAGGGGCCCCTCACACAGACAGCAGCCATCTGAGAAGTACTCTAAACCTTTGCTTTTAGATCTTTGGGTCACAGCGATGAGGAAAATATTTTGAATGTGTCATAGAAACATCTGAACATAATAGTCTCATGCAGTGGTGACTTAACTAGACTTCATATGACAGATTGGAGTACTTTTTCACTAAAACATAGTTAAAATCATTGTATTATCTAGTGTTGTCTAGTTTATTAATTCTCGTGAAGTTTTAAATTGTACTTCCCGGTTGGACAGCTACATAGATCTTGGTGACATTTGAACTGGTTGCTTTCTGGTTGGCGGTTGAATGCTTAACCCATTGTGTCACAAGCATACCATTAGGCAAAAGTAATAAGTAGAAAGGGTTATGACATACCTATAGGTAATTCAAGATCCTAGCAACCATAATCTTAGCAAGGGCCGATATTGAAGACATGGATAGAGGTATTCCATTGTAGAACTCACCGTTTTTTTTCCGCACTTTTCTTCTCAACCTTTTTTCCACAAACTGACGCTTAACTTATGTAAAACTATGATAAATATTTACCATGGGCACTATCCCACAAAACCCTGTCAGCATTAGAAAGCATGAAAACCTGTCACATGCACTTTAATCTCAGGATATAGAGTTTTTTTTGTCCTTCTATGTGAAGACAGTTACTTATTATTAGGACCAGAATTACTGCTTTGTTGTGTCTTCTGGGGAGACAGTAGCTCAGTTGGTAGAGTATTTATCCACTAATCCAAAGGTCTTGACATAAATAGCATTGGTTGAGCGGTCAGATCCACTGACCCACAGGTTGGCAGTGCAATTCCAGATCCCAAAGATGCTGTCTGTGTGTCTTTGGGCAAGACACTTAACCTAGCTCGCCCCCAGTGTCTGCGTATGAGTGGTTCCTTGATGTAAAGTGGTTTGAGTGCTATGATGGTGGAAAAGTGCGATATAAAAATGTGTCTGGTGAGTGTAATATTGATTTTCTACCTCAGCTGAAAGAAAGATGTTTGTGCCAAATTTCACATCTTTGTTCTTCGTAATATTTGCTTTATGTTTACCCGCCAATTCCAGAACATGATTACAGTGAAGTCCGCAAAAAATAATATCACATTTCATACACAATCTAGTGTTAGTTCCATTAAAAATTTGAGTTTCAGTCTATAAAGCTCCACCTGCTGCGGTCAGTGCCAGTGTCTCTGCTCTGCTGCCAAACAAATACCTTCAATGTTCTGTAATGAGCCCAAACCACACTGAGCGGCTCCTTTCCCCGCTCGAGGATTTAGAGGAGAACCGTGTGATATAATCCAATTTTCCACTGGCCCATGGAGCTGTGAGTTTGGTCGTCTAAGTATCGGAGGCGCCACGGTGCCCCTCTGCAGCAGGGCACTCAGCCAGGGCAGGCTGGGAGGTCCTGGGACAGTCGCAGGGAGAGGGCCCACCAGAGAGGGGGCAGTGTGGGGTCTGTACGATGACAGAGAAGAGGAGGCTGTGGATTGTTAGGCTGACCATGGGGGAAATGGTGGAGAAGCTTTTTTTGAGAGGGCAGGTCAGAAACATCCATGCCTGAATTCATAACACGTAGAATTAGAGTAAGAGTAGAGTATAAATAGTGAACATTAGTCCGCCACCTGCCTGGAGAAGTTATAGCTTTGCCTAGAATGTTCCATAGTATGGCAATAAATATCTCCCTGAAGATAAGAAGATGATGCCTTCAGGCCAAGTTACAATTTAGATCTGCGGAGAAGCGGCCCTGCTTACAGTGAAAATGCTGGTTTCACCTGTAATTGAATAAATGGAAGCTGATTCCATACTGTGGAACATTTCAGGTAAACCAATAACATCTCCATGGAGACAAGGCGGTGGATATCTTAGGTGAACACCTCTAGGCTCAGGACAAGGACATTGTTCTAATGTTAAAAGCTAATGTTAAATGCTTCAGTATCTGAGTGGGAAATAGTTTATATATCTGTCATGATCCACGCTTCCCTGCTCCTGTTTTGCCTCCTGTGTTTCCTCTCCCCCTCCCTCACCTGACTCCAGAGCTGGGTGGAGCCCTGGCTCCTCCCACACGCACCTGCAGCCCATCAGGGCAATCAATGCAGCTGCAGGTGATTGAAAAGGAGCCAGGACCCAGCTCTCCTTGCCAGGTCGTCTGCTGATCTTCACCACTGCTTGTCCTCGTGTCTCTGTTGTGCTTCCTGCCTGGTGTCCTGCCCGTGTCCTGCCCGTGTCCTGCCTGTGTTCTCCGACCCTGTCTCCCGGTACCGGCTGTGTTTCCCGTCTCGTGTCTTCCCTGCACCTCTGGACCCTGACCTGCACCCCAGCACCCAGCTCTTCGTATGTTCTCCCGTCACCTGTGTTGTCTTGTTCTGTCAATAAACACCCTTAAACTTGCCCTGAGTCCCGCATCTTTGGTCCACCTCACACTCCACATTACAACAATATCATGTAAATATCAGCTCTGAAACATTTCTATAAAGAACTCTGGAAACTGACCTCTGTAATGCGACTATAAGTGGATTGAACATGTATGGATACATTATGTCATGCATATTATAGGTAATAATCAATCAGTTAAAATAGCCCAAGCCTAGCTCAAGATCTGGAGATGGATCTTGACCGGTTGCCTTATGCAGAGACATTGATGGATGGGTCAAATGCAGGGGATGATTTTCCCCACAGGGATAAGTGTAGTGCAGCTAGATATTATCTTGTCTAAAGCATAAAAATGTCTACAGCAGAGGTGCCCAATTTTTTTTTATTGAGGGCCAAATCTCAAAACCTATTCGAAAGGGAGGGCCACAGACCGGTGATCAATACAGTGCCATGCTTTAAACACAGCTTTGACAGAGATGCTGTATTTAATAAGGCTTGAAACACATTCATTTTACACAATACATTGTGATGTTTGAGGATATAGGGGTAGAAATAGTTTAATTTGCAGTTAAAAGTATTGCCTATGATCAATTGGGCCGGTTCAGCAGGAGGCCTAAGAGCCAATAAAAACTGGTCTGAGGGCCGCATTTGGCCCCCAGGCCATAGTTTGGACACCCCTGGTCTAAGGTATGATCACATTTTGCTATCTTTCTTTGTTAAAATTAATTAAAACAGTAAAAACATCAACAATCTCCATATATTTAGTTTAGTTTAGTGGTGGATAATGTTTTGCTTGCTGTACATAACATTATTGTAAGGGGTCTGTGGAATCACAAATATTCTCTCCTGTGGGCCGGTGATGGTACACAGTTCTTACACTCCTGAAGCTCTTGTAAAATGTATCTGTGCAGTTCAAAGGAGCCAGAGCCCGTGTGTGCTAATAAAATGCACCATCTTTGCATTGGTAACCCGAGCCCACTTATCCATCCAAGGTTAACATTTGGACTGACAGCTTTTTACTGCACAATAGTGAAGAGGGGAATCCGAACACTCCTGCCCCTTTGACTTATGTTACTTAATGCTGCAAGGAAGCACTTACTTAGAACTGTATTTACAACATGGTGTGGGTTACCAGTACTTCACCTCAGGGCCGTGAGGAGGGTCATCTGAACTGCTTTATGACTAGTCCATTTTGGTCTGTAAAAGTCTAAAATATTAGTAAATACTTTTGATATAGACAATCTTTTACTCTTATGTTTATTCACGAGAGAAATAGTAATAGTAAAAAGCTATTTGTTATTGTAAAGCACTGGGTAGGACTAGCTTGGGTAGTACTCAGGCACATTTACTTGAAGAGGGGGGTATTATGCAAAATCAACTTTTTGGAGCCTTCTGCGTGTTATAATGTTGTTCCCTTGTTAAAAACATTCCTGAAGAGGTTTTTATATGTCATCCCTGTGTGTCTGAGTAATCTATCGAGCTCTCTAGGGCCATATTCAAACCCTCCAGTTAGCAGGATGATTCTGTCACCCTCCTCCCACACAGCAATTTTCCATAAATATACAAAAGCATGATACAAAACAATACACTACAACTTCACAAATCTGAGGTAATGTGCAGTAGTTTCAGTGGAATGCACGCCAATTGTGATGTGATAGTACTCATAAGGGGGAGGGACTTAGCTCAGAGAGCAAAGGGAGGGGGGAAAGTTATTAAGCGTGTTTATATAAACATAACATTTTCAAAACAATAAAAGGTAACATGGTAGTATGTTGTCTTGATTAATTCATATCCACATTCCTATTTTAAGAAATACCAAGTAATTTGGTTAAAGATTTCCTTCCTGATTTGAAGGATTTGGCATAATTCTGTCCTGACATAATTCTAGCAATAATGCCGAATGTTGAATCTTTTGAATGGGGAAGGGCCCTCACAAAATGCTTCAAATCAGGAAGAAATCATTTGCTCGTAAAGTTAAAAAAAATCTGGAGTGAAATCTAAACAGTGTTGAATGTTTTAATGAAGTGTGCTTTGTTGTCTCTCAGATTTTTTTTTTTTTTTTAAGTTTAGCCATTGTGTGCAAATATGGGGTATGCAGCAAGGTGGTGAAAGGTTAATTCAGAGACTGTTGAACCTGATTTATATTAGTGACTAGACACTAGACCCTGTATTACCCCATACATTTTAACTGTACTTTAACAATATTATTGGCGTACAAAATGTGGTGATGTCATCTCAAACCCAACTACATGGAAGTTTTTTGTTGGGTCACATATCGCACAGCGCATAAAAGTTTTATCAAATTAACCACAAATGTGCTGACGAAGCACATTATATCCATAAGACTAGACTAGACTGCAGGAGTCCTCCAAGCTCGAGCTCAAAGCTCTTGCTCCATTAAATAGTGCAATTACAGAACAAGAAATGAATTGTTCTTAATGAATTTAACAGTCAGTCAAATTAATTCTGAGCAATTTCCCTGACAGCTATCTGACACTTGTGTAATAATTGATCTATTTTATGAATGCAAAGGTTTAAAGTAATAGTACACCTAGCTCCAGATTTTGACAGCTCCTCTGTATGGATGACATCTCTTGACATGTTGCTTCCCCTTTGGTTCCCATGGCTGTTACTGGGGGATTGGTCTACCATCTTGAGTCTGATGTAGAAAACAAGACTTCCAGGTCGCGGCGGCCGGTCAGTAACATGGCAGGATCATTTGTCGCCCGTGGGAGTGCCCCTCCTGGAGACTTCCCTTAGGCCTGTCCCATGTCCTCAACCTCCTGTGGGGAGAGAAGCCACTGTCCCAGGGCCCTGCGGGGGGTGTAGGAGGGTACAGAGGGGAAGCAGAGCCAGGGCCCCACTGCAGGGATGGCCTTTCCAGATGCTCTGCTACTGTTTTAACTGCTGACATGGAGCTCATTTAGGGACATGATTTACATGTGGACATGTGGGTTTGAACTCTATCAACTTTGTATTTATAAAGTGTCATATGCTAGTATTATTAGTGCTTCTCTTTCAGGAACGTGTTATTATTATTAGTGCTTCTCTTTCAGCAACTCGTTATAGAACTTTTTCCATTTCTTCCTGAGTGGGTTAAAGGACAGTTAGCACTACCTCACATCAAAACGATTTTAATCATCTCTCTCCTATATGTACCTGTAGCCTGTGTATTTGTTTGATTATTACATGTGTATTATAGGTGAACAGGAACTAAAGAGTCAATAATATGAAGGAACGTGACTATTAGTACTGCAAACAGCTGATTTCTTTTTGAGCTCAAAACAACAGAAATTTAAATTTTAAATGAAACTCCAAATGTCAATACACTATTATTGAAGCAAGTTAGGCCCTTACTAAAACATTATAAAATCATTACATTTTATCAGATAATTATTCATTTCTGTGTCGATCAATAAATGATTAATGACTAATTTAGTAATTCACAGTGTCCTTCGGCAAATACAATAAACATTTCCATTTAAATCAGTTCCACTATATAGATAACTTATAATAATAAGTTACTGTCTAATAAGTTACTGTAATCTTATATGGATTCTTTGGTGTGAACGTGAACTGGCCACTTAAAGTCTTCAGAAGTGAGAGAGTGTTTGTATTTCCCCATGACCTCTGACCTTTTGTGAGGGTCATTGTCTCAGTGCAACAGGTGTCTGTCCATCTGTAAAACACATACAGAGCCAGCTCTCATAGACTGTCTCCAGTGCACCACAGCACAGAGACAGGGAGACATAAGGGCCACTGTATATAATGTATGGTACACTATATAAGCACATGAGAGGGGATATATGTATGTGACTAAACAATACAAGCAAAACCATTTTTGTTATAGATTATAGATATATCATCATTATAGAGATTATGGAGCTCAACAGTTCTATCCACTTTGAAGTCTGCTCAGGTTTTAGAAATACATTTTCCATTTATTTCTCCATTTTATAAAACACAATCTGCAAATTTTTATATAAAATGATAGCTCTTGTAGTCACTCTTGAGCACTCATATAGCTTATATATCTGTGATCCCAGAAATATTACAACCCAGCTAGGTCTACACAATTCTGATTTATAGGCCTATAGGCTATAAAAATAGTTTATATAGCAGCATTTCATTTTTAGTGTAGCAACTGGTGGGTTAATTTTTTAGCTGAGGTTTTATCAGGCCGAGGTTTTATATAGGCCTGTCTAACTAGGCTGGGGGGCTGGGGGTTGTTTTTTTTTTTTGTTTTTTTGAATGATGAAATACAGAATGTTTTTCTATAATTTCTTATCAAATTTCAAAAAAAAAAAAATGTAAAATATATTCTATTTTCATTATCTGGGAAATAACCAGTGTATAAAGACCACCAAGACACACATCAAAAAAGGACTGTTTTTCATTTCAGGAAACCGGATGTGATCATAAAAGGCCCTAACATTTCTGAACACCCCCAGTGTGAGGCATTAAAGTGCACTGTGGATTTTGTTTATTTATAGTTATAATTATGAATCACAAAACTTTAATAATAATGAAAGAAACTGCATCTATTCAACACTAGTTTTTAAAACACATCAAAGCTGCATGTTTGGTCCCCAGGTGCACTCCACGCACTCAGGTTGGTCACATGGAGTCTATCTGTTCACTTGGGTGATGTGTTGGTGGTGGTGAGTGGTGGTGTTTGGGGGCATTGGTGCCACTTCACGCACAGCCGGCACAGTTCCAGTGCACTGGCCACTGCGCACATCCATCTATGTCTTGGTAAGATCAAGCCGACACAAGTCACTAAGAACACGCTAAGAGTGTAGTTAAAGCTGCCAAATGTAGATTTAAATCAACAAACTGCCACAAACCTCAGATGCTCTTTAGTATGGCTCCTTGCTTTAAAGCTCTACCTTCCACATATGAAAAAGCAAGTCAAGCATTTGTAACATCGCGTCTGGAGTATTGTAATTCGCTGTATGTGGGGCTGGACCAGGGCTCCCTACAGCACTTACAGAATTCTTCTTCTACACTTTCTTGAATAACTTTAGAATGATCTTGATCTGTATCAGAACAAGTATAAGACACATAGACTCGCATACGCCAATGCACCACTATGGAACATACCTGGATGACTGAGGTTTTCTCAGAACACATGGTAATATAAAAGCTAAAAATCATATTCAATTGTCTGAAGCAGGGGTCGCTAGCCTTTTTCCTCTGGTGAACTACCTTTACAACTACTTTTACATCATGGTATCGGAATCTGCATCGAGTCTATTAGGATTGAAGTTTAGTTAGAATTTTTGTATTGTGGCAACACTTCTCCTACATGGAACTAGTCTAGATTTGAATCTGATCTTACTTTTTAACCTATATTAAAAAATATATTTTCTTTCACATTGGCATCATGTTTAGTGTCCCCCATTTCTCCTGTCGCCTGGAGCCTCCCTGATCAGACAGGAGTAAGCCCCAGTCATTTGTCTTCATCTCTGAGATACTGCGAGACATCCGTGAGTATAAATCATACACTTAGTGTGTTGTGTCTTTGCTAATGGCCTTGTGTGTGTGTGTTTGGGAGAGGGGTGCATTGAATTTCTTCCTTTGGCTCTATCCAGACCACACTGTATGACCCTGCTAAAAATAATAATCATTAATTGTCGGTTGGCTGATATATCTGGCAGATATTTGCTCTTTTTAGGCTAATGGCTATCAGCCTTAAATCTCCAGCACAGGCCAGAATTTTGTTTTGGCTGACCTGCTGCCTAAAGAATATGCATTACGCTTTATTTGTACATTTAAATACAAATAGATCACTACACAAAACATGACTGTACAGCTCTGATAAAGGTGCGGGAAAAAGGGCTGTGGGTGAGTTTTTAGTTAATTGAAATGACATAATTTGGGGAAAACATTCAAAATCAGCCCCACATATTGGCCCAAAAATATCGGCAGAGCTGAGAGTTTGGTTTCTCTGGATTCTAAACAATCGGTATCGATATCGGCAATGAAATAAAAAAATAAAAAAAATAAAAAATTGATCGATCTCCAGTTTTTGGAAGATAAAATTAAAGTTATGTAATTTTATAGCAAAAGCCAAAGTTTAGATCTGTCAACTGGACAAATTGTTGTAGGAGTGAACATGTTTGGCTGCTCATCCAAGCCGCTTCTTCAGTTCGGACCTGAAGAACCTGGACGACTGAGGGATGACACAGACAACGTTATGTAATTTTATTTATTTGAAAAGAGACATGCACATTAATCAACATGAAACAATATAAATGCCCGAGTTAGCTGATTTCAGGTCATTTCCGTCAGGACTCCCTTGAAATGGCAGCCTATATTTGCTGTGAATGAGATTTTAAAACAAACTAAACATTATTCTACTATTTCAACTTATGTTTACAATAGAACTTATCTGGACACTAATAGAAGTTTTGAAAGCTTTTGTTTGCTGTTAACCTCGCTGATCAATGCTGTTGTTTAATCCACAACCTGATGGAGGTGCTTGTATCACTGGTAGGAATAGCAGCCCCACAAAATTAGAGATACTTCCTGCATTAGCCTTTCAGCGCAGCATGTAAAGAACCAGTGCCATTTGATGACATTACCGGTCCAGAGACAGTTTGTTTGTGCAGAACTGTCATGATCTCAGTCTGTCTTGCCATTTTTTGCACTTTTCCCCCCTCCCTTCTGTATCTGAACCTGGAGCTGGGCGGAGATTTGGGCTCCTCCTGTGCACACCTGGACCTAAACACCCCGCTCTCAACCCACTGATCAACCTACCTTCATTTGCAGTTTGTATATCTGTAATTAAGCGCTGTTAAACCTTTCCCTGAGTTCTGTCTGTTTGGTCCCTACTGTCAGTCGTTATGACAAGAACCCTGCACAATGCTCGATCTTGGTGTGGTTGGACATAGTATGAGTGCACTCTTAAAGCCCCTGTACCTTGGGGTGAGTTATATCTACGTCTGAGATCATTAAAACAAACTTACTGCTGCTTCACCCTATGCTAAATTGATTGCTGAGATTAAACTTCTTCCAATCCACTCTATAAATTTAAATATGTACAATAACTTTCCTGCAAACATTCAACGTCTAAAGCGGCTCACACATTCTTTCCCCATATGTAGCATATTATACTTACTCTCTGTAAGTAAAGGAGTGCCCCAAGGCTCAATTTTGGGTCCCCTACTTTTTACTATTTTTATTAATTCTGTTGGTCACAATTTAATCCAATCCACTTTATTTAAACTTGAATTTGAAAGAAAGCCACATGCATTTATATGCAGATGATGCTGTTTTGTATGCAAGTGCTCCCACTGCTGATCAGGCACTTTTAAAACTGCAAAAAGATTTTAAGGGTATCCAAAACTCCCTCATAAATCTTAAGCTGTTTTTAAATGCAAATAAAACTAAGTACGTGATTTTTTCTAAAAAACACTTACAACGTACAAGCTACAAATCTTTTGGTTTGATGAAAACTTATCCTTCAAAAAACATATCTCTGAATTATCTAACAGTTTAAAATCTAAATTATCATTTTATTACAAAAACAAATATTGTATCCCAATAAATTACAGAAAAGAAATAGTGAAAGCAGCCTTCCTCTCCGTACTGGATTATGGGGATGTGGAGTACATGCAGACGTCAGCCACTACTTTGAAACCATTGGATTCACTCTTTCACTCTGCCCTTCGTTTTATTACAGGTGATAGATTTAAAACTCATCACTGTGTTATCTATGAAAAAGTGGGTTGGACATCACTATCTGTTAGAAGAGAACAGCATTGTATGAAGTTTATTTATAAGGGACTACTTCAAAAACTGCCTGAATACCTCACCTGCATGTTAATCATTGATACTGGAACACCTAATACCAGATCACATGGTTTTCCCCAACAATATTTTTCATTACTGTACTGACCTCCTTAAAGCAGCAGTGACAGTCTGGGGCAGCCTTTCTTTAAAACAGAGATCACACTCACACACAGGTCTGTCAGGTTCTCCGCTGCTATGAAGAAACCGCCAATTAACCCAAGTGTAAATTCCATCAGAAAGCAGTGCATGGCCTCAGAACATCTCTCTTCGCCCGGGACACTATTTCAGGCTGGAATCCGGGCCCGGGGCTTAAGAGGCGGCCATAGCTCACATTCTCAACCAGAGACTCTCAAGTCTTTAGCTTTATTTTTGGGAACACAGTTATCTTGACTCCTTACTGCAGCAGTAAAACTCTTCTGTCTGAAACTCTTTATATATGGAAAAGACTTGCATTCAGTTGTGTTTATAATGTTTTTGGAAATCTAAATATATGTGCCTTTTCTGCGCTCTTTTGTTAAGTCTTTGAAGAGTTATTTATTCAACTAATTGTTCAAATCTTCAGAAAAGTACAAAAGATAAGAAAAAGTTCCCCAAAAAGTACCCATAATACATTTTTGATCGCCAAAAATAATCCATTGGTTGATAAGTTGATATAGTGACTATGGTGACAGGTCTATAGTACACAGTATATACTCTATCATAAGATCACTGAAGCCAGAATCTCATAGTCTATGCCTGTATGCCTTAAAAGTGGTTAAAAGTTTTTTAAAAGAGTGAATGCTTTGTTTTGGGGCTCGCCATCAAACTTCAACGAGTGATAGTTCATATAGTTTGGCCGATTTCACTGAAACTCATACAAACACGCATACAAAGACAAATTTTCCTCAGATATGAACATTAAACTTGAACCTACTCAGCGCCTACAAAGTGTATCTAACTGTTATATGTGGAGAAAAAAATTAAAGTTTTTCAAAAATGTCTTAAAAAACCCAGACATTTTGTGAGAGCTAGTGATTTTACCAAGACTTTTACGAAGTCCTCCTTGTGCGTTTGTTGGAATTAACTTAAATTGAATGACGATGATCTAAAGGAGCGGGGCACCAAAAGTTATCCAGATTTTTTGTACACGTTCTACAGTTTTTGTGCCCCACAGCTGCAAGATTTGCCCAACATTTTGAAATGTCGGAGTTTGGAAAAACGTCCATTTGTGTAGCAAAGAGGGAGAAAAGGTGCGACTGTGCCTCACAATTGGCAGTGGGTATAATATAAAGAGAGAAATTGGCACAACATGACTCAACACATCTTGGGGATTAGCGCACAGTTTAAGTGAAAGGTTGTCTGAGGTAGAACAGTTGGCAAGAACACCCCTGGCCATAGTGTTTCATCGAAGTTATGTCGACGTCCACATTGACTGAGCACAAGAACATTGTGATGATGTGAGTCCTGCTGTTTGTGTGATAAATGACAAGTTAAGACATGATTACGGGTTGGATAAATTTGTTTTGTGCATTCTGTTTGATTGATAGGGATAAGACGTGAGGTAGTGTGACGCTTAATGCTGTGGGATCGCGTAGGCAGGGCTGGCCCTAGCTTTCAGCGGGCCCTAAGCAGAATGTGTCCCTGGGCCCCTAGGTAGTGGATGTACCTGGGCTCAGCTATTGGTGACTCACATTTGACAGCATTATGACCATGCTCTCATCACCTTGTCCAGTTGTGTTTCTGTTTATATCACCAAAAGAATGAAATTATTTAATCTAACTTGTAAAACAGCCATTCAAAAGTACCTCAGTGACCTCAGTGGACCTCAGGGGTATGAACAAATAGATAAAACAAATGTAGGCAGCAGGTATTTTGCTGCTATATATAAAAATAACTAAATGTAATCTTTATAGGGGGATATTTAGGCTGCTGTAAACACCCGGCACCATTTCTAGTATAACCTTACACATTTTATTATTTTCAGTGCAAATGTATGGGTTCTTAGGGGGCCTCTGGTGGCTTTGGGGCCCTAAGCAGCTGCTTAGTCTGCTTATAGACCGGACCGGCCCTGCGTGTAGGGATGCATCAATACTTGCATTGGATGTTGTGTTTAGTTCCAGATATTAGTTCAAGGTTCAGGGGTAATTATGTAATTTTCCACTTTTCCATAGTCACCTGAAGAATGGATATGGACTTTAGATGGGCTATGGTCTGATGATTGTGATATATATATATTTTGACAACAAAGACTCCTTTTTACAAGAGGGTTTTACATTTTGCTGTGTGACTTGATTCAGTGTTTTTGCATTTCGTTGCATTTTTTGGGTGGAAATTTATTTTACAAGGCAAAGTTATAATAATAATAAAATAGAGAACAACAGGCTGAACAGCAGAACAGCACGCTAACTTAACACATTTATATTTATTCAGCTACATGAAGCATAGACAGAACTAAACATGTGTCTGGTATGTTAACAGTTAATCGGATAACTAACAAGCTAACAAGTTTACCAAACTCTCGATCTCACTCCAAATCACTAAGTTAATTGAATTCTTCATCCTCAGTGTTCCTTCTGAACAACTCCAGAAGTAGATGAAGTGCCGCTTCTTACTGGTACACAAGTGTAGAGTGCCCTTGTGCAGATGTCAGTGTGACAGTAATGAAGATGTGAAATTATATATTTTAATAATTTCACATATAAGTCTGAGACACATATAAGTCTGAGACTATGAAAAAGTCCGGAAAATATATACCTTTAGGATTTGTGCAAAAGAAAAGATTCTGCACATTTTCTGGAACTTAAAAATGGTGCAGAAGTGATTGGGGAAAAAAAACTAGATGTCCTGTGTTGCATCCATATGGAGACCCTTTGCACGTCCTGGCATGTATAACTCTTTGTCATGGCAGGTCATTGCATGTTCAGTATCTGCTCCAGTATTTAAAGATGTGCAATGTTAGATCACACAGAAATCAGGTTCCTGTCAGTACCTTCTCTTAAATCTCTCTCTACCACTAAAAATAGACACAAGCACAAGACACAAGCACAAAAGGACAAGAGATGAAACGACTTGACAAAAGCTAATAAATAGGTTTTGACCAGACAGAATTTTCACGTGATGAGATACGAGATCCACAAGAACAAAGCAAGATAACATTTTTTAAAAGTTTAAAGTGTCCTCTGCCCAAATATGTTTGCTACAAGTCTCTGTGTGGAAGAGTCTTTTAGCTACAGCTGCTCAAAGATACGCAACTTTCTCCAGAGCTTGAGCGAGACATAACCCTTTGATGCCCATGCCAAATGTAAAGACGGATGATTTTCCGTGAAATCGTTTTTCCCATGTGCGGCACGAGATCTTGTCCCATCCCTGCTAATAATAACTTTTAATGACAACTACAATAAGATTTTACATTTACAGTATACATTTGCTTAAGTAATGTGCATGACTAAATAGGACTAGTACTTTATGTGTTTAGGAGAATACATGGAGTGAAGAAAGTTTTTGCGTGACATCCTTATCATTTGAAGAGCTGCCAGTGGAATGCTAGCAGGTGAGAAAACATCATGCCCCATGTTCTTGTAAATGCAAGCCTAAAAGTGTTTTTATGTAGATGAGCTGCACAATTGAAATTCCCCAAACCCTCCTTTTAACTCTGTGTCCTCTTTGAACTGTAATGAGAACACCAGCGCCGACGTCCTGTGCCTGTTTAAATGCGGTTTGGTTGCTTAATTTTAGAGATGCTGAGAAGAGCCGTGAGCTGAATCGACAGAAACTAGATTTAACCACAGTACATGCACTGTTGTAAATGATATTTCCTACTTCTAAAATACATCTGAAGAGAGCATGTCAAATGTCAAAATAACCCTCCAATACTTCACCTACTCATCACTAAGCCTTTCCTAACTTAGCATTTTATCTGAGCGAATGTGACACGTTGTTGAGCTCAGTTTGTTCCAGCAATGTAATGAGCTCACACTAGACATAAAACTGAAGTTCATAGAATTTTTAATGAAAGCAACTGCACTATTTTCTTATTTTCAACAATGTCCTGATGAAAAAGTCACTGACGAGGCCAATTTACATGCAAAAGTCACTACTGATTATACTACTATTGTTTAAAGTCTTCTGTTTGCTAATAGTTATAGAGAAGCGGGACTATTACCTCTTTAACTTTTTGATGTTTTCTCTTAGTTCCTCACACTGCCTCAAAAATCAGTTTCAAGATGGCCGCTCGGTCAGCAGGTGTCTGGCCTTGGTTGTGGGCAGAAAAAACCCAGCCCCCATCATGATGAAAAGCTCATTTTAAGCTCCTGGCCCTCGCTGTAAAGGTCCCCGCTCCATTTTTAAGAATCTCTCTTTTAACACTTGGCCGAAAGCTGCAGGAGTCTGAGTGCGTCCTGCGAGCTGTGGGTCAGTTATAAATGGCTCCCAAGGGCCCTCTCCCGACTGACGAAGCCCACACTTCAGTGAGGGGAGGCGGCGATGGGATAGCGGGGGCCTGGATGGTGCATGGTGGTGGGACACTCTAGGGACACCGCAGAGAGGAGCGGGAGCTGAAACCCAAGCATCATTGAATTTTTCACCACTGCATGGAGACCTCTGTTGTTTGGGAAATGTGATAGTTAAGTGTCAAACTGTGCACTAAAGAGGCTGGGAGGAGGACATAGAGTTCAGCTGCAAATCTAAGAGTTTTCAAAATTGGCGAATCAAAGGATTGTGACTTTCTCATTTTGCTTGACAGAAATACCATTCTGATTTTTAAACTTCACCTCATCAAACATAATTGGTCAGATGTGGTTACAACAATCACCAGAGGTTCACTTTGTACAACGGTTTTGACAAAGTGAACCTCTTGTGATTGTGAAAGTGCAGATATTTCATTGTATTCACATAAATTCAGACTGTTGTGATTCTTCAACCTTCAGATGAGTTCTCTGTGTTTTACCATAATTCCCATAATCCTGCTTTGTAATAATACTTCAAGTTGTATTCAGTTCAGTTGTATTTTCATTGAAGCCAATACTCGTTTGGTACTATTATTTTACAAAAAAACTTGATTTGGTATAGTAGGTGTGGTCATTCTATATTGCGTTCCGGGCCTGACGGATTTGGATGTTCACACTTCACAGAAACACTGGGTCCTGCTCTTGTCACTGACCTTCAGATTGGACCTGAACTCTGCGGGTCAAAGGTCATGACCCACTGACCATTTCCTCTGTTCGGCTTTGCTGAGTGGATACTTCAGAGCCAGCTGGGAATTCAGAAACTCAGGCGAAACAACCTTCTCACCCTGACTTCTCGGCAATGAGAAAACAACTTTGAAGTCGTTTTTTTTTTTTTTTTTTCTAAGTGCCCCGAGAGCAAGAAGGCCACATCGCACCATATCACCAATGGGTTATTTTTACTGCGGAAACCAAAGTAGTGCTAAGCAACTTGGAATTAATGGATTGCCTTTCCGCAACATTTTTGAATGTAAGCAAAAGTTAAAGCAGAAAACTTGTAGTCCTGTGTTTGCTCTTTTGAACATTGTATTTTGTATAAGCCCATTAAAAAGGCCATCTCTGTAGTGCAGGTTATTGAATTTTGAGCAACCAAAAGTGAAATGTCCACTTTCTTAAGTAATCCAAACAAAACTGAGCCACTCCTGATCCATACCCATCACTCTCTTCCTGCCTCATCCGTCCCAGTCAACCCACCCCTCCCTACCACCTCAGACCCCCTATGACACAAATTAAAGTTTTTGTTCATAAATCTGCTGTGATACCTGAGCACAATTCATGGAAGCGCCGTGTTTACGTTGAGGTGAGGACGGCAGCCGCACTGAAACTGATCCTGTCCTTGTGTTTACCCAACTGCTGCGCCCAAGCCCTATACATTCACTGACTCCCGACATGATCCCTTTTAATACTGACAAATGACTTTGTGACCGCAGACGCCCCAAACACAGGAGGCCATCGGTAATCGATATTTAGAGACCAGACTAAACACTTTTCAAAGGGATTCGATGTAAAGGTGAAGTTCAGGAGCGATTGATTATGTTGGTGATTGGGAATGGATATCACATCAAGATTTAAAGCGCGTATGACAAGTGGCAGTGGAAAAAGTTGAAGAAAAGAAGATAAAGAAAAAAAAAAGAGTGAGTTCTGAGTGAGATGTTGATGACAAGTTTAGGAATTCTATCCAGAACTCCATCTATACAGTATAAGTTAGGTGAATTCATTTAAACGGTATAAGTACACTTTATTTCAGCTCTGCTTATGCACAAGTCTCTCCATGGCCTAGCACCAAAATGCATCTCCAACATGTTAGTGCCACATGAACCATCTCACACTCTGAGGACTTCAGGGACCAGCCTCCTGCCGGTGCCCAGAGTCAGGACTAAACATGAGGAATCAGAGTTTCAGTTTTATGCAGCTAAAACCTGGAACAGTCTTCCTGAAGATGTGAGACAGGCCTCTACTTTGGCTCAAAACGGTTCTGTTTAGCTGTGCATATGACTGAAAGGTTTTTATTCTGCACTCTTATAGTAAAAGCCAAAGTATCAGACCTGGACGACTGAGTGATTACACAGACACTCTGCACTTTTCTCTTTTAAAGTAAATTTTATGATCATTGTGGTTATTGTGGGGGGCGACGGTGGATCAGTGGTTAAAGCGCTGGTCCCCCAACCCGAAGGTCGGAGGATCGAGTCCCACTCGGACCAAGTCCCACTCAGACCAAGTTCTGTCGTTGTGTCTTTAGTCAAGACACTTCACCCACATTGCCTAGTATGAAAGTGGTGTATGTGCGAATGATCGGTGGTGGTCGGAGGGGTCGATGGCACAAACTGGCAGCGTTGTTTCCATCAGTCTGCCCCAGGGCAGCTTTGGCTACAATAGTACCTTACCATCACCAAGTATGGAGTGAACGAATAATGACTATAGTGTAGCGCTTTGACAAGCCTGTAAAGTGCATTCCAAGTGTAAGGCATTATTTATGATTTGATTTGTTGTATTGTGATTTTAATGTCTTTCTTATACTGTAAAGCACTTTGAATAACTTTTCATATGAACTGTGCTTTACAAATAAACTTGCCTTGCCAGTATTTTAACTAAATAAAGGTGTTCTTATAAATTCACCAAATCATAAATAAGCTGGAAAGCCTTTTTCAGGAAGCAAACACAGTATTGCATTGTAAAAAAAATCTCTTTAAGCCAGCAAATTAAAGCAATATAATTATAATGTTTTATCACACCCCTCATAGACCACTTAGTCTTTCATAAAAGACAAAATGTGACAAAACAGTCCCACAAATGAAAGAGCAAAAATAAAAAGAAGTGAATCAGAGTGAAGAGCCATCTTGTGTGATCTTCTCCTCTGTGACTCAAAGCCTCGTCAGTCCATGCAATTAAGCTGCTGAGTGAAGTTTTGGTCCTGGCATGTGAGAGGCTGTAGAACGGAGGTGTAGTACACATTATCCCCACCGGATGCCACTATAAACAGCAGATGGTCCATTAAAAGCTGATGGCTAATCCCGCATAACACATGTTGTTTATTGCTTAAAATATGTTATGTTTAAGCTCATACTTTGCTATTTCTGAATGTAATGGTGGACGACCTTTCCTGCCCCCATTGGACTACAGCCCAAAACTTAAAATGGACAAGTTTTTTTGGTTCTGTGTTGGTGTTGCCTTTATCAGAGTGTAGAGTAATCAAAAATACAGCTTTTTAATTATTATAACATTTAGTTGTAATTATACCATAAAAACAGTTCAAAAGACAGCGCTGGTGGATTTCGTGCCATCTTGAGTGTGTTGTTTCTCGGCTGTTGCAGATATTTGGACATTGGCCTTGACCTTGGCCTAACCTGCCCCTGTGCTGGGTGTAAGGTTTCAGAGTCCAGCTATTGTGGAAGAAACAAAGGATTCTGGGAGAACAGAGAAACACCAGATGGTTGGACTCTGGCAGCAACAATAACTGATCTGAAGAGTGATTCCGTGTAATACTAAGTGCCCAAGTTTTTACACATCTCAGCTGGTTTTGTTCTCGAAAATCCAGTGAGATTTTTTGTGCTTTTTTTCTGGTTTAGTCCTGATTCAAACTCACATGTGCTGGGAGGCGTTGAGAAAGAAGGAGCTAAATTGAGGAGCAGAATCCTTGGCGTATAGTTTTGCTTAAATATATGTAAATACTATATATAAATGTAGGATATTTACTAATACTTCCATGGATTCATAAATGCCAATAAACAAGCCACTCATGACATGTAAATCAATTATAAGTGGAGTCATTTCAGGGAAGCCCTTTGTCTGTTATTAGTTATTTCAATGTAATTTAAACATGTCAATTGAAAATACATTGTGCCCTGTAGAGTTGTCATACTAAACTTGTTATTGTATAGTAGTAGGGTATGGCTAATTACCACAAAAACATGTTTTCCCAACCATAATTCCCTGCTTATGTCAAACAAAACAGTCAAATTCACAAAAAGTTCATCAAAAGTTTGAGTATCAACATTATTTAAGTGCAAAATGAAAAATCTCGTTAATTTTTGTGGATTCTGGAAGAGGAAGAATCTATTCGCCCACAATGGCACATTCATCTAAATCGGGCCCCAAAAAACTCTGGAGTCTGGAGTCTGCACCTAAAACTGGGTGACTCCTTATGCATAAGATAAATAGACAGGAAAATCTGTGCCCACTGGCTTAGATTTAACATCAAACTAATTAATGTGCACACACAACAGTTGGCAAAAACTTCAAACTTCTTGCCTGCACTGATAGAGTCATGGAAATCCATCACAGTTCTGGAGGACAGTAAGATCCCTCTCAGAACCTAATATTCATACATTACCAACCAATATTTTATTGGACTCATATTGTAAAATTAAGAAATATGTGATGCTTTTAATAGGCATTTTATCTCTGCTTGTGATGTTTTGGATCATAATGGTGATCCTTCTGATCGTGATTATGTTGAATCTGAACCTGGCAGATAGCAGTTACATTTTCTCTTTAAGACCTTTCACTTACATGAAGTTTTGGATGACCTTGATCCAAAACGTCTATAGCTAGCTGCCCCATATTTAATTCACCCCCCATAACATATTTTTTAATTCAAATGGCACTTATACCACAATTATGAAAAAAGCACATGTTTTGACTTTAAAAAGGGGAGACAACAAAAAATGTAAATAATTTCCAGCCAATATCTAAATAATCTTGTCTTGCAAAAGTTTTAGAAAAGTTCATTGAAAATCAAGTTACAATTTATTTAAATAAATGCTTCATTTTGAAGTCTTGTCAGTCAGATTTCAGAAAAGAGCATAGTACTGTCACTGTCAACATAAAAGTTTTAAATGACATTTTCACAGCCCTTGATGATAAACAAGATTGTGTAGCTCTGTTTATTGATTTAACTAAAGCTTTTCACACAGTGGATCCTAAAATCCTCTTAAGGCACCTGAAATATATTGGATTTGACAATGATACTTATAATTGGTTCCAAAAAGATCTTTCAAACAGAACCCTGGCAAAAAATTTGACTTAATCCCAGCCGATGGGTTTGAATAAAATTATTTAACTTTAAGCAAAAGAGTACCGCAAGGCACAATTTTGGGCCCGCAACTTTTTACTAGGTTTTTTGTTTCCATTTAAGTGAAAGCCTCATACATTTATATGCAGATGCTGTTTTGTATGCAAGTGCTCCCTCTGCTGATCAGGCGGTTTTAAAACTGCAGCAAGACTTTAATGAAATCCAGAATTCCCTCAAAAATCTTAAAAAATAAAATAAAATAAATTAACTGATCAAGCTACAACTCAGTATATTCAAAATTGTACAGGTGATAAATAAAAAAACACCACACCACCACCAAAAAAAAAGTCACCACACCACCACCAGAATTATGTAACACTTTAAAATCTAAATCACCATTTTATTATAGACACAAATCTTGTATAAAATTGAATTACAGAAAAGACATTGTTCAAGCTATCTTTCTTGTTGAACTGAGTATACGGCAAATCTACAGCAAGACTTTATGATTCACTCTTTCACCAAAAAGTGGCATAACACTGATAAATTGAAATTGGGGAATTGTTCACACAAAAAGGTGGCCATTGCTAAATTTCAGAAGAGACACTGCAAAAATGGATTTCTGGTGCCACTAATGCACTTGCTTGTTGATCTGGTGATAAACATTTATAATACAACATCTGTCTTGTCTATGTTTTAAAAGTGACCTATCCAGTTTTTTGGGGAATTTTGTTTCTATTGTAATGTATAAATTTCAAGGAAAAATGAAAAAGGACTGCAAATGGAAATTGATTTAAAAAAAATAAATAAATAAAAAGTGGGACAAAACATATAATGAAAGCGAAGAAGATGGAAAAATCCTGCACAAGCCTTCAAAACACACACACAAAACCAAACAAAACTCCACCAGCTCAATAAAAGTCCGTGCCAAATTCTTGGTCCAAATGTAGGCTGTATACTTCTAACTTTCCCTTTCATATCTCAATGTATTTATTGGCCAGTTGTGAGCCCAGCGGGTCATAAAGAGCAGTAAAAGCTGTTGAGGTGCAGATCAGTGGCGTTGAGGAGTTCAAACACACCTGTCTCCATTGAAGTGGACCCTTAAGGAGACACAAGGCTGTGTCTTCAGAAACGCATCAGTAGCTCTTCTCTGCTGGAGCTGCCGTTCTGTGGCACTGGGTCACTTCCTGAAGAGCAAATGTCAGAGTACATCATCTGCACAATCACTTTACAACTACCACTAGCACTACAGCCACTATTGCTACTACTCTTACTACTACTGCTGCTGCTGTGCTCGGTCGCCTGATTAAAGGCCAGTTTGTTATGGGTTGTTTAAACTTAGACACCAACCAGATCTGGATGTGAGTTCAGCTCTGTGTTGCGGGAACAAAAGACGGTGATGGTTTCTCTCACGAGCCGATCAAATTCAGTTAGTACTTAGCACATTATACTATTTACAATATAAGGCATAAGTTGAGATACACTGATAATTGCGCATTTAATTATGATGTAGAATTTGTTGCAAGGCATAGTTTGCAATGTATTTTTTATGTTGATCAAAGCTTACTCAGTTTTAGTTTAGATAAATTTGTCAAATCAATATGTTAAAAAACTAGTGTCGTCTAAAGTAAATCCTCAGATTAGAGATCGACCTGTACTGTCCAGATGACAGATTTAAACTTTGTCTTTTGCTATGGATCAGACCTGGACAACTGAGCAATTACACAGAGATCGACCTGTATGTTTTTTTCATGGCTGATGCAGATTGTATTGAATTAGAGAAATAGCCAGTAAGCTTTGCTCATTAATGAGACCGATATTTTTGGTGGATTTGGATTATTTTCCTTACATCATTTAAACTTGCTGTAAACTCACCCACACCTCTGTTTTATTACAAACTGAATAACAGATTAGTGTAATCACATGTTGTGCAGTGTCGCCCTCACATATAAGTGCTCAAATACAACTTTAATAAAAATATTTTAAGTCAACTGGTTGGCCCATAAATATCGGCCTCTGCTATTTCAAGCTGTTAGCCGTTAGCCGAGAAGCGAAAAAGTTCAAATGTTCGCCTGATACATCAACCAACTGATATATTGGTCTGATTAATATATACTATTACAAATCGATGATACAAATCCATGAGATCTTTCCTGAATTGTTTTAAATGGTTAATATCAGAACCAGTGTAAGACCACATCATAATACCAAAGAAGCTACTCATATTTAGTGTCATTGTAATACTATTGTGACGCTATAACAAATACAAACACATCCAACTTTTAATCAGATAATGAGGCATTATGTATGAAGGTATTAAAACATAAATTACGTGCTCTTTCAATACTTCAGAATCAGAATGGGTTTTATTGACATTTTCAGAGGACAACATTCTCATACTAGGAACTTGCTTTGGTGGTATGGTACAATATAAAATGATGAATAGTAAAAATAGTACATAATATAAACTAGGGCTGGGCATGTTAATGCGTTTTATCGCTTTAACATAAAAAAAAAAATCATTATCGTGGTTCATTATTTTTGACGCGCTTTACCACAGATCACGTCTGTCAGTCAGAAACCTGGATCAAAGAGCCAAAGAGCCCCCAAAGAGTCTGTGAGAGCCTTTTCCTCTCTCTGCTCAGCACACAGACACACACAGAGGGGCGGGGCCGCTGTGTCTGTCCACATGAGGATGCTGCACATGAGGATGCACTGTACAGAGAGCGAAACAGTGACGAGGCCAAGTGTTTAATCTATCCAAAATCAGATATCATGGACAAATGGCCCGCTAAACTCTGTAAACCAAGAGTGACGCTAAATACATGATTACATATCCACGCGCAGTTTACTCACGTGTTCAGTCTGCAGTGACATGATCTGAACTAGGACTGCACAAGAACTGAACCAGGACTAAATGAGGACTAAATAAAGGATTGATTATCAGACCTGAATCAGGACTAAAGGAAGAATAAACCAGGACTCTGACAGCCTTCTATTAGGCTCATAGTGAACAGAGAGGAGCAGCAGAGAGGAGCAGCAGAGAGGAGCAGCACAGAGGAGCAGCAGACCACACAGAACAGACTCAGGAATAGAGGCTTTTTGATATAAAAGTTTGTTTCAGCATCAAAAGATTAAATAACTTCCCAATCCTATATTTGAATGTAGAAAAATAGGTTAATACTGAGCCTTTTGATATGATTTGGTCTTATTGTTTAAATAACTTGGTCCCAGATACATAGAAAAATCATATCATATCCAAGTCAAAACAGCAACGCACTGGGTGAATACTACAGTATATTTAAGCCAAATTGTAAAATGATGAGCTATTTAGTGTTTATGTTGCGCAGAACATACAATTAATCGTTATGAAAATTTGTTAGCGCTGCCCAGTGAGGGTATGCAAAAACGAAGGGTTTAAATGAGAATAGATTCTGACTGAATATAAATACAAAACATACAGTTTGGACAGAACAACAGTGCAAACTAGTAGTGCAAGTATATTCATTGTTGCTGGAGTGAGCTGAGACATTGGGATGAGGAAACAAAATTGAAACATAAATTCTTGTCCGTGCCATTTACACTTGCTGACATGTACAACAGTAACTCACACTGTGATTTATAGTTGTGTTTTTTCACATGTCCATTAACTTTGACTCGTCTTTGGCATGTTGGTCATTAGTAGCGTCCGGTGGAGTCCCTCTTGTTTGTGCATACTAAACATATTTAGACAATTGCTGTTTGTTAGGGCTAGGGTGAGGGGTGTAAGCTAACCCCTGTTTTAGTGTGGGTTGCACCCCATCCCAGCAGGCTCTTTACACATCCAGCTGCTAACTACAGGATCACACTCAGAATTATGTTTCCTTGTTGTTGAATCTATATGGAGTCTTTTCTTCTGCTCTCTGGGACCGGAGGAATGGCGTTTACTGCTCTGTGCCAACTGGACTGCACCACTAACTATCACACACAACCAAATACACACAGTTACAGGCTACAGCACTTTTAATGTCACTCTTAGCAATCGAATCATGCAAATTCCCAGGTTTGTCAAATCTTGCTTTTGGTTTCAGGAATCAGTTTTCCCAAAGTCTTGTGATAACTGTGCCATGTATTAGTACTACAATTAAAAATCAGTACAGGCCTTAATTTAAACATGGCTTCCCCCGATGTGTTATGGAGTGTTATTCTTCAAGAAAAATATGTTAGTGAGCATACGCAATAATACGACCCCAATATGAGCCTAGTGAGGGCATAGAAAATGCACTTTTAGTGCTTAACTATTTTTTGAAGCTGATTTGAACTTGTTTATATGGGATCCTTCATAAAAGGTTTAGACATGACGGGCCACACTCATTTTCAATTTAATGTGGGCCTTGATTTTGACATTTGACAACAGCAGTGTGTCTGATAAACTGACATTTTAAACAGCAATATCTCTCCCACCCACAACATTATAAATTATCTCTCCCTTTTATGACACTATATGCTAGCTGTAGGCACTCTGCACACTGTTCTTATTAAAACAATCAGATTCTGGGTCATACGTGTAGAACAGGGGCGTCAAACACATTTTCACCAAGGGCCACGTCAGGAAAATGGTCGCTCTCAAAGGGTCAGAGTCAGTACAAATATTGCATATGTAGTTCCATAAATGTTCAATACTGTCCAGTATAACGTGTGTCACTTTTGGCTCCAGGTGTAAATTCTAGCTTTTTTTTTTTTTTTTTTTTTAAACTTTTTTTAACTAGCCCTGGTATAGCGTTAGATAGGACTTCATACATTTACTTAATATTGAGGACTAGTTTAGATCTGATGTAATCCTGTACATCAGATCTAAACTTGTCTAAACTGTAATCCTGGTAGACAGAATGTTTGAGAACCATGGAGCGCTTTACATGATCCTGGCCACTCAATCTGATGATAAACAGTGGGCACATACACACAAATGTACACAGGCCTGTTCTACCCCCTCTTCGTGCCCCGTCCCCTCCCTCTGAGTTCTCTGATTGGCTCGTTGTGTCGTCACAGAGACAACAGCTGTCTCCAGGATGAAGAAGCTACTTGGAGGGTGCCAGCCAGTCTGCAGGCCTGCAACTGGAGAGTCCCCAGGGCCCGTGCTGGCCTTCACACACACATACGCACACGCACACACATACACACACACATACACAGGGCGGTCTAGAGCTGCAGGATTAGCGCCCTCTCATGGGAGTTCACGGTTTTACTACGCCGTACAGGACATTGGTCTCGTCCTTCATGCTTGTCCCTCACCATGAGCTGAAAAATGTTATTAGATTGTGGAGCTCTGTGACTATAGATTTGAACTTTTGGTACTAAATGGATTAGAAAAAAAAAAATTCAGTTAGTTATTAAGACTATGACAAAAAACAGCTGGAAGCAAAAGCCTAATGAAAATACTTTTATAATAATCCAGTATATTTGCCAGGAATAGACACTAACTGTTATTGGATGTATCACAGTTTTATCAGTTTAAAGTATTAATAGTTAGAGCACTCGTCCACCAACCTGAAGGTGGAAGGTTTGATTCCTGCTCGGAGTTCTGTTATTGTGTCCTTAGGCAAGACACATCACGCAACTTTCCAAGTGTGAATATGTTGTGTGTGTTAATGGTTGGTAATCATTAAGTATGGAGTGCATTAATAATGACTACAGTGTGAGAGGCCTGGACAGGTTGGACAAGTGCAGAATAAAAATGATTATTATTACACCAACCCAAAACAAATCAACCAGAAAGTTATCCATGTTTATTTATTATTAATATTAATTAGTACAGAAAACATGCTTACTATTTACTTACTATTATTATTATTATTATTATTATTATTATTATTATTATTAAATTATGTATTTATTATTACTATTATTATTATTTATTTATTTATTTATTTATTTTATTATTATATAGCATTCATCCTCCAATAGACCAGTGACATGTTACATTTAGATACAACACAAAATGAGCTCGTTTGTGCTTGATCAAATATAAACTTAAAAGCTGAAATACTAGAGATTGAGATATGCATAATAACTATCAGCTCTGAGATATCGCCTCCTTAAATGTGAATTCAAGATGGTTGCATGGCTCGTTAGCTGTGCACACATCGCTGACTCACTCACAGGGCCGTGTGCTGCATGTGCTGTTGTGGGTCGAGTGCATCTGTCAGGTCGGATCTGCACCTGCCCCTGACACAGCAAATGTACACAACTACTACTCTGCACAAACGCTTATATAAAACCACACACAGATACACACATGAGGGGATACATAAGACCCACAGAGCTGACCCACCATTCATCCATTGCAGGGAGTGTCTTTGGGCGCATCCAAGGATTTTGATACAGGACAAAATGCAAGACGAGTTATATAGTTTGCTTGTGGCAAACTAGGTCTAGTCACATTCATGTTTTCGTTTTTATTCTTGAAAGAAAATGAAAAGATAGATAGCTGATTAAGAAAACATGCTGTAATAGTGTGTTTTTATTTTATTAATTTAAGAGGTAGAGGTATAAAATAACACAATTAGCTACTCAATCTTTCAAGACATTTGTTGAAGACATTTTTAAAAGTAATATATCAGCCTTACAATTTGAAAAAAGGTCAAATTGAAAGTGTTTTCAATTGTGCATGGTAGAAATATATTTCTACATTCATACATGACTACTTCAGAAATATAAAGTGCAGAAGTGTACTTTATATTTCTGTTTGCACACAGACCTCTCGCTCGCCTCTGCATGCCCTGTTCACTGGACCCCTCCTGCAGTGGCTCGTGTCTGGACGTTGATTGACAGGCGGGGCAGGTGTGGTCAGTCTGTGGCCCTCTCCCACCTGTTGAGCCCCTCCTCCTCAGACCCCCATACAACCCCCCACCCCCTCTCACCCCTCACCACCCCGCAACCTCTGACCCCGTGACCAACTTCCTATTCCCGTGGGCACCGTAACTACCTCTTGTCGCCCCTGGCAACCGTGACCGGGCAGCGGCTTCATAAATAAAATGGTTTGTACCTGAACGCAGCAGCCCACCACCACTGTTTACTACCAATCCGGTCCCCCTTCACCTTTGACCCCCACACACACCTCAGCCTGACACTGGGGAGGTACTGTCCAACAATGATCTTTGTTTTGGTGGAAGAGGCTGAAATAATCTCTCATAATCACTGTTTAGTGTACAGCCAACCTGGTTATTTCGTTCATGTTAATAGTCAGCAGCCTTTTGTTTTTGCAATAAAACCTTTTAATAATAACAATTTTATATAGATTATTTTTCGTTTTTTCGTGTTCGTTAGTTTACATACCTGACAGTTTCGACGGCTCACATGCAGTCTTCCTCAGGGTGGTCACGTGATGTTGCTGCGATGTGTTCGGTCAGCTGAATTAAACAGGCTTTGGCACTGTCTTCCTACTGGTGGAGGCAGGATAACTTCTTCAGGAGAGTATCCCAGGTGTGTGAGAGTAAAAAGGCCCCCTCGTCCCGATTTAAAATCCAGCAACCTCATTATAGACTGGGATGGAAAAAACATCAGGCATAGAGGCAATCGAAAGGAAGCATGCCAACAGGACATTAAACCGGGATGAGGGGGCATTTTTACTCTCACACACCATGGATACTGTCCTTAAAAAGTCAGACTGCAGATGGCGCTGCTGTCCTGCCTCCACTGGTGGGAGGACAGCACCAAAACCTGTGTAAATCAGCTGACCGGACAGGTCACAGCAGTGTCATGTGACCTTTCTGAGGACGACCTAGTGAGCAGTCAAAACTGTCAGGTATGAAAACAAAGTAAACCTTGGTCTGGAAATATAATCTATTAAATTAAAGTAGCAGAGGACCAGATGAACCTTATTGGACTGTTTTTCTTTTATTAGTTTACTTGAGGACTACTTTACTACTGGCGTAATTAGACTATTGTTTGGATTTTCTTATGTAAATACCATTTTTGACATAGTTGATAATAAATGTATGATTTTGTAAACCAACATTTATGTAAAACAGTACGTTCGAGAGCTGGACACTTGGCGCTGTGTCCATTACCAAAGCAGAGTTATTGACCTCCATGTCAGGGAGCCTTGTGCCGCGGGGCTCATTATTTGGACCACAGTGGAAAGAATGTCTCTGTCGGTGAATCCAGCTCTTTACCATGCAGCTCCTCTGAGGTAATCCACGTTTTAACAAGCGCTGACTGCACCCCCGAAGCACGAGCGATGACTGGGGCTGGTGCGGAGGAAGGACACACTGCTGGAGCGCATTATTCCCCAAAGAGCCACAGCAAAACGGCCTTTTAACATGCTCCATGAGCCGCCACTGACAGACAAGCTCAAATGTGCACACAACACATACATGAGGCACTGCACTGTACTGGGAGAGTGGAGATGCCAAACCTTCTATGTCCTGCTCCTGGAGTTTTCTTTTGTCACACCACAGGATGAATAAGACAAATAAAATGCTTAAAATTAGGGATGGATAATAGATCAGTGAGTAGTAATATTGGGAAATATTTTCATGCTTGGGAATCATGTTCATAAAATCCAGACATTTAAGCTAGTTTGTTAACTTTACTACATCTTTACTTCAAATTTACTACATCTATACTTCCAACTGTGGCCTATAGATTAAAAGATTGATATCAGTGTTGTGAATTATTGGTTATATCTGCCACAACAGCAAGGAAATGTATTTTATGTCTGTCAGTTAGACTCTGGTCAGAATAGAGCAGTGGCATTTTCTTATTATCTTAGAAATAAATTGTGAAATTGTTCAACATACACCCTTGTTACGTACCCCAAGGTGCTCACATTTTGTGCAATAAATGGGCACAGACAGATGACAAATGTGTACTTGTTTAGACAGTCTGTAAGTTAAGACTTTATGATAAAATTAAAACTGTAAATTTGTAATCTCAAATGGGAAGAATGAACTCAAAAGTGGGTCACTGTTGACTAGATGGGATGCTGTTTCAAATGTTTAAGGGGCTAGATATTTATAGATGATGTATTTCTATATAAAAAGCACATATATTTTTGGACACATCTGGGCAGTCAATAATGAGCACTTATTAGTCTATATTTCTTTACTTAAACTTGTAATCTCGTATTTGAAGAGGTCCAGTCAGAAGTGAGAAATCCCCCAGAATGCCGAACGCTCGTCACCTCTCGCTTGTGCTGATTTTTGGGGCTTGTGACCGTCCCGTCCTAGCACGCCCCACGCGCCCCCTCTCCTGCCCCCCTCCGGTCCACAGGCGCTCGCTCTGCCAGGGATTATCCAACCTCACCCGGAAAAGACGTGTGAAATTGTGACGGGCACGAAAATAAAATGACAAAGTTTGTGAGGCTGTGCGTGGAGGAGCGTGTTAGCTGTTGGCACGCACGCCGCTGTGTAAGCTGATATGAACGCATTGTGTATTTGTGTGTGGGTCTGTGGACAGGCTGGACGCAGGGCCGCTCTGAGTCAGTGGTTATACGGTGGTGGAGGGCTGTGATCACGGCTAATAGCAGGTGCTCTGAATAGGAAACTTGAGCAGCCCCACACACTGCAGTTGTATGCTTTAATTGATTAGAGAGAGTTTTATGATGGTAAGTCCTCAGGCATGCAGCCACTTCACAACAAGACAGTAGCTTTCAGTGTAAGCGATGGCCTCCAAAAATCATGTAATGCCTCCCACTCACGGGATATTTTGTGAATTATTAACAAGATTAAGATGATTATCTGCAGTATGTTGACTCTGTGATGAGTCACCTGTGATTCAAGCGATTGGGCTAAGCAGAAGTGGGCCTGGTTAGTACTTTCAAGAGACTGCAGGGAATGTCAGGTACTACAGTGGGCCAGCAGTGACTCTAGTCCAGGGGTGCCCAAACTCTTTTCACCGAGGGCCATATCTTGAAAAATATTCGACACGGAGGGCCACAGTGGTCTATACAGTGGATAATTCAGATGGTGCATTTAACATAGTTTTGACTTCATACTTTAAAAAAGCTTGAAATATTAATATTAGGTCTGTATGACAATGCAGTGTGATGTTATTTAGGTTTTATTGGTAGATTTACTCAAATTTGCCGTAAATAGTACCGATTATGATCAATTGGGCCAGTTCAAGGTCTGAGGGCCAATAAAAACTGGTCTGAGGGCCGCATTTGGCCCCCGGGCCATAGTTTGGACACCCCTGCTCTAGTCCAAACTGTTGTTGTGTCCTTAGGCAAAACACTTACCACCTAGCTTATAGTTGTGGTGTGTGCGTGAGTGATCGTGGGGATCAGATGGGACGATGGCGCTTTGCATCCTTCCTTCCGCCTCAGCCTTAGGGCAGCTGTGGCAAATGAAGAATGCCTGGAACTGTAAAAGGTCTTTGAGTTATAATTTTGAATATTATTTTATGTATTTAATATCGTCAACGTGGTATAAATGACCGGTGAGAGACTGTTCTTTTTATGTAACGGTTCAGTTTAATAGCTATATTTCCATTGACTCATACTGACATATTTTGAGTTGAGCTTGTTGATTCGCACTGTTGCATTGCTCACTGCGTGGATATGTGAACAGTCATCATAATCCTCAATGACCAAACGGTAAAAGAGCAAAGATGACGACCCTGGTGGTGAGAAGTGAGAGAGGTGAGAAACCCGATCCTTTATAACCTCGATATTCTTCTGATGAGTCACCCCATAGCAGTTTCATCAGTGGAGAGCTCGGCCCGCAGCGCGTCACTGCAGTCCTGTGTCACCGTTCTAAAGCAGATCCGCTTTCACTTCAGTGGCTGCTACATTTCTCAAGCGGGGTGCGCGTTTATTTTTCCACTCATAAACACAGAGGTCAGAGGCTGGCACTGGGCATGCATGTGTGGCATAACAACTAAAGGAGACTCATCTCAATATAAAACTGAGGTTCCAGTGGATTACACATGCTGATCGTGTATGAGTGACAATATAGTTTTTATTGTTATGTATATATTACTGTACAGTGTTTTTCCTATAGTTTTTATATTATTTAAATAAGTGGCAGCAAACATGTAGGACCTAAAATGTCTCTGTGACCAGTAGGTGTACATATACTTATATACTGAATCAAATTAACATGATTTTTTGATATTGAAAGTGATCAGTGTTGCATTTGGCTTCAATTATGAACAGAACCGGAACGAGAGTAATTAAGAGCAGGAAACAACATGTTTTGGGGTTTAGTGGACCGTGTCAACAGGTTTGTTATTATCAGTGGGATGAGAGCGTCTTGGTCCTGAGCTTAAGGGATCTGAGGAGAATGTAAATTTAACTCAGCTTTGGGTGAAGAGGTGAAAGGTCACAATAGTGAGGGCCAGGGGTCAGTGACGGAGAAGGGCCAAGGTTAAGAGAGGAGACCAAGGTGCATGGCTATGTCAGCTAATTACACAGTACTCACAGAATGTATATTATGAATTATTTTGGAATCAAACAAACTATTGATTAATCCAGAGTCTATTATACGAGCCCCTCATCACTTGTCATCACTATGAGGGTGACGTGTCTTGCCCAAAGACACAACAGTCACAGTCAACGGGAGGAAAGCAATACATCACACCTCTAGATATGGACAAATAACATAACTAAGTGAGTGGAGCAAGGGTTCTCAAACAGTGGTACCACTTAAGGCATGTGGGCCTTTTCTTGGGTCTTTCTTTGGTCTATTTAAATTTAGCACAGATTTTTTTTCAAATGTGGACACGGTCTGGACATAGTTCACCCCGTTGTAGCCCTAGTTTAGAAGTTCTGTTACAGCTACAGTCAAATTCTTCTGGTTTATTTTTGTTTTAGATCTAATACAGCCTCTTTAATGCCTTACCCCATTTTTTTTTTTTACAAAAAAAAACAAAAACAAAAAAAACAACATGTTTTTTTGGGTGTTTTTTTTTTTTTTTTTTTTTTTTTCAATTTTTTTATTGCACTGAAACCTCAAGTCTTATTTGGGCCTCCTCCTGCTTATCGTCATGGAAATGTTGTTCTTTTGGCAATAATCTTCTTGGAGTCATGCAGGTTGTTTGCTACCTCTAGAAAGTGTACAAGATGCAAAATGAAATGAAACTCAGTAATAAGTAAAAGAAAATCAGTGTAGTATATTGCAGCATAAGTGCATTTCCTTAAACTGACCCTGTAGCCTGTTTACACATGCGCAGTGCTGCGGTCCACAAGCTGGTCCTCCTCAGAGCTCGTCACTCTCCTGGCCTAAACCTCAGCCCTAAACCTCAGGCCATCTGCAGCGTCTCAAACAGCCTCATTCCTCAGGCTTCATCCCTGTTCTCTGGTCCAGCGTTATAGATTTAGAGATGTGAAACAATGCACCCTGCTCTCCAGCTGCTGTTCAAGACTTGACTTTGAAACGGGATCCGGCTCTGGGTTTGTTTGCCCTCCATTTGTGAGTGGTTGGCACAGTCACATAGTGGAGGTTAATTACGGGACGGACCGGAGCTGTGTCCCTAGAGAGAAAACTTCCTGAAGGGGCCAATCTCAACTCTTTGCTTTTTTTTAATGCAACTTTTGAACCTGTTCTTGACTAGAGGTGGCCAATATCTCATCTGCAGCATTACAGAACTATGTAAGATATTGTGTAATAAGAAAATAGTATAACAGCTTCAAGGGCCCAAGGGTTAGAATAAAAGTATAAAGACATTATTTTAACAAAGAAATAAAACCTTTACATGTTTATGATTTACATTCCTACATCATTTATATATTGGAAATAGGTTGAAAGTACTTCTGAAATACTAGATTAAAGATAGTGTTTGTTGTATGGTCATGTTTTAATGAAGTGTCAGGCTCTCGACATCTTGTTATCCTGCAGCTGGGACACAGTCAGCGCACGAGTGTCAAAGATCATCACCACTGCTCCTCATCTGGAGTCTGTGGAAAGAGCTGCGAGCGATGAGTCACTGGGTTCTGTGAGTATAATATACTTTTGTAAATGGGCCAACTTTGGACACATGCATGCATCCCAGTGAAAAAAAAAAAAGTGTATTCTAATATTGACTTGTAGATGTAATATTATCATTTATAGCTGTTACAGTCTATAACCAGTTCAATTAACCATATGAAAAAACTAGCTGAGGAATACAATGCTACTTTGAGTACTTCAATTCTTTTCTTTCTTTATCTTTATTTATGCAGGACAACTCAACTTGGACTCTCTTTTTCATTGGTGCCCTGTTTAAAATACAATACAAACAGAAAAATAAAACAAATAGAAGCATACGAGTCCATATAAAACATTAAAAACAGGAGCAGGTGTGTGTATAAAAGTCCGTCACCAGATTATTAAATTGCGATTGTGCCCAGTTTTGCTTTTCCTTGGGGTGTGTTCCACTGTAAAGCAAAACAGCTAAAAGCCTCATTCCCATCTCAGTTTAAGCTAGTCCTTAGCCTTATATGGTCATTTGATCTGGTATTAAATGTTCCGGTATGGATGATCAACAAGCAGGTGAGGTATTCTGGCAGGTTTTTAGCAGTCCAGCAGTCTAAGCAGGGACTCCCAGACTTCCCTCACCCCAGACACATCCTCCAGCTCCTCCAGTGGGACCCCAAGGCGTTCCCAGGCCAGCTGAGAGACATAGCCCCTCCAGCGTGTCTAGGGCCTCCTCCCGGTGGGACATGCCCAGAAAAACTTCCACGGTAGGATACATTTTCATCAAGCCATATTCAAAAGATATAATGTCGTTTTGAGTTGTTTTATTTCTCTTGACTGGATTTTACAAAAGATTTCTCAGCTTGTTCCGCCATTGTGACGAGTCAGATTCAAATATTTATCGTTTGACATTCCTGATTTTCTAGAACGCTTTGAGCACACACACAAAACAGAGCAACAACCCTGTGTTAGGAAAAAGCGCTCCACTACTTGTGTGTGCTCCAGCGGTTTCACAGTGCACTTACAGGCCTCCCTCCTCCTCATTATCCCATGCAGATGTTCAGCCATGGATCAGGTGACGACAAATCTAATTGATATCAAAACTCCGGCGGGGAACCTTAAGCCACGCTGCCCTCTCCGGTTACGCCTCTCCACAGCCCCGACTCGACTTCTGACAGCCACTCCTCCCTGCGTGAAACATGCACTGTCCACACTTCAAAGTATCAAGCGACACCACCTAGGAAGCACCCTACTTAACGCATGTTCTGCCTCTTTTCAAAATGCCTTGTCCTAAAATCTTGCTATGAACTTTTATCTGGTTCCACCGAAACAAAAGCATTTTATAAGCTCATTGCCAAACAGTGAGTTTAATAAGGGAAAGTGATCCGTGGCCTGGTATTACAATGCAGCTGAGAGGGAGAATTGGTGAGCTTAAGAAGAGGATGTGATGTTAATGACTTTTAAGGCGACATAATCCTCCCCATCTGGCCCTGGCGATTGTTTGATATTTATGGTTGATGATCAGCACTAATAGGTTGGTTATTGTCTTATAGGGTGACTACGGGCAGAAGGGGAGCATGGGAAGAAGCGACGGTTGTTTGGTTTTCATTTGATTTAGGGTTTAGAGCGCAGATCGGTTACGGACAGGGACGCGTCATGCCTTTGTCTGAGGAGACTTTCTCAGGCTGGTCAGGCACAGAGCGAAGCATCGAACCTTCTGTCTGTCGCTAATGTGAGATTAGAGCTAATTGAAAGGCTTGGTTTAAACTATGAGACTAGGTGAAGCCTCATCCTGGAGAGCAATGGAGTCAATTATTTCAACAATGATATAATTGAAAGTGAAAGTATAAATTGTATTTGTAGTGTGTGTCAAAGTGGGGCGTTATCCCCTTTAATATCGCCTTTTAATTGAATCATCAAACACATTTGTTACTTTAAAGAAATGTTTTCAGTTATTTTTAGTGATGTTACGGTCTGTGTCGAGGCTTCGAAGTGTGTGTCGAGTAATCAGTAAAAATTCAGGCGAAGTGTGGTTCGGAGTGTGGTTTGATGACGTAAGAGATGACGTTTAAACCTTCCCGAAGCACCGTACCACGTAACTGATTCAGGAAGTGGTTTGCCGGTTTGGCGCGTGAACCGTGTGTCATTTGAAATATGAATGAATAAAAAACTATGAAAAATACTGGGGTTGAATTCTCTTACTACGAGTAACACAAGTGCATTCCTATTTCTAATAATGTGTTTCTCCGTGGTCCTATCACTGGTTTTGTACATTTGTTCAATCGATGGAGCTGAGGTGGAAACTAGATTGTAGTAAATTTTATTGACCTCTTGATGGCGCTATAGAGTAAATGAATCAGTCAACATGTCCCAGCACAGTTGACTGAAAGTATCAATGCTTCATGGGGCTTCATCTCACCATCACTAGTTATTTTGCCATTTCAGGTCAATACAGCAATCCACTAAACTGCATCTCCACACGGTCCAGACAAAGAGGGGCGTGCCCTGTGTCAGCCATGTTTATAGGTTGGGTGTGGTCGTGGGCCGGTCCATGTGGAGGGGAGAACTGGTTTGAAGTTTGTTTTGTTTCTTTGGTTCCAATGTCTTATGTATTTTGTTTCAATGTTTTAAGTGTTCATAGTTTATTTTTTAAACACTATTTAGTTGAGAGACTTGGGCCCAGAGAGATAGTGAGTAAGAGCTACAGCTAAAGTTATACCCACAGCACCTGAAGAATATGGAGTATACCGGGGGAGGTACTTCCTGTTAAGTGGGGTATATAAGCAGTGGCAATTAGATGTTCGGGGGACATCAGTTTTGCAAGGGTACGTGTGGATTTACCCCTTAGTTTCTTCATTTCTGTTGCTTTGTTAAGTTGAGCACAGTTGTCTTTCCTTGTGCAGTCCTGTCTTAAAGTGCAAACAAAGGCACCATTGGTTGGGTAGGTACAAACTATTATTTTAACAAAACTCTCTATCCAGCAATACAATACATATACAGTACATAGTAACATGAGGCATCATAATATATTATAGTATAAAACATAAACTAGTATGTACTAACCCTCTTCGTTCAGCACATTAGTGTATTAACCTATTGACCTTCATTTTGTTTGTGTGGTTCAAGTTACTTTCAACCCTTCATTTCGCACACCATTGATAAACTTTGATGATAGCAAAGGCGTTTGTAACACAGTCCCTTCCAGTATCCATCTGTGATAAACCTGATCCCCAGGCTGCTGCAGACTGATAATTTATGATCTGGAGTGTGAATTCTGGAGTATTCTGGGATGTTCACTTTTATCACACTAGTTCTTTTCCTGAGCTCATTGGTGCCCTTCGACCCACTAGTCTGATGGATGGCTTTATGACGCTATTTTAGTTGTGAGCGTCAGAGAGGGGCAGGCCCACAGAATGTGACCTTTCTCTGGGTATCTATGCTCAGGAAGAGGTGCTCTGGACAACAGTCTCAGCAGTACACAAGCTCGTGAGGGCCATGCAGAGCCACACCTCCTGATACATGAAGCTGGACTATCAGGACACGCATCTGAGAATGCACTGAGAATCAAACTACAGGAGTTTAGTTTCACTCAGATATTTGACATATAATTACTGGGCATGGGGCTCGGCCATATGCCAAGATGTTCATCACACTTTTCTCAGTATATTGAACATTTTTATTTAGCTCAATTTTATTTAGAATTATTATTATATTTTTTTTTACAATGTTAATATATATATATAGATGTTTAATCTTTGACAATTAACACAGATAAATACAAATGTCTGCCCCAAAAGTCTAAACTCTACTCCAGACCACACACTTTTACTTTATCACATTCTTGATTCAAATTTGATTATTGGTACAGCCCTATCCTGCAGTCTTTTGATATTATTTTCATACATTTTTGCCTATATGAACAATACCGACTGTTCGGGGCTTATAAAAGTAATTTATTCAAGATTTCATGAGATCAAAGGTTTATCCATTTACACACAATAAAATTGCAAGATTCAAATGATGTTATAATGTTATTTTTTTATGTTTGAGCAATATATTCTTCAATCAATCTTCTAAGTATATGCATTACATTCTACAAAAGTCGCTGACAGTTGAAAAAAAATCATAACTCTTTTGTTTTTCAATATTTTTATTTTATTTTTTCAGAGCATTTAGAACTACTCTTCTGACATTAATATGAGCAAATACAGCACCGAGGAACGAACCCTCATTGTACAGTGGTACTTTGAGTCACATGGGTCAAATTCAGAAACCCAGTGGTGTTACCGTCAGCATTTTAATACCAGAGATGCCCCAAGTGTAAAAACCATTAAAGGAATAATAAGTCGTTTTCAAAGGCAGGGGGCAGTATGTGATCTCCTGAGACCTGACTAGTCCCGATTTCTTCCTGTGGGGCTATTTTAAAGAAAAGGTGTTTGTGAATAAACCTCAGACAATAAACGACTTAAAATCAAATAAGAGCCTTAAGCCCGGAAATACTTTCAAATTGTGTTTAAGTAGTGATAAGTTCAAGTGTAAGTGAACAATTATAACCGTATATACTGCCAAAAATTGCAGAAGGTTCAGTTTATCTAAGGCTAAAGTTTGGTGAGTATAACTTAAGAATTATAGGAGCTACTGAAGATTTAAAAGTGTCAGTGACTTTTGGGCCACCCTGGATATACATTTTGTAGTTAGTCAGTGGTCAGTTATCTAAAAATGTTTAATGCTCATTTTGCTTGCTATCTGACACTCTTTAGTAGTTCCCAGCTCCGGCAGCAGGAGGCTTACTTCATGTGAGTTGCACCTCTGTTTTGCATGTCAGCCGGATAAGTCAGAGCTAAAACTGTTCATGTAACTGCTACTGTACAGCAGGACATGTGTTTTCATAATTCCCTCACGGCATGCTGGAAAGTCACTTCAGGTAAAGGGTGTCAGCAAAATGTCTCAAATGTAAAAGGATAGCGACGGCTGGCTTTACAGTACCACAAATCATTCAGAGACATTTGCTAGTATTTAGTCACTGTTTGGATGGGGTGATATTTTACGGTAAATTGCAGAAATAGTTCCTGTGGTTCGTAAAATGTTTGTAATTTAATAAGCCCCGGTGTTACTGCATTCATTACATTTGCTTCACTCTAGTGGCTATTCATTTCTCTGGTAAAAAAAAAAGCAAACAAACAAAAAACCCCAATCAAAACGAATACTTATACTTTGCTTTTTGGATTCTGTTTTTTTAAGCTTAAGGCTGTGCTACGGATCATATTAGTGCTTAATCGCAATTATTACAGCAGATCAGTCCTCCTGTCATTAAGTAAGAAAACAGCATTTCTAGTTGTTGTTCAGTCTCTCAGGCAGTACATTGTTGAGATGTTTCAAAGTAAAGTAAAGTACATCTCTTACAGACATGAATGACTCGAAGTGGAGCTTTCCAACATCATGGGTCTTGAGTCTTGACTCATCAGCCCAGTGTGTCCCTCTAGAGGCTGTCAGGAGCACTGCAGTTTGTTTCCTGAGCTGTGTGGCATGTTAGCTGAGGTGTTCACTAATGCTCAATAAGATCACAGCATGCAGAGAATGTCTGACCCGTGTACTGTATATCTGTACATTAGGAAGGTCGTTTTAACCTGGTCCATTTCCTGACTGTACTATCACTTACACACGATGGTTTTAATGTTTAAAAAGCAATACATCATGCTATGTGGACAGTTTTAGGTTGTTCATTTTTCTTTATACAAATATTTGAATAGAACAATGAGGCCAGAAACAGGAATTCTGTCTCTTCTTCCATCGCAGGTACATTATCAGCAGCAGTGACTCAGTGGTTGGAGTGTTTTCCCACAAACAGATCAGCGGTTTAATTCCAGCTCTGACCAGTGATGTTATGTTTTTAGGTTTTCTTTTGTCTTAATTTGAAGAAGTAATGCACAGAGACATTGTGTTCAAGGGAATATAAATGTTCTGCTCCAGATTATAGCAAAATAGCTTCATTTGCAGTCCTCATTGTGCCCATCACTCATACCATGCAGCCAATGTTTTGGGTGGTGTTTTGTGGGGCTCGTAGGGTCTTAGGGTTGGAGTGGCAGCCATGCTTCCATAGTCTACCCTAGGGCAGCTGTGGCAACAGAAGTAATTTATCTTCTACAGATACAGTTAGCTACTTTTGAGTGTCTTGTGCTATGTGCAAATCTCAACAGACTTCCTCTGGACTTTCATGTTTCAATAACAGATACAAAGACTAATCTGTATGGTAATTATGTTTTTGGATGAAAAATTTGTAAAACATTATATTGCACCCGAGAAGCGCTCAGCAGGTTATTGCTCATTTTATTCACTTGTGTTAACTGAATACCATCCATTTTATTCACATAACAGTGACAATATTTGATAGTTTAAACTTTAAGGATGAGATTGGTGAAGATTTGATGGGACCTCACTTTGGAGGTGTAAACTTTGATTGGCCTGTTTTGTTTTTATCTGTGGCCACGTGACCCCTGGTGGTGTCGATTTACGGTGAGCCACACGACCTCATCAACCACCAGCACCCCCTCTCTAAGCGAGCTCAATAAAACCACTGGACGTGTCCACCTGTCCTCCCCCGGGCCCGTATCATGCCATGGACTTACTACTCGTCCTGCCTGTGGTTGTGCGTGTGTGGAGCCCATTCAGGAGGAGGCCATCTTGTTTTTTCATTTGTTTTGCTCCGTGACATTTGTTCATGCAGCTGAACATGTGCGGGACAATTTCTCGATTCTTCGAGCAGTGGACAGCTGCGGCGTGAATTACACTAAAGCTGCTGCTTTGGGGATTAGCCTGTTTGTGTGTGCCAGAGTGTGTCTGGCCTGGCACATGTTAACCCGTGCAGTCAGAGGTCTCCAGGTCTTGGACTAGGACCAAAATCCATGCTTTTACTGTCCTCACTCAAGTTTATGAGTCACTTTTATGTTCATGAAAGGTGGCAGAGAAAAACATCACTGAGGAAAATATTCATTCTTGTTCTTAATCAGATTTCATCTCTGAGATCCATTTTATTTTGTCATCATAAAACTTGCTATTGGCCGTTTGCCATTGTAGCACTTTTGGGTTAATGCGAATCCAGGGATGACCACTTTGAAGTATGGCCTTTCAGCAGCGGGTGCCTGCAGAACTCAGGATTCGCTTTGGTCAAACTTTAGCGTGAATCATTGTGACCACAGAGAATAGATTGATTTCTACAGGAAGAGGCTAAAACCCCTGAAATTGGTGGAGGTAACAGGACACCGTGCAGTAAAGAGGGAATTTCTGCCGCGCTGAGAGCCTCTCTGTGTTAATCGCTGGCTCTATCTGTAAAATCTGAGTGTGGTGCCAAGTCCTGATCCTTTTATTGGTAGTTTGAAGAGGCAGCGCGGGAGGCCAGGGCTGTGCCAACATCACACTACATTAGACACATTATTTTAAATATTAATCTTTTTGGGTTTTTTATATTTTCTGTACTTTTTTGTTATTCAAGTAATAAGAGTAAACAAACAGCTTATTGCTTCACATTTGTGCAGAGCTGTGATGGTTGGACATACTCTAACATTCTACATGCTCTCGACGTTTGCCCATATCTCAGTTTGACATTACTCTCCCACAGTCCAAAGATGAAGGTTATTAGATAATGGAAAAAAATAATAATCATCCTCATAATACCAACTGAAATGATAGTTAAAGGATTATTTGCACAGAGAGTGGTGCATCAGTACACTTAAAATAAGAAGAACAAACGCTTAAAATGAAAGTAGAAAATTAATCTAATGAATTAATTGAATGAATGAAAACTAGAACAAACTGATCCTAATGGCGCAAGGCAAGTTTATTTGTATAGCACTATCCGTACGCAAAGTAAGTAAGACATTACAGTCACAATACAACAAATCAAAGCATAAATAATCATTATAAAATTAACATTAAAATGGAAGAGTGCAGAATAAAAACCTTTCAGTCCTATGCTCAGCTAAAGAAAACCATTTTGAGCCTAAATTTAAACACATGAGGCCTCTCACCTATCCTCAGGAAGACTGCATAAAACTGAAACTCTGATTCTCCATGTTTAGTCCTGACTCTGGGCACCAGCAGGAGGCCGGTCCCTGAAGTCCTGAGTGTGAGATGGTTCATATGGCACTAACATTTTGGAGATGTACTTTGGTGCTAGGCCATGCAGAGACTTGTGCACAAGCAGAGCTGCTTTAAAGTCTATTCTCTGAGCCACAGGAGCCAGTGCAGAGACCTGAGCACAGGACATATGTGCTTGTACTTCCTGGTTGTGCAATGCAAAAAAAACATATCAGTAACTTTGTAGCAGTTAAATAGCATATGTTCAGTGCCCACAGTCTTCTTAAGAGAAGATGCACCAATGTTATCAGGTCAGGTTAAGATTCTTAACCTCACCCAGTACCTGATTGTATTGCATGTACTGTATTGGTACATCTCAAATTGCAACGGTGGAGGTTTAATGTGAGAAAATAAATGATTAGTGTATTATTAACATGTATGCCATCTTATTACAGGGCTGTGTCACAATTCTGGCCCATAGTAGCTGCAGTTTCTTCCACTTACATGCTTACAATAATAGGACCAAGATCTCTTTTTGGATTAGCTGCTATCTACGAGTTATGTGGAGACATCTTTTTGTGAGTGTTGTAGGGTTATCCTGCACTGTCTACGCTTACATACACTCATAAAAATTTAACATTTGAAAACTCTTCTGCCACACACACACAGACAGCAGACTCCTGAACCATGGCCAGTTCTATTGGAAATATTATGAAACACGTGTGCCCACCAGACAGACATGTGTGACATTTCTTCTGGTTTTTAAAGCAGAAAAACCTAGATACAGATGTTGTGAGCAAGACAGAAAACATTTTAACACTGAAACCAATCCAGCTTCATGACCTCTGATTCACTTTGGAGGAATCTGTTTTGGACCGAGCTCCCAAAAACCTGGTGGACACCCAAGATGATGCTCATTTTCAGTTTCACCTCTTGACCACAACATTGGTCTCCTTCAAAATAAAAATCACACTATCCGTCCTTCCTGGTCCAATTTGAAGTCCATTATGACCTCGTTGAACCAACACGGTTTGAGTTGGCCGGTCACTAGTAGGACCTCTGTTTTGTGTTTACCTTCCACTCATTCCATAAGTTGAAAACCATATGCCAGCGCAAATTTGTGAGTTGTTATTTTCTCGCGGCACCACGCAAACCGAAGATAACAGGCTTTTTAACAAGGTGGTTTTATTTGTGCGGCAAGTGGTTGAGACACGGGCCGCCACGAGGATGAGTTTATGACTGACCACACAGGAGGCCGGGGCCAAGCCATCCTGGTTTGATGGAGGGGCCCCAATCTTTACTGAAGTCTGCTTAGGGCCTTTACAGCCCCCGAAAACCCCGAGAGGAGCTGTGGAGATGAGGATCTACAGTTATGGAAGAGGTGTTGGCGTCTGCAGGATGATGTTTATGTTTAAAACGTGAACAACTGCTGCACTTATGGATGTTGGTGCTCATCAGATCATCAGCCAAAGAGCTTTCTCCCAATAACCCTGCCCTGTTAAGAGGCACACACCGCAGGGCTGTTTTTCACACTTGAACTCAGGGTCACGGCAGCAAAAGATGTACTTTGAGCGGGGCTCTTTTGAGATGATTGTTGCCTTTAGAGTGAGTAGGATTTAATCAATAAAAACAGGGATGAATTTTTGTTTTCTGGTGCACATAACATCAGACTCAAATCAATAATTTGCCATCTTAAATTTAGGGATGGAAAAAATATAGACCTTACACCTTGAGTATCTCGTCAGATCAAGCGATGCAAGGTTGAGCCTGGTTAGTACTTGGATGGGAGACCGCTGAGAATATCAAGGGCACCAGTGTGAGACGGCAGTGTCTGTAGTGTCATTTTGTCCATGGGCAAGACACTTCACCCAGCTTAGGGTCTCCAGTGTTTAACCCTGTAGAACCCAAGAACCCTTTTCTTCTTTGGAAAATTATGAATATTGCATTAAATTACTGCTATAAGTTCACTGAACTCTGAAATATCCACTTTTTTAACCCTTTATTCCCTAATTCAGGATCAGGGCCAAATTTGACCCATTGGGCTGGCAAATGTATCCAAAAAAAAATAATAATTATATATATATATATATATATATATATATATATATAATTATTATGACAGACCAGGGGTCAACCTTTTACAGGGGCAACCTTTAACACCCATGAGCCATTTGTGCCCAGTTTCCACAAGAAAAAAAAACGCTGGGAGCCGCAAATATTTTTTGACATCTAAAATGAAGATAAAAACTGCATATATTGTTTGCTTTTTTTTTTTTTTTTTTTTTTTAGTCTTACGTTTTGTGTAAACAACTATAGTGTGCTTATGACAGGGGTTCCCAAACTTTTTATAAAAAATAAAACTCACCATACGCTGAATCAGTGGGACCTGCTCTTGTTTCTGTGATGAGCTGGTCCCATCAGGAGTTACAGGAAATAATGACTCTCGCAGTGTGTTTATGTCCAGTCTGCTCCATAATTTCTTTCAAAAACTCTAAAAGCCTTATCTTTTAATCCAGATGCTTAGTCTCCATGAGCCAAAGCAGTTTTGAAGGTTTCATTGCCTCATTCGCATTTCTCCGCATATTACACAGAGCGGACTTGGTGCGTGAGACTCACCTGTAGCAACAAACCCATATTTTAAAGTGGGACTCCTGGTGTTGTCTGTTAAATTTAGCTTTCTTTTTCTTGGAGGTCTTTTGTTTTTGGCTCATTTTCACGAGCCTGTGGGTCTACTTTTGGGCGAAGTGTCTGATGCGTTATACGTGATACGTCATTGTGGAGGATGAGAGCAGATCTAGCACAAATATAATAAACTCGTTATATCAAACCGATTTATGTGGCCATTTCCTATCAGGATTTTGATAACATATTTGCAGACAAACTTATTAGCATCTCATGAGGGACGGGAGAAAGTTACGTCGGAGAAGATGTGGTTGCTGATGAATTTACTGTTTTTGTGCGGCCCGGTAGCAAATGCGTAATGGACCAGAACCGGTCCCCAGCCCAGTGGTGGGGATCACTGGTTTATGAAATCCGTGTAGTGCTACAGATCCTCCTGCTCCTGAACCTCTGCACAGCCTCTGTGTCCTTACGCCAGATTGTGAGCTGTGTGTGAGGTGTGAGCGCTGTTTGTTTTTAACATAGTTTCGTGAGTGTGACGCTTATTTTGAGCGATGAAGAATAATAAAATCTAATTTTATTTTAATATTTCAACATTACAAAAAGTTTCCTTTACTTATACTTATAATTTATTTTCCCAAGCCGCGGAGCCGCAGTATAAGGCTGAAAGAGCCGCATGTGGCTCCAGAGCCGCGGGTTGCCTGTTCTAGACATTCTGCATTACTAAAAAGATTAACAAAAAACCCCCCACAATTTTATCAACCGCTGGTTTGCTGAGAAGACGCTTTTTTTTGGGTAGTTTTCCAGCTCAACAGGTCAGCCATCTTGCCACTACTACTCTGGCTTATTTTAGTTCAATACTCATCCACTATGTATCTCTATGCAGGGCCAGAAGTGGCAGTCTGGGCTTTTAGAATTTTTTGAATCGAAATTTAATTTTTTTTTTTTTTTTTTTTTTTTTCCATTTTGGGTAGCAGCAATTAACTGCGGCCAAATTTGACCCCGTGGGATCTGATTTGTTTTGCCCCAGTACAGATATATTGTCCGATAATCTGGAAGTGTGCATTAGCATTGATCTCTCATAGTTGTAAAAATGACTCATTGCTGTGAATAATTAGGTTGCTCGAACTGTAGTGAGGAACTGTAGACCACTGCAGACTGTAGACCACTTTTATTTTATTTTTTCAGAGCATTTAGAACTACCCTTCCGACATTAATATGAATAAATCTAGCAACGGAGAATGAACCCTCATTGTACAGTGGTACTTTGAGTCACATGGGTCAAATTCAGAAACCCAGCGGTGTTACCGTCGACATTTTAATACCAGAGATGCCCCAAGTGTAAATGCCATTAAAGGAATAAGAAGTCGTTATCTTCCGAGACCTGACTAGTCCCGATTTCTTCCTGTGAGGCTATCTTAAAGACAGTGATGTGCAGTCAGGTGAGGCCATGCCTCACCTGTCATCACAGAGAAAAAAGTAAATGAAATGGTTATATTTGTCCAATGATTTGTTCTATAAAGCTATTTTCTATTTAACTTCCATTTTTATTCTTTTTTTATTCAAAATCGCTGAATTTTTATGTTTACCGTTGAAATATTGAGAAGAGATGTGCGGAGAGGCACCAGCCTTTTGTGCCTCACATGGACTGACTGTGCTGTAGCTCAGCAGTGATGCTGCTGCTTTAAGCGGCTGTGAAAAGGCGCCGTGTGAGGCACGTAGTTACCTGACCTCATGTTAGGAGGCACTCGTGAGCCCAGGGATTCTTGTAACTCCCGCAGAATTTAGAGTTAGCAAATCAAGTTTAGCAATCTGTTGACTTTTTTCTTCATATCTGGCCCTACTTTTTAAATGGATGAAGATTACATATTAAAGCTCAAGCAGTTTTCTAAACCGAACTCTCAGTTGAAGCAGGAGGTTATAATTAAAGGAAGACCAACGCTAAAGGAGCAAAATGGTTTGCTCCAGACAACAGGACAAAAGACTTGCTCTTTTCAAACAGAGTGGTACACACGAAAAGCCTGGCTTGTCGACATCAGATTTACATGTTTGTAAATCTGATTGTGATGACATCAGTGCCTCACCAGCCATGAACCTCACCGCACGTCAGTGCTTAAAGAAAAAGTGTTTGTGAATAAACCTCAGACAATAAACGACTTAAAATGTAATATCGAGAATCAAATAAGAGCCAGAAGCCCGGAAATGTTTTCAAATGTTATGCAAAGTGTGTTGGATCGGGCTGTTCAGTGTGAAACCGAAAATGGTGGATACTTAAAAATCATTATTTTAAGAAAATTTGGTCATTTTTACTTCCCCTACTTTAAGTAGTATAAGTGAACAATTATAACCGTATATATTGCCAAAAATCTTGGAAGGTTCAGTTTACCTACTGCTAAAATGTATAAAGTAAAAATTATAGGAGCTATTGAAGATTTAAAAGTGTCAGTGACTTTTGGGCCACCCTGTAGTTCTGTTTTTCACATGTTTAAAACGGTACAGCGCATTTACTTTCGAACAACAGAGGGAAATTAGTCAGTGGCTACAATCTGGAATGTTTACAGTATGTATGTCATGTATGTTCATTAACGTTCCCTGTCCAACTAAGTGTGTAGTGTGTAGATGTGCTCTGTGGTGAGTGAGTGTAGCTCCTCTTGCTCTGGAGCAGTGAAGTGACAGGTCCAGGTGGCAGCGCATGGCTTCAGAGAGCAGCAACTGTTGGCCCAGATCCGGCAGATAAATAATAAACCAACTGTGAAGTGAAGTTAAGGGGGCTCCTCACGAACGCACCACGACACAGCAGTGCAGACCTGGGCCACAGTGCTTTGGCACACTTTGATTAAGTGTGGAGTTTTCATTTAACAGATGTCAAGGTGAATAAATCACCTTAGAAGAAATGCAATATGAAGACCTGTGATGTAATCTATGCACGCATCATCGTCGAAGCATCTGCAAAAGGATGATTTAGCATAAAGATCACAGGAAGGCAGTTACATCATTAGCAATTACTCAAAATTACAATAAGTAACATTAAATCAGCTAAATTTGCACATTATTGTAGTTTACCAAGTTTGTAATACTGCTATATTTGGTGAGGACTGACCTTTGACCTTTTACCACACATTTTCTCTATTTTAAGCTTTGTTTCTTAACTGCACTAAACATTTATGCAATCCAGACAGACAAGAAAAAATCAGAAATGTGCTCTGTAAGTCTCACTTGCTGAGGCATCTCTGTGTTATTTATATGCTTTGCTATTCTATAGAGGTGGACAATATATCTGTGCTGATACATGTTGGATTGTGCCAATGTATTATATCAGTTTGATATTTTTTTCCAAGCAGGCCCAGTTTGCATCAGTTGTGTATTTTTAAATAGACTTTTTATATTATTTTAAGATTGTGCTACCTTTGTTGTAAAATGGATGAATTTTGTCTCTTGGTGAAACACTGAACTGTTTTCCTCTATGTTGTGTGTCTATGAATGACGGACTATAAATACATAGAGCTCATCTTAACTGTGGTACTATTTAAATCTGAACCCTCTGTGTGTGTGTGTGTGAGCGTGTGTGAATATGTGTGAGTGTAAGTGTGCGCTGTGCAGGGTAAATCCAGTCAGGAACCAGTCAGGACGGGGTGGAGTCCCACCCAGACCAGGATCATGTTTGGCACTAATGACTCTTCATTATGTCACCTGTAAACTGACCAGAACAACATGCTACCATATAACACACATGAATATCAACCGATACCAGACTGAAAATAGCAATTTGCTCTTTAAAACACATTTAACATATAGCAAAACAAACACAAATCCTTCAGAACAGCTTTGTATAAGTAAAAAAATAACATTCTACACCAAAAGCAGCCAATAAAAAAAACCCATCCACATATACTATAGCAATTTAAAGGGGCCTGTACATTATTTTTCCATGTATTTGTGCAAAATTTGTCTGTGTTTTGTGGTCCAATAAACAGGAAGTCCGTGGTTAGCATGCTAGTTGTTGCTACCATGATGGAAAAACTCTGCTCTCTTATAACTCATCAAGGTCAATAACTAGAGTGGTTGGAAGCCATAATGGTAACAAGACATTTTTTTCTGGATTAAAGCTGCTACACGATACCAGTATTATTATCTGAACATCCCTACTATTTTGATTCCGCCAAAACAAGACATTTCTAATCATCTTAAAAAATGAAGTCACAACCATCCCCAAATACATCCCTTTAGCACTGCTACCTTCTTACTTCTCAGTTTTCTGTAACCTACTTTCTTTTGATTGTGCTGACATGCTAACGTGCTAACACACTTCCATTATAGCTAGCCCCTATGTCTGGAGATTGACAGCTGCAGACTTTGACTCTACATTTGAAATAGATCACGTGTGGGTTGGCATCCACGGCTTGACGCTGCAACTTGGACACGTTCCACATTAATGGACCATCGGGCCACAGCAGCTGGGGACATGTAGCCCACTTTAAGTGGACCAAGAGGGGGTCGCTAAATACCACCACTGCCTCCAACCCCCAACGTTTCTGTCAATAAAGTGAATAATTGACTAAATAAAGTCCTAACTGAAATCACAAATCATTATTTAACCCATAAATGAGCAGTCTAAATTGTGCTTTTTACATTTTTATGGTCACTCTCTTAATACGAAAAAGAAAACGAAGAGGTGTTTTTTAAATTTTTTTATTTGTACTTAACTTTTACTACTACTACTTCTTCAGAGGTCAGAGCTGCTGGGTAACATGCAGTCCTCTTTCTGCCCCCTCCAGATGCCCCACACGACAGAGGAGCATTGGCCTGGCCTTCTCAGGACACTTGGCACTGCCTGGAGCTGCCGGTCCTCCCTGATGCCGGAGCGTGCCAGGCAACAGCTGCAGGAGCTCCACTCGTAACACCCCCCAAAAAACATCCCCATTACCCCAGCAGTACCCCCGAGTAACCCCTCAGCTACGGCAGGCCACGCGGGGCTATGGCCTCCTCAATGCCACCATTGTTTTGGTCCAAGTCAGCTAAGCCCCCCATATCAGAGAGATGAAGCCCTCTCCTCAGACTTGGCCGTGGTGGGACGGTAGAGCGGGGGGTGTTTGGGGGTGTTTCATGTGGCCACGAATGATAGACTGAACTTTAATAGCCCTGCAGCTGTTTGCAGCGGAGAGCTGCAAAGAATCAAGCATCCAACACTACTGCATAGTCCTATGGATGTAATTAGGACTGTAACAAGTTGAATTTACGAACCTATTATCAACCTGACATTATTTTAACAGTATAAGATTCAGAAACAATGTAAACTGGGTTGACATATTTTATTTTATCTCCTTAATTGTAAAATTCACTGGTTTCTTTTCTGTCTTCAAACTATGGACCATGTGTGGGGTAGTACTTTTACATGTCGGGAAGAATAGAACGAGGTTCGAACTTACAATTTCATGTTTTGAAGTACAAAAAAATAGATAATTACATCATGTAATATATCTATTACTAAGCGGCCGCTTAGTTCCCTTATAGGCTGGGCCGGCCGTGATTACATGTAATTCTCTAGAAGTAGTGCACATACTTACTTCTCTAGAGTATGACTAAGTATGTGCACTACTACAGCAAGGTGCCCAAAAAGGCTAATTAGTAATGTTAAATGTTTATAGTGATACTTTGTTGTTGTGGTTAATGGCAAGTAAGGTCAGAAATACAACAATTACACAGTTAAACATTATGTTTGGAGAACACACATTTTAAATCTCTCACAGTCAGATTTCAGGACATATGGACTATAACCTGAGTAAAATTATCGAATAAAATAAAAAAGATAGATGAAAAATTAAAGAAAATGAATCTTGAGGTAAGGTAATCATTCATTACTTGCTGTTCATGTGCTCTGTTGTTTTCACGACTAAATTCCCCAGTGTTTATGAATGAAGCTGAAATGACACTTACATAACTCTACTGTGAAAGTGAGAGGGTCTTGTATCTGTGAGGATCGCTCTTATGTAATGGCATGTCGCTATGGACACCTTCTGACCTCTGACCCCGGAGTTGCGACCTGATGACGCTGCTATTTGGTGACCTCTGTGACATTTGTCCAGAAGTTACTTAAGAAAAGCAATTATCTTTTCTAGTCATAGGTTCAAAATAACAAACTGTGTGAAATCAATGTACTGTATATCAGTATATGCAGTATATATCTGAAAATGTTGTCTTTGAGAACAATTTTTACGTACATTTTAATATTAGACGAGCGAAATACCTGTAAGTAAAGAAACAAATTATGAAAAAGTCAGTTTGTAGATAAAGCATTTACCACTGAACTAGAATACTTCCCATTAGTTTTAGATTCATACTTTTATCATGGCCTATGTTCTTACAAAACGTTTACATTTTTTTTAATAGATATAATTATTCTTGACTTCCTTTTGAACACTACCAACAGCCTAAACACCATTCCAAAAGTTGTCTGAAACACTCCACATGCCATGCTCCTCCTGTGATACCAAACTACTGAACTCTCTCTGTGTGTGACATGTAAAACTATGTGATTTACTCCTCTTGGACACAGAGACCATGCCTGATACCAGATCCTCCATGACACCCGGACCTGAGAGGCTACGTTGCCAGCGCCTTACCCCACACTCGGTTCTGAGAAGCTGACCGAAGTATGTGCTGCCCGAGTACAACTGAACCTCCTGACCCGAACAAAATGAGCAAACAAGTGAGTGTCCTAAAACTAGACCCCTGTTACGTTACATTGGGCACATTTGCTCTGCACTTATCACCTCTGCATAGCTCCGTGTGATGCTGTTTCAAAGTCGGCTGGGATTATTGAGCTTTCAGGCATTGCTCAAATTTAAAACTTGGGCTCAGTTTGGGTTTGGTCCTATCCGTGGGTTTCGGAGAGATGGAAAGTTTAGGGCTGTTACCATAGTAATAGAGGTGGGCATCATTAACTGAGATGACTGTATCTCTTTTATGTTTGGGGAGTCAGACAATATTTTAACATCCATCAGAAATGTGTTAAAATGCATCTATAAATGTTGTGGTTGGGGATCATGTATGACACAGAATGTATCACAGTGAATGGTTCATAAAACCAACCCCAAAAGTGCAGAATTATGTCTTACACGAAGGACTACATTGAAGGGTTGTTTTGCATTGCAGTTCTTCTCTCTTTCTGTATGGTCAAAAGGCTATAAAATTGTGTACGTAACAAGAAAAAAGTCACATGAATAAAACCCATTAATAACACAGGGATTCCAGCTCCTAAAGTTCACTAAATTACAGTTGAATGGTGTTTGTAGCTAAGGGACACAATGAAAATGTTCTTGAATCAAACACAAGAGGGAGCTATTGTTTTCCAGATACCAAAACTTTAGAGTTTTATTTTAAATGTTTATTTTTATTCAACTATAATTATATTGCAGAAATACAACATTTAGTCTTTGTCCAATAATATAGGTGAGAAAGGTGGAAAAGTTCTTTTTTCGACACCTCCAGTTGAGGCAAGTTTTGGTTCAGAGTTAGGAGTATGTGAAAGTGACACATTTTCTAGTATGATTCACACTCTCCACTGAGCTCCTGCTGTAATTAAACACATTTAGTGACAATCGATAATGTAATGTCTTCCATGGATACATAACACAAGAGTCCTGGGTTCATCTGGAAAACTATAAGTCAGCTCTTACAAACTGTTGCATGTGACATCTCAGAACACTAGATGGAGCAGCTGAACCATCTTTCATTAGTGGTTTCTCTTTGTTGAACCATTATTCCTTTGAACATTTTCAAATATACTTGTCCTGATTCACTTTGGACAGTGACAAAATAAGTCTCACAAGGACACTATTTGGGGGAGATGTTGCAGGAGGTTTGCGGTGTGTTGTAGCGGTGCAGGACTCGAGTTTATTGATTTTTTGTGGTTATTCTGTGACTCTGATCAATAATAAATGAAGTGTGAAACTCCAAAACGACCTGCCCCATAACTTTAACTTTAGCACGAAGGTTATTATCAGTGATGGAAGAAGGCGCCTACTCAATTAAGCAAAAGTGCAGATACTAAAGCAAATAAATACTCAAGTACAAGTAAAAGTATCACATGAAAAATATACTTACATAAAAATATTAAAACATACTTAAAGAGTAAAAAGTAGAAGTAATTCACATATATTTTAAGATATATATAATAAAGCTTCAAATGCATAGATTTTGATAGAGATTTGTGTTTTGAATTTTCTTTTTATTTGTATATTTTGTTTGCTTAAACTATGAACATGTTAAAAATAAACCCCCAGCCTTTTCAGCAGATCTCACACTATGACAAAAAATACTCTTTCAGTCCTAGAAAGTACAGATACTGCTCAGATGTAGTGAAATAAAAGTCAAAAGTACATGAAAATCCAAATCTATTCATATAAAAAGTATCATCCATTGTGCCTTTTCTTACATGTGTCTAGTCCTCATAATTGAAAAGTACCAAGAAGACGACAGCTGACTGAAATGTCTAAGGTATTTGTACTTAATAACTTAAGCTTTGTAAATTAGCTTTAGGTATCTTTCTTTACAGACACATTGTGCATACAGATCTGCGTGACTGTCACCATGACGATGCTGAGACAGGCCACTGTGAGCTAATGGTGAGCAGTAATTAGTGGACAGCTTTTGGCACTAATTGGGTTTTATCAGATTACATTACAAGTGTGGGTCGCCCTGATCCACCCCAGGGACTGGCTCTGGCTTTGTTTACTTTAGTCACAAATTAAAATGTTTCCTTGTCTCTCATAATTCAAACGTTATTTTTATTGAGTTAAGATGCCCTCGTCTGACCTCTCATCCGGTTTAAATGAGTTCAACACAGGACAGATGCACTGTTTCGCTGTAATACCCTGTCTCCAGTCCACTGTCAAGCTCTCTGGATTGGCACATTTACTCATATACAGAGGTGGAAATGGAAGTATTTAGCTAAAGCACAAATAATCACAACATTTTACTTAGTTTTCTCTAGTGACATTTTTGGACACTTTGCTGTATCCTTACGCAGGTTTGAGGGACTATTTCTTGTCAGATATTCAGACGATATTATGTCAGTCCATCATACATGTGCTAAAATGTGTCTGTAATTGTCTTGGTTGAGGCTGAGGCTCTTGTCTTCATGTAGAAAGGCTATTATTGTTTAGCCTGAAATGTTCCACAAAATGGCATTACACTTAAGTATCTTCATGGACAAGTGGAGCATTGCATGTTTATGAAGTTTTCTTGCATGTGTTTTTTTGGGATATATATATAAAAAAGATTTGAAATATAATATGTGCAAGATGGATGCGTTTAATGAAGAGCCGGCCCAGCCTATTAGCAGACTAAGCAGCTGCTTATGGCCCCCAAGAGCCCCTACATTTATATTGAAAATAATAAAAGAAGTTTGGGCTTGTGTGTTTATAGCAGCCTAAATATCTCTCTAAAACAACTACATTTGTTTTATATCTATAGTGGCAAAATATCTACTGCTACTACATTTGTTTTTGACCCGGGCAGAGGTGAGGGCAGCTGTGTATTTACACCAAGGACCCTTTATAATGTACATTTAAGCCCACTGTCACCAACTGGAACACGGGAACACATTCAAATTCACCAGAAACAAAGAATTTAAAAAATCTTGACCCTCCTTACATGTGTGTCTGTTGTTCTTGTGACTGTGGTAGTTGTGACATTCTGGATGTTGTCAGTCTGATGTTGGTCATATAAATACAAATACAATTGGTCAAAGTGATGAGAGCAGAGTCATAATGTGTCAAATATGAATCACCAATAGCTAAACCAGGAGGTATCTGCTGTCGGGGGCCCCAGAGACAAATTCAGCTAAGGGCCCCCTGAAAGTTAGGACCGGCCCTTGTTTTATTGCCATACTTTGGAAAATCCCAGGCAGGGTTTTAGCAGGTGAATAGTTATGTAAATGTAGTGCAGCTTCAAAAGTGCAGAAATATCACCATATGTCTATTTTTTTTTTTTTTTTTTTCATTCCCTACTGGCTCTTTTTGATGCCCTGTGATGTGATTTTTTTTTTTTTACATACATGACATTGCGTATCTCTAAAACAAATACATTTTCTGATAGGATACGTGTCCCACCTCTGAGTGTAGTAACCATTCATGTTCTTTCATAATTCTATCATTGATCCGCTTGGCACTACTGAACAGGGCAGTGTAACACGTCCTGATGATTGGAGTGGCTGTGTTTTGGTGTAGGACGCATCATATCAGTGTAGCCCCGCGCTGAGCCTAACCCTGTTCCGGCCGCTCTCATTGGAGGGAGTGCAGTCTGTCTCCAGAAATCGCTATAATCCTCTTAGTTAGAACACAGGACTGGCCCAATCCCCTGCCCCGACCCTGTCCCTCCCTCTGTGTGCGCGCCTGCCTCTCTCTGTGCGCGCCGGGGAAGAGCACTTTTTAATCCAAGCAGATTACATTGCAAATTGGGCGACAGTGGGAGCAAGCGGCTAAAAAATCTACAACAACGACGAAATGCTGGCTAAATTTAACCCTCATCGCTGCTGATGGTGACTCCTGGAGCAAGAATCATGCTGGATGTATCTCGGGAAATTTGGAGGAGGGAATTTGTAGCATCTCGTCTACCTGAAGAGCGCGTGGCTTTGCGCGTTTAGTTTCTTATCTTCTGCAGCGTGGAGCTTTTGGAGGAGAACATGCAAATCGTAGGAGCAGTTCTTACAAGTGGACTGGCAGTAAGAGATACTTTTATCACAGCTGGGATCAAGCCAACATGAGGAAACCTTTACGCGTTACAAACTGTCTGTGAAGTTCGTTTGGAGAAGCAGCATGGAGGCCAGGACGCGAGGAGTCGGGAGGTTCCTGGGACTTTTAGGGTTTTTAAGTTTGTGGTTGGCAGCTCAAGCTCAGATGAAGATCCCACCAGAGACGTAAGTGTGTGTTTGTAGAAGGATATGAGCAGATGCAACTGGTCAGAGTCATTGTGGGTTATTCTAGTAAAGACACAACACTTTTTTACTACTATTTTTAAGTGTACAATTCAAATATTAGGGACCAAATAACAGGCTGCACAGTTAATAGCAATCAAACTGAATTTTAGTGACAAAGACTGCAATTAATTAGGTACAAACCAAACTAAATCTCTTTTTTTGTGGAGAAGCAGTATAGTTTAGACTAATTAGTAATTCTTAAGAGCTTAGTAATAATGCATATTTCAGTATTTTCTCAAGAAATGTTTATTCTGAACTGAAAACGTTCAAAATTCTAAAATATAGCCCTACCAGTAACATACAATGGCTTGAAATGATAGTTCAGCTGTATTTTTACAGATTAGATGAATAGTACACAGCAAACTGTGGTTAAGGTGAACTATTGGACTAAACCTTTTTTATGTAATGTCCTTTCACATTCACCAGCATGACCTACTTTGTGATTGTTGGTTTAATTGGGCCAAACTCCAAACATGTTACAGCTGAGTGTTCACAGCTGCATCACTAACATCCCCCAGAGTGTAGTGTGCAGCCACATGCTCCTGTGGGATCTCTGTACTAGAGTCTTGGAGTGATCCCAGATTCTGCCAGAAGTCTTTTGTAAATCATGTATATATATATATCTCAATGCATTTTAGTGTCCAAAGGTGTGTGTGGTTACTTCTCTTGCACCTATAGTCTACTTTGCTGACACGTATGAGTTACAGGATGTAGACTTCCTGCATCCTAAAATTGGGCTCCAAATAACAGAAAAGAAAAATCAAAAGATAATAAATTGCATTAATTATATGCACATGGAGCAGATTGAAGGATCAGGCTAACCAGAGCTACGTGATAACCACCGACCTGCTTACCTGTGCATGCTTAGGCTGGAGACTGTGACCCAGAAACTCAGAAAATCTATTATGTTGTGTGATGTTGGATTCTATGTAATTTTCAAAAAATAGTGGCAGATCTTATCAGCCATTAGTTGTTATGGATTCTTACAGATCGGTTTGAACATCGGTAAATAAATCATGTCGATCAAAGCACTGTATACATTGTAGACCAAACGCCGTATGATCAAACCCACAGTCACAGTCGGCTCCCTTCATGTGTGACTGCTATAACTGCACATCTCCTGTCAGCTTCCTGTATGACCCACATGACCTGCACAGAACAGTCCAGTACAGGGACAGTGTCACCTTAAAACATCATCAGAGGAAACCAAAACTCCTTAATGTAATATATGAAAGCAGAGTTAAAACAGGCCTCCATGTATGCTCAGTGATTAGACATAGCATCACGTCTTATATTTGTGTAATTTTAATAGATATATATATTTGGAGACTTGCCTGGCAAATACAGAATATGATATCTTTCTACATTTTTTAAACAGATTGATGTCAGTCTAGTCACCACCTCCTCCATTGTGTTTCAACAGTCAAATGTGATCGTGCAATCAAATCTGTTTTTATCAGTGACATGTGAAACAAAGGAGCTCATTAGTCACCTGCAATTTACAAATAAAATCAAATGTATGTCACCTTAGATTAACATTAATTTAGTGCTTCACTCATTGATGCTGCAGAAATCCGCCATGTTTTTCAGCCCCCTGTGATATTTTTTCCCCCCTTATTTCCACGTGTGTCCAAATCCACCTGTCAATCACGCCCATATTTGAAAACAGTGACCAGACACATCTTCGTAAAGTATTGAAGAACTGTGTATTTTGGATCCCAGGCAATTTGGGGACATCTTATCTTTGAGAGCATAAGTACTTTGAACACACAGAGGAAACTTGCGGTAATGAGGACACTGGGGACTGAAGTCTTGAAGTTTTTTTTATAAGTTCTTTTTTAATATATGTACTATTTAAGCTTAAAGGTGTTTAAATACTATACATAAGAACATAGCATATATGTAGGCAGAATCCAGGCCACGTCACAAGCTCAGCGTTGGTGCTTATATGAAACATTGCTTGACTTAATTAGCTGTACCTCTGAGACTACAGTGATCAGTGTGGATACTCTATCTTTGTTTAATGTGGACAGAAGTGGGACAAAACCATCTCTACATTGTTTTTACCCAGCAACTCCTCGTGTGATATGAAATGTACTAATGTGGATGATTTTGTGGTTGGGTATACTGTACAGGCAATAGGGGAAATTATGCAGTGTGTTTCTCTTTCTTGATATGTCTGTTACATGGTGATATTCCTTTGATTTTGTTGTTAATTTCATGGTCTATTTAAACTTATTACATACTTGAACTTTGTCCAAGACATTTACAGTTTTATTTCACTAGAAAGAAATCACAGTTTAGTCACATTTAACCCTGGAGAACCCAAGAACCCTTTTCTTCTTTGGAAAATTATGAACATTTCATTATATTGCTGGTATAAGTTCACTGAACAGTGAAATATCCACTTTTTCAATTTGAACCCTTTATTCCATAATTTACGATCAGGGCCAAATTTGACCCATTGGACTCACTACTTTATCCAAAAAGAGTATAAAACATACTTCTAGACATTCTGCAAGCTATTACTATAAAGCAAAAACACTTTTTTTACCAGCTCAACACTAGGTAGCTGTTTAAAGGGGCCAAAAGTGGCACTCTGGGTTCTTTGACATTTTTTTGTTTTGTTTGTTTGTTCATTTTGGGTAATACGGGGCCAAATTTGAAAAAGTAAAAGTGGGCAAAAGTGGTTGGGCCCGAATAAGGTCAATATGTTTCACAGATTTAGATTTAAATGTTTCACAGTATGGCTTTAAACTATCCATCTTACTTATCTAATTACAGGTGTTTCATTTGCTAAATAGTACCTTGTAAAAACATGCATTTTACTGTGAGTGAGGCAGCCTCTCTGCACATCTGACCTGTAACTTGTCACCTGCTTGTGATGTATGGATATAGATAAAAGAAAACAAGCAGGTGGCGCGCCCTCCATCAGAAAAGTTACATAGTGCACCTTTAAACTCGCATGCTAATTGATGCTTTAATAAAATGTGCTAGACTGTTATGTGTCCGCTAGCTGAGTTCTGCCATGTATTTGTGTTATTGTGAATTCCCACACACCTGCCATGCACTGACCCAGATGAGGAGAAGCTTATCTAAATCTCTGTCATCACAGTCACATTTAACTGTCTTTTTCTGGCCAACTCGGCTGTGCGTCTCTATGGAAACGACTAAAAAACTTAATCATCAAATCATATGAGCTACATTTTATTGAGCCACAAAATAAATGGTATTTGAACACTGATAGTATGAACAGTGATAGTTTACTTCTAATTGTAAAAAAAAATAATTGTTGTTTCTGTATTCAGTCAATCAAAATTTGACTAATCATTTTATTTAGATTCCAAGGATTGATATGGGACAACAGCAGAAAGGACAAGTCAGTGAGTTAGCTGAAGATTTGGTATTTTTTGGTATTTATACATAAAAAGACAGATTAAACTGCCGTACAGCTGTTGTCTTGTGAGTGCAAGTTAGGTCATGTGCATAGAGATACATACTAATTTTGAGAGCTTTAGCCACACCCTCTTTTTATTTGACTAATCGCTAGGCAACCAAGAATTTCTTTAGTCAACTACAGTCTGAATAATTTCTCTCTAGAAGCGTTCACTCGCCATATTTCCACCTTTATTTGTTTGATATTGTATTTAACCCTGGAGAACCCACGGGGTCAAATTTGTTCGCAGTTAATTTCAATTCAAATAATTCAAAAAGCCCAGAGTGCCACTTCTGGCCCCTGCATAGAGATACCTAGTGGATGAAAATGTTAATTGTTTTAGTAATAGCTTGCAGAATGTCTAGAAGTATGTTTTACATTCTTTTTGGATAAATTAGCAAGCCCAATGGGTCAAATTTGGCCCTGATCCTGAATTAGGGACTAAAGGGTTAAAATTGAAAAAGTGTGGATATTTCAGTGTTATGAACTTATAGCAGTAATTTAATGCAATGTTCATAATTTTCCAAAAAAGAAAAGGGTTCTTGGGTTCTCCAGGGTTAAAAAGACTAGTCAATTAATTGGAAAAAAATCACTACTAAAATAATCATTAGTTGCAGCCCTACTGTTTATTAATGATGTTTTTTTGTTTTCGGAGGGCTAAAAATCATATTGAGATCTTGACTAATGTATAGTGACATATTCAGATGCATCCTTTCTATACATTGCGTTGTAACATACCTCCCAAAGGTGAAAGCTTGAGTTTAATCCAATCTCCCATACTGCGTAATCCTGTCATCTGTTGTATGAAATCCTGGTTTTATCCACATTGTAAATAGGCTCAGATTTCAATATGGAAAATGAGAATATTATGGCTATTATTAATCCTCTGACAACCTGAATACTGTCTATAGATAATGAGATATAGAAGTAAATGGCTATACTTGTAAAATGCTCGTCTTGTTTTACTCACGTGTGTCGTTCTGTGCTTTCAGGGTGCAGCAGTGGGCAAATGTGTTCTCGGTTCAGATTCGAGAGGTCAGTGTTAAATACTCCGGCTCTATGCTTCTGCAAAAGGTGAGTATGTCAGAACTACTTGGCTTTCTAGTACTACTGCTATAATGCTATGGCAACTACTACAGCTACTGCTTCTGCGCCTGTAATACAATGATAATACTACTGTAATACAACTACTACTACTAATAGGATTATTGCTAACACTACTGTACTAGGTGATTAAATGGCAATGGAGACTATCAAACTAAAATGTGCCTTAAAGTACTACTAATAGGCTTGCTGTTGCGTCTACTGCTGCTATTACTACTACTACTGCTACCACTATATAATGTAGTTTATGCTTTAAAGTATTGATATGAATTACCTGATTGCATAAAGTACATATGAGTAATTCCTGAGCACATTTAGGTATTTAGGAGATATTGAGGTGTGTTGTATTATTGCCTGGAGCTCAGACTCTAGTGATGGCAAAGAAAATGAGCTTGAGAGTAAGATGATAGAGTATTATTGATAGTGCATACCCCACATCAAAATAAAGTCTAAGCTGTGATTAAACCTGGACTTAAACCTGGGATATACCATGACTAAAGTAGGACTATAACACGACCAAACCAGGTGTACTTCAAGACTGAATAGGGCTTAAACCAGGTGTGAACGCTCTCCTAGAATCTATAGCTTCTGATTTAAAAGTAATGTGTTACAATAGATGAATTTGCTGCTGCAAGGCCGATTAGTACATTTCTTTGACTCTGAGAAGCTGCAACAACCAAAAGCAATATTGAAACATGATTTGAAGGCATTAGTGTGCGGCACATTGGCACACACAGGGATAACAGTAAAGCCCAGATTGAGTGTTTTCTCTTTACTGCAGGATTTATGAGCTGCTCTCATTTTAGACATTCATCAAGTTATCTGTCAGGATTTTAAGGATTTCACACATTAAAAATCACAGTTTACGTCGAAATCTATATATCTTAAGCTTTATGCCTCTAAAAAGGTTTATGGGGCATTACCATTGGCCTTAATGTTGTGATCACGTTGACTTGTATTTGTTTTAATTCTAGTTGCAGCATCAGAGATATGTGCATTCCAGTGCGGTGGTTATTTAAACATGAGAGTGCCTCTTTAGATCGCACAGGTATAATGAATTAAGACTTTCTTAATGGAGAGGCTTAAATGAGCAGACTCACAGACAGATGCTCCTCGATCTTGTTGATCCAGAGAAAGTGACCTGATTATCTCAGAAAGACACTGCAAAAACACTAGTGCCTACTGTGCACAAGACTGGTGTTCTCTGATAGTGCTCTACTGTTTATTTAGAATTATTCTGTTTGGATTTGAGATTTTTTTATTTTTTCATGTAGAAATTGAAAGATGTGGAGTCGATCATAAAGATTAAGGAGATCGAAGGCAGAGACCTGGTGAAGGATTACTCTGATGAAATCGAGCGCATGTTGGGAAGCAAGATGAAGTCTGTGAAGGTAAACCGTCCTTTTTACTGAACTGTATATACTGTAAATATGAGCGCATAAGGCAGGAGGAAGAGGGTGGTTGGTTCAAATCCTGGCTGAGCACTCACTGCCTTTGTGTCCCTGCAAGGTACATATTTTTTTATTAAACCCAATGTGATTTTCCTTGCAGCGGTTAGCAGAGTCTGCTGAGGATGCTGATCTCTACCATGAATTCAACGCAACTTTAGAGGTCAGTGCAACTAAGTTAAGTACTCTAATTCTGAGTGGCTAAAAAGTTTAAACTCGTTAAAACCTGATTGATTTTGAGTTGTGTATGAAGCATGATGCAGTGTGTGTTGGTATAATACACCAGTGCTTTATGAATATGAAGTGTGGGTGGTTGTGTTCAGTGACCTCCTTCAGTTTGTTCATAATAAATAAATAAATGAATAAATAAATGAATGAATGAATGAATAAATAAATAATATAGTAGGCAAATTGATTGTGCTTAGTGTATTAGTGTATTCTCAGTATGTCAAAGGTGTAAAAACAGAACTTTAATTAGATGATTTTAAGAGCTGAAAAAATATATTGGTATCTTATATTTTTTTCTGTGTTGTTTCAGTTTGACTATTACAACTCTATGTTGATAAATCAACCGGATGAAGATGGGAACTTTGGAGATCTAGGAGGAGAGTTTCCTCTGGAGGAGAATGAGCACTTTAACAATTTACCAGTGAACACCCAGCAGAGCGACATCCAGGTGCCCACCAATGTCTACAACAGAGGTACGACATTTAGACCATCTCTCCCCAATTCAGCACCAGGGAGGGTCTGTCATGTCAAAGTTGTTCTGATTGCTGGAAAAAAAAAAAACGTCTAATTTGTCTTGATCTTGTGGGACAGGGCGCTTATAACAGCGAACATGAAATTGTATTCACTGTAGGTGATATGTGGCTCACTGTTTAATGTAGCTCTATGCTCAACAAAAGGGACTTTCTTATTGGTCAATAAGGTAATATCAAGATCCTAAGTGTACATACATAGTGATGACCGCCAAATAGGCTCTAGAAAATCTTAAACATTTTGGCATATTGCCCAGCCCACATTCACTAAGCTTTAAAAATATTTAAAAATGTTGAAAAAGTCATCACCTGTGTTTGTGCTGTCAGACCCTGTGATCCTGAATGCCATCTATAACTCAGAGGCTCTGAACGACGTCTTCATCGGTAACTTCCAGAAAGACCCCACTTTGACCTGGCAGTACTTTGGCAGCTCCTCCGGCTTCTTCAGGATCTACCCAGGTCAGAGCTCACCATTTTAAATCTGCTGGTGTAAAAGTAGATCAGTTAAAGCTGTCAGTGGCGCAGACTTCCATGTGTTTTAAATTGAGAGGTCGTAGACACAGAATGACCAGGGAAGCTCAGGAGTCAGTGCAGGATGAGCATTGTTATTTTGCAAAATAAAAAAAAAACACACAACATTAACTCTTGTGAAATATGAAATTGCTTGTTGTAACTAGGAATAAGTAGGTATAGACAGCACTGCACTGACCATATTGGCTCTTGGTGTAATGTTGTCTAAATGCATTTGTCACAGGTATTAAATGGACTCCAGATGCCAATGGAGTGGCTGCTTTTGACTGCAGAAACAGAAACTGGTGAGTAGCCTCTACAGCGCTCACAAAGTCCTTATAGCTGTAGTTTACTTTAGTAGATCTCATGGTTTGTTTACCAATCAGGATTATATGAAATAGTTGTTGGATAATCTTGTTAATTCCACTGTAAACAGTGGGGCAGATGGCTGCGCGGTTTAGCCTCTTAAAGGTGTCATCTCACAAGCCGCAGTGTGGCGTCACTGACTGTGGGCACCGCCAAGTGTAAAGGAATGTGAAGAAAGTGTGAATTCATCTGTGTCAAGGTTTTCGGGAAATCAAAAAGTGGAACATTTCTGCTGTGAAACATTTTGGCCTCATAGACATTTAGCAAGAGGTATTTCAAGAGGATTATGCACATTAGATTTAGGGTTGAATCACCTCTTGAGTTTATCACAACTCATTGTCTGTCAATACTTGTAGTGACTGAATAACTGTTATCTGGATTATACAGACTCCAAAACATGCCATGTGCTGAGGGAAGAGGTGTGAATACTCAGACAGAGCAGACTCACATCAAAATGACACAGGAGATGTGTGAATTTAGTATTTTTGATGAAAAAATATATTAGGCTCTCAAGTAGCTCCACTTCAGCTTCCTATCAAATCTTAATCTCTTGTGATGTAATTATTTCTCAATTAAGCTCTAGGCAGAGGCTGCAGCGTTAGTTATCTCACTGTTATATGAAGCATTTAAGTTTCAGTTTTCTTTAATGAATTAGCAAAAGATAATTCAATCTTAGAAAATAATCACTGTTGTAAAATATAATACAATTAAACGTTTTTAAGTTGTTACATATGAAGGATCCACTGGGATAACTTATTAAAAATAAATATTTTATCGAACTTTATGAGAATTATAATATACTTATCAGTGATATTGTATAAATCAACATTGAAATCAATTCATAACAACATTGAAATCAAATTGAATCAATTCATAAAAATAGCAGAGCACTGGGCAGGGGGACAGGAGCTGGTCTTGTCATAGCTTAATGTTATTATTCCCTGATGGTCATGGAAGGACTGTAGACATGTACACACTTGGCACCAGCTTAGAGCTGGGCTGCTCAGTTTCAGTCAGTCTGGAGATAGCACTGTGTTGGCTGAGCAGTGGGGCCTTCAGCCTGATCCTCTGTAAAAGACGATAAGCTTAGCTCCTTAGCCAGGTCAGTGTGCACACATGGCACCATATGCAGCACTTCATGTATTTCTGAATAAAGGCGACTTCGTAAATGTCCTTGAACACCTCATAAAGCATTAGAGCCCCTGAAGTGGAAAAGCAGCAATATGCATCTGCTGCAACGATTAGTGCTTCTGTTCAACCATTTCAAATCTAAGTTAGTGTGTTGAATGACCCATGTATCAAAAGTTAAATAGTAAATGTAAAATTAAGCAGACCACAATAAATCTGATTTGGTAATAACGTCAGCTATACAGACTGTATGTGTATGTGAGACTGGATAGGAGTATGCAGGTGTAGTTCATCAAGAATACTACAGAAGAAAGAAAGCCAACACTAACAACTATTAAGGTGACATATCATGCAGGTTGAGTTTTTAACTATGCTATAAGGCTGTTGCCGCATCATAACATACCTGGTTTTAAGGTTCTAATACTGAGAATTAAATTATCCCCTCTGGGTACCACAAAGAGGAGTCCCCTCCAGTTTCTAAGTCCATTAATCATTATCCCCTCTTCTGACAACAGAGAGTGCTCCAACACCTAAATGACAGAAATTAATTATTGTGTTTTACAAACGCAGATTTATTTTTAAAGTTAGAAAGGTGCCCAAAAGAATGTTTAAAAGTCATGAAAGCCACAAGAATGCATCATATGCCCGTTTTATGTTTTTTTTTTGTTGAAAATTGCAGGTAAATCCAGGAAACTATATTTTGTTGAACTGTACATTTTTTTCTTTTGTCCATGTTAACGGGTAATGAAGTGTGATGAGTTTATTCAGTTATCCCATTTTCCCAAAGATTGTGAAGTTCATGTTGAAATGCAATTACAGAGAGAAAATCAAAACTTTCAGAAAGGATAAAATATGTATTTAAAAGACATTATTTTGATTGTGAATCCTCCTGCACATCCAGGTACATCCAGGCTGCTACCTCTCCCAAAGACATCATTATAATGGTGGACATGAGCGGCAGCATGAAGGGCCTGAAGATGACCATCGCCAAACACACCATCAACACCATCCTGGACACGCTCGGGGAAAACGACTTTGTCAATGTTATCGCTGTAAGAACCTATGACTGAACGACTCGAGGGAGCTTTTTATGACCTATCCTTAAGGTCCTATATTACGCTAAATCGATTCTTGTGAGCTTTAGGCCATGTTACCTCATCAAAAACATACCTGGAGTTGTGTTTTGTTTCATTCACACATTGAGTAACCCTTTTTTCAGGATTTGTGTTTCAAACATATGTGAATGAAACAAAACACAACTCTGGGAATCTTTTTGATGACATAGATCTTTTTTTTTTTTTTTTAATTTAACAAAGATATATCATAACATATTATAACATAGATCAGAAAATGGCATAATATGGGCACTTATAATATGCATATAACAGGTTAGACTACTCATTTCACTAAAACATAGTCAACATCATTATATTTAAGATTTGACAAAAATTTTGCCTAGTTTTGTCTAGTTTTTAATTTTGTGAAACGTATTCTATTTACTGGTTAGACATGTGCAGCTGATGTGACATACTTAAGACCATGATGTTAACAAGGGCCAAAACGTGTTACAAAAAAAATGTTATAATTGGAGTAATACAAACAAATAATAACTCCTTTAATTTATCAAATGAAGGCTTAAACTTCCAGAAAAACTCCTTCCTTGTGCATTTTGGTTAGAATGTTTTGTCTTCTGTGTACTTTTCTTCTCAACTGCCTCTTCACTGATGTACAAAAAAAAAATACCACAGGTACTACCCACCAAACAAAGTCATAATTAGAAGAAAATATGAAAACCTGTCATATCCACTTTAACGTGGCCCTATAAGGTTGTAACATACTTTTCATCCCTGCCATCAAAATGATATTGATTAAGAACACTTTTAAAAGAGAGGAATGACAGATTGAGTCAGCTAGTTATTCCCTCTTATGCCTTCTTTACATAAAAATTACTCTTCTAAGTTATAAATTACTTAACCTGTGTTTTTGCAGTACACAGACTACGTCCGCTACATTGAGCCTTGTTTTAAAGGGACCCTGGTTCAGGCCGACTTGGACAACCGAGAGGTAACACTCTTATCTGCTTTATCAGTAACACACATACACCCCACAGAGGCACATACACGCCAAATCTACCTCAGCAGTACCCACAAAGCAAAAGGTCTTCATAAAGAGACTGCGTACATATTTCAGTCCCCACAATGTCCTGAATACCCACCCACCCTCACACACAGACACAGGCCGCATCATGAGATGAGCCTCTTGGCCTACTTCTTAGGCTCACTTCAGAAACCACCACCCATCAGAAGCAGGTTGACCTACGGCACTGAGCGTCTGTCAGCCAGAGCTCAGCCCACTTTGACTTCCAACCATTTTACCAGCACTTCTTAGCGGAAAGTTGTCAAGACAAGGATTCTTTTGGGGGGATTTAACTCTTGCAGAATTTAAAATGTTATGTTTTTCTGTCAGTAAAGTAAAAAGTCAAATAAAAAACTCATAGAATCACTGTAACACTCCCTAACCTACAGCTTCAATTTTCGAAATGTGCATACACAATAAATTAACATTCACTTCATTAACAATGCAACTGCGATTATTCTATGTAATTATGATATGTCTAGATTTACATAGCAATGCATTATACATTACACTATACAGAATAGCCACAGCTGCCCTGAGGTAGACTGATGGAAACTAGGCTGCCAATCTGCACCATCGGCCTCACTCCGACCACCACCAACACTCACGCTCACACCACATTCAAAACGTTACACCTACCAATACATTTGCTATGGATTTTTCACAAACAAACCCCTTTTTTCAGCATTTTAAACTTCTGGTGGAGGAGATTCACGTCAAAGGCGAAGCCAAGATCAACAAAGCCATGAAGGAGGCGTTCAAAATCCTCAATGATGTGCGTACAAGAAATACAGTATCGATATATTCACAAAAAATATGAATGCTCACACAAATTGGTGCTACCGTTTTCAGGCCAGAGTGAATGGACAGGGCAGCATGTGTAACCAGGCCATAATGCTGATAACGGACGGAGCCATGGAGGACTTCGAGGCCGTTTTTGAGGAATACAACTGGCCAGAGCGCAGGGTAAGTTTATATACAAGTACACAGCCAAAGAATCGAGAAAAAAAAGGATGTAATGCTTTTCTTCACCGGCATTCTCTTCAAAATAAATCGTCCTCCAAATAAACCAACCCAAACAAATCTACCGCAGTAAAGGAGGAGATAACTTGGTATAGATTTTTCCATTAGGGTCTGATTACATTACAAGCTACATTCTAATAACTGAAACCACATCTTTTGACATAAATTGGATGTATAAATCATAACAAAATCGCCTAGGCACATCATATCATAGTTATTTGGTGTAATGGAATTTTAAAATGATAAAATCTATTTGTGTGCAGGTGCGAGTATTCACTTACCTGATTGGGAGGGAGTTGACTTTTGCTCAGAACACTAAATGGATCGCCTGCAACAATAAAGGTGAGGAGTCTGGGTTTGTGTCTTTCGTGTTATTTTCTAATCTATGTTATAATGCCGTTTCCTCATGTGTTTGTTTTCTTTCATTCACACATGTTTAACACACAAACCCTGCAAATTTAGGCTGTGTTCTTCTCTCAAACAGAAAGCAGTCTGTTCCACTTTGTCATGTCATAATACTGAAAGTGCTCCACTGTGTTTTTAAGCTCCATACTCGTTCACTAGAATCATTTGGATACTTTCAGCCCTGGAAATGCCACTCTCTGCTGAACTAAAGGTAAAAGGCAGCTGTTAACTTGAAAACTACCACTTCATGACCTCACAAAGTGGAACAGAGCGTTTTGCGCTGTGGAGATGTAGCAGTCTAATACTAAAGGATTAGTCAAACATGTGTGAATGAAACAACTCCTGGTATGTTTTTGATGCGGAAAGTTCACAAGAATCCATTTTGTGTAATATAGGACATTTAACGTCATTCAACTGTACCTGTGCACTCCACTTTTTGCATGCATGTTTTTTATTTTTTTTTTATTTTGGATGTTTTATTGCACTGAGGATCTGCTTCAAAGTATGGTTTCAACTTTCTATTTCCATGGAACCATGCGGGTGACAAGCCACCTGCAGAAAGTTACACCGTGTTACTTTAAAACTGCTTTCAACACTTTGCAGCCAGTCTTGGATTCATGCACTTAAGTTACATTTGTCACTTGTTTGTTGCTTTCAACAATCTGCCACAGTAATTAGCAGAAATGCACTACGAGTCCATTTTGTCATTGTTTGTTACAATCTGGTTAACAATATTAAGCCACAGAAATATTAAGAAAAGCAATTAGATGTACGAGGCAATGATATAAAACAGCTGGTTATCTATGTTCAAATGCTGTTAACAAACATACCCGGAGTTTTGTTTTTTCATTCACTCATGTTTAACTCATAAAACCTGCATATTTAGGCTGAGTTCTTCTCTCAAACAGAAAACACTCTGTTCCACCTTGTGATGTCATGAGGTAATATAGGACGTGCCCCACTGTGTTTTTAAAGTCCATACACTTTCACTAGCATCATTTGGACACTTTTAGCTGTGGAATTGTCTATTTCTGCTGAACTAAAGGTAAAAGGAAGGAAGCTGTTAACTTGAAAACCACCACTATGTGACATCACAAAGTGGAACAGAGCATTTTGAGCTTGAGATGTAAACAGATAATAAAGGGTTACCAGTACTCAGACATGTGTGAATGAATCAAAACACAACTCCAGGTATGTTTTTGAGGAGGTAACAACATAACAACAGGCTTAAAGCTCACAAGAGTCCATTTTTGTGTAATCTAGGACCTTTAATAGTTGAAAACTGAAGCATCACTTTTTTTTTTTTAATAGACTTGGGTATATAGAACAAGTCTCAAACATGAGTGCTGGATATTAAAGCGATGCTCAAAACAGTGGCTCAGTTATTGATATAAGACATTACAAAAAGCTTGATGTCATACTTGGGTTTATTTTCTCAGGTTATTATACCCACATCTCCACACTGGCCGATGTACAGGAGAACGTCATGGAGTATCTGCATGTGCTCAGTCGACCCATGGTCATCAACCACGACCATGACATCATCTGGACCGAGGCCTACATGGACACTGTGGTCAGTTCAGGAAAAAGCTCATTCATTTTATATTTCACATTCACCGGTGTCTACGGTCTGTTTTTACTATGTTTTGTGCTGCAGTCATCCACATGTCATTTTCATCTGTGTTTGTAACATCTTTGCATTTCATTCTCCCATCATCCTCCTGGACCCCACCTTCATCTTTTAACAGCTTCCCAACACTAAGGAGGTAATTATAAAGTAATCGTAGAAGTTTTAGTTCCAAGGCTAGGTATGTAGGGCAATAAAATTTAGTTTATGTTTGCATGTAACTTAGCAAGCTTGGCACATTCTCAATAGTGATCTTGAAAATGTATGTAGGATTATCAAACGAGCAGACTCAGACTACATATCTTATACAGGGTGGCCCAAAAGTCACTGAAAGTGAAAAAAAAATTTTTTTTTTTTCCTAAATAGTTTTCTTTTTTTTTCAGAGCATTTAGAACTACCCTTCCAACATTAATATGAGCAAATATATCACCAAGGAACTAACCCTCATTGTACAGTGGTACTTTGAGTCACATGGGTCAAATTCAGAAACCCAGCGGTGTTACCGTCGACATTTCAATACCAGAGATGCCCCAAGTGTAAATGCCATTAAAGGAATAATAAGTCGTTTTCAAAGACAGGGGGCAGTATGTGATCTCCACAGACCTGACTAGTCCCGATTTCTTCCTGTGAGGCTATCTTAAAGAAAAGGTGTTTGTGAAAAAACCTCAGACACTAAACGACTTAAAACGTAATATTGAGGATCAAATAAGAGCCATAAGCCCTGAAATGCTTTCAAATGTTATGCAAAGTGTGTTGGATCGGGCTATTCAGTGCCAAACCAAAATGGTGGACACTTAAAAATACCATTTTTAAAAATTAGGTCATTTTTACTTCTCTTAGTTTAAGTAGTGATAAGTTCAAGTGTAAGTGAACAATTATAACTGTATATATTGGCAAAATCTCTGAAGGTTCAGTTTATCTACTGCTAAAATTTGGTGAGTATAACTTAAGAATTATAGGAGCTACTGAAGATTTAAACGTGTCAGTGACTTTTGGGTACTTCTGTCCTTCAGGCTAATTTGCTTATAGACCTAGACTTTACTTCAAAATCCTTACAGTCCATTTCCTGTTTGACAGCTCTTCGCAACGAAGGCTCAGAGTTTGCTGCTGATGACGTCAGTGGCCATGCCGGTCTTCAGTAAGAAGAAGGAGACGGTCAGTAATATGTGATCACATGTGCAAAATCTCGTTATTATCAGATGAAATGTGGAGTTGCCCACAAATGAAATTAAAATGTCTTCTGATTTCTTTCAATCACAATCACTCAGTTTTCCCACATCAGCTTTTTGCAGGTTGCATGTCATTTTAATAATCTAACTCCAGAAATAAGTCGGTAATCTGATTTTTATGAGCATGTAAACATAGCTGCTGATACTGATAGACTGATAGACTATATAGACCAAAACTCTTACCCTCATATATGTCTCTGTGTGTCTGTAGCTGTCCCATGGGATCCTGCTGGGGGTAGTGGGCACTGATGTCCCACTGCAGGAGGTGATGAAGCTGGCACCAAGATACATGGTGAGGAATACATACTATATTTTATTTGCATTAATGATGCATATGCCTTGTAATGTAGAGATCACCTGACCAAAAATGTAATCTGATTTTTTTTTTATCAGAGGTCCTGCTTACTTTCTGAGGTCAGCCTTTGACAAAGAGGCCTGGCCACTGCTGAACATCCTTTCTTCTTCCCTCTATATTATATTTAATATACTAATACTAACTATGTTTTATCTAATCAATATCACTTCATTTTTGTCTCTGTTGGTTCCTGTTGCCCATCCATTTTCTTTTGTTTATCCAGGGCTGGGTCACTGGGGCACAGTCTGAGCAGAAAATGCCAGACTTCCCTCACAGCTTTACTTTTACTTTTATTATTTAGACATTGTAGGACATTGTAGTAACACGGTTATTCTCCTGTCAGCTCGGACCTCATGGATACGCCTTCCTCATCACCAACAATGGCTACATCCTGGCTCACCCTGACCTGCGACCTTTGGTGAGTTCATACATTGTTCTTCATAAACATTGTTCTTTTAAAGCACCACACTATGAAACAAGGGGAGCGGGGGAGAGTGAATTCACTGAATGACTTAAAAGGTGATGGGTTGAGACTTGTATGTAACAGGTTATGATTGGCTGACAAGGAAGGGAAGCAGTGTTCATGGTTTATTTTGATCCCCATTAGCATCTGCAGCGTACTCAGTTCCTGGGGTCATTTCAAGTTTTAGTTATAGTATCATATTCACAATCATTCAACTAATTCACAATGGTTGAATGTACTCCACTACTACTGCTACTACTACTACTACTACTACAACTATTACTACTACTAATTTTGTCTTGATTGAGTTTGTGTGTCGGATCTTTTGAGTTATTTTTGTTACAATTTATTACCCCAGGACCAGATATTTTTGTACATATTTGACCTAGACAGTGTTGAACATTTTCAGCTTAATTATTTTGTATCTTATATCACTGCTGTTATTGTATCACTTATTTTTTTATTAGCTGCTGCTTCTAACTGACCTGTGCAAGTTCATTTCAGTCAAATCAGGGTAGTAACTCACAATTCAGCATCACTCCCATCCAAATACACTTGAAACCAGAAGTTTACATTCACTATATAAAAAGACACATATGCTTTTTTTCCTCACTGTCTGACATGAAATCAGACTAAACTTTTCCTGTTTTAAGTCAAATAGGATTACCAAAATTATTTAAATTTGCTAAATTCCAGAATAATGACGAACAAATAATTTTTTTAGACAGTTTTTCATTGCCTCTTGTTTCAATTGTATATCCCTACAAACTATTCATACGTCGGGACTTATTGACTTACCCGGGGTCCCATTCACACATTTCATGACTTTTAGATTTTAATGCAGAGTTACACATCACAGTGTGGCTAAATTTATCTTAAAGGTCTATTATCTGATTTACTCCTGGTTCTATATAAAGCTGGGCAGATGTCCTGGAGGGTACATTAGGAGGGGGATTAAATATTGATGTGGGTACAGTATTTCACTATTAAAAGCCTCTCCTCTGTTTGACAGTACAAAGACGGCAAGAAACTGAAGCCTAAGCCTAACTACAACAGTGTGGACCTGTCTGAGGTGGAGTGGGAGGACACAGATGAGCTGGTGAGGGCACTGTGGCACACAAAGTGTTTTATGAGCTTTTGACCATGTTATAATGACAATCCCTCATCATTAGCTTGTTCTGAGTTGTATTTTGAGTGATTCCTGATTTGCATGCTTTAGTAATCCTGCATTGCCCTGCTTTTGAGACTTGACTTTCCCCCTGTCCCCACCCACAGCTCTATATACTCGCAGCTTGGGCTGTGCCAAAAACGAAAGATCGATGGATTGTGATCTAAACTTGTCAATAATAAGGCAAGCGCATTTTAATGGACAGGTCCACAGCCAGTCCTGTGACAGTAAGAGTGTGTGGTACTGAAAAGGACCCCCCCCCCTCCTCTCACTCTGATCCAGCCTTGAGGTCCTCAGAGTGTGAGATGATTCATATGGCACTAACATTTTGGAGATGTGCTTTGGTTCTAGGCCATGGAGAGACTTGTGCACTGCAGCAAAGCTGCTTTAAAGTCTATTCTCTGAGGCACAGGACGCCAGTGCAGAGACCTTGGCAAAGGACTTATGAACTCGTACTTCCTGGTTCTAGTCAGCAGTGTCCTGGATGTACTGCAACTGTCTTACAGTTTGAGAGGCTAGTGAGCAGGCCGTTACAGTAGTCTAACCTGCTGGAGACAAATGCATGGATAAGTCTCTCTTAGCCTGGTTTTGACAGTTTTTGCAATGTTTTTAGATGGAAAATATTGTCCAGCCCTACTTGCAGCTTTTCAAAAAAACAGTTTTTACAGTTAGTTCAAAATGCTTTGTGGCCATTTATTCAGAGTTGCACTGTAATGCTGATACTGGTATCAGTCAATATCCTGGTTATCTGGAGGTAGCAGGTCACCTGCACAATTCGTTGTTAAAACCATACTTTGGAACATTCTTCATGGAGATAGATTTTGAATGGATGTTATTCCATACCAAAGGCCAAATAAGAGCCAGGTTTGTGGAGATGCAAGCTCACATAGGGACACATGTTTTTCTATGTTTGTCAGTGCAATAAAAACATCCAATTAAAAAAAACACAACAACATATTTTTATTCTGGTCTGTTTTTGGGGAAAAAAAAAGTATGGGGTTGAGCTTTAAGGTAAAAATTAAAAAAGCTAAAGCTCAGGTCTTTTCCATTCGATCCAACTAAAAAAGGGTTTTAATGGTATCCATCCATTGACCCAACTAGTATGTTTTTTCAGTAAGACATTTAAAAGACATAATTGTGATAAAAATAATTGTTATTTTCTTGTAGCTGCGGACAGCAATGGTGAGAGGAGAAACCGGCAGCCTCACTCTAAACATCAGATCTTCAGTTGATAAAGGGGTACAACCTTTATTATGTTTTAGATGAGTGAATAAGCTCACTTTGTATTTTGTACTTCGTGTCATTACACTGTTTTTCCCAACAGAAAAGGCCTTTGTATTTGGTCAATGACTACTTCTACACAAATATTGATGAGACGCCATTCAGGTAAATCTACTTTTTGCTTTATATACTTTAAACACTCTGGGGGTTTTGAAGTATACCTTGTTTCAGGATTCTACACTTTAGTCTGTAATATTCAAACCTGTATTGTTTTTGTTCACTAGAGGGCACTGTCTTATATACACTTGTTTTTTACTCCCTCCTGTCAGTTTTGGCATGGCGCTGACTCAGGGCCACGGCAGTCTCATGTTTATGGGAAATGTCTCAGTGGAAGAAGGTATAAACTCATTCATTTTATTTTATTTAATTGTTTTTAATCCATGATGACTGTTAAGTTTCTTTGGTCATATTGTAGGTTTGCACGATCTTACCTCTCCAGATCTGTCTATTGCCACTGAATGGTAGGTCACCAGAGATGTAGAAACCCATAGATACCATATGCAGTATATTTATGCCAGTACTTCAATACATATATTTTCCTTATTTTTTGCTTTATCTTTCTCAGGACCTACTGTGAAACTGACATTGACCCTGATCACAGAAAATACTCCCAGCTTCAGGCAGCTATTCGTTACCTGCTGGGCAAAGAGCCAGACCTGGAGTGTGAGTTAATACAACAGTGTACTTTTGTGTACTAGTGTGTGACTGATTATGCCTCCCTGTACTCTGTTGATGACATATATTCCCTTGTGTAGGTGATGAGGTGCTGCTGTCCCAGCTCTTGTTTGATGCAGTAGTCACAGCTCCTCTTGAGGCCTATTGGAACGCACTCATGCTCAATGACAGGTCAGCTCAACCATTTTTCCTTTCTGATTTATAATATTATTTATACTGGCTTGACAAAAATAAAATAAACAAGTTGAGAAAAAGCTGTCAACTGTTTAGTAAAGGCTTTTTTTTTAAATAAGAAGTTTGAATTTTAACTTTATTGACTAAACACTTTGGGTCACTTCAAGTTCCTCTCCCATTACTTCTGCGTAGGGTGGAGCCAGGGATCGAGACGGCCTTCTTGGGAACACGGTCAGGACTATTGAGGCTGGCGAGATACGCAGGCATCGAGAACAGAGTGGCAAAGTAAATACTTCTGTTTTAGTTCCATACAATTCCAGCTACTTTGTTGGTTTATGGCCGTATTAATAACCCTGAAACATGTCTTATACGATAGGAAGTTCTTGACCTCGGGTGATAAGGACAGCCTGTTCACTGTAGATCACTTCCCCCTTTGGTACCGTCTGGCCGTGGAAAACACTCCAGGAAGCTTCTTCTACTATCCCGTCAATGACAAAGGTCAGGTCAAGTCAAATCTCAGCTTGTTTTGTGTTTGTATAAAGATCATTTAGAGTACAGATACTGAAAACTACCAATGAAATTTAGACAGAAATATTAATTTGAAAAAATGCAAAAATGTTGATAGATTTTATATGTGTTTGTGTGGTTTTACTTTGCTGGTATGAATGCCATTTTATCAAAAATTTTACCTTGAAAGGATAGAATATTTTGTTTTGAATTGCTAATGTTTAAAATATCAGCCAAACAAAAAAATAAAATAATCACATAATAGATAGATTTAACCTTAAGTTATATCTACAATCTACACCCACTAAAAGTATTTTACTAACTTTTTTTCAGGAGTGAAGTATGTCATTGCAACGACATCAGTGACAGTGTCTTCTGAAGGAAAGACTGCCATGGCTGGAGGTAAGTTTTACTACACCTGCACTGACACAATAGATTTTTCCAAATAAAAAAACACGATATACAATATGGCATCCACTCAAGTATTTCCAGCGCTTCATTAATTAGAGCATCGATATATTGATTTGGTTGCTTAAATGTTGTGCTCCACCCATCTGTTGTGCTGAAATGTATTGATTTCCATTTTGGCTTTGACTCGTGCCCTCATTACTATTTAGCATAATTTCTTTTGGCTGTTTCCTCGTCACTGCTGACATTGATTCACTCCGATGCTGTCTGGTGCTGTCTTGGATTTGGATTTGACATGTGTGCTTTCTATTGCTATGTGCTTTTATTCAAGTTGGCTTCAGAAATGTGTTTTTTTCTTTCCACACAGAAGGCATAGTGCCAGTGTGGAAAGTTTTCTTATCCTATGACAGGAAGGTGTGGGTTTGACAGTCTGCTATATGTTTGGTTATTATGCAAAATCAACTTTTTGAGCTTTTAACCATGTTATAATTGTTTTCCCTTCTCATGTACCTTCTGAAAGTTGTGTAGAATTCATGCATATTTGAGTAATCTTAATTTTTATGCATTCAAGACTCTAAAAATTCCCTCATACGTGCCCTCTGCTGTGAGGTTATTTTGTTCCCCTATATGTTTTTTTTTCCTTAAATGGTGATACACATAGAATTCGGCAGCATTGCACAATCATTTTAGCACAAATGGAAAAAAAAAAAAAAACACTGCTCACTACCATGATCTTCAGCTATGCACAGGCAGGAGTTGGGACCACAAGCAGTACTTTATATACTCTGAATTGTATTAGATAAAGCGATGAAAATAAGAAGAAAAAATATGAAGAAGAATTAGTTGAGAAACACTGTAAACACTTTGAATATATGTATATTTAAAAAGGAAATGGCTCACTTAGATAAATAAAAATGTTTATTCTTATTTGCCTCATCATAACAGTCCTTAAGTTCAGATTTACAATATTTGATGTGCTTTTCTTTAACAATATGAACAAAGCAAGTCAAAACACACATCCGCAGGTTTGACTTGTATGGCTGTCTCCTTAAATCCCCTTTCTCCACGTTTTTGACTTTATGTTAGGTTCTTAACAGATATATAGAGCTGCATAGTTTGTGCTGTGTTCAAAGCTGCTGTGGCTCCAAGCTTGTCCTCTAGGTGGCAGCACAGCTCTTATTTGAGGCTAATTGCAGATCTGTTAATCAAGCTGGATGCAGCATTGGTTTGGCAGCAGAAGCACTCAGATATCCTATATTAGTTAATTGATTTGTGTCATTTTCAAATATGGGTGAAACAACTTGATATATAACAGAAATAATGATGTAAGTAAAAAGTAAAACATTTAGGGATGTTAAAGCAGAGATGAGTAGAGCAGCCAAATATTGACTCAAATTGTACTTCAAAATTATAGTACTCACGCAGAAGTACAAAATAGTTGAAATTACTTAAGTAAGAGTAAGTGTCTGGATGTAATATATAGTTGGACAGAAAAAAAAACTATGCACTAAGATATTGCATAAAATAAATTAGGCATTTTCAACCACAAACACCATAAAAAAACAAAATAAAAAATATTCAAATGCTTTAATATTGTCAACAAAAAGCTTTTGTGCCGTAGGTTTACTCACAGTGGGAAGAGTAACCAAAGATTTTACTCGAGTATTGCTACATAGTAAAACTGGTTACTCAAGTAGGAGTAAAAGTATAGTGTCTGACAGTTTCATATAAGTATGTAAATGTAACTACCCACCTCTGCTTTAAAATTTTATTCCAGGATGCACATAGATATAACAATAATATATTCCTAAAACATTCCTAAAAAGAAAACAAGTGCTAAACAGTAGTTGGGGAGGAGTTGAGTCTTGGAGATGCAGCAGTGGGAATTAGAATGCACGGAGCACACATACATTAGAGCGGCCTCTGCAGTCTCGGCCTGTCTTTGAATTGAGTCTGCCCCATTAGAAGCACAACAGTCCCTGCCCAGAGACTACAGCGTTATCACAGCACCACAGGGCTTTCCTCTCCAGATATTAAGTTCCTTCTTGTCCCACCAATATCTTGCCTCTAACTCTGGCTTATTTAAACACAAGGGAATGTAACTACAAAGAGGGGAGGTGGTATTAAGTTCGGGAAGGAGACAAATTAGCCAGACAAAATGCAATTTGTAAAAAGTTATGGATGGTGTTTGAAAAGAAATCTAGTACAGAACTTGTATTTTTTCAAAGTCAAATGCATCTTGTCCCAATGCAAACATATTGTAACAGCAACTTTGGATCAAAATGAGACCACCAAGTGCTGTCTGCCTCCAGTTATTGACCCTCACATTCATTTCAATGGAGAATTTGGGAAAAGCTTTGCCGCTAAAATATGATATAAAGTAGGTTAATTTGGACAGCCCTGACGGAGTCCAACATGGATGGAAAAATGGATGGATGGAGTAGGTTAATTTGTGTAAAATGTTCAGTGTTGGTGTGCACCAACAAGTCAACATTGCACCGATTCTCTAGGAGGCTTTAAAATGGCAGCCCATCCATCCATTTTCTTCCGCTTATCCAGTGCCGGGTTGCGGGGGCAGCAGTCTGAGCAGGGACTCCCAGACTTCCCTCACCCCAGACACGTCCTCCAGCTCCTCTGGTGGAACCCCAAGGTGTTCCCAGGCCAGCCGAGAGACATAGTCCCTCCAGCGTGTCCTGAGTCTTCCCCGGGGCCTCCTCCTGGTGGGACATGCCCGAAACACCTCCCTAGGGCAGCCCCATGCAAAATGTTATGACCTGAATGACAATGCCGGCGCCCAGGGCAACTTCCAGAATAAGGTGAATAAAGGGCTTTATCTTCCTCAACCCAGGAAGTAAGGCTGGTGTGCTATTAGCATGCTAGTTGTTCTTAGGAGTGTTACCGAACAAATTCCCTATACCAGAACGGTATTGTGGTTGAAAAGATATGGAAAACATCAACTTAAAGAAAGAAACAAACCACCCTACCAATGCTATGTCTCCTAAAAGTTCAGATAACAAAAATTAAAACAAAGGATCCGCTTGGTCTAAACTATTTTTAAAACTTATTTTGCTCATTTACTTGATAGTTACAGTTCAACAATAAATGTGTACAAACTTTGCTGCCCTTCTATTATAATGTAGTAATACTGATATCTACTCCAGCTACAGTGGTACAGCCAGTGTACAGTTTTGCCATTCCCAAGCCTAGATAAATATAGAGTTGCATCAGGAAAGGCATCTGACACAAAACCTCTGCCAAACCAATATGCAATATGCAGATATTTGCAAAAAGGGAACAAGCCAGAAGGAAAAATTGATACTGAGAGTCTAATACTAGCCCTATATTAGGATAATGCTGGGATGTACTAAAATATCCCGTTGATAGAAGACACCAAGGACCTGCATAGTCTTTCTGAAAGTACTGGTCAGAAGCTGCTGATCCTATACCCATGCACAAACCCCCCGGACTCTTTCGGCGGCGATTCTTCTGGAGAACTGGGAGACATCTGCCCGTCTTCCAGATCCGTATCCGCCCCGCACTCTGCCATGAGCGGCTGGCCCCTGCTCTTCACCTCCTTCTGGTACCTGGCCATCAAGGAGGCGTAGACGCAACCATACGTCGCCGCAACCACCATCATAACACAAACCGTCCCGCACACCACGCCCGCGATGATCTGCGTCCCGTGGGCCCTCCTGACGCTAGCGGGACGGTAGCGCTGGCGGACGCAGTCTTCGTTATTCTGGATCCGGCCGGGAGGGCAGGGCGGCCTGGTGGCGTAGGTGGAGTGGGCGTCCTTGGTGGTGGTGGTGGTTGCGCTGGAGATGGGTTTGGTTGTTTTTTCATGCAGGCAGTAGCTGAACATTTCGGCCGGAACGTTGCGGATGTCTCGGTCTTTGAGATTCCCCGGGAGACTGCAGCGCATCGAGTCCACCTGCCCATCTATTAAAACACACAGACAGAGAGGAATGAAGCAGAATAAATTAGAGTTGACAAAGGGAGGAAGCAGGAGCAGACGACAGGGGAGTGAAGGAAAGAGATTGAAGTCATTATATTCTTAGATGTCGCAGCTCAGAGGACAATCTTAGTGCAGAGCAAAGATTAATTGTGTATATTGGAGAGGTTTTGAGGTGCGCTGTTTGAAACGGTCAATGTACTTCACTTCATTGTATTTGCTGCGTGGTCTTGCACAGGGCAGGAATTTCATTGTGATGTATGAAATTGGAAGTTCTCCGAGTACTTCTAAGTGAGTGGAATGTACAATATGTCCTCATAGTTGATGGGGATGGTGGCAGCTAAAACTTTAAAGTTAAAACTATGGATGCTAAATAGCTCTGAGCATCATTAACTGCACCTAATCTAAGTGCAGATTTGTGGATTGTTCCCCTGCAGTGGTCACTAGAAACAAGTTATTTGTAATGACTCTTCTCATTTTACCGAGAACCACTTGGCACAAATCGCTAAATGAAATAAAACTGCCTCTTATTTTATTTAGTTGTTGTTAGGGGCATAAACGCCTTATCCTGTATCATCTAAAATAATCTGCTACTGGTATCACAGGGTTTTAGCCAAGGATCATTTGCAACATCATGTCTGGCAACAATTATGACCATAAAATGTGGAAACTTATATTTTTTAGAACAGTTGGGACAATATCGTATGTCAGAAAAGCCAACTACAATCTGGACTGCATCCAAATGTGTTCATGTCATCATATGGTTAGGCAGTGCATGACCATAACATACAATTTGAAATCACCAATACTAGACTACTGTGTGGACTGTGTGGACTTTGTGTAATTCCTGTATACCAGGGGTGTCAAACTCACATTAGGCCAAAATTTAAAACTGAGACAAATTCAACCTTTATTGAAAAATTGATATGTAAAGTTTAATCTTTTCATATGAACTTTAGTTTTGCTTAAACATAAAATCTGGAACAACTCAAGCTTGATATTACAAAAATATGAGAAAATTAAATGTATTAAATTAAAAATTTGACAGCCTTTCAATTTCCTTTTAAAGTAAATCTTTTTACACATTTGATATGATCTCACGGGCCTAATATAATTACACTGTGGGCCAGATTTGGCCCCCGAGCCCGAGTTTGACGTATATGTTGTATAAAATATAGAGATAGACAGATTGTATATTAGACAGATTATATATTGGGCCGACAATCAGCCTTAAATCTCCCACACAGGCTGATATTTGATGATCTGCTGCCTAAAAAGTACACTTAAAGCCTTATTTTAACACTTTCATGCAAAGGGATAACTGCACTCCTTCTATAGATTTGTGGTTTAAAAAAAAAAAAAAAAAAAAAAAAAAAAAGGGCTTTGAGTGAGTCTGCAGTAAATTTAAATTATGTAATTGGGGGAAAACAATCCAATTCGGCCCTACATATTGGCCCAAAGATATCGGCAGAGCTTATTGGCCATCAGTTTTTCTGAATTCTAAACAATCGTCATTGGTCGTGAAAAAAAAAAAAATATTGGTCGATCGTTAATACTATACAGTAGGTGTCTGATTCTCTCACCTCTGTAAATGAGCCACTCCATCCAGTGCTTAAAGTCCCTCAGTTTGCAGTCACAGACCCAGGCATTTCCATTGACTTGGAGCTGCTGGAGCCTCATCAGGGGCTCGAACGTAGCTCTGTCCAGGGACGTGAGCCTGTTTCCGGCTAAAGACAACCACACCAGCCCCTCTAGCCCGTCCAGCAGGCCTTTGGGCAGCCACAGTAACCCATTCAGTGACAAGTCCAACCTATTTAGTCTCAACAACCCCCTAAAAACCTCCTTACTGATCCCGATACTTCCATGACTTTGATTTAGTCCAAAAATATTTTCCAAATTATTCATGTGGCCTGATACGGTTGTCGATTGACCTCCGAGGTGGTTCCCAGACAAATTCAACCATCTTAAATTTGTCTGGCTGGAAAACACTCCCCCATGTAGGAATGAAAAATAGTTGTTAGATAGATCCAGGAGTTCCAGGGCGCTGAGGTTGGACAGTTCCGAGTGACCCAGAGACGAGAGGTTGTTTTGGGAGAGGTGCAGTTCGCGTAGGTCCTGGTCCAGGAGGGATGTGATGGGGGTCAGAGACACAAGGCCCACCCCAGTGCAGTTTGTGGAATTACTGGAGCAGGTGCAGGGTCCGGGACAGCCATGGACCGAACCAAGCAGATAGAGGAGAGACAAGACTGCAGAGGATAAAGCGGTACAAGCTGGAATAAAACAGAAACAAAACAAAATAAAGAATTGAAAATCAGATGAATGAACACAGGATATACAACTATTTAGTAAGAAGATATTTCATAATTTAAAAAAACAAAACAAAAAACAATAAACCAAACAGTCATATGGACAACACTTAAACCTAATTTAGTTGTGGTCAGAAAATCGTAGCCAGGTGCACAAAATCTAGTTGTTGTGATATTGGCAACACATTGTTATATTTGGGATTACTATAATATACAATAGAAACTTTCAGATGACATCACAGTTTTACTTTTAAATTAACATAGTCTCATGTTTCTCTTTGGGACTAGTCGACAGAGGAGTGAAGGAAAGAGATTGAAGTCATTATATTCTTAGATGTCGCAGCTTAGAGCACAATCTTAGTGCAACGCAAAGATTCATAGTGTAGTTTAAAACATATCTGCATAATGTTTGTCATTATATACAAGATCAGATTGAGCATTTGTGAATTTGCCGTTCTCATGGGCGGTCATCCAGGTATTCAGTACTACGTTACACTGTGCTCAGCTTGGCAACCACAGCGATGGGGAAAACTATAGACAGCTGTCCAAAGAGAAACATGGGACGATTGGAGTAGTTGCTCAAATGATGAAGTGTGGAAAATGTAAAACAACCACTGTGTAGTGGTGTAAATATAAAGACATGGTAACCCCATCTGAAGTTAGACTTATCACAAATGCATGACATAAAAACGAGAAAAGACTTTGCAAAGCAACTCAAGTAGGTCTACCTCTCTGTATTCTCACAGCAACTCCTCACAGGTAACTTGAATGATAGTATAGTCTTATATTCCTGCAGCAGAGAACTGAAATACTGACAGCAATAGTCTACTCTACAACTCTGGCCCTTTTAGTGGCATTTGTACACTAAACTAAACAGTGCCAAATTAGCTACATGTGCCACAGCCAACAACTTTAGTCCACACCCTCACAATCATTCCTATGGCTTTCCCACATTCAACAAGTGTGGCCACTTTCAAGAGAAAAACACATTATCATAATAAAATCAAAGCACTTCAGAAGAGCAGAATATGGACCTGTACAATGGCCAGGTTAGTGATCTTTAGCCGCATGTTGTTTCCTGATGTTTTGATCTATTGTTTGTGCAAATTGAAATCATTTGTGGCATTATTTTGGAAGAATTTGATGAGTTGAGTGAAGCTGCCCATTACTTCCCATTTATGTTTTCCTCTAAATATGGCAACTAGCATTGCTAAGCAAGCCATCTAACCAGAAACGTCATGCTGGCCATGAGTATATCCTCTGTTCCTGGACTCACCCAGTCTGTCCGGACACACTGGTCCATAGCACAGGATCTTCATGTCTGTCACATGGGCTCAGCCGACTGTCTTCTCTCTGGGCTTCCTCACGCCAACCTTGTCTTGGCAATAACATCCTGGCAAACACAGCACATAGACACAAAACATGATGGATTACTTATTATTATGTTTCAGATGGTAGACCTGCCTGACTTTTTAATCTCCTACAGACAATATAAAACCCAAAGATGCATTTTTGTTTCCATGACAGTTTTTCAATATTCCTTCTTCCTTTCTCATTTCAGCTTTTGTGTCTAGAGACCACACTTATAAATTTGAGTCCTTATTTGGCCTTGATGGAAAATCTGACAGAACAGAGGCTAAGACATAAAATCAAGAAGTGGCAAGAATTTTAATGGACTTGTTTTGCTAGTCGTTTTATACGCATGACGTTGTAGTCTTTAGATGTTCGCTTTAACCATTCTCACTCATCAGAAACTTAGAGCCGCCTCCCCCATAGTCCAGTCTAGTGCAGTCCAGTCTGGCTCTGCTTCTGTTGTAGGGAATATTACACCTCGGATACTGAGCCCAAATATTTTGGGGCTCAGTATTTCTTGTGAGTACTTTTTCTGAGCAAATGTAGTGAGATTTTGGATATTTCTGTTGTAATATGATACGATTTGAGCTGTAGAGGGGATTAGTCCCTTTTATGGCTAATTATAAAATTATAGGTGCATTCTGCTATTTATTTGTTGCAGCTCATGTCTTTTAATGAAATAGTCCGTTTAAAAAGGGTTTACTGGGATTATCTGGCATTATTTAGATCTTAATTAGTGATATATCGTGCTTTAAAATGTGATATGACAGGTCTACAATAGGCAGAGATACTATTCAAAATGGAGTGCTCAGAATGATTATAAAAAGCAATAAGCAACAAGCATGTCATTAGATATTATATGTATCACAGCATCAAACCAACAACCTTCTTGCTAAGAGGCAAAAGAGCTAACCACTCAGCTACCATGCCATATTTAATAACACAGCTCATGTTTACAGCCACCCATTCCCATTTTAGTTGTATAAGTGTACTTTGTGATCCTTTCTATTGTTTCTGTGGAGGTTGTTCTCACAAAGCATTTCCCATTCCTACAGTTTGTGGATGTAATATACGTTGCCTGATCCCGGGACGCAAGTCAAATCCTCCTCCTGTTTCTCCGCCTCTCAATAGCTTTAAAAAGTGCATGGAAAACTCAATATGTGAGATTATAAACCGTGTGTAAAGATTAAACCATCAACGGCTTATTCCAACGCAAAACCAATGGACTGTATATTGGCTTTAAGGCCTGTAATTCACATAGCAATTGGTCTGGCCTCAATCCCATACGCTCCTTCTCTTAGATAAAGCACTCAAGCAGCTCATGGTAAAATGAAGCAATTCTGTATTTTTAACCACCAACATTGGAGAAAAGTCAATGCCAACTCAAGTCCTCGAAACTCCCACACAGAAGTCCACAAAACGGAGCAGCCGCAGCCTCGCTTCACACATACAACCAAGACAAATGCTTTACAATTTGGGTTTCATCAAACAAAAGAATTCAACAAAGTCAGAAGGAGAGCCCTCATCACTATAACATTTGAAAATAAGAACAAAATGACATATGTAGTTTGATTGCATGTTATAGTTTTGCTGATATTGTATGAATTGGCTGATTTTATTTTGCACTACACTGTCAGTGTTCATTCACTCTAAACCTGACAGAGGCAATACTGCCATTCTGGTGGTAAAGTGTCTTGCCCAAGGACACAAGCAATAGCAAGTACTTAGTTGTAGTAGGGTTTAAATTAGAACTAAATACTAAAATTTTAAACTAAGGATTTGATACTAAGGGACAGACTTGATACTCAATACTGATTCCAATACCACGATGATAAAACAAAAAAAAAAAAAAAAAAGTATTTATTAAATTGTAGTACATCTTTTATATTATATGTGGCCTTATATCTATGTAATCCCTCACTGGTCCAGGTAGGTTCCATAGTGGTCCATGGGAGTATAGTAATCTATGCATCTTATACTTGTTCTGATACAACACAAGATCATTCTAAAGCTATTCAGCAAAGGTTCATTTCAGTACTGTGAATGTGACTTTTTTTTTTTTTTATTGGTATCTGAATTTTTATTCCACCTACCTTCAGCTACAGTTTTTGGTTTTACACTCAAAATGTGTCCAATATAATACTTCAAATTCACATTTTCTGTCCCACATTTGTCCTCAGCTAACATTATGAAGACAAATTGATGTTGTTTACCTCAGCCGTCTTTTTCATATTGTTCAACATAATCCCATGGGAAACTTGAATTGGCTGCAATGATAATATGAGATCATGTTTTTGATTGAACAGATGTGGCTGCTATTCGCTACATCAACTATAATACCAGTATCAAGTGTGCCTCTTTTTGTTTCCAATCTCCTCCGTTTATGAATCAATCTCAAATGGGCCTTGAATTCTCTCTCTTAATTACACTCTTTGTCTCCTCCTCCGCTCTCCATTTAGCTCAGCGTCTCTCGTGTGACAGTTGGGACCAGTGGAGGGATGTGCGTTTGGGAGAGAGCTGGGGGGGGGGACGACAGAGGAGCCTTGTCACTCCATCACTGACAGCTGCCAAATCACTCCACCTCAGGATCTAAACCCTCCACGTCAGGTCTACCCTTTGTTTAAGTTTAAACCTCAAAGACGCCACTCTCTCCGCTGCGGACGGCGAGATGCGGGGGGGGGGGCTGCCTTCAAGCCACAAATGACATTACGAAATGCCAGGAATTACCATGCAGAAAGAGTAAGGGCACAACAGGAAAATGTAGAAAGAGAGGACAGTGTGACTGAGATTAAATAGGTAGGTTTGTGTCAAAACTTTAGGTAAAAAGTTGAAAAAGAGAGTAAAATATGCTTCGGAGAGTTATAACCTTGGCTGAAGGAGATTGACTGTGTAAACATTTTCAAAAAATGTGGCCAAGAAAAACTCAAAAGTCTGTCATTAGTATTAATTTATTCATTGCTTTTACTTGCTTGAGGTTGCACATTGTTGAAGTCTGTAGCAGAAACTGTGGGTCTTAAGCGGGTCTCTCATGTCATGCAACTTGAAGCATTGTACATGGAAGGTAGAAGTAAAAGTAACTGATTTCTGAGCATACAAACACCACAGTTGCACTTACGATGGTGTAAGCACTTTTGTTGGTGCGATTCAAGCTGTTTAATTAGACTAAAACAGCAGCTATGTCCCTCTAAGTTCCATCTGTAGGCAGTTTGTAGCCATAAGGATCAGAATAGTAAACATTATATCGACATTTTTAGCTGCGGAAAGTTTGACACCTTATTAACCCTTTATTTTTCGTCTGTCTACATCTCCAAAGCTCCTAATGCTCTGCTCCACCTTGTACAACAAATCAGAAAATAGCGTAATATGGCTCCTTTAAACTGTGAGGATTCGTTTAACTACTTGATAGTCATGTCCACTGATAAGTAAAGGAAGTATACATGTGTGGGGAAAAATCATCATAAAGGCATAAAGGTGATATATATATAAAATGTGTTATTACTTGCCAATGTTGCGTCTCTATTGCTTGACTGGAATCAGTTGTGTCACTTGACGGATTTGGCTTTCGTGATCAAGGCTGTCAGCTTATCTTTTGAAAGTGATTTTATGTCTCTACCAGGCACCACAGGCAAAATGGAAATCACAGGTCCCACAGGGCTGCCAGTGGGTTTTGTTTTATGATTACCAGGCTGTGACATCTTCATGACATTATGATTTGTCATGTTTGTATTTTGGATATTGTTGCCAGACTGGTAGTGTAGTGGTTTATGTCTCTACCTCTTTTTTTTCCCTCCACATTTTGCGATACAGCTGTCACGATAAATGCCACTCTGATAGCTTTACTCCAGTTGTCAGAGATGTCGACTGACAGCTGTAACCTCATCGCGTCGACCGACATAAGAGAGGATGAACGACCTATGAACCCTGTCGTCTGCCTTAAACAGATGGAAGCCAGGAGGACTTAGTCACAAAAATAATTTAGCTTTTTCCCGAAATCTCTCGTCAGTAAACATTTTTAAAAAGGCACATGAACTAATGATTTCTTGTACACATATAGCCTACAGGTTAGAGTAAAACAAAAGTAAAGAGTTGGTCTGTCATCTTGTGTTATTGAGCTGCTTATGACTGTTTTTTCTAGCGGCACTAACTCACTCCTCGTTCACGTGTCTCTTTCACCTACTCTTGGTTAAACTTACCAACAGTTTTCTATTTTAAGGTCGGTTTGCAAAGGATTGAAGTTGCGGAGACAGATATAGTCAAATCGTTGCTTCCTTAAAGGTGTTGTGTCTGTAACTTTGCTGGTCGGGGGGTTTGCCACCAGCTTGTCTCCACTGAGATGTCGTTGCTTTGCCTGGAGTGTTACATATTGCATTTATTCGGTTACAGGTGTGATAAACATTCTGACTGATCTTTCTTAACTTGGCACATTCTCACTTAACTTGGCCTGGTGACCTCGCCTGCTCATCTTCATGGAGTCCTTGAATGCCATAACATGTAACATTCCAGCTTAAGCTATAACATCTCCATGGACAGAAGCAGGTGAAAGTTACATGCACTTTTACGTTTCTCTGAAGTAATAAGGTTTGGGTGCAGATTTTTTAATACCTGAAATGTCTTTAAACTTTTTTTTACTTTTTTTAACAAATCCTATTTTGTTAGAGGTCATAAACATAATTGGTGATTTGGGGGATTTATATTGTGGATACCCATTTCTGTTTTGTGGATGAGTGTTTATACACATCAAGTAAGATTTGACCTTTTACCTTCTGGTTTGAAGTCAAGCAATTAGCTACTGTGGCACTATGGGGCAAAAGGGACTGGATCTACGGACTGGACCGTTGTATTTCTAACATTGATTGTGTATATCAATGGTGTTTGCAGAGGCCACCTGTTGGTATTGATTTACTCACTGTGGGTTTCTCTTGTAGCAAAGCAGCAAAAGTCTTTTTTTTTAAAATGTTGTTTTGTTGTGTTTTGTAATGAAAGAAGGTAAAATGATGTGATATCTAATGCATGTATGTTAATGGTGCACTGCGTAAGAATGCATGCTTTTTAAGGTACATTGGGGCAATATAACACCTGTACTGAAATAAATGCCGTACTGTGGAACATTCCGGGCACATCAATAACATCTCCATGGAGACGAGCTCAATCTCCATGGAGACGAGCAGTTAAATTGTATAAAAATTGCGATTGTGCGCTCAGTATGAGGGGGGGAAATCAGATATTTTTTTCCATATTGCCTAGCTCTACCGTGGTCTTTATTGTCAGCTATTTCCTCGCTGATCTTCAGACTTCTTCTGTAACAGCTTGTCAAATGCACCATCAGCCAGATTAGACCCCCCCACTCAGCAGCAGCAGCAGCAGCACCACAGATTATAGCTGATTCTATCCCTGGATGGGACAGGCGCCTCTCAGAGAGTCCAGATGGCACTGGAACAACTGGTTCAAGACAACCAGCTTAGCATTTATAACATATGAGCCCTGTATGGAAATGTACTGGATACTGTTGTGTCATTCACATCTGCTGTACTCAACCTGCGTCATATGTTATCTGGGCGATGAGAACCTGTCCAATCATAATCTATCGGATGGTTTATTTTTTCACTTGTTTTTTGCTCAAGTTCTGTTTACATAATGCAGCACTGCTATTATGTTGTAGGTACAGTATATTAAAGAAGCACTTGGTAACTTTTGCTGAAACTTGATGTTTGTTCCTTTGCTGGGAATACTCCACAGTATGGTATAGGTTTGTAAAAAGAATCAAAAATCTGATACGATTCTGAAACTAGATGCTCAATTGAACAGGTACTAAAAAAGTTACATTCATAGGGCAGAAATGAACCTTTCTTGAATAGCTTTTGAATGATCTTGAGTTGTATCAAGTATAAGTATAAGACAACATAAATTAGTATTGAGTATCGAGTCTGTATCTAAATCGAGTTTAGCATCATAACAACGCAAGTATAGCATTAAACCTTTCTATTTCCATGGAGACAAGCACCTGTAAGTCAGTAAATACAAGGAGGATGAGTTTAATACCATACTGTGGATAAATCCAAGCAAATCACTAACATCTCCAAGAGGACGAGCATCTGGTGGTCCCCTCTCTGAATAGTTGCATAGGTTACTTTTAAGAAGACTTCAAAACGTAATAACTTTTGAAAATGATTCACCGCAATAAAATGACATGAATATATGCATGATACAACTGCAGGAAACGAGCTCAACAACTCAACAAGCAATTTTCTACGTGCTATATTACCACCAAGCCTTTCATTTTTTTTTTTCACTTCAAGGCCACCACGGAATAGCATATCCCTCCTTGTGGGCAGTAACTTCCACTGGAATTTTGCACATTTACACATTTTCAGCTATTACAACATGTAGTTTCAATTTGTGTTATGTAGACGAGCATTGATCAGTTATAAAAGTGCATGGCTGCCGGTTCGATCCCATCATTGTATCCTTGAGCAAAACACTTCTCTCACTTCTATGAGAATGAATGTGGTGTGAGAGTGACTGGTCATTGGTCTAAGGTTTGCTTTGATGATTGGCAGCCAGGTTTACATCCACTGTAGGGTGTGAATGATAAATGCAATGTAAAAAGACTTTATTTTTGTTTGGCAGTCCAGAATATCAGATTATTCATGGGTTTCAGAATGATGAAAAGTTAGCACAGTTGCCATAGTAATTGACAGTTCAAAACAATATATTATATCTTTTGAACAGTGATAAGCACTCAAAATGCTGCCTATACACAGGAAATTGAAACCCATGGATGTTTTTTATCTTTATGGCAGAGTGTCATATCAGGCTTGGTTGATCTTGGCTCTCATTTTTATTCATTGTTTGTCTCTGAAGTCCTCCCATAGTCCAGTATCTCTCCGCAGTGCTTGGTCTAGTTCGCTGGTCTGTTTTTGGGGGCTGGACCGTAGCGTCCTGCTGCTGCCTAATGGGCCCTGACAGACAGCCTCCCCCTGTGGCTGCACTCTCCTCCACAGAACAGGGCTCACACCAAAGGCCGGGCACAATGCAGCTCAAACAGTAACAAAGTATAGGCTACACTACTACACTACACAATACAGAGCAAAACACACCCAACAATGCTCTCACTGTGCATAGCGCCTTGCCTATTGCTATTTTTACATTCAAGTATATACTGTAGTACGTTTGAATGAGTAGCAGAAAGTTTAACTATGAAGTATTTTGCGTGAATGCGTTAACAGGACAGAGGGAAAAATACTCTTCATGGGTTTTAGTTTTCTTGATTACCAACACCATTTTGAGGACTTTATTAATTGCCATGGCAACGATCCCGATTCTCACCACTCTAAAACTCATGAGTAGTTTGAGTTCTACTGTTTTATTGCTACAAATACTCACTGTTAATATTATAATATATGTTTTCTGGTACCATATGATAAAATGCATATTTATTCTGAGGGGGTTTGCCTCTCCACAGATCTAGTCTTTAATTTCCATACTGTGGAATATTGCAGATAAACTATAACATCTCCATGGAGACCAGCAGGTGGTTGACCCTCCACCAAGTTACATAGTTAAACTTTAACTCAAATTGCTGAAATAAACCTAGGCCTGAAACATCTTTATTGGAGACTTTTTTATTCAACTTTTAAATTTTTTATTTTATTGATGGAGCGATGGTAAGTTCAAGGTTGTAGTCTATTGAAGTTTTGATGGGCTATACGACTCATAATAAACTGGCGACCTTGGCAAACGATAAATGTCAAAATTCTTTTTATTGAGAAAACTCCAGAAGGACTGATGTTGGAACGCTTTTGAAAACAAGTTAAATAGGTTTCTTTTGGAGATAATTCCTTGGAGGTCTTACTCAGCAATTCTGCTAGAGATTCACTTTTACTGTACAAGTATAACTCCTCTTCATGCATTATAAAAAGCCTTGGAGAGGAAAGCATACTTGTAATAGAAACTGCTTTCACATATTTTACCTGGTCAGATATGAAATTCAACAACCTACAGAAGAATTACTTGATTTTTTTGTAGTTTAACAACAACCAAACTAATCAAATTGTAACTAGGCCTGTCATGATAACACATTTTGAAGCTTGACATATTGCTGAAGTAAATATACATGATTAATGATAATATTTAAATAAATTCATTCAACTGACGCAATAACCCAAGAGAGGATTTATAGCACAAAAACTATTCTAAATCTACAATGTTAGCTGTAATAAATACATAAACAGCAGAATGAAACACTTACTTACTTAGTTTGTATCTGTAAAGAGTCATACAAGTTATTAATTCAACCTTCTACAGCTTAAATCTTATCCTATAGCCAAAAAATGAAAGAAAATGTACACATGCTAAATATTGACCCCAAAAATATTGTTGCAGCTTTCAAATACTGAACGGTAAGTCGATATAGTAATTAGGCCTAATTGTAACACAAACATTCAGTGCTCCCAAAGTCACTAAACAACTCCCTGTAAATGAGAGCTTGCAAAGGACATGCTACAAGAATTAAATTTAAAATCATACACTGCTATCTCACCAAGTTGCAGAGTTTTACCTTTTCAAACTTCGTCAGCCCTGCACAGTTCACCTACATCGTCTACATATTGTAACACAGGTGCACAATTGAAAACAAAAGACTTTCCCGACCCTCTTTGAAAGCTCCACACACAGCGCTCACCATCTGCTCTTCTCGGGCTCCGAGCAGAGAACCACGCTCCGGTGTCTTCATCTGCAGCGTTCGAAAAAGACGCCCCCAATATCCTGCCTCTCCTCCAGCCAAAAAGAGTTGTGCTTTATAGTCTTTGAAACAGAACTCCAAGTCCAAGCTCGCAAAACCACCGATTTCTTATTTAAAACACCGCAAGAAACCCGAGACGCACTTGACTTTCATAGCGGATCAGATTCATTGTTGTCATCTCTTCCGTGCGTCCGTAAGTGTGTCCAATACGCCCAGCCTGCTCCGAATGACAAGGAGAGAGAGAGAAAGAGAGAGAGATAGAGAGAGAAAGAGAGGGAGGGAGAGAGAGACGCGCATCCCTTTAATAGTGTGTGTCTATGGTGTGTGCGTAGCGTGCATTAAGACTTCTACAGAAATAGTAACAGCAGCACAGCGCGGTGCAGCTGCAGGCTTAGGCTCTGTAAAGGAGAGGAAGAGACAGAGGCGATTCTGCGTACAGTTATTACTGTATTGGGCATGCACAGGGGAGTTTTAAAGGGAAGCTATAAGGGTGGACTAAAAAGGAGGCTGTATACATAAGCATCCAGAAAATATAGCAAATTATATTATATATGAGAAGATAAATGCTATTTTTTTTTACAAAAGGGGAAGTCATTTGTGAACTTTGGCACAACTTTACTTGCCTGACTTGCAAGTACCTTCTACATTCTGATCAAATCCCGAAGAGCCTGGAACTGGACAATAGAGAGTGAAAATCCTCTGTCCTAACTTCAGACGGTCACGAGTTTGTATCACGTGTTTCTTGAATGCAGAAGATGTTTCCTTTCAACAATTCTTGCAACATTCAGCACAATTTATAACTTATTTTACCTGAGATAAACCAGGCGTCTGATTGGTTAATCCGTCTGTCAATCACTCACTCTGACCCAAAATCATATCGAAATATCCAATTGTACCGTTGCTTTTCTCTTAGTTACAAAAAACAATTTGCATGTCTGAATTTGTTCATGTTTTCACATTTGGTTCTCCAGCTGTTTATCCAATCAAAAGCCGAATGAGTGCATCACATGGGTTGCCAGATTATATGACTAAACCAGTTTGCAAAAAATATACCCGAAAGTGATTCTGAACAGCGAGTCATTAATCAGCGTGAGTGCAGTCTCCATCTTTAGGACAGTGAGTTCTGGGTTTGGAGCTTTCACATGAGGCTGTCCATTTTTAAGGCCTGTATACTTATTTACATAGAAGGTTTACGTGTTAAAGAATATCATGTTTCTTTATATTAAATAGTATTGACAACAGGTGTCATGTGAGGGAAGAGGTTAAAGAGATAGTTTGTATTATTTGAATAAGATCAGCAAGCTTTGGGCATATCTTTTATTTTCCCCCAAGCCTTTGCAGCACTTCTTGGGTTATTTTAGTAACAGTTCAAAGAAACAATAGGAGAATGAGTAAGTAATGAAGTATTATTATTTGAGTGATTGTGTGTGTATGTGTGAGTGTGTGAATTAATTTATATGGTTGTGTATGTGTGTGAACTGAATGTTTTTTAGAAATGCCGTATTTGAGGGGTGAGATGTGTTGTATTTGATGTATGTACCATATGTTTACAGTTCTTTCATGCACCTACACCAAACTGTTACTCTTACTCAACATCAGCCTGTCCAGGGACTACAGGTGGACATTAGTATTTATGCTATAACCTGGTACCATATATCTTCCCTGTTTTTAAGGTCAGTGTAATGTTGTGCAGTGTGTCCAAATAAAACCATACCATACCATTATTGTTGTGAACCCATCTTGTGGCTGGTTTGCAACTACTTTTTAAATACAATTTTTATCATATGTTATGCATGTTCTCGGGAGATGTTTTGGATGGTGCCGTGTCCTACATGTCTCAATCAAGATTAAAGCTAAATGTGTTCAACTCTGCATTGAGGGCAAGGCCTGTAAATAGTGGTCAGAAGACACAAATAAGAAGTGGCTCAGTAGACCAGGCCATCCACTCACCCAGTGCAGGGAGAAGGGTTTAACTTAAGATTGGTACATGTATGTTGATATATAAAGTATTCAACATCAAACAGCATGGCAAAATAGTGATATTATGCGTGAACTCACAGCAAGAAGGTCCTGAATTTGAGTCCTGTGACTAAGAGGGCCTTTTCTTTGTGGTTTGCATGTTGCATAATGGCGGAGGTTTCCTTTGGGTGCTCCAGTTACTTCTACCACTGAGAATATGTGGGTCAGGTTGGGGCATAGTGTTGGCATGTTCACAGCACAGCAACTTAATCCTCCTTTGTTCTTTTCCATTTGGTTTTATGTAAGTTTTGTCTGTGTCTATCACACATTCAGGCACCTATCCTACCACTAATGGTAATAGGCTTAACAGGCTTCTCAAAGCACTGCACTGTAGTTAGTATTCATTAATTCCATACCCTATTTTAAGTTGCTACTGTAGGCACAAAAGGCCTGTACGGGCCAGGTCTCCCAATCTATGCCATGTCTTGCTCAAGGACAAAAGAATATGCACAGAATATGCAGGATTTACCGCCAAGTCAACCAGTTATCATAATAATAATAATTATTATTAGTAGTAGTAGTTCTTATTCAGGGCTGTCCAAACTATGGCCAAATGTGGCCCTCAGACCAATTTTTGTTGGCCCTCATGCCTCCTCTAAAACTGGCTGAATTGATCAGGAAGTATTTTTACTACAAACTCAAGAGATTCTACCTCTATAACCTGAATAACATCACACTGCATTGTGATACAGACCTAAAAATAATCTTCCAAGTCTTATTAACGGTACAATGTCTCTGTCAAACCTGTATCAACACTGGTCTGTGGCCCTCCGCTTCAAATATGTTTCAGCATGCTGCCCTCAGGAAAAAAGTTTGGACACTCTTACTGATGAATCTTATGATTATTTTTCAATTATCGACCAATCGTCTGTACAGTCCCGACTGTCAATGTCCCTGTACAGTCCGCAGTGCCAAGAGCCTGTACAGTCCACGGACACCACATCCAGCCTCCAGGGGGAGCCAAGTGAACTCTACAGAAACACAACAGAAAAGCATTTCCCATGAATAACTTTCCTGATCAAAAACTGACTGACAATATCTTCTGTTTTTGTTCTGCTATATATTTTGACATATAGTTGAATAAATCTAGGTGAGCTTTTGTTTGTATTGTATTCGGCCTGTGTGTTTGCAGACTGCAGCAGAAGCGGTGCAGCTGCGGCTCTGAAGGGCGCGATAAGGACACGGCTGACGGCAAAAGAGACAAAAAAAAAAAAAAACACAAAAAAGTGAAAAATGAATTGAAACAGCAGGAAAGGAAAGAAAAGTGCAGACCACTGACTCTGCACCGAGGCTATTTGAGAGGAGAGAGTGAAATCGCCCTAACTGCTTTAGTGCACCCTGAGGTCACCCTGCGCTCGGACAGATACTGGACTGTTATTGCTATAGTCACACCTCATTCTTTCAGAGACGTTCAAAAGACTTTTATGACTTTGAGAGAAAAGAATTATCGGATTTAAAATAAAGTGGGAACTCCAGGCTCAGGCTATAGCAGCATAATGACTTTGCCAAAATTTATAACATAAGTTTTATTGGAATATTTCACCCATAATTGACATACCTAATGCCCTACAGGCCCAAGAAAAAGAAACCAGCAAATCATGTGTCAAGTTCAGATGGACTCAAAATGGGCAAGATATTACACAGGGAGCTCAAATGCTAAATACTTCTGTGTTATGGTTCAAATTTTGAGGTAATAAAACACACGTAGCATTAGCAATCAGCCAATAAATTACCGGTGCCTCATTAAACTTTAGTCTCGAAAGCATGACCATTTTTACAATATCATGAACAAAACATTCTCATCTATACTATTGTGTGACAGAAAGACGTGGTTGTAATTCCCTCAGGTTTTAGAGGACAATAATTGCCCATATCATTTGAGAAAATTTATTCATTGTTCTTTTTTTATTAGACCATTTTTTGTTGTTTGGAGCAATTATTGAGATCATGATTAAAATTCAATTACTTAGACGGCCCTATGGGGAGGCAGTCTAATCGTCCTGCCTATTGTTCATCTTTTCATGCATGGGAGAATCTGCAAGTAGAAAAAGGCCAGTGTAAAGACAATCTCACTAACAGAAACCAGGCTTTTTCCGCTTATGTTTTTGCAATAAGAGCTTTCCTCAGGAGAGCCGTGCAGACCTCTATCTGTCACTATTCTGTGATATAGTGGCCGCTGCGCTGTGAAGGATAGTCTTCATTACACAGCTGCAGATATTACTGTATGTCTACGAGTGCCACAGCGCCTGCCCTGTAAACCACAGTCAGACAGGGATATAGCGCTGTCTCATTACTGCTGAAAAGACATGAGACACCCTGGTGAGTTTTAAACAATATTACACTCTGCACTTAAGCGGTGGGTAAACATCTTCTGATATTAACGTACTTGGAAGATGCAACTAAAACTGCAAACTTAAATGTGCACTGTGTAACTTTTCTGATGATGTCACTTCTTTGCTTGGATGGTATTAAACATAAATATCTTGCTTGTTTTAATTACAGGTGTTGAAAATACACTTAAAACATTAGTTAATGGGCTCGGTTCTCCAGAGATTTGACCTGTAACTTGGTGAGAGAGTGTCACCTGCTTTTCCTTTTGACGGTAGTTTGCCACCATGTATGAAGTGAATGAATAATGCACAAAATTGTAAAGTAACTTTGAATGTTTGGAAAAGCACTATATAAGACTAATGCATTATTATATGTGAGTTTAATACCATACAGTGGAACATCTCAGACTAAGCAATAACAGACAAGCATGTGGCGGCTGGAATGTTTAAGAAAAGTTTCCTAGCGCACCTTTAAAGAGCTGATACACATTTTTTTGATTCATGTTATAATGTCAGTTCCTCATCAAAAACATTTCTGGAGTTGTGTTTCATTCACATGTTTAACACACAGATCCTGCATATGTATATATATATATGTTTCTGATGAGTTAACATCATAACATGACTTATAGCTCACAGGAATCTTTTTTTTTGTAATATAGGACCTTTAACCCTATAGCATTGGATGTTATCACTGCTGTTATTGCTTTCCATTACCGTAACTCCACAACCAACTGTGCTATCATGCAAATTCAAACGGCAAAGCAGAGGCAGGGGGCTCTTTAAATATGTTGCTGTCATTACGGTAATGTGCTTACGCTGTCCCTCGAAGATGACCAATCAGAGGGCAAGTGCCGCCGGGATTCTCCCAGTCAGTTATTTTACAGGAAAAATAAGGATGGATATGTAAAATAGAGGTAGTTGTGTGAAAAAAGGCAAACGTTCTTGCTGATACTTCCTTTAACATGATTTTTATGTCTAGTCGAGCTATAATGGTCTATAATATTCTCAGTCCTTAAAGGGTTAAGTATCTGCAGTAGTTTCTGAACTCCACACTGATGCAAAATATTGTTTGTTATATTTTGGGGTTGTTCACAGCAGAGTTGTTAGCTGTTGTTCTAGTTATCATAAGTCCTTTGTAGATTCATCAACTTTGAAGCTTTGCAGAGTGGACTTTACATGGCTTTCTTGGTTGCCCAACTTTTGAAAAACAAAGCGTATTAAAGAATGAATACATGGATACGTCTCAATTTCTCATTCTATCTAGTAACTCTGCAGAAAACTCAAAGCACATTCTTACTTTATCCTCAAAAAAATTGCATCAAAATGGGTCGTTTTTGAGAACAGTATGAACTTGACCTAAATCTGTCCCTAACAAACTACAACATGGACTTTACAAGGTGAATTTGTGAGATGAAGTCAGGCTTTATGACTCTCCTTATTACATAATTTCTACATTTTTGTCAGAATAAATAAATCAATACATTTCAAGCATGAGATGAAGGCTACATGTAGACATCTTCGAAGCTACTTTTGTGCTTAAGAAAATGTTGATTGTATTGATTCCCTCCACACACACACACACACACACACACACACATAAAGACTGTAACATCTGTGGCGTCCATCTTGTCCTGTATCTGTCTCAGTACTCTGTCTCTGTGTGTGTTTATCTATTTTTAGCCATCGGGTTGCAGATAACCTTGGATTTGCTGGAAAAGAGGTTCTGGGCCATCGCCAAGCAGGTGACTGCAGCACCACACACCCACACACATGTTTGGCCATTTGGACACACTGAGAATGTCTGAAATGCTGGTGTAAATCAGGTTTATTGTCAGGATTATGCACAACGATAACACTTTGGTCCAACTTTTTCTTTTTTACGACTTGATATTTATAGTGTTATTTGGGATTGCTGGAGAAAGTTTTAGCATACAGTACTTAGAAAAATAAATGAGCTTGTTCGGTATATATGGGCTGTGTAAAAAATGAACTTCATCTTAACCTAACTTTAAAGGTCCTATATTACACAAAATTGACTCTTGTGAGCTTTAAGCCTTATATAATGGCATTATAATGCCACTGCATCCTCAAAAACATACCCAAAGTATTTTCTTTCATTCACACATGTTTGAATAAACCTGGTTTATTAGTCTGTCTACATCTCCAAAGCTCAAAATCCTCTGTTACACCTTGTGATGTCATATAGTGGTAGCGTTCAAGTCAACAGCTCCTTTTACCTAGTTCAGTAGTGATTCCAGATCTGAAATAATCCAAATTACCACATGACATCACAAGGTGGAACAGAGTATTTTTAGTTTGAGTGAAAAACTTAGTGTAAATGTACAGAATTTGTGCGTTAAATATGTGTGAATGAAACAAAACACAACTCCAGATATGTTTTTGAGTAGGTAATGACTTTCTAACAAGGCTTAAAGCTCACAAAAGTCCATTTTGTGCAATACAGGACCTTTAGTATTACCCCATGTTACTAGTTCTGATATAGATTTAGACCATTCTAAAACTGTTCAAAAAAGGTCTTTCACAGTCAACACTTGTTGAAATCATTTAGTTTGAAGCTCTTTTTGCTTTTGCTTGTGTACCTTATAATTTCCATTTTGAATCCATAACATTTGGATAAGTTTAACTCACAACCATATATTTATTGTATCAACCATAACACCAATCTTTCCCTTTCACTCACTGCTGCTCTTCCCCTTATTCCTTTACTTTCCCTTATTATTGCTAGCAAACAGCCTTGCTCTATTGATGTCAGCCTTTCAAATCCTTTATATTTATATTGAAAAGTAGTAATTGAATACATTCTCTTCTGCAGCACTTGTACCAGGACGACCTTGTGCTTCTTTGCAAACTTCTTTATGATCAGCTGGGAACAGAATCCATTAATTAAACGCATTAACTCTCCGATTTTACACTTGGAGATTAAAAGTGAAAATTGCATAAAATAGTCTTTCATAAAGTTAAAGGGCTTAGGGCAGATTTTCAAAAGAGCTCAACTTATCTGTATTTTTGCTCCGATAGTTTATAGTGGGGATATTATCTAGTCCATGTGCGTTTGACCTTGTCCCAGCCGCGGTGCACTGAAGCAGGACGGGCCCGTGGAGGTCGAGGGGGTAGATAAGGGCTTGTAATGGGGTCTGACAGACTGCTGACTGCTCCGACACATTTACACTCAATGAAAAGTCGCCTCCATTCAGGAAACAGGGAGAGCTACTGTTTCCGAACGAGTGTATCGGAGGAGAGGGACCGGCAGTCTGCAGCCGCATGAAACAATAAAGCAAGATTAGTGTTGAGTTGAGTGTAGAATGTATTTACTGTCATTAGAGTAAAAGTATACAATTAGAATTTAATCAATGGAGCTCTAAGTTCTATGTCTACCTCTTACCTCTTGGACGATTTACTGCTTTTGGAAGAAAGAACCAATTTCAGAATTCACAATGTGCATGTGGAACCTTGCCATATTTTGTTAGGGATTGGCTCAACAAATTTGCCATATTTATATACTGGCTTCAATTGACATCAACAGCTGTGCCTGTTTGTTTGTTTTTTCACAAGATTAAAATTCTCTGGTCATTTGACTGTTAGAACTCTCCTTTTTATGTTAACTATATGGTTAACCCAAAATGCTCCTTGTCTCCTTGCCTTATACAGGGTGGCCCAAAGTCACTGACAGTTGAAAAAAATCATAACTCTTTTGTTTCTAAATATTTTTCTTTTATTTTTTCAGAGCATTTAGAAAGACCCTTCTGACATTAATCTGAGCAAATACAGCACTGAGGAACGAGCCCTCATTGTACAGTGGTACTTTGAGTCACATGGGTCAAATTCACAAACCCAGCAGTGTTACCGTCGACATTTTAATACCAGAGATGCCCCAAGTGTAAATGCCATTAAACGAATAATAAGTCGTTTTCAAAGACAGGGGGCAGTATGTGATCTCCTGAGACCTGACTAGTCCCGATTTCTTCCTGTGGTGCTATCTTAAAGTAAAGGTGTTTGTGAATAAACCTCAATAAATGACTTAAAACGTAATGTTGAGGATCAAATAAGAGCCATAATCCCGAAAATGCTTTCAAATGTTATGCAAAGTGTGTTGGATCAGGCTCTTCAGTGCGAAACCGAAAATGGTGGACACTTAAAAAACATTATTTTAAAAAATTTAGGTGATTTTTACTTCCCCTAGTTTATCATTTATAACTATATATATTGCCAAAAATCTCAGAAGGTTCAGTTTACCTACTGCTAAAATTTGGTGAGTATAACTTAAGAATTATAGGAGATATTGAAGAATTAAGTGTCAGTGACTTTTGGGCCACCGTGTACAACTTGTCTGTGTGCTAAATGTAATTATTACGTATATAAATTTTTGCTTGTATTTTGCAGGCCCCTGATACAGATGTAAGTATATAACCCTTCATACGCATAACTTTTACAGGTATTCTTTTAATATCTTTTTATGACGATGCACCTTCATTTTCAGTGTTCCAACATCGAGGGTGTGTGTCCTCTTAGCTGTGAGAGCGCTGTAAGTACTACTCCTAACTATACTATACATTTATTTAAACATACTTTACACTGAACTGCTTCAAGATTTTTTGTCTGTTTTTTTAGGATCTCAACTGTTACTTGGTTGACAATAACGGCTTCATCATACTTTCCAAAGAGAGAGACGAGGTAGGTTGTTTAAAGATGCACTGTGTAACTTGAGTGGGTTCTCGGTTACCTGCTTGTCTCCATGGAGAGGTTATTGTTCTGGGGTGAAAAGTTCAACGATATGGCACTTACCTTGACTATCTTGCATTTATTAATGTAGAGGTGTTGAATTGGTCAGAAATACGTAACGCATGCATTCTAACGATGAGCATGGGGTCTCCTCTCCACAGATCAGACCTATAACTACATGTGGTTTGAAAGGTGAAAAGTCAGGTTTAATGACATACTGTGGGAAAATTCCAGGCATAGCAACAGCATCTCCGTGGAGCCAAGCAGGTGGCGGATGGACCCTCCCTCCAAAAAGTTTCATATTTAACCTAAAAAACTTGCCTTTTTGTTGCCATATAGATAAATTATATTAGGAAAAAGCAACTTAATAAAACTGCTGTGACTGATACATGCACAAACCCAATTAAAAGGTTCATTTAAGGTTTCAGATTATTTGGGTGCGTGTTAAAATTAAATTAAATTGTGCTGTTGGACTCATCAGTTTTGGAGAGTATCAGTTGAAAAGGTGACTCTAAATCTTCACCCTGCGGATCACGACTGCGCTCACAAACAACATCTGTGCACAACTGCCCCATTTAAGCACGTTTAATCAGTCTGCAGCGAGAGAGGGAACGGTCACACACACAGCTGCTCCACGCTGACCTCTTCTGTACAGGGGTGGGGCTGTGAGAATTCGGAGAGGCTGTAAGGCTCTGCTGGGAAAAAAAAAAGAATATTGGCCACAGATATGAATATTGCATAATAACTTTTCACTAATTATATTTGTGTTCATTTATAAAGAGCATTATGTCTCCATAGTCATAATATCCTTCCACTAGATAAACAGTAAGGGATGGGCCAATAAGGATTTTTTTTGTCGTGCTGCTGTTGCCGGTAACCGATATCTCTTGTCTTTGAAAATAGTAAGGCCCAGAAATGTATCTTAAATCGAAATAAAAATCACAAATATTATTACAAACAGCCATATAACACTCAATTTTACTCATGAGTCTCTTCAAAAGGACAAAGTGATGCACTGAGATACAGATATCGGCTGATACTGATACAGGAACCGAAATGTTACCCATCCTTAATAAACATTACCGTTTAAATCAATTGTCAAAGAATCAAAGTTATCAGCCCAAATCTCTTGTTCATTGGGTTGATGTTGGTCCAGAGGCAGTGTTTGTGTTTGCAGCAAAGGCAAAAGGCACGCTCCAAAGCTGTTGTCCATCTGACAGCTGCTTGTTAGCCCGGGATTAACTCAGTCTGTTAAGAGCCATATCACTGCGGATTAGGCCCCAATGCTCCTGCCCTATACCATTATATAGCACTGGCTATGTGGGCTGCCTTAGGATACGTTTCATCGGTCTGTAGTAGGACGAGACACAATTTCCACAAGACAAGATGAGACACAAGATTGGGTCCAGATTTTTACATAACCTCTAATATGTAAAGGTGCGGTTTATTTCCCAAAGTTCAGTTCAGAATTTGTATTTACTTAATTTAGTAATTTGCTGTCACTCTTTGGAACTACAGCCTCTCAAAAGATAGTAGTCTACTCTGTAGAATTCAACAAAGGGGTAAATGCATTGATACTTTGCAGCAGCATATCATCAACATTCAAAATTCATACAAAACACCTCACCCACCTCTCCCCTGGTGTCTTTGTACACTTAATGTTCATTAGTATGCACAGTTTCCCCCTAATAAACATTTTTTTGTGGAATTAAAGCATTTGGATAGTAGTGTTAAACATTACCTGCTACCTGCATAAAAATCTACAACTGTTGCTGCAGCAGTAAAACTTTGAACAAGGTTTACCTTTACCTATTTTAATATAATTTGGTCACATTCGGCGGGCCGGATTAATAAGCCCAAAGGGCCATGTGTGGGCCCCGGGCCGTAGTTTGCCCATGTCTAGTCTAGAGTATATACCGCCTAACAATTTGCTATAACATGACAAACCCAAATGAAGAGAAACTGCATTACATCTATTTGCTCATTTTTTATTATTTGTATGTCTGCTGCGTTCCGTACGGCCTTACTAAGCAGATATTATGATAAACTGCATCCTCCGTGTTTTTGCTGAGCTGTCGACTTTACAGGAAGCATAAGGAAACTACCCAGAATGCTCCTTGGTTCCTGTAAGCAAAAAGGCAAGGTGGCTGTGTCCGTGTGGCATTTGAGGGCAGTGTAAATATTTAATCAAAAAGAAATCAAGATGCTGCAGTTTTAAGGTAATGGGTTACCAAGGGATACCAGTCAGTGTAATCAAATTACATGTGATTAACTAGAACCTTTTGTTAACTGGTTACAATTGCCTATCCTCAGTCATCACTATATACACAAGTTGAAAAAATATTTATGACGTTAATAAAGATAAAGTACACGCGAATTATGAATGTTCGTGTTGCAGTTGGGTCGTGGTGGTAAAGCTATTAATACAGCTGGCTTGCATGACCATAAATCAATAGTGATTCATTTTACATGTTACCTTGACAGTGACCTATGTGTGTGGGGCTATTTTTGCAGTCCTGGGTCAGTAGGTTTCAAGTGCAGTCTGTAATCTCTTCACTGTGGCTTGGCGAACTAAATAATCCAATGTACCTACACGTCCAAAATAGATAATGTAACTAGAATATGTACTTTACTTCACAAATATACAAATAAAAGTGAATACTGTTGTGATACTAATACTAATGTGAAAAACAGAATTGGTTTATTAGTAATTATAAACAGCTTGCCACAGTCCAAAGTTTTTCTTCACTTTCCTAACACATTCCAAGTCTCTTAATTATTCGCTGCAATGAGCTCAAAAGCACTTTTTACTACTGTCACAGACCAGAGTGTAGTTTTGCGTCACTGTAAAGCTAAAAAACAAAACAACTAGCATTCTAACAGTGCACTTTCTGGTATGCAGATGATAAAATGCTTAATAATTTCATACAGACAATACACAGCTATCTCATTTTGACCTCAAGAGCTGCTTTTACTGTATCTGTGCTAGAACAAAATACATTTTACTCAATTACAGTACATGGAAAAATTGGGTCTTGGCTAAAAACAAACCAAAACTGTGGCCAGCTGCTCTATGGCTTGACCAACATTATCACTTGCTCAACTCATTTATATTGGATCCCTCAACTTTTTCAGTTCTGATATTGAGTTTTAGAATTTGCTCATACCAACCAATACTAGGGCTTGTCAAAAAAATGGTGTTTATCGCCTTAATAGCTGTTTTGGGCTAAAGTTGTCTGCCATTTTCTACATAAACAAGCTCGAAACTTTATTTCGAATTTAAAATGAGCCATGACATAACATATTTTAGCTGAAGTTGGTAGAAATAAAAAGTTTCCCGACATACAGTAAAGCTGGATGGGGTATTTCGTCAGTATTGGAGATCCAGAAATTATACCTGATCCACACAATTTTAGTATCTTGCCCAAGGACACAGCAACATTACTGGTTGGAGCTGATATCAAACCACCAACTTAAACCTAATGAAATGGGTAATCTTGTCTTAATCAAATATTATCTACAATGCTACTTTAAATGAATGTATTTTTTAATACTATGTAACTTATGAGAAGGTCCTTTGTGTATCCGTGTTTTATACTAGGAGTTAAAGCTTGGTTTCTCCCCTCGCACTTGTTAGCATGCAGCCTTAATGTCCTGATGCAGTTGTAATGAGATGGTGGTAGAGATGTGTTCAATTGCTCCCAGAGGATGCTGCGGAGTTTTGGCACTTTTCCTCCTTCCTGTTTTCACTTGCTCCTTCTGGCAACAAACACATGGTCAAATTTCACTGGTGTCAACTTTTATAATCAGCTGATAAGAAAAATTCCAATTATTTATACTACTACTACTATTTACTATACTGCTGCTGTTGTGTACTCGGGCAATTCACTTCTTTCAACTGGCTGGTATATGATTAGTGGTTAAAGGGCTCATATTGCGCTGTTTTCTGATCTATGTTGTAATGTTGTTTTCTCATCACAAACATACCTGGAGTTTCGTTCACACATGTTAAACATACAAACTCTGCATATTTAGGCTGAATTCTACACCTTCACTAGAATCATTTGGATGATTTCAGCCCTGGACTTTCCAATCTCTACTGAACTAAAGGTAAAAGGTATAGGTAACATGAAATCTACAGCTTGATGACATTGTTTGAGTGTTTTGAGCTTGTGACAGACTAACAACAAAGGATTACTCAAATATCCATCCATCCAATTTCTTCCCCTTATCCGGGGCCGGGTTGAGGAGGCACCAGTCTAAGCAGGGACTCCCAGTCTTCTCTCACCCCAGACATGTCCTCAAGTTCCTCCGGTGGGACCCCAAGGCGTTCCCAGGCCAGCCGCGAGACATAGTCCCTCCAGCGTGTCCTGGGTCTTCCCCGAGGCCTCCTCCCGGTGGGACATGCCCAGAACACCTCTCTAGGGAGGCATCCAGGAAGCATCCTGAGCAGATGCCCGAGCCACCTGAGCTGCTCCTCTCGACATGTGATTACTCAAACATGTGTGAATGAAACATGTGAAACCAACTCCAGATATGTAACAACATTAAAACATGTCTTATAACCTACAAGAGTAAATGTTGTGTAATATAGGCCCATTAATAAGTAATAGACCTACCCCCTAAACTGTTCACTGGCCTGTACTTACCTGCAGTTTTCCCAAACTTCAGGTCCTTAATGAACAGTTAAAAAAAATGTCACATGAAAAAATAAAATAGAAATAAAAATCTGCTGTTTGCTATGGTGAAATTCCCCTCTGTGTTCTGCAGTTTTTGGTGTTCTGGTGCAAGGAAACATGAGCAATTTCTTCAGGCTGTTTATTTTCTGACAAGGGCTACTGTAGGCCATAACCCATGCCAAAACAAGAGCAAAACAACAGCAGGCTCAACCTCTTGAGTCTCCAAACACAGACCAATAACTCATGAATACAACCTTCATGTCCACTTGTCGGCATAGCAACCAAGTGTCACATACAAAAGCAGTTACATTAACAACAAAGGTGTCAACTCTCAACTAAACACAAAATATCAGATCATTACATTAAACAATTACATTCAAAGCTTTTCTGTTACCATCCACCTCTGCTCCTTTCCGTCAGGTGCAGAAAATCCCATAGACTTCTACTCTAAATGCACCGGTCTGTTTAACACCGAGGCTACTGGGAGAAGCCCTCACAGACCCCATTGTAAACCCAGCACTGTGGAGCTGTGGAGACTGAATGCTTTGAATAATTCAGAGCAGTGGTGCCGAGACCAGAGCCCAGAGCAGACACATTACACGCCTCTAAATCAGTGTTAAGGACTTTGCACCACCGCATTTCTCCATTCGCGTGGTTTTCTTACTCCACCGCTGCACAAAACCTGCTCCTCTGTTCCCTCTCCCTCTGCTGTCCAGCTCTTCTTATAACTCGTGCATAATGCAGTCTGTGTCGGGCCGAGCGGAGCCTTCCCAAAAGACAAATCTCCCTCAGAGCTTAAATAAATTGCAGGAGAATAATTGAACGTAAGACTTCCTGAAGGCACGCACAGATCGCTCACCGCTGTGTTCACTCTCAAAGGCCAGTCGTTTGAATAATTCACAAGCTCCTCACTTTATTAAATGAAATAATTTACAACAAATGTCCGGACCATAGGCTGGATACAAGGAAATAAGTGATGGCCTTATTATGCTCGATAAACATTTTAATGTTTCTACCCTGGTTAAATCATCAAATATGCATGTTCTCATAATCCTGCATATTCAGGCTCTGCTACTTTCTGTTCAAATGCAGAGGATCTGGTAACAGTCTACAGAGCACATCAGAAAACAGTTTTGTGATGATACATTTAATGAGGAAGACATCTCTTAAATATCCCCATAACATTCAGAACAAGATAGTTAATAAACCCGCAGTATTTCCTAGTCTTTCTTGTGCATCTTTACTTTATACACTATTTTTACACTATACCAGGCATGCCCAAACTGTGGCCCGGGGGCTAAATGCGGCCCTCAAACCAATTTTTCTTGGCCCTCACTTTCAGCTGAATTGGCCCACATTACCTTAAACAGTACATTTTACTGTTTATTTCTGAAAATCTACTTTAACCTGTTGAGGATGTAAGCATGAATAAAGGTCTAGTGGTTCAGTCTAACTTGTAACAATAACACAGATTTGAAGTATTCACTGTATTGGAGGCCCTCAATCGGCCCCCAGCTCTGTCTGTCTTTTTATTTGTGGCCCTTAATGAGAAGTTAGGACTCTGCACTATACTATATATCTGTGTAGTACTGACAAAAAACCTTTAGTCTTGGGAATTGTAGGCAACCAGATGATTTCATGTCAGGTCCATACTCCTTAACTAGATAAATTGCATAATTTAGCAAGCCATTTTTTTTTAAATATCTGATTTTTTTTTTTTTTTTTTTTCTGTAAACACAAATAAAAAAAAAAAATACTAAATTTACCTGAATCATCCATAAAGTTAATGATTTTTTTTTATTTATTATGAAATTGTATTTTAAAATTCAAACTAATAGTTCTCCAAAACTGTATTACTCAGCTCACTCATGTCATCTGAATGTCAAACTTAACTGTACCCTCTGTGTGCTGTTTCAGGTTGGCCGTTTCTTTGGTGAAGTGGACGGCTCTGTCATGGCTTCCCTGCTCAAGATGGGCATGTACAAAAAGTAGGACATTTTTTTATTATTTGATCTTATTAAAGTCTATTCCATTGACTATTGTACTTTTTGGATATTTCAACAAAAAGTACAGGGTAATCAATACAGGAAATGTCGCCCTTCCCCCATATGGGAATAAGACATCATCACATTCTTGAATCTGAAGACCACCAATAGTCAATGAGAGTTACAAATATTGAACCTGATCATTTCTATTACTGACTGGACGCTAAGACTTGCTATATTAGACCTGCTAAGACCTGTCAACTGAAACGGAGCATATGAAACTACCTTACGGCATAGTCTAGAGATAGTAAAATGAATGAAATGATGTAATGGACCTTACTCTTGTGTTTCTGGTAGGATTTCCTTGTTTGATTACCAAGCCATGTGTAAAAACATCCACCATCACCACAGCAGCGCTCGGCCTCTTCTGAGTGTAAGTGCTATGAGGGGGCAAAAACATTAAATATTCACTGGTTTTACTGTATTAACTTGTCATTCTTTTTAAAGCCTTTTTATGGCATTGTTGCATTGATGAGATGGTTCTTCTCCCATGCACTGATGTAAGTATGAACATTTACCATTTATAAATACAAAATTACAGCAAATTACAGAGCTATATAACATTTTTGTTTCTTGTCCACAGGTTTCTTCTGGACTTTAACTTCTGTGGACTGTGGCACTCTGATTATTTTGTGGAAGGTAGGATTTTCTTAGAGTTACAATAATAAAGTTAACAGGACTCGGGATTAAACTATAACAACCTGTTGAACCACCATCTCATCATTCAAGATAACACTAAACTACATAACAATCGCACGGACTGTACTACCATTTCTGTATTTGCCATTTTTACAGAGCTCAACAGTGACCACTTCTTGCTTTTAAAAGTAAATTTTCCATTCGTTTTTCCAATAGACTTAAAAAAAAAAAAAGTTAAACATTTGCTTGGGGCTAATCAGTATATGAATAGCTGGTTAACACCCATTGTGCCTTTTAACTCTTAATAGTATAGTACATTAATTCACAACTCTTAATACTAAAGTACATGGGAAAATGAATGGCAAATTTACTGCCCGGAACTATAACAGGCCTTGACGTGGGAGGAGCAATTGAGCTCCATTATTGAATCCCATTGTTAAGTCATTGGTGTTGCATTACATTGTTCTTCCTGTCACACTATGTCCTATGCCCTGTCCTCTCCATATGACCTCTTCATCATCACCATCATGTTCATGATTGTGTCCATGCTTGGGTTTTGGTGTCTTCATCTCATCATGCTTCCATTAGCCAAGGCGGGCTATCATACCAGTGAGTACAGACCTGAGTAGGAGCTAGGCTTAACTGTAGTACTGTGGTATGAATAACTTTGTGTGTGTATTTGTGTGTAGCTCATAAACAGAAGAAGGTGGAGGCGTATATCCCATGTGAGACCGGGTATCCTGGGTTCATGTACGAACCCAGTGTGAAGGAAGCCAACAGCCTCATCAAGTGTGGACGCTGCCAGAAGTACGGACCACTACCTTCAACTAGTCTAATTATTACCTAAATATTAGCTACTCAATGTTTAGAATACAACAGACTGTACAGTAGGGATGTCAACATTATTAGGTTGATCAATAATCGAGATTCAAGCAAAAAAATTTACAATTTTAGAAACAAAATAGATTTCTTTCAAAACTAGTCACAAAAACTAGTCACATACTGTAACATATTGGATAACAAAAATGAAAGAAAATTAAGGATTTAATTTTCTGGTTATGGTGTCAATAATTCTGAATCATTTTTAAACATTGTTTTTTTAAAAATGTGTTATTGCGACATTAAAATACAATCACGAGTTTTCCTGTACAATCACGTTAAGAGCCATTAGAGCAGGGTTGTCCAAACTATTTTCACTGAGGGCCTTATCTTGAAAAATATTCAAAACGGAGGGCCACAGACCAGAGGTCAATACAGTGGATAATTCAAATGGGTGCATTTAACATGCACCCATTTGAATTATCTACTGTATTGATCTGATCACTTGAAATGTTAATATTTGTCCTTTTTTGACAATGCAATGTCATATTATATTTAGGTTATTTTGGTAGGATTACTCAAATTTGCATTAAAAAGTACTGATTATGATCAATTTGGCCAGTTCAACTGAAGGCCTGAGGGCCAAGAATACTTGGTCAGAGGGCCGCATTTGGCATTAGAGTATGTTACAAATCAGTGTACCTTTTACTATGGAGTGTCTGCCACCTGCTTGTCTCAATAGAGATGTTGCGCTATGCCTAAAAAGTCCCACACTGTGCCATTACACATTTCCATCTTGCTTTTATTCAATGAAGGTGTTTTTAGTGCTCAGAAATACCTGTAATGACCTCTAACTTGGCCTGGTAAGGTCTACTGCTTTCCTCAATTCAGATAGATAAAGATATAGAGTTTAATGCCATATTGTGGAACATTCCAGACAAAGTAATAACATCTCCATGGAAACAAACAGGTCGCATCCGCTCCACCATTAAAATTGCATATTGCACGTGTACATATCGTATGTAACATATTCACATTTTAGCCCTCATTTTAGTTCAGGTTAGTCCTACGTTGTAAATTTGACACAGACTGGCCATTAATAAAAATGTATTAAAATAAAATATAACATAACATAATATAAGAATAATATCGCTGTGGTAAGTAACAGTGCTGTAATGCTAAAGACCTCTTGTATGTGGTTGCCTCCTGCAGGATGTTTGTGGTGCAGCAGGTCCCGGACAGTAATATGGTGCTGGTGGTGACTCAGGCCGATTGTGACTGCTCTCGTCAGTACGGACCCATCCTGCTGCAGCCCAAAGAGATCAAATATATCCTTTACCTGCAGATGATGGACAGACGCAACCGTGAAATGATATTAAACAGTTATCTATCAATTGCAATGGGTAAAACAGTCCTCAGAGTAGCACCATTGACTCATTAATTATTAAGGATGTAATATTCTGGTCACAGTATTGACCACTTTATTTTTAATTATTTTAATATTGGAAGGCTACATTATATCTCAAAAAGCCCTAACAGGGAGTGCAGCTTGATATACTGCAATAGACTAATAGAGGTTTGAAGTAGTATCAAAATATCATCATTATTGTTATTACAGTATTAATTATAGTGTTAGTAATGAGAAATGAGATGTACCAGCTTCAGTCTGAGGTGTCCTATTTCCCTTAACACCAGTGAACATAACTCCACACTCAAATGTAACAGGATGAAGTCACAGAAAGTACGACGGAGACCTGAGTCCTGCCACGCCTACCACCCAAAGGTCGGTGTACAAACGATACATTTGGGATCATAATATGTAGTCTTTATCTTACATACATGCACTAAAAGCATTTACTTATTCAAAAAAGTTATAGTTTCTCAAATATGTTTAAGTTATAGATGAATTTATTGATTAAAACTGACAAATGAAATGAACTGAAGGCCATCTCATCTGATTTCGGAAGATAAGCAGGGTTGGGCCTGGTTGGTAGTAGGATGGCAGACTGCTGGGAATACCAGGTGCCGCAGTGGGGCAGCAGTGGCTCTAGTGCTTACGGTTGTTGTGTCCTTAGGCAAGACACTTCACGGTAGTATAAATGTGGTGTGTGCAGGAGTGTTAGTGGTGGTCAGAGGGGCCGATGGCGGCGATCGGCCGCCTTGCTTTCGTCAGTCTCTCCCAGGGCAGTTGTGCTATAGAAATCTAATGTGTTGTTATTATTAAACATCACACACAAAATCTGAAAAAAGTATCGATCTAATCCAAGTTATTGACTTGTGAGAGTAACACAAGCATTACCCTCAAATAACTTTTTTTCTTCTTTTTTTTTCAGGAAAATGCTAAAGACTGTGGAGGTGCAAACGCCATCTCTCTGTCTCTGTCCCTCTTCAGTGTGTCTCTACTCGTCTCACTCGTCCGACATCACTGCACGTAAACCAGGACAAAGCGTCTGCAGACCTGTCTTAAGATGGAGGAGGAGCTGTGATTTTCAGACTATAGCCAAAGGACTGCTGACTGCGAAAGCCTCGCCTCAAGAGAAAAAGGGCTATTACTTCTAGTTTATCAGACTGACCTGTGCTGTGTCAGCTCTGCAGGAGGACTTATGGACAGTGAAGGGAGATACAGTGCCCTCTTCTGGACACATGAAACCAGTGCAGCTCGAGGAGAAATGTTGCCATTATTACACCGAGAATGTAGCATCTTTGTAGTTTTTGATACTTGTACATACATAGAGTTTTACATTATTTTGAAAAAAATGTGTCATTGTGAAGATATTTTGAATTTTATCAAGCAGGAGTAAAAATGACTTTGCGTGTTCAAATGGTACAGTGTATTTAAGTAAGTTTATTTAAAAATCTTTAACAATTCCACCATATTATATAAAATATTTAAAAAATAGCTAAATAATTATTCATATAATAATATGGCAGAAAAATGCAGGATTGTTGCCTTTAAGTAAGATTTTAGAGATGTGGGTGTGCTAAAGCTTTGGTCAGAATCCTCCAGATGGTGTTTTGTTTAAGTGGTGAGAAAGTGTCCCAAAATAAAGAAATACTGTTATATTCGCATGTGTTGTTATTGTACAGCCAACCCAAAGGTAGTTTTTAAGAAGTGTAACAATGATTCTGGCTCATGCTCCACATTTGGATTACATATAAAATATTTTTCCAGCATTATTTACGATGTCTAGAGTAATAGTAATTGAATAGAAGTAATTGATGCTTGGGTTTAGAACAGGACATTTAGGAGTGTTTCTTCTAGTGCAAAACATAGGTAAATGCTTATGCAATACATCTTTTAGCTAGATCCCCCACAGCCAGAGGAGTTTATATAATAGTCAACTTCACTTCAGCCTGTTCCCTTAGTGGTTGTTCCTTCTAAAACAGGGGTTTCCTAACATTTTACAGTCAGGTATTACCAGGAAACTCTTACAGTATCTAATATTATACAGACAAACATACTCCTGCAGGTACTTGTACCACAGTGTGTGAACCACTGTTCTAAGTGCTAGGCAGTGACGTGCGGTCAGGTGGTGAGGCAGTGCCTCACCTGTCATCACAGAGAAAAATAAATGAAATAGTTATATTTATCCAGTAATTTGTACTATAAAGTTATTTTCAATTTAACTTTGCAATTTTATTCTTTTTTTTTTTTACTCAAAATTGCTGAATTTTTCTATTTTCCGTTGAAATCCTGAGAAGAGATGCACGGCACAGGCCGTCCGTACCTCACCGTGGACTGACTGTGCTGGTTGCCAAGTTGCTGCTTTAGGCGGCTGTGAAAAGGCGCCGGGTGAGGCACGCAGTTATCCCTGACTCATGTTAGGGGGCACTTGTGAGCCCAGGGTTTCTTGCAACTCCCACAGAATAGGGGCCGCAAACTACAATTTAGAGTTAGTAAGTCAACTTTAGTAATTCACTTTTTTCTTCTTGTCTGGCCCTACTTTTTAAATGGAGGAAGGTTACATATTAAAGCTCAAGCAGTTTTCTAAACTGGACTTTCGGTCGAAGCAGGAGGTTATAATTAAAGGAAGACCAACGCTAAATGAGCTAAATGGTTTGCTCCAGACGACAGGACGAAAGACTCGCTCTTTTTAAACAGAGACGTACAAAATGGTAAGAAATTTAATGACTTCAATCCACTGAAAATTGGGGAACCAGAATAAGGATAAAAAACAATACAAAACCAGCTTGCTTTTTATTTCATACTATTAGAACCATTTCATATGGACTTCGGAACTTTTATTTTGTAATTCTTTTTTATTCTGGTCCCAAGTCACTAGGAGAGAAACTGACCCGGGGCCAAATGTGCCGACACCTGGTTTATATGTTTGTAAATCTGATTTTGACAACATCAGTGCCTCACCAGCCATGAACCTCACTGGTCACTGGTGTACCTGATTTTTAAACAGTGACAGGAGGAAGTAGGTACATCTAACGTGTTTCTTTGTAAACCCTTTGGCACATTCACATTCATGGATTGTTGTCCACTAGCACAGCTTTAGAACAGCTTTTTCAGACAGACGAAACAGGGTGGACCACCCTTGGACAGCTCACATCCCAAAGCATCATATAATGACTCGCACATTCCTTTCTTGGATTAAATGTTTTGTAATTAGAGCTATAGTTTTCAAATTGGCTTAAATTGAGACACCCAAATGCAATGAAGAAATATGTAAGAAGCAGAGAAGTAACAAGTATGCTAAGTAGTAAGAAGTAAGAAATCCTACAAGTTTTATAATAGCTTTTATTAAATTATTCTTACAGTTAGGGCTCAAGTAACATTTTATATCAGTCGTCAAAACTGTGGTGATGTTTAGCAGCTTCTTCGTCACAGAAACAGCAGATAAAATGGAGCTCCAAACCAGTGAGGACGAATCATATGGAAACTGCAGCCGCGATAAAACGCCACTAAAAACCACTTTGTAAAAATACTTCTGCAGTCATGTAGGCTGCATGATTCAAATATTTACCTTATATAAAATAAATACAAAAAAAACTAAAGGAATTCAGTTCATTCACAACATTACTGTGAGAAATTTAAAACAGGACATTGCTGTTGGTTGATTTGTTTAAGGCATTTGTGCACCTCAGCTGAAGTATTGGGGTGGAGAGCCTGGCTGACATCAGGACAAAATCGTATAGAAGTTTATATCAAATGTTTTATTGTTGATTTGACTACCTGGTTTATATATTTGTAACATTATGCATTTGAATACTGCATTATGGGCTAAGAAATATGAGCCGATATAGATTAACTGATATACTGATAATCAAGGAGATGTGCTTCACATTTCATAGTGGGGCATGGATTTTTTTTCTTAAAAGGTGCACTATGTAACTTTCCTAATGGCGGTTATGCCAACTGCTTGTCTCCATGGAGATGCTATCCACAATATGGTGAGTCTGGCGGTTTGTTTATTTAAAAAAAAAAACAAAAAAAAAACTTAAAAGAAATCTATTCTGACTGTGAGGGCCGATTTTCTCTATGGAACTAGAGAAGTTTAAAGTCTTAATGTGGAACAGTCCGGTTAAAGCAATAATGTCTCCATGGAGACCAGCATGAGATGGACTCTCCACTTGAAAAGTTGCATAGTGCACCTTTAAAATGTGTAATTCAACTTTCAAATAATACCCTAGAATATACAATATTTCTATAATGCAGTGGCTATTAAGGTTTTCAATCCCAATCTATAGTATTCTATGTATAAATAAAGCCTACCTTTCAAAATGGTTGCATATGATACAACAGGAAAGATGAAACATGAAATTGAAAAGCGTAGCCTTAACACACAATAAGCAGAGTACTTCCTGATATCCCCAGGCTCTGTGCAGAGTACTGTATACTTGAGTGATATGTGTTTGTCCACGTTATACAGCCCGTTGTTTTTGGCTACTCTCCTCGCTCTCCTCCACGGCTCCTCTCTCCTGGTTCCAGTCCCTTAGACCCTCAGGTAAAGTTGTGTCCTCCTCAAAGCTGCCAGTCCCTTCCACAAACTCCTCATAAGTGGACTTCTCCTCAAAGGGACGTGGGCCCAACAGTTCCACCATGTCCGCTTTGTCCAGCACCTCTTTCTCCAAAAGACGCTTTCCGACCTGACAAAACAAAATATGCTAATTAAATGTTTTGTTTTTTTAGTTCAGAGCGACAAAATCCAACTTGCAAACAACAACCTACAGATATACTATATTAAATAAAATTCTTTCATAATTTTTAATGCATTATATATGCAAGGAAAAAGTTATACATTAGGGACGGGGTGAGACACAAGATTTGGTCCAATAAAGCTGAACAAGACAAGATTTTGACATGATGGCTTCACAGTGTTTCAGTGATTATATCTTCATTCTAGCACTGTCTCTTAGAACTACAGCATCTCAAAATGAAATCACTCCAGCACTTAACCATTTTTTTTCCCCCGAGCCAAATGTAAAAATATCACAAGATCATTTTACACATGATTTAGATTCAAGTCTTCAATTAAAAACATGCAGAACCATGAGTACGAGCACTGGTATAGTCCTCACCATCTCCACCATGTCCTTCTTGTCCTGGATGAGCTGCAGCGTGCGTTGGTAAGCTCGGTCCACCAGCTCCCGCACCTCCTGGTCGATCATCTCGGCTGTGGCCTCGCTGTAGGGCTTCTCCAGGACCATCTCACCCTGACGAGGCAGATCGAAAGACAGCTGGCCCACCTTCTCGCTCATCCCAAACTGCACTATCTGTGGATCAACAGCAGAGAAGGGACAAAACTTAGCCCTGGTTAATCATTAGCAGGTTTCCTTTAAACAGAAAACACATTTCTGTAACTGATATGTAAATATTATTCTGGTTTGAACATGTACAGAGAAAGGCTAGTAAATATATAAATTTAAAAGCAGTATTTATCAGTGTCTCAGCGCCTTTAAAAGTCTTACTTACCTGTGCATATGCAGACTGCGTGACCTTCTTGAGGTCATCCTGAGCTCCTGTGGTGACTCTCTCAAAGAAGACTTGCTCTGCCACACGCCCCCCCAGCATCATACACATGCGGTCAAACAGCTGCTCTTTACTGTACAGGTACTGCTCCCGGGGCAAGTACTGAGCGTAACCTAGGCCTTTGCCCCGCGGGATGATCGACACCTGCACAAAAGAGAGGGGACAACCAATGTTACCAACTGCAGATGTGCATGATGATTATTAGCTCATTTTAGTTTCAGTTGACCAATTTAATTTAGCTTTAAGTCGTCTTGTTTTGTTCTAGTCAAACTTGACAAAATCTACGTAATTTTTTTTTTTTCATGTAATCATATTGCACTGCTCATGGACATTCTCCCCCATGATTATACTGATAAATTATCTGGGCGTTTCTGTAAAAAGGATTATGTGGTTTAATATAGATAAAGATTGTTCAAATTGTTCAGGACATGTCCAAAATTGTTTAGATTAGATACTAGTTTTTGTTTGGATTAGTATATGGGCATCAATATTTTTGACAACCTTAATACTGATGAATTAATTTTAATCACACAGCAATGTTATAAAATATACCAAACAGCTTACTGATCTAAAGCCTTACCTTGAGCAGAGGGTCAGCGTGTTCTAAAAACCAGCCCACAATGGCATGGCCCGCCTCATGATACGCCACAGTCTTCTTCTCTGTGGGCTGCAGCACCTGAGTTTTCTTTTCTAGACCTAGAGATGCAAAATGAACAATATTTTATTATCAATTTTACAGTTATCACTGTACAAAAACGTAATGTATATGGCTTTAAAAAGGTAAACGGTAACAAATATACAGTGCCTTTCTACCACTGAGGAAAAAATATATCCTATCATCATTGTATCAAGACACTGGAGGTAGGTTGGGTTGAAGTGTCTTGCTCAGGAACAAAAAAACATAATACAACAGTCGGAAAGGTGACTGAAAAGCTAATCTGTGGGTCAATGGGCAGACACTCATGCTTTTACTGTCCATTGCTCGAAAACAGGACCACTCACCTCCTATAACTCGGTCAATGGCTTGTTCAAAGTGTTTGCCATTGACCGCTGGGTTCAGATGTCTGGCAGCTATCAGCGCAGCCTCATTACAGACATTAGCAATATCGGCTCCTAACAACAGAGAATGCAATTAGCACATTAAAAAAGATAGAGTATATATATTGTTTACAAAATAATATTGAACATTTTAAAAAAGAAGCATCAAAAAGCTGAAATAAACAAAAAAATATAGGAAATAACAGAATTTTTTGCAATACTTGAACCCCAAGACAGACACATTTCAGCACATTTCTAATGGATTGCAAATATTATAGCTATTTTGCATTGACACAAAATCATTGACACACCTGTGAAGCCTGGCGTAGCTGCAGCCATCTTCCTGGCGAGGGCGTCCTTGTCTATACTGGGGTCCAGTTTGATTGGCCGCAGGTGGACTTTGAAAATGGACGCTCTTCCCTTGATATCTGGAGGCCCAATGAAGATCTGCCTGTCGAAGCGCCCCGGTCTCATCAGAGCTGGGTCCAGGATGTCCGGGCGGTTAGTGCCAGCCAGGACCACCACGTTTGTAGCTGTGTTGAAGCCTGGACGAAAAGGTTGAGAACTAAAGTCTTACGTGACATAATTTTAGACTCTCTAGTTTAAAAATGAGCTGGAGGTTAGAATTCTGTGGTGGAATGCAATGCTGTTAATAAACAGAATGCAGATGTTTGTCCTGTTTTTTGGTTAATATTTCTGTAATTACTATGTCTATCCACATGAAACAAATTTGTCAAAGTTAGCAAATTTTATTTTATTTTTTTCTGATTCAAATTTTGGCAGCATTATTCATCCAAAAAGATGTGACTGTTGTCACTTTATAGGACTTTCAGCCAATATAATTTAGCAAAATAGTATGGTAAGTCCAATTTTTGGGCAAAGGGAGGAAATATATATGTATATTTTTATGAAATAAATAAATAAATAAACATATGTTGTGTTTTCAGTACTGCAATTGTAATTTGCCATATATTTGTAAAAGATAGGATTCTGTTCAGAGTGCACATTGTAAAAAAAACATCCAGGAGCATTAATATTTGTTTATCAGTTCATATTTCAGTTTTCTCTCAAATACAAGAATGCCATGAATTTCTGAATGTTTGTAGAGGTCTAAACTACTACTACTAGATCCCAAGATTTTTCAATAAAAAGTCCATTTTCAATTTTGACTTGATTATAATACGTTGTGCTGCCTTAATCTGGAGCTTATTGGAGCTCTTCTAGAACGCAAACATGCTCAGTTAAACTAAATCCATTTGAACAAGTAAGAAGACTTTCACATACCATCCATCTCTACGAGTAGCTGGTTCAGAGTGTTCTCTTGTTCACTCTGACCTCCGAAGTTTCCTCCTCCTCTCTTCCTCCCAACAGCGTCAATCTCATCAATGAACAGGATACAGGGAGCGTTCTTCCTGGCCATTGCAAACATGTCTCTCACCTCAACAACAATAGGAAAGTCAAATCATTATTACCGGTACCATATTATCTGACACACAATTTGTATAGATACATCTTGTATAGGAATATGTATTTAACATAACCATACAGCAGGAGTCGGGAACGTATGGATCACGAGCCAGGTGTGGCTCTTTTGATGATTGCATCTGGCTCGCAGATAAAACTAAATATTCTCACTTGTTGTAGCCCTTTAGCGCCGGGTGCTATCGCCACCGATATACTCGTGCTTGCGGACTTTTTATTATCGTAACTCCGCAACCAACTGTGCTTCGTGTAAATTCAAATGGCATCTCAAAACAGAGACAGGGGTTCTGTAGATATTTTACCGTAATTACGGTAATCTGCCTCTGTTTTCCCTTGAAGATGACGAATGAGAGCGCAGGAGCCGCGGGGATTTTCCCAGTCGCTTATTCAATGAATCAAAGAGTAAATACGAATGGATATGTAAAGTAGAGGCAGTTGTGTGAAAAAATGCAGTATATTCTTACACTTCCTTTAATATGTGAGTGTGAGTATTGCTGTATTGACCATGTTTGGATCTACGTGTGCATGTGAGCAGTCATTCTCACATCTTAAACACATCAAGTCCAATCTACAATCACGTTTAACGGATGAAAGCCTCAACGCTTGCATGAAGCTTAACCTCACCAAGTACTAACCAGACTACAAAGCCATCAGCAAATCCATGCAGCACCAGAAATCGCATTAATGGTGAGTATTATAACAACATTATTTAAAAAAATAAATTCAGAGACTTATTATATTCACATTTAGTTGAATTCAGTCTTAAAATATATTATATGGCTCTCACTGAAAAAAATGTCCAAATATTTTGCTTTCATGGCTCTCTGAGTCAAAAAGGTTCACAACCCCTGCCATACATTCTCATTCCCATTACTCACTCTGGCTGGTCCCACTCCCACAAACATCTCCAGGAACTCAGATCCGTTGACAGTGATAAAAGGGACATTGGCCTCTCCGGCTGTGGCTTTGGCCAAGAGGGTCTTTCCAGTGCCAGGAGGACCAGACAGCACTGCACCCTGGGATAGTAATCAGACTCATTAACAAATCATTATTACGACATGACAATATAAATACACAAATGGACACTCAAGTCTTTGTTGCAGCTTAGTTATTAAAACTTGTTTTAGACTATAGTGATGTAAAATAAATAAATCAATAAAAATGTATAGCCATATGCTAATACTATACTCTACTATATCTGTTTTTGTTTGTTGTTCTTTATGTGAAGCAGCTTAAGTTGTAAATGTGCTATATAAATACAATTGAATTGAATTGAAATGCTACTATTGAGCAAGTAGCGATACTGAAAGAAATTACACAGGCAGGACATAATTTGACCTTTCCCGAATAGTTTAGAATGATCTGACTGTATGATTATAAGACCAAATAGTAACATTATTATAATATTACAATATTATTTTGTGTGAAAAATTACATTATGTATACATTTTAAGCAATGACATTTTGGTAATGAATTGGGCATTGTGTAAAACCTTTTCCTTAGTATTCAAATTGAAATTTTAGCATTGTGACAACACTATAAGACGGTACATTATGATGACAATGGCTTAAAGCATATTATTCATACATCTTGGTTCATAAAAATAGTAACACATGTTATATCTCACTTTTCAGGAGACTAAGAGAGGCTTGTATAAGAACAGTTAGAGTGACAGGCCATATTAGTGTACCTTGGGGATCTTGGCTCCCAAGTCCTGGTACTGCTGTGGGTTCTTCAGGAAGTTGACAAACTCCAGGATCTCCAGCTTGGCCTCCTCACACCCGGCCACATCTTTGAACTTCACATCTATATTATCCTTCAACATTTTAGCTGTAGACTCACTCATGCTGAAAGGCCCACCCCTCCCAACACCAGGGCCTCCCCCCATTGGTCCTCGGCGTAGAGTGAAGAGCAGGAAGCCAATTAGCAACAGCGTGGGGACCATGCTTATTAGAAATGACCTGTCAGGAAACAAGACACAAAAATTTAAAGTTGTGTCTCCTTAATTATTTTTAATGTTAAGTTAGTTGTGGTTGTTAACTTGAATGTCTAAGCTGAACTGACCCATCGCTCTCTGTGCTGTAGACCACGGCAGGCCGGTGTGATGGTTCTAAGCCCAGTCCTGAATGAGCCGCCTCCAGGTTCCTCTCAAATGTATCCACACTCCCAATGTTGAACCATACATAATTCTGAAAAAAAAAAAAAGAGTTTTCACTTATGTATAAATATACACCACAAAGCTGATTCATCATAAATAGAAGTAACTTTATTTAATGTTTCATTAGTTATTTTTTCAAATACTATAGGCAATAAGAGAAATATTTCCTCTAAAATGTGTATTCAATAAAATAAAATGCCTGTGTCACCATAGTCTCAAGTTAACTGGTAGAAAACACTGTTGTAGTAGTAGTAGTAGTAGTAGTAGTAGTAGTAGTAGTAGTAGTAGTAGTAGTAGTAGTAGTAGTAATAATAGTAATAGTAGTTCAAATAAATAAATAACTCTTACCGTGTCAGTGTCAGCTCCTGGTATCAAAATTACCCTGACATATTGTTTATTTACAACTTCTAATCGCTCCACCTAGAGGAAAAAAGTATTGTTAAATAACTGCATACAAAAATGTATCAAGTGTCAAGAATATAATATTAATATGTTTTCATTTCAACATGTTTTTGTATAGTTTTTCACTCACCAGTCCTCTGCCCAGGTAGCGATGTACAAAGTCCTTCCAGCTGATCTCTCGGCCACTGTCTCTGAAGTAGAAATAGAGCAGAGCAGAACTGACCCCAGCCACAGTGATGGCCATGTAACGGAAGTCCTTCTCATCCCACGGAAAGTCACCCTGCACACAATTCAATTATAGACGTTTAGTGGGTGTACTTAAGTGAGCGGATTAATGCTTAAAAATGAGGGACTAAACCTTTTGCATTCGGCTCCACCAGTCCTTTCCTCCTCCTCCTTTCTTCCCTCGCCCTCCACCTGATCCTCCTGCTCCTCCTCCTGGGGCCCCACTTGGCTTCCCATCTGAAATAAGACAACATGATCAATAACAGAATACAGTGACTGCATATTGATAATTAATAACATTTACCTTTGGGGTCTGTGGAGTAAAGTCTTCTCTGTGCTAAAGGAAGTCTGTGGCGGGACAGGAAGTCAGCACGATTCAGACATAAGTTCTACAAAAGAAGACAAATTCAAAGATGAGTGAGCAGTGTCGTTGAAGGTTTACACAAGAGATTTTCTAGTTTACATTGAGACAAGCAGGCCTCAAGGGATAAAGTTACAGGTCTGATCTGTGAAGAGGCGAGCCTGCTCACAATCCGAATGCATGTTTTTAAGGTATTTTTTGGATGGGCAATTAACCGAATTAATTTCATTAATTCATGTTTGTAATAATCGACATATTGGAAACTGAGGACTATTATGAAACATTTGACTTTCTTACTTGCAAAGGAGGGTTATGGTGCAGCAGTCTACTGTCACTACAATTAAAATTAAAAAAAAATAATAAAAAAAAAAAAAAAAAAAAAAAAAAAATAACAAAGATTGTATCTTGTGGCCATATTGCTCAGCCTTAAGGTATTTGACAAAATGCAGAAAAAAAAATATTTAAAGGCAATATTGTGCTGTGGAATATTATAAGTAAAATGCTAACATCCCATAACATAATATAACATAACATAGCAGAGGTTTATTCTAGTTTATCATTCAGTATAGTGTAATGTTTTCTAGAAAACTGCTAACTTTACGTGACTAAGGAGAAAAGGGATGACTGACAAGCTGATGTCATAACGACGCATAGCATTTTTTTTTTTTTTTTACTGATTATGGTTACAGCATCAGATATGACAATTATAAAAAATGAATCTGGTAAGAAACCAAACACAGGAATATAAATCTGGTAAGGAAAAAACACAGAACGTCGTAATCTCATACAATCTCTCAATACCAAGTTTTGCTAAATAGCTTTAGCCTAGCACAGATAACCGCGTCTGTCCTCATACATTTACAGAGCGGGTTTATTTATGTTTAATTAATTTTCAGCCGAATCAAGGGCAAAATAGGACTGTGGAGTAATAAATTTAAGAGTCTTGTAAATAAAGTTGCTTTGTTTTGGGTATCTCGACCTTGATACAGATGATTTTCATAATAGGATTTGGCAACATGGTTTATCAGATAAGCTAAGATAAATAACCCCTCTAGTTTAAGATAAAACAACGACATTCAGAGTATTATTCCTCCATACATCAATGCTGTCAATCCAGTGTCACCATATTCACACTTAGATCCTTATTACCCCTTGGTGACCTCCGCCTTACGTACCCGGGCAACGCTACTCCTGAATCCGACCGAGTAGAGTCGTCTCGCGGCTACTGCGCAGTGGAATCCCCGGGCTACTCCTACTCTGTGGAAGGGCAGAGCGACCGCAGAGAGAAGCCTCAGCAGCGGCGACATCCTCCCACAGCCCCCTACCAAAGCTGTCTTCTGAAATACTCGTGGTTTAATGCTTTCAAGTCGTTCTCCCACGTCTCATCTCGTAACAGTGTGCAGTGTTATTGAACAGGAGCTGCAGCATGTGAAATGTCAACGTGAGAGTGATGTAAAACAAGAGGCTGTCCGTGCATATGCCTGTTTTAAAATATAAAAAAATAATGTACTTTTAAAATATATTATGAATTTAAGAAAAAAAAGTACTAGTAAGTCGTGATTATACACCCAAAATAAGAAACATTATTTTACCTTTATGCGAAAAATAACTTTATTAATTGCAATTACATTCTTTATTACAAACAGGCATAGTACAAGCTGCCAATGGGTCCTTTTGCATCCAACTTTCATTAGCTTTTTTTTTTTTTTTTTTTTTTCCATTTTTTGTTTTATTCATTGAACATGGATCTTTTTATTATACTCCCATGACTGAACTTGACACAATTAACAAGAGCAAATTTTACTTATTGAGACATTTTTATCAAACAAACTAACAAATACTGCATTTGTCATTTACAATTGCATTTAAAAAAAAGTATTCATAGTAGCAGGGTTCTTGGTCCTTTCACTCTAGCCTTAATACATGCCTTGTTGCTCTTCTTGTAATTTTTTGTGTTGAACATAATCAAACCAATACCAATTGAATAAGCTGGTTTGCCTCAGCTACCTCTGTATGTGCTGTAGGAAAAGCGGCTCAGGAGAAGAGGGATATGAAATCTCTGGTCTGGCTCCTTGAAGGTGAAAACAACCTAATAAAACAAATATGTTCATACGCCATTATATTCTCTTTTGTCCTATGCCCTATATAGTTGTAAACACTATTATATAAGGATGGGTATTGCTATATTTCACCATATATCCTATAGATTCAAGTAAATTTAAACATAGTCATAGTGATAGTGATTAAAAAGCCAAACTTTTTACAGAAAATCTGGACTAAACTAAATTGTCAGCCATATATAGACCACTGAAGTATGAATTATGAATATGTATATTGTAGTATTTGCCCAATATATAGGCCTACTATAATACTACTACTAATTAAAATAATACATATCTAAATAGTAGGCTACTATTGCCTATTTTTCTGGTTTTAGTCAAAGGCTAGACACCAGGGGGAGAACCTAGATAGCCCTTGCTAAAGTCATAATAATCTATAACCTACAAATGGGTGGTTAGTTTTGAATGGAGCTGCTGACCTCTACATAGGGGTAGAAGGAGGTCTGTCCCAGACTGTCCCAGTACTGTCCTGTCTCAAAGCGCAGTTTGTACGTCCCTGGAGTGAAGCCTGCTCTGGAGACGAGCCCTGGACACCGACCATCTGTGTTTGTAGTCCTGACACACACATACACACACGAATAAAGACATAAATAAATACATAAATAAATAAAGTAACTCTATGCAAACTCTACTGGTGGTTTTCAGATTCTATAATGTGATGACTCTCAGACGGGGGCAAGAGCCAGATTTTACTATTGATTACATTGTACTTTGCCATGAAAAATCCACAAGATAAATTCACAAATGTTTAACCTGATCATTTCTATTAGTGACTAGACCAAGTTATTTAGTAATCAAATTAAGATAATCTATAATCTTGTGGTGGAGAAATTATTGATTGCTGATTATTTGGGACTTAACTAGGCTATGTTTTTAAGTTGTACCACTCAATACTTTTCTACAAATGATTAGTGTAGTGAATAACATTGTAATACAACTACTACTACTACTAGCCTACTACTACTGCTGCCAGTGTTGCTACTGCTGGTACATCCATTAGTACTACTACTACTAGTGCTGCTGTACTATTTCTACAAGTACTACTTTTACTACAGTGCTGATGGTGTTGGTGGTAGGCTAATACTACTACTCTCAGAGGTTGTAAAAAGCCCCACCCAACAGTGAGCATGTTCCAGATCTTGGTGTTGTGGTCCAGCCGGTGCAGACTTAGGGCCATTCGAGTGGCCGGGGTCCCCTCTGCAGTGTTGAGCACGTGAGTGGTCAGAGGGCTGCTCTCTGCTTCGGACATCACCCCCTCCTGTCTACTGCGACCTACGGTAACTTCTAAGTTCAACTTCACCTGGGAAAGCATTAAAGAATACACATATTATGTATTAATTGTAGAACTTAAATCAATGCATAATTTAAAAAAAAACAAAAAACTGCAGCCTGCCATCTACTGGCAGCAAAGGGAATTGCCACAGCGAAAACAATTGAACTAAATAATGAGTAACATGTCCGGATATGTTAATGTAAGCATGCAGCAGTAATAACTGTGATTTGATGGTAGAAATGCTCAAAACCATTCTGGTGATGATTTAAGGACTTAAAAACTGTCAAGACTTCAATATTTGACATCACAGTCCCGGGAAATTTCAAATGGAGTGTTTGAGGAAGCTCAGAGGCAAAGGACGTTCTACTTAAGATTACTGGAACCAGCGTTAATGACGTGAAAGACTATTTTGCATAATATGTGTTCAAGATCATTTGGCAGTTTACCAAAAAGCAGATATGTTGCTAGAGTTTAGGTTAATATTTTGTGTTGCAGTTATGCCTTTAAACTAGTAAAACCACCACACACATAACTTATTAACTCAATGGTGGATTCTACTGATATAGCAACAAAATATGCCAAACCCACAGAAGCTTCTAGGCAATACGGAAAACATCTTTAGCCCAGGACAATTTGAGAAAGTACAATTTGATTAATTTCTTTGCATTAATACAATAATTTGATAGAAATTGTAGCATGAATAGTGTAGTCATGTCAGTATTTTAGTAATAGTTGTAACTCACAAATGACATGTAAAAGTACAAGTACTCCCATGTGTGTACACGTTTGTCCACATCTTTTGTTATTCTAAATCATTTTGCTCAAGTAAGAGTAATGTTACCTTAAAATAATACTGCTCAAGTAGAAGTACAAAGTAGTGGTTACAAGAAAATACTGGAGTAAGAGTAAAAAAGTATTTGGGAAAACTATTACTCAACTAAGAACTTAAAGATTAACTGTCAAGACGTAACATCTGATTTATAATTTGAGGTTAGTGTCATTGGAGGGACAAAATATTAAATAATGCAGAAAATTTGGCACCGCAAAAATGCAGAAACACAGTCGTTTCATATTGTCAACATAAAACTTTTGTCTCGTTGGAAGAGTAACCACAAGTGTTACTCAAGCAAGAGTACTGGAGCTTCATTAAAAGTATTACAGTTTATCAAGTAGGAGTAAATGCATGCTGCTAGAAAGGTACACAGAAAAGTACAATTTCTTTTTAAAAGTTATGCAACATCTCTACCTGTGGACATCAATACTTCTGTACGGGTGGTTTGCTCTCACTGTACAGTTCCTATATTCTAGATACAATGTAAATGACAAAACATCAGTCAAAGAAAATAAAAGTAGTAGAACACTGTACCTGTGTGTTGAGGCTCCACTCTGCAGAAATCTTTCAAAGACTCATCCAACCAGCTGTGTGTATTAACCAGACCTGCCCCCTTTTCCCATCATGCAACAGTGTGAATCTGAAGGTAAAACGTGACCCATGAGGCAAAGTCTGTGTAAACTCATTACGGGAGCAAAGCATGTGATCTGATTATTTAGGAACAGTGGTGGGGAAGATATCTGGATTACTACTACTAAACATTGCGCATTAGTAAAGTATGAATAAAGGAATATATAACACGACTTACTTCAAGAAAGTTGTTTAAACTTGCAAATGAGGTGTTACCTGTCATATGGGGTATGACCTTATAATTAAAACATATAAATGGCCCATATTACCAGTACAGTACTGATCTATGTTATAATGTTGTTTCCTCATCAAAAACATACCCAGAGTTGTTGCTGTTATGTTTCATTCACATGTTTAACACACAAATCCTGCATATTTAGGCTTACGAGAGTTCATACAGGAAGTGCTCCACTGTGTTTTTAAACTTCATACACCGTCACTAGAATCATTTGGATAGTATCAGCTCTGGAATTTTAAATCTCTATTAAACAAAAAGTTAAAAGTAGCTGTTAACTTGAAAACTACCGCTTCATGACATCACAAGGTGGAACAGAGCATTTTGAGCTGTATTCCTATATTATGCAGTCTATTATGCATAATATAGGACAGTTAACATACGTTTAACTCATCATCCCGGTTTTGAAGTATTTGCAGTAATCAATTACACTATCTTCTTTAAAACTGCAATCCCACTCTAGTAACATATTTGTAATACTGCACTGGGTCACTAATTAGTAAGTAGTAAATGATTGCATACGCCATTGTAGTATCCTGTGTGCAAAAAATGACTTTTATTTCCTCAGTGAAATACAGTACTCAAAAATTCTGTTTATTTTTAAGGTTTTTCTTCTTTCACCACAATTATGCTGTTATGTAATATCACTCACGGCAAATATTACTAATACTTCCATTCCTAGTTCTACCTTTACAACTTGGTCCTTGGTCCAATGCCTACAATTAGTCACTAGAGTAAAAAGATAATTGTTCTCATAAAACATAAATAACTTTGACATTATGTAAATATGCAGATCTACAGCTTTATTTTCCACTTAGTAATGTCACATTTTAGCAAAGTGAAGAGGTTTGTTGTTAACTCATCCTCACCTAAATTGTCCCAGCAGGGCTCCAGTAGATCCAGTGATACTTATTCACAACTCCACTAAAGTTTTGTACAAAATATTTTAATCACTTCTAACCACATCTTTACACAAAATTATTACATTCAATTTAATACCAGGGACAATACAGAGGAAGCCACAAGCTGATTCATAACTGACCACTCTAATTTTGATCTACCAGTACTAAGTCATTACATTTAGCTTGTCATAAAAAGAAAATCTACTGTACATGGTAATAATTTAGTGTCATATTTTACATAAGCATATTTACATTTTGTGCAGTACTTATACTCTTAAAAAAAAAAAGAAAGAAAGAAAGAAAGACAACAGTACTCCATACAACAAAGAGGTTGTGGGTTTGACTCCTTTCTCCTTGCTCGTATATCGTTCAGGTGAATGTAAAGGTGCACTACAGTGGGGATGTTATTATTTTGTTCAAATGTTCCACAGTACGGCATTAAGCTTATCTGTCTAGCATTTATCCAATTAGTTGGACAGTTGTTGTTCAAAAATACCTTGAAAAGCGGCTCACCTCAAATCAGATATGACCCATAATTTGTCCTGGTGGCGTCGCCTGCTTTTTTCCATGGCAATAGACATGTTTAATGCCATACTGTGTAGCAATAAGGCAAAGCAATAATATCTCCACGGAGACCAGCAGGACTGCAGATAACAAAAAAAGTTATTGAACAATTAAGCAAAAAAAATAATATGTCTTTTTGTACTTTAGCTTAGTATATACACCACTTTCTGTACCAGATTATTTGAGTTTGAATGCACTTTGTATCATGCCAGCAGCTACTTTTCTTGTATCTTGTATCTATTGTGAAGAGGTGCAAAACGTGACTTTGGCCAAAATGTAACAGTTATGTCTGAGTGTTCAGTGATTATGAGAAATCAGACTGTTATATGGAAAACAGAACATCTTGTAAGCAATGTATTATATTTGTATATTGTTCAGATATCCTTCTATGTTGTTTGGAGATTAGATATCATGGCCCAGAGTAGAAGACGAGGACTTCTAATAGTTGAGCCATTCTTTACTCATGGTTTAAGTGGAGTACAGATGTAAACAGTAACATCTGATGTGAGTAATCTCATTTCTTCTTTCTGACTGTTCACACCTGTGCTGGTTTTGACAAGAAAAAAATATGCAAAAAGGATAAATATAGAAAAGACTAGAATAGAGTTATTTCAAAATTCAACAGTTACTCTAAAATCCATTGATGAACTCACACATGTCACCAGGTGTATTCTTTTACCCATGAAAACACGCCAAATGAAAAAATCTGATTATTCTAGTTATCATATTTTTACTGGCTATGTGAACAATCAATGGGTACATCAATGATAGAATATGTCACCTATAAAAATTGTTCCCATTAGATCTCATTGTGTTATATTAGTAGTGGATTAACATAGCCTTAAAAGTGCACTATGTAACTTTCTGGTGAGGGATCCTTAACCCTTTAAGGGCTCGCCTTGACTTCTTTTTTTTTTTTTTGCCATAAAAATCATGTTAAAAGAAGTATTAGCATGTACTTTTGCCTTTTTTCACACAACTACCTATTTTACATATCCATCCTTATTTTTCCTGTGATGCATCAAATAAGTGACTGGGAGAATCCTGGCGGCACCTGCGCTCTCATTGGTCATCTTCGAGGGACAACGTAAGTGCATTACCATGATGACAGTAACATATTTAAAGAGCCCCATGCCTCTGCTTTGAGATGCTGTTTGATGCTTCATGATGCACAATTGTTTGCGGAGTTACAGTAATGGAAAGTCTGCAACCGCAAGACTATCGGCGGTGATGGCATCTGACACTATAGGGTTAACATGCTTGTCTCCACGGAGAAGATCCACAGTATGGCATTAAACTTGCCCATATTCCATTTACTCAATTATAGGTGTTTTTGTTGCAAAAAAGTATCTTGAAAGGCATACTTACTGTGAGCAAGCGTGCCTCTCCACAGATCTGACTTATAATATGATCTGGTGGTATTTCCATACAATCAGAAAAGTTAAAGTGGAATGTAAATGTTACCCCAACTTTTTTTTTTGCTACTAATCTATGTATTTTGTGTTTTAATAGCATTGATTATTGCCCTTCCTCTCCGCTCACTGTCTTCTTTAGTCCTCCAAGTGCTAATGTGGTTATGGGCGGAGTTTAGGTTTTAGTCCCACTTTAAATGCAACACTGTGGAACATTTCCATGGACAGGAGCAGGAAGTGGACTACCCTTCAGAGTTGCATAGTGCTCCTTTAAATGTTTTTAACCTCATTCGACATAATGAGAGCAGCATCTTCATAATCTTTCTTCATTATCTGCATAATTATTCCTGTCAGTACCGGGAGCTCAGCACTTGTACATACAGAGCTACCAGATGGTACTTTCACCCATTGTCAAAACATTATTTATGAGCAAACCCATTCTGATCATGAGTCATAATTTCTCCATATCCCGTAAAACTAAACAAAATGAGATGACCAGGAAATTGTGAGCAGCCAATATAGTCCATTTATGACTGATTTGCTTTGTGAATTAGCATAGCTTGGACACTGTACCATAAAACAGTGCATGTGCATTACAGAATCGTAATGCCATTTTCCACAGATGGTTGGTTATAATGACAGAAGGCTGATGAGAATAAACTAGACAGATAAGGATACAGCTGCTGCCTTTGTCACTGTATTAGCACAACCTCAGTGCCATAGGAAAAACAGGCATGTCATACAGGGTTGAACTGTCTAGTTGTCTAGGAAAATCCCTCTGAGATTTCGGCTGTGAGCTGAAATGAGATAGTAGTATTTGATTGCAAGGGATGATGTCCTTAAAATATTCGTAGACAGCTCAGATGGTTTTCTGTGGACAGACACAGACAAAAAATGAGGTTCATTACTTACTTTTGCACAAAACCAATGCGACTGTGTTTAAGGTGTAATAATATAGATACAATACATTAAATTAAATGACTGACTGAATAAAAGAATTAGTATTTTACTTTGAAAAATGTAAAAATTAACTCATTCAATTTCAACTCAAATGTGTGGTAAAATGACTAAGTTATAATTGTTATTAAAAGCAAAGATGTCATAGAATTTGTGTGGATCAGAAAAATGTAGTGTTTTGAGATAGATATTTTTTATATTGATATCTTCAGTCGATACTGATATCCAGTATTTGTCTTGCTGCTGTGGCTGATACTTGATATTTGCAGATGCCTATGTCAATATTTTAACAACTGATGCCAATGCCCACAAATGAAGTAACTTTTGTAAATTTACCAAAATGTATTTTCTCTGAAACAATATAATTTTATGTACTTTTTATGATCATTAGCTTCATTGCTCCTATTTGGGATTTTTTTCTGATACCGAATACACCATCAATATTGAAATTTGCATAGACATTCTGTCCATCCCTAATTTGAAAATAATAACTTTTTTTTTATAAGTCTGAGAGCCATGTTACTCTTAAGTACTGCATTTCAGATAAAGACAATATATAGTTACAATAAAACTTCTGCACAAAATGGCTTACAGGACCAGTTTTAGAGAGATAAGTATCCAACAGATAACCCCAGGTCTTATCTCCACTAAAAAATCCACTTCTTGCCAAATTATTTGAAGCAAATGATCTTATTCTGTTAAGACTGCAGATTTTTGTTCTTAGCTGTTCTTATCACAGAAAACACAGAACACATTGAGATAAAAGCTTTTGTTGCATTAGAGAGTTGTTGAGTCAGTTGCTTATACACATATTAGTCTGTAAGATGGTTAACTGTATTGAGTGGATTGGAGTCCCTACCTGTTCTCCAATATCACAGGGTGTCTTCAGGATCCGACGAATGCTGCGGTATCTGAAAACACACAAACATATAAATTATCACTGCAATGGTGGATAGAGTAAATTAACTATTGCAGGCTTGTAACGACACCACATGAATTCAATCATTATTATAATTTATGAATTCTAAAATGAGTTGAAATATTTGGACAAGCCTTGGTGGCATCACTTGCTTGTCTCCAGGAAGATAGATATGTTGAATGCCATACTGTGAAACATTAAGACCTAGTGGCTAATTGCTTCAAACTCACTTTTGGGTTGAATATTGGCACCACTTTCTGAAGCTATTATGAAAAAAAAAATTAACTTTTGTTTATTTAGACTTAAACTTCCCCAGTGTGTTCCAATTACAGGGGAATCACACTCCTCAGCCTTCCCGATAAGGTCTATTCCAGGGTACTGGAGAGGAGACTTCGGATTCAGGTGGAGCAGTGTGGTTTTTGTCCTGGTCGCAGAACACTGGACCAGCTCTATACTCTCCATCAGGTGCTTGAGGGCTCATGAGAGTTTGCCCAACCAGTCCACATGTGCTTTGAGGATCTGGAGAAGGCATTTGACCGTGTCCCTCGTGGTGTCCTTTGGGGGGTGCTCTGGGAGTATGGGGTCCAGGGCCCTTTGCTAAGGGCTGTCCGGTCCCTGTATGACCGGAGCAGGAGCTGTGTTCGCATTGCCGGCAGTAAGTCAGACTTGTTCCCGGTGCATGTTGGACTCCGCCAGGGCTGCCCTTTGTCACCGGTTCTGTTCATTATATTTTTGGACAGAATTTCTAGGCGCAGTCAGGGACCGGAGGTGGTCTGGTTCGGGAACCACAGGATCTCATCTCTGCTGTTTGCAGATGATGTTGTCCTGATGGCTTAGTCGAACCAGGACCTGCAACAGGCACTGGGGCAATTTGCAGCCAAGTGTGAAGCGGCTGGGATGAAAATCAGCTCCTCCAAATCTGAGGCCATGGTTCTTGACCGGAAAAAGGTGGCTTGCCCTCTTTGGGTGTCTCTGCCTCAAATGTTCAAAAGTTCAAGTATTTCGGGGTCTTGCTCACGAGTGAGGGAAGGATGAAACGCGAGATTGACAGGCGGATCGGTGCAGCGTCTGAAGTGATGCAGTTGCTGTATCGGTCCGTTGTGATAAGATTGTTGTGATATAAAGATGGAGCTGAGCTGAAAGGCAAAGCTCTCGATTTACCGGTTAATCTACGTTCCAACCCTCACCTACGTATGGTCATGAGCTCTGGGTCATGACCGAAAGGACAAGATCGGGGATACAAGCAGCCGAAATGGGTTTCCTCCGCAGGGTGGCTGGGCGCTCCCTTAGAGATAGGGTGAGGAGCTCAGTCACACGGGAGGAATTCGGAGTAGAGCCACTGCTCCTCCAAGTCAAGAGGAGCCAGCTGAGGTGACTCGGGCATCTGTTCAGGATGCCTCCTGGACGCCTCCCTAGGGAGGTGTTCCGGGCATGTCCCACCGGAAGGAGGCCCCGGGGAAGACCCAGGACACACTGGAGGGACTATGTCTGACGGCTGGCCTGAGAATGCCTCGGGATCCTCCCAGAAGAGCTGGAGGAAGTGTGTGTGGAGAGGGAAGTCTGGGCCTCCCTTGCTGAAACTGCTGCCTCTGCGACTCGGCCCCGGATAAAGCGGAAGAAAATTGATGGATGGACTTAAAATTTAATAGCCACATCAAACCAATAACATATGCAGTTTTTTACCATCTAAAAAACACTGCAAAGGTATACTGTCAAAACTAGACTTAAAAAGAGACTTATCCATGCATTTGGCTCCAGTAGGCTAGACTACTGTAACGGCCTGCTCACCGGCCTCTCAAAACGAGCATTAAGACAGCTGCAGTACATCCAGAACACTGCTGCTCAAGTCCTGACCAGAACCAGGAAATACAAGCACATAAGTCCTGTGCTCAGGTCTCTGCACTGGCTCCTGTGGCTCAGAGAATAGACCTTAAATCAGCTCTTCTTGTGCACAAGTCTCTCCATGGCCTAGCACCAAAGTACATCTCTGACATGTTAGTGCCATATGAACCATCTCACACTCTGAGGACTTCAGGGACCGCCTCCTGCTGGTGCCCAGAGTCAGGACTAAACATGGGGAATCAGAGTTTCAGTTTTATGCAGCTAAAACCTGGAACAGTCTTCCTGAAGATGTGAGACAGGCCTCTGCTTTGATAATGTTTAAATCAAGAAAACAGCTTTGTTTAGCTGTGAGACAGGCCTCTTCTTTTACAATGTTTTTATGATCAAGGTATTTAAATAAAATTTTAATGCCTTGCATATTAATGCTAAAATTACTTTGTACCAGTTTTATACTAAACTTGTCTTGCACAGATCTGTAATCTTTACTAGACAGTTGTAAAAGTTAAAAGCAAATTCGACAACAGAACTGACCTGTCCTCCACCTCAGTTTTGAACTATAGGGATTTTAGAATCTTACAATGTCACGTGAACACAACCTATTGATACTTTGCAGTGACATCACACTGGAAGTGTTCTGCATGGATGTCTATGGCAGAATGTTCAGCAGCTACCATGGTGACACAATGCACACATTAGCCAACACAGCTTGAAAACATAGTCCGAAAACTCAAGAAAAAAACCCAAAACAAAATGGATTTAAACATACACATCAACACATACTCCAGAGCCTGTGATCTATGAGTGTTTACGACAAACAACAAACAAAAAGTGTGAGAGCGAGCAACTGAAAAACTGTTGGCTGCTTCTAGTTAGTGACTGCAATTGTATGTGAAAGAGACTTGCATAAATCAGCTCACTTGTAGTTCCAGCCACGTCAGTTATTTCTGATCAGACTGTGTTAAAACAAAGCTCACATTAAAGTCTAACAAACAAAACCTCAGACACATTAGTGCTTACAGATAGCATCACATCCCAGGGAATGTTGATTACATCACCTGCAGTATCGACTGATTACCAAAAATATTATCACACAACAGTGCAGTGATTTTCTCACCAATAGTTTCAGCATTCTTTGTTACGGTTGATTTGCCTTTTGAAACCCCTTGCTGCTCTTTCTACAGCAGTAATTACCAACTTTTGCCTCTCGCTTTTCCTTGGGCCTTACACAAATGAATGAGACAGTTTTGCTCTGTTAGTCAGGTACAACCCCCCAGCCTCCTCCTATAGAGCCAGTCTGTTCTCTGCACACTCTGTACGCCTGGCTGGTTTGCTCAATATCTAGGCTACAGCAATACAGTGACTGGGTCTAATAGAAATCCATATTAAAGTTTATGAAAAATGTTCCTTAAACAATAAACAGGAAGCATGTTGTTAAATAGACAAATAAAAGTGTGCCTGCTGTCGGTCGGAGACATTATTAGAAACAAGGCCAGTAGAGGGCAGCGTGGCGTTGCAGTTTTGGTCTGGTAGTGGGAAGATTAGCTATAACAAAAATAAACCAAACATTAAGCATTTTGATGTCATATTTTTGTATATTGAGGAAAACTCTGTGAATTTGTGATGCAATGAACAAGCATCAATACTGAACATTCAGGATAAAATTGTTTAGTTTTAGAACAGTCTTGAGTTTGAACTAGTATAAGAATTAAAAAAAAAAAGTAAAAAGAGTTATTGGTATTGTGACAACACAACACGTAACTTGGGTTAACTTAGAAAACTAATATGGGGAAGAATGCTGTTGTCTTTTCACAGCAAGGGTACAAATATATATTTTGCACATTTCTGATAGAGTACAAAGCTCCCATCTGTTTATTAGATTGTAATAGTTCTCTGTGCATTGATTAGTTGACAAAAACAGGATGTGGCAATGACAATCTTGCAAAAAACTACAACGCACAAAGTAGTAGTAGTAGTAGTAGTAGTAGTAGAAGTAGTGGCACAGAGCATCTTTACTGGTACAATATGCAACATTCTGGTGGTGGAACATCACCTGCATGGCTCCATGGAAATAGAAAGTTAAAACCATACTTCTGAACTTTCTCCATGGAGACAGATCAGTTTAAAGGGTCTATATTACGCTATTTTCCGATCTATGTTATAACGTTTTTTCCTCATCAAAGACAGACATCATTCACAGATGTTTAACACAAATCCTGCGTATTTGGGCTGAGTTCTTCTCTCAAACAGAAAACACTCCACCTTGTTCCACGAAGTGCTCCACTGTGTTTTTAAACTCCATACGCCTTCACTAGATCTATGCCGAGCTAAAAGTAAAATGTAGCTGTTAACTTGAAAACTACCTCTACATGACATCACAAGGTGAAACAAAGCATTTTGAGCTTTGGAGATGTAGATGGACTAAAAATAAGCCAAAGGAATAACATTTCTATGGAAACAAGCTGGAGGAAGCCCACCTCTAGGTCAAATAAGAGTCCGGTTTGTGGAGATGCAAGCTCAAAATTTGCAAGTTTTTCAATGCAATAAACATAACCAACATGAAAAAAAAATACAAAAAACACATGCTTTTATTTTACTCAATTTTCTGGCTCAAAAGTTTGAAGTTCGAATTGCAGAAAAAACTGTTAACTATGAAAACTGTTAATTCACTCCATGCTTTCTCTCAAAAACCTAATCTTTTCAGTAAATACAAAAACATTATCAACCAATAATTGACTAAAAATCAAAAAAAACTCCAGCTCTAGTATCTAAAGTACTCTTACCCGGTGTGTGTATCTGTGTGTGTAGTAGTGCTGGTAGTAGACTGGCTCCTCCTCACTGGCCTCTCCGGGTTCAGGACTGTCCCGCTCCAGACTGCTGACAGAGCCGCGGTGAGGAGAGGCTGTTGCACCCACCTCTTTACTCACAGAACACTCTGGACAAGAAACAAGAACACAAGAAGCATTGTGTGATGGTAAATGAAGTCAGAATAACATTTTCAAGTTTTCAAGTCAAAAAAATATTGTCTGGGCACCATGTCCTCTGTTGTCTCTCGAGTCAGAAACAAGCATCATTTTGCAATCAGATTTTTTTCCAGAGACACATGTGAAATGAAGGAGCTCACTAGTCGTCCCCTGTGATTTTTTTCCCTTTCCTGTTTCCTCATAAGCAGTCATATTTGTTTTGATACGAGGGGCTCATGCTTGTCTCTGTTTGGTTAACACACCTGTCAGTCACACCCTTTGGGAGGTTCAACCGTGACCACATTCACATGTTCGTAAAGCACTGAAGAAGTGTGTATTCTGCATCCCAGACAAGCATTTTGGGGCTTGTTTTGCACAGCATAGTTGTTTTGCATAGCGTAGTTGTTTCCTTTAGTATGTCTTAAAAGAAAAAGAATAGAAAGAACACTTCTGAATACTGAAAAGTACTTGGTATGTGCTACAAACAAATACCGCTAATGCTGCAGTTCTAATGCTGCACAGAAAGGATCAGAACAAGGTGAAGATGCCTTAAGGGAGAATGGGACGTATAGAAGGAGATTAAATAAAAATGCAAAAAACCCCACATACCTGGAGTATGTTTTCATGTTTAGTTAAACATGAAAACAATCACCAGGTACGCGTTTGATGAGGACATAGCTTTATAGCATTGTTAAAGCATAATATAGGTCTAATATTATGACTATGTCCTTTTATTTGTGCTTATGCTTTTATCATGCTTAACCTGTTTTTTCAACTTTACGTAGACATGCCAGTACATGTAAAAGTAGCCAGATATCCAGGTCACAAGCAGAACTCAAAACAAAACAAACATATGACACAAAAATCTCAAGTTCTCTTCACAACAATGGATTGGATGTTTGATCGATATAAAAACCTTAGTGTTAGTATAGTAGAATAGTATAGAACTAGATCACTTTAAATGGCTCAATTCATCTTGGCATAAAATTGAAATTAAGAACTAGCCTGAAAAAGCTAACACCAACAATAATAAATGGACGAAAACTCCACAAACAGTCAGAAGTCCCACTGGTCCACAGAGCAATATTGCACAATGTAAAGAGATGTCAAGAAGTGCTGAGCAGGCACTCCAATCAGCCACTGGGCTATTGGGCAAATGGGATGCCTCAGCAATTATTTCTGCAACAGAAATGACAACCAGTTTTGCACAGTGAACACATTCATCACGACGGTCATTCATCGGGGGATTTTTCCTGCTCTTTGGGTCATTACAGACTGAGTGTTCCTAAACTATGGCCATAAAACAGGAGGACAACATCTAATTTATTTTCAAATACATTTAAATCTACTATGGCTTTGCATGAATATTTGCAGTGGTATTAGTCTGCCCGAGTAGTCTAGATGGGGGGATTAAACCCACAGCCTTGTAACAGCAAACTAGTAACTAAGTAATATTTTTTTTATTGTTTTTGCCTACTTTATAAAAGTGCACGATGTAACTTTTCAGGTGTAAGATCCGCCACCTGCTTGTCTCCATGGATATGTTATTGCTTATTCCACAGTACAGCATTAAGCAAGATGCAGGGGACGCCATAGAGCCAAGATACAGGTCAGATCTGTGGACAGGTGACCCTGCTCACAGCAAGAAAAGATTGTTTTTCAAGCTATATTAGAGCAATTAAAACACCTGTAATTGAATAAATATTATCTAACCGATATAGACAAGTTTAAAGCCTTACTATATAAACATTCTAAGCAAAGTGATGACATCTCCATGGAGACAAGCAAGAAAGGTTATTGCACCTTTAAATTTGTGCTTTAATAACTGCTTTTTATGCATTGCTCACAGCTTCCGTCAACAGGATGTCAGCTCATATTCACAATTTTATCACCCAAACATATCCCCTATACGGTGGATTTTATCTACTTATAAAAGTTATAGCCCTTTCAAATGCAAGTGTACAGCTAAGGGAAGAAAGTAGCACCATCATCTTTTCACTTAGGATGCTCACAGTAACAAATGATGGACATGCAGACTCCACCCAGGGAGCTGTATAATTGAACTTACAACCATTTAGATGAGAGGCAAGAGCACTATAGTAGTGGTGTAGCTGGTTGTAAGGCAGTACAGCATTCACACAGCAACTCATAAAGTCTGCAGCTTGTGTCCTTGGGCAAGACACTTCACCCTCCTTTCCTGGATGAATTCTGTCAGTCTTGATTGTGCAAAGAATTTAATAAATGGATATTTGGGGTTTTTTAGTTTTGGATTTGAAATGCTGTAATATTCCATCCAGGGCCATCTAGGCTTACAGGTGAACAAAGTCAAAGTCTGCAATTTCAGGTACTATGTGACATTGCACATGACTGCCAGGTGTAATTACAAACACATGGCTGCAGAGGCAGAGTTTGAAGTGTGGATACTTCTTAGACCAGGGGCGTCCAAACTATGGCCCGAGGGCAAAATGCGGGCCTCAGAGCAGTTTTTATTGGCCCTCAGGTCTCCTGCTGAACCGGCCCAATTGATCATAAGCAGTACTTTTAACAGCAAATTAAACTATTTCCACCACTATATCCTCAAATGTCATTGCATTGTTCTACAGACCTAAAATGAATGTGTTTCAAACCTTATCAATACACAGCGACTCTGTCAAAGTTGTGTATAAAGCACCTCACTCCATTGATCACTGATCTGTGGCCCTCCGCTTCGAATATGTTTTGAGATGTGGCCCTTGATAAAAAAAAAGTTTTGGGCACCTCTGCTTTAGACCAATCACACTGTTCTCATAGGTGTTTAGTCCCATTCAAAATTCTCCATTACTGCTATTACTTCCTATAAAAGTTATGACTCCTAAAAATGCAATTGCACAGCTACGGTAACACGGTAGCGCCATCAAGCTGTCAGTTTGGGTGAGAGAGATAAGTGCAGAGTTGAGAAGAAGCTTACAGCAGTTATGAGGTTAGTTTATCTATGTTTACCTCAGTGTCAGAAGACGTGCTCCACTGGTGCTACTTTTGTTACAGGCGCATTACTCACAGATGCAGGGTGATAGCGCATCTTAAGGTAAACATGTCCACACGATATCATAGAGACAGAAGACAAGCGCTCGGCTGATCATTTGACAGTAATAAACCTGAGTGCAGAGCTGTATTGCAGAATAGGGTGAAATGGTCTAAATAATGTTAATAGGTGGCACTGACAGGATGATGGATGGGAGGGACTCTGGAGATGCTAATAAAGCTAATGATGAGGGCAGTAATGGCATTTTAACTCATCAAGTCTGCTTTAGCTTGAATTTTCCAAGTATGGTATTAAAGTTATCTGTCTTTATGGTGACAAGCAGTCAACACCAATGCATCAAATATCTGTGTTTTGGTTATTAAAAAAAGAACAAAAACATACTACTACTACTACTACTACTACTACTACTACTACTACTACTACTACTACTACTACTACTACTAATAATAATAATAATAATAATATTATAATAATTATTATTATTATTATTATTATTATTATATACAGTACACAACTTACACACTATAGTCCTTATAGATTCAGTCCACACACACACATGTATGTATATATATATATATATATATATATATATATATATATATATATAGATATATATATATATATATATATATATATATATATGTATATATATATATATATATATATGTATATATATATATATATATATATATATACACATACATATATATATATATATATATATATATACATATATATATATATATATATATATATATATATATATATATATATATATATATATACATATATATATATATATATCGTACACACATACATATATATATTCGTACATATGTATGTAGAGTGATATTACTGGACTATACCTGTGCAGTCCTTCCTCTGGCGGTCCATCTTGTCCACACAGTCCAGCAGCTCATCGATCTGCACTTTGATCACGGTCAGCTCCCTCTTTATGGACAGCAGCTCAGCCAGCTTCACTGAGGGCGCAGAAGAAACACAAAACCAGAATGGCCTGATGAATAAAAAGCTCCACTCTGGTCTCTGAAAGTTGTGAAACACGCTTATAAACTCATTATGGTGAATAATTGGATGCTGGGAATGCATTAAGAAAGTGATAAATACGTTTAGACCACCACTGCAAATCATTTAAAAAAAACACTTTTTAAATACATTCATACATTTTTTACACTGTTTTTCATGTTTTGAAGACACAGCGCCTTTAAGAGTAAAAACTATACATTACATTAAGTGCTGCCATTTTTCTTTCTAGTCCTGCAGCCAAATTGAGTATTTTACAAAGCACAAAAGCAAAACATTTACTGTGACTGGAGCTGCAGCAATTTCAAAAAGCTCATCATTTGTGGTTGGCTTGCTGTGTGTGAATATAGAAAATGTGCCCACTGACCCCAGCCTAGTACCAAACCACCCTGAAACACCCAGTGCAGTCTGCTACATTCTGACCTCTCAGTCTCTGCAAAGGCAATCTCATTCCCCGTGATGGTGCAGTAAAACTATTAGGGCTTGTAATAAACTAGTATAAACAATTCTGATTTGCCACGCACGATTAACCAGCTCTAATTGCGGATGGTGATAGGCCCACGCGGTTATGGTTTGGAGAGGAAGCGTTTAATGAAGACACCATCTGGCATGTTCTTCAGCAGCACCCTAGGGCCCCTCGCGAGACGAGCTGTCACCTAGAAGCAGATAACAGGAGGCGGGGAAGACTCGGATATATGTGGATTCTACACAAACACTGCATTTACTATAGGATGTGCTATGTGCTATGTTCTATGTGATATATTAGAGAAACTTAGAATAATGTTGAACAAGTCATAAAGTCCTTTCTATTCATGTTTTTAAAATTCTTTAATTATGGCAGTGGTGCTAATTTCTTCAATCTTCACTTGTGTTGTCACGATACTAAAATTTCAATATCAAGGAATAGACTCAATACCAATTACGAATCCACAATGATAATAAAAAAAAAATTGCTTATGTTACATATGTATAATCCCTCAGTCGTACAGGTAGGTTCCATGGGCATATACTAGTCTAGGTGGTCTTATACTTACAGCTCAGGAAAGGTTCAATTTTTGTCCTGTCATTTTGACTTTTTTAGTATCGATACCTGCTCAAATAAATGTCTATTTTTGATACTAGCTTCGTGGGCGACAGTGGCTCAGTGGTTAGAGCTTTCGTCGGAGGATCGAGTCCCGCTTGGACCAAGTTCTGTCATTGTGTCCTTAGGCAAGACACCCACATTGCCTAGTATCAAAGTGGTGTGTGCATGAATGATTGGTGGTGGTCGGAGGGGGCGATGGCGCAGATTGGGAGCCTTGCTTTCATCAGTCTGCCCCAAGGCAGCTGTGGCTACCAAATGTGGAAGTGAATGAATAATGACTATAGTGTAGCGCTTAGAGAGGCTTTGACAAGCCTGTAAAGTGCATTAAAAGTGTAAGGCATTATTATTATTATTATTATTATAGTTTGAATATCGTTTAGTATTTGATTTTCAATACTTTAGTTAACTCTACTTCACTCTTTACAATTTTAGAATCTGCTTCAATCCTGTTTACATATAAGAAAAATAAAGGGACACTTTGTAACTTTTGTAGTAGATGGTTCGTCACCTGATTATTGCATTTGTCCATAGTATGGTATTTAACTTATCTATCTCCACCGAGACGAGGAGGTGATGCCACCGGGCCAAGTTACAGGTCAGATCTGTGGAGAGGCAATCTTGCTCACATTAAGTATGCACATTGTACTATTTTACGCAATAAAAACACCCATAAGAAACTGAATGATTAAGATAGGTACATTTAATTTAATCTCTTTTGAGACCAGCAGGTGGTGGACCCCAACCGGAAAAGTTATGCTGTGCACCTTTAAGTAAATTAAACTATTAAAAAATTGTTAATTTGTTTATTCCATGAGTAAAGTGGCACCATTTTATTTTTGTCACTAAAATAAATGAGTACATTACGCATTACTCCATCCACTTGTGAGCCCTGTTTGATAATGTTCGAGTTTCTTACATTTCTTGTTGGCTGCAGAGGAGCGCGCTTTGCCGGGTGCTCTGCTGTTTTTCCTGGCTGTTGTTTTGAAGGAGGAAGAGGAGGAATTGGAGGAAGATGGAGAGGATCGTGGTCTCTTCACTGGACTAGACTCTGCTCTGTCTGATCCTGGGACACGCTGGTACTCCAACCCTCTGTGGAGACATGAGCAGACAACATCAAGCTACCCATAATGCAACAGAGTAAACTGAGGATGCATTTACATGGTCTGTAGCTCGCCTGGCTCTCCAGTGTCTCCTACTTTTTGCTAAAACATAGTCGGGTTTGAAACAACCTGGAGCATATCAATTGTTCACTTTTGTTAGCGCATGTCTCTAAAATGCAGACAGTTTCTGAATATTCTTGTATCATTCAGAACAAAATGTATAACTTCTTTTACTTTTTACTGTTTGTTTGTTTTGACACAACAGGGCCATGTGTTTCTCTGATTGGTTAATCCCCTTATCAGTCACATTCATTGTAATTAACTGAGGCAGGCCCGCTTCATCCTTAAAGTACAGAAAAATCCAAAGTGTGGTGCCTTGGCTAGCTTTAAATTATGCTTAAAAACAGATCGAGTTCATTTTTTCTGTGATCTGTATCAAGCTTAGAGCATATTTGTACTGGCCTATATTTTACGCCTTATCTCCTTAGATTTCTCTTACCCGTAAGTGAAGTTAACAATTATAAAAATCATGTTTCATCTGATTTCGCCCACAGAGCAGCTACTAGCATTTCATTTAAGTTTCTCGAGCAGCTATCAAATGTTTATTATCAGTGTGCTCTGGGCATTTGTATCCTTCGTAACACCTTTTCAAATGATATCTGTGTTCTGTGTGTGTGGTGCGTAGGAAAAAACAGTTTCTCGTATCCTGTTCTATCGCACCCTTGATAAAATTAGAGATGTCATTCATTCGTCAGCCTGCGTGTGCTATTTCTGAACCAAGCATCTGCAGGTATTTACAAAGTATAAAGGGAGAACAGGCACTGTATATATGTGCTGCCTTAAGAGCATAACACTATGGAAAAAAATACATTGTATCTTTTTGTTTCTACCAAATTTTAATTTCTTTGGATTCATCAATAAAGTTACTGTATAGTTGTTTTGGACACAGTTGTGTAGTGTTAATGTACTAAGAACTTGTGCGCAGATACTAATTGTGTGCCATTACTCTCATCACTTATGTGCACACATCCCCTGTCCACACATTTATTTCAGCTTTCTCTTGTTGGTGTCTGTTTCATTTGGTCATTCCTGTGGTTAGTTATAAACAATAAAACCAGCGCTGCCTCCTGGAATTGTATTGGGCAGCATTATAACTTCAGAAACTCACTTTCCTTTAGTTGGCTAATGACAGAAATCTCTTGCTTTTTATGTCATATATGCAGCACACATGAGTCTTTTGTGCTTTCTGCTCTTGAATACATGAATGCAGTAATAACAGATTAAACAGGCTAAAAAGAGCAATGAATGAATACCGGTGACTAGGATAAAAATGGAACGATTGCGTCATCACTGAAAGGACCGTAATGCTTTTTAATCAAGTGAGGGAAATATCTGTATATAAAAATATGTGGGTTCACGTAACCATTGCTTATCCAGAGAAGCCTTTGAATCGGCGGACACTGAATGTGCAGAGCAGACTGGGTTTAGGGGGAGACCCACCGCTTCTCCTACAAAAAATATGGCCGAATGCATCTGCCTCACCCTGCTCACTAGCCATTGATGCACACACATCATGTCATAAAGGACACTGTTGGTCATGGGGTTTGCAAAGTGGAGAGCAGGTTGAGGTGTGGCATAGAAAATTATTTGTGCACGCACTTAAAGATAAATGGCTTTTATGCACTAGTTAACCTGGCCTCTCCGCTGCACTTTCATCACAGCTCTCATCAATAGCTTTGTGAGCAAGTGTGCGCCTCCTCTGGACAAACAGCAGACTACGTGATCATTTCCAGGAATTAACTGATTATTTCTTGGGATTGCGTGATAATTTCTCGGGATTCTCTTTATGTAATTTCTCACCTGGCACCCTTGTGGGTAAATAATAAATGGCAATCAAGGGAAATATGACCTTTGAAATGAATGTAAATTGGATGTATCTTTATTTATACAGGGAGAGGCCCAATGACAGTACTATTTTTCATGAGTACCCTGTTAAAATACATTACAATACAAACAAAACAAATAACTGCATAGGTCCATTTAAAACACAAATAGACCTTGTCCAGTTTTGAAAGGTTTGGTCAAGTCAGTTTCTTTCTGAAACCCTGAGGCAACTGCTGATTTGAAATTGTACCATACAAAAACATATACAAATTGAATATTGTGTCCTTGTCAAGTTAAAACTCCAGTCAGTAAATGAACTAAAGATGTTAAAACCAAGCGTCACTTTGAGATGACTTTGTCTAATAATAATAATACAGCCTTCAGTCTCAATTAACTCCCTTATAGATCATTTTAATACCTTTATAAAAACAGGGCTATTTCAGGTCATGTGCGGATCACAGAGCGCCCTTCAAACAGGATAAAAACTCCTTCACTGGTGCTAATTATGGAGTTTCAAATGGAGCTCTGTCTTGGTCTCATTCAAATTATGGTCAGGAAAGTATGACCACAGTTAATTATGGTGACTGATATTTTCATTTGTTTCACCCTTGTGTTATTTTTATTGACAAAAACTACCTTAAAAGTCATTCAAGAGGACTGAACAAGTTTTACAAAAGTAGTTACATTTACTTGTTTTTAATTGTCCCTTTCATAAATAAATAAAGTGCAAGACATTTTAATATAGTAATAGGCTTGTTGTTGTTGCTTTACTAAAATGTTCCACAGTAAGGTATTAACTCTATGAAAAGAAGCAGATGGAGCCACCAGGCAAACGTACCTGTTTTTCAAGGAATTTTGAGTGATAAAAACATCTGTAATAAAATAAATGCTAAATACTTTGATGCCATGCTGTGGAAGAGGCTGAGAAAGCAATAACATCCATGGAGACAGCTGACTCCCACCCTCCCCAGAAAAGTTACATAGTGCACTTTTAAGGACAATAGCACATACATTATTTATTGTACATTTTCTGAGATCCAAGTTCACAGTGGCACTTGATATTATTTTTAAACCCAAAACCCAATACCTGATATAAGCTTAATAAAATTCACGTCCAAAACCAATTTTTTTTTTATTACTGTAAGCCTTTCTTTCACCTTTCAAAGACCCTAACAGTCACAAAGCATACCATACAACATCACAGTACACACTGGAAATGCACTTCCTTATCAGCTGTTTTCCTGAAGGACTTTCTCTCACTATAGCAACACTCACTGTAAGCAGCTATTCAAGTTCATTCTCCTATGGGGGGGTCAAATTGTGATCAGCAACTTTTCATTTGATCTGATCCTGCTGTGAGTCCCAGGACAAAAGGGGAGATGGAGGGGAGGGGATAGGGGGAGGTGTCTGGGGAGTGGGAAGTCCAAGTCTGCACCTGCACTAAGCCTATAATCTGTGAGCGCCTGATAAACACACATAAATATTTACCGCTCAGTGTTGACTCTAGGGAGCTTTAGATGTGCTCTCAACAATAGTGTGGATATACATAATAAATACAAGTATGCTGACATTTTGGGGAAAATTTTGTGTCTTGCTAAAATGTATATTTTAAAAAATCTGAATTTCTGGAGCTGTGCATCCCTCTGCACAGATCTGACCTGTAACTTAGTCTCATTTTCTGGCATCCATAGTGATAGATAGAAGTTTAAAGCCATAGCTTGGTACATTCCAGGCAAAGCAATAACATCTCCACAAAGAACAACTCCACATTGGATTCTGAATGTTGTGAAAACCACTTTATAAACTCATCACTATGAATAATTAGGATGCTCGGAAATCATAAGATGAATCAGGAATGACTTTGGACCACTGCAAACCGTTTAAAACTAGTTGTTTTTCACATTTTTAAGACCATACAATCAGGTAAAAGTTTGAATATGTTATCGTAACTGGATTTCATGAGATTCAAGAACATAAACATGTGTTCCTAAATGTCTCTTGCCCCGTGCCATAGCAGCCTTCAACCACAACCATGAAACTACTGAGGAAATACTCCAGATATGTTTTCAATATTGTTTACTTTACAAAATGCTCATATTTTCAGTCAGCTTACATTTTCAGAATTAAAGCCAAACCCCCTTTCCTGTGCTAAATCATTCATAAAATGCAGGTATATTTAGTGTGATTGTGAAAGTCTGACATGCAGTGAAGGGGACACAGCCCTCATTTGGACAAAGTCTGCACTCAGCACATTGTGACAGCAGTGCAAAAACAACTAACAGACACACACCGCAATCTGAGTTGAAAGACTCAGCAGTTCACTCATATTGGGATATAAATCATTTTGGCACATACCTTGTCATTTATAAACAACATTTTATAGACATCTACTGTTTAAATGAAGTTAATTATTCATTAATATATTTTGGGTTGCAATGTCCAATGAAAAAACAAGTACCTAAGAGGTACAGCCAGATGTCCATACCTGAAGCACTGGAAACTGTCAAACAAAGGCTCCAAGCCTTGGCCAGCCGCCTAAAGAGGTACAGAGCAGACCCATCAAGGCTGCAAACTGAACTGTACTGGAAAAACATATGGGAGAAGGAGGCATCACATAACAGTGATGCACAGTGACTGGTGGCTCTGAGAGAAGACCACAGCAACCTTCCTGAACAGAACCCAGTCACCATCACTGTAGCAGACATCCAGGAAAGAGTCTCAGGTATGAAGAACTGGACCGCACCAGGCCCTGACATGATCCATGCTTACTGGCTAAAGAAGCTCACTGCTCTGCATGAGCTCCTGGCTGCACAAATGAACCAGCTGCTAATGGATGGGACTCACCCTGAATGGCTAACCGAAGGGCGTACGATCCTGATCCAGAAGGATCCCTCAAAGGGTACAGTTCCATCCAACTATCGGCCAATAACCTGTCTCTACACAACATGGAAGCTCATGTCAGGCATCATCGCAGCTAAGATAAGTGGGCACATGGATCAATACACGTGCACAGCACAGAAGGGCATCAGCAAAGACACCAGGGGAGCCAAACACCAGCTCCTGGTAGACCGAACAGTTGCCCGAGACAGCAGAACCCGGTAAAACCAACCTGTGCACTGGGATTGATTACAAGAAAGCCTACGACTCAATCAGTGACGTGCGGTCAGGTGAGGCAGGTGAGGCAGTGCCTCACCTGTCATCACAGAGAAAAAATAAATGAAATAGTTATATTAATCCAATGATTTGTACTATAAGGTTATTTTCTATTTAATTTTGCAATGTATTCTTTTTTTTTTTTTTTTACTCAAAATCGCTGAATTTTTACGTTTACCGTTGAAATCCTGAGAAGAGATGCATGGGAGGCATACGTCACCGCAGCACTGACTGTGCTGTAGCTAAGCTGCTATTTTAACCCTTTAATGGCTGAGAACATTATAGCGGCTGTGAAAAGGCGCCGGGTGAGGCGTGCGTCACCAGTTACCCTGTCTCATGTTAGGGGGCGCTTGTGAGCCCAGGGATTCTTGTAACTCCGGCAGAATAGGGGCCACAAACTACAAGTTAGAGTTAGCAAGTCAACTTTAGCAATTCACTTTTTTCTTTGTGCCTGGCCCTTAAATGGTGGAAGATTACATATGAAAGCTCAAGCAGTTTTCTAAACTGGACTTTCGGTCGAAGCAGGAGGTTATAATTAAAGGACCGAGACCAACACTAAAGGAGCTAATGGTTTGATCCAGACACGGGACTAAAGACTCATTCTTTTCAAACAGAGACGTACAAAACGGTAAGAAATTTAATTACTTCAATCCACTTAAAATTGGGGAACCAGAATAAGGATAAAAAAACAATACAAAATCAGCCTGCTTTTTATTTCATACTATTAGATCAGTGGTTTTTAACCTGGGTTCGATTGAACCCTCGGGGTTCAGTGAGTCAGTCTCAGGGGTTCAGCGGAGGTCAAGACACGCACCTGACTCATATGATTCGTGATGAGACGCTTGTCCATCACTAGCTGCAGGTGATCACGCTGCTTGGCCAGTTTGTGCTGCAGAGAATTTAGTGACTCAGTATCAACTTGTGACTGTCGTGATGGTTTGTCGTGCAATTTCTTTTTTAACTCTATAGCGTCAGATTCTGTCATCGCCAATAGACTCACAGACTGCGAGCGTCTCCAGATGCCGGCCGTGTCCCAGTTCGACAAATGCACCTTCGATGTGTCTATTGAAGTACCCGCCCAACTTCAGTACCTCCAACAAGGTTAAGCACCACTGTATTAGAGCTATTTCATACAGACTTCGGACCTTTTATTTTGAAATTCTTTTTTATTCTAGCCCCAAGTCACTAGGAGAGAAACTGACCCGGGGCCAAATGTACTGACACCTGGTTTATATGTTTGTAAATCTGATTGTGACGATATCAGTGCCTCACCAGCCATGAACCTCACCGTACGTCACTGGACTCAATGATACACACATGGATCACTGAATGCCTGGAGCTTTACAACATCAACAGGACTCCTTCATTGCAAACTTGATGAGGTTATGGAAAACCACCCTTGAGGCCAATGGCAAGCCACTTGCACAAGTGACCATCAAATGTGGCATATACCAAGGAGACACACCTGGCCTGAGGCCTGAACCCCCTCAGCCAAATCATCAACAACACTGGCTATGGATACCAACTCAGGAATGGGGCCACCATCAGTCACCTACTTTACATGGATGACATCAAGCTGTACGCTAAGAATGAGCGAGACATCGACTCACTGATCCACATCACCAGGATCTACAGCACAGACCATGGAATGGCTGGAATGAATACAAAGCAGGAATCATATGCCGGCCAAAGGAGAAGGTACAGACCACAGACGTTAAGACCCGAAAGCTCCTGACCATGCATGGTGGGTTCCATCCCAAATCCAGCACCCTGAGACTCTACACGAGCCGTGAGGAAGGAGGCCGAGGACTAGTGAGTGTGAGAGTCATAGTCCAGGATGAAACATCCAATTTCCATTAGTACATCAAGGGCAAGGCCCCAACAGATGACGTGCTCAGCAAATGTCTCAGACAGTGGAGTGCAGAGGAAGAGGAGCTGGAGGAACCATCATGGAAGGACAAGCCCCTGCATGGGATGTACCACCGGAACATAACTGAAGTGGCTGATATCAAGAAATCCTACCAATGGCTTGAGAAAGCTGGACTGAAGGACAGCACAGAGGCACTCATCCTGGCTGCACAGGAGCAGGCCTTGAGCACAAGAGCGATAGAGGCCCAGATCTACCACATCAGACCCAAGGTGTAGGCTGTGCAAAGAGGCCCCTGAGACAATAAAGCACATAACTGCAGGGTGTAAGATGCTGGCAGGGAAAGCATACATGGAGCGGCATAACCAAGTGGCGGGCAGAGTGTACAGAAACATCTGTGCAGAGTACGGACTGGAAACCCCCAGGTCAAGGTGGGAAACACCTCCAAAGGTAGTGGAGAATGATCGAGCCAAGATCCTGTGAGACTTCCAGATACAGACTGACAGAATGGTGATAGCAAACCAACCGGACATAGTGGTGGTGGATAAACAACACAGAGTAAAGCCGTTGTGGTGGACATCACAGTACCGAACGATGGGAAACATCAGGAAAAAGGAATATGAGAAACTAGAGAAATACCAGGGGCTCAAAGAAGAGCTGGAGAAGGCCTGGAAGCTGAAGGCATCAGTGGTGCCCGTGGTCATCGGAGCACTCGGGGCAGTGACCCCCAAACTGGAGGAGTGGCTACAGCAGCAGATCCCAGGGAAAAACATCAGACATCTCAGTCCAGAAAAGTGCAGTACTAGGAACAGCAAAGACACTGCGCAGAACCCTCAAGCTCCCAGGCCCCCCAGGGATAAGACCACCCGCGGAGGGTGAGGAGATTTTTATTTATATATCTATTTATCTATCTATCTATATATCTATATATACACATATATACACATATATATACACATACACCCTATATATATATATATATATATATATATATATATATATATATATATATATATATATATATATATATATATATATATATATATATATTTTTTTTTTTTTTTTTTTTTTTTTTTTTATATATATAAAATGTGAAATTCATGTGAATTTTTTTCAGTTTTAAGCACTAAGCAAGGTGGGTGAAGTGTCTTGCCTAAGGACACTACAACAATGTGCACTGACTAGACTGCACCACTGCTGCCCCACTGCGGCACTTGAAAACACCAGCAGTCTCCCATCCAAGCACTACCAGGCACATCCCTGCGTAGCTTCTGAGATCAGACAGAATCAGGCATTGACAGGGTGATATGGTTTCTAGTAGATATAGGCAAACCATTTAATTTCTTTAATTTCTGTTGGTGGATTATATCGGCAGCTCTGGGCCTTAGGAGGGATAAACCAAAGCCACAAAGCTATTCACTCCCATGTTTCATCCAATTTGGGTGACAGACATTCAGCAGTAACTAACATATATAGCTAATGTACACGCCAATCTAAAACCCAAATGAACTCACTAAAATGGGGGGAATAGATAATTACCTCCTGCATTTTCTGCCCTGGGGCTGTTTTAATTAAAACTAATGAAGTTACTTAGGATTTAATTAGATAGACCCTCTTCTTCATTTCCTGCTTCAGAGCCATTTCAAATCAGTTTGCTTTAGTGTAATCACCAACTCATTTTGAACAAAAACTTTTGGAGTTTTTCTACAGAAAGTTTTAAAGGTTACTTCAACTGCAAAGAACTACATCATGTTTGTGAAAAATTTGGTGCCAACCCGGACAACAAGAGAAGAATTAAATTAGTTATATTTTTGATACTATATACCTTAAATGAACTATGTAAGATTTTGAAGTTGAATTCTGTAAACATGACCTATCTGTGTCCCCAGATCAGGTAGATATGTATATAGATATATATATCAAATCAAACCTTTTGCTGATAACAACTGTAATGCTGATTTATTCATTACAGTGACAAAAAACATCAGACATGGGGGCCAACTTGTTGATGTTGTCATTTGGTGTTTTATTTCTCAAGACAATTATCCGCACAGAAAACAGAATGAGTCTCACATTAGTCTCTTACTTGGGTTACCAGTTTCAAAGCTGAAATCCTGTAGGTTTAAACCTAAATGTACTCTCTCTGATCTGAATGGTCACTACCTAAACCCCAGCACCTGCAGCCAATCATTAGTGCTACTGCAGCCTCTGCAGCTCAGTGAGTGAACTCTGGAGGTTCTGAGCTTTCACACGAGGCATAGCCTGTTTATTTATTGAGAATGAGAAAAACTGGTTACCAGGTTAAAACACACCAGTTGTAACTGTTGTTGGTGTAATAACTTATTTAAACCTGTAAGTGAAGGCTACATACAGTTAAAAGAGATATATTATGCAACATAGGCTTTAATGAAAAACAATGACAAGTGCACGTAGACATTCTTTGTTACAGTCAAATGCTATACTCACTTTAGATCAATGTTGATGTTTATAATGAACAAAATGTGAAACCATTCCTTTATTATTTATTATTAAATATCAGATAGCATGTTTGTTTTTGAGACACTGACAAAAGCAAAGCATGAGATTATAATATCCATTTATCTTGGATGACAACAAATATTACAAATTGATACCCTTGCACACTACGTGTTACTATTGCTTTTTGTTATTCCCAAGACCAGACCACTGGACAATCCCATTTCAATTTCAGAACAGAGAGAAAACAAGAACTTTCAATCTAACTTTTTTTTTTAATACAATCACCTCTGGGCCACTAATACATCAACAACATGCCCTCTGCTACCGCCATCTCAGTATTTCTTTTAAAACCATGCAAAATAAATATAGACTCACACCAGAAGACGACCACTACCTGGCAGCGTCTTCGAAAATACCTCCTCCTTCAAAATAAAAGCTGAACAAAAGGTCAAAGTGGGAACCCTTCACGCCTCCTGTACTTCCTGTAAACAGCACTCAGTCTGCAGGGACAAATGAACTAGACACCGGGAAAACGGAGAGCTGAGGAAGACAACTATTTGAGTCTTTCAGCCCCAAAATGGCTTCTCTCGAGGCCACTCAGAGAGACAGAAAAGTTGAGGTGACTTGGGAGGTCAAGGCAAAATGGTGTAAGGAAAGATGGTGGGAAACTCAAAAAAATAAAATAAAAACAAAATGCAGTCAACTTTAGTGTATGTGTCTATAGCCAGTAGGTCATATACATTTTAAGCATTTAACTTTCGATGGGTTCAATTCATTCATTATGGTAGTTTCAGTTACTGTTATGTCTATATAATGAGATAGCCTGGCCTGAAGAGATTACATGATTTTCCTACAATATTATGTAATCTGAGGTGAGATAAATTTGATATTTTATTCAGAATGACAAATATGTGTGATTGGATCATTATAAAACGATTTGCAACATTTGAAAAAATAATTTGCTGCGAGTACAGTTAGACACTCCTTAACTCATTCACTCTTACCTGTTGTGGTGTTCCTCTGATAGTCTGTCATAATCCGACTCATATTCTGATCTGAGACAGGGAAACAGAGAGAGAAAGAGAGATTAAATTACTAATTAGTTACCATCCAATAGCAAAAAAAGAAAAAATGTCCAGAAGACCCCACAGAAAAAGGTGTAACATTATGGATATCTAACAAATCAACAAATACATGACTTTTATTGGTAGTCAGTCTTATAAAGTCTTTTACAGGGCTTTTAAAAAATCCATCATTCTCTCGCAAAACGCACCTGCCTAACTCTCAGCACCACTGTCCATCCATTTAGTTCCATGCGTCAGTTTTAATAGCCCCGGACCTACATGTTAAAGAAAACTTACTGTGCTTGTATCTTCTTTATAGTCATATTCTATGACACCTGTGGATTATTATGTTATATTTAGCACATTTTAAATTACAATATTCATCTGAAACGATTTAATATAAAAAAAAAAAACATATCTACTGACTTCCTTGTTAGAAAACTGCAGTGCCCAATCTAACCTGACATCGCCGGAAATATCATCACAACAAAGAGTCACCGCCTTCTATGGATACATGCAGAACACCCTAGCAAACAGCGGATTATTTTGTTTTAATTTGTGCCAAAGTGACTCCGCGACACTGCCGAATCCTGCTTACATACCCAATTAAGAAAATAAAATTGGAGAACGAAATAAGTACAGAGCAGTTGGCGTATGCCGGTCGTGGTGAAAACAGAGATATGGCATCTTGAAAATAAGCGATTAAAGATTGCTCAAAAATGCACAAATCACACCAAATACAACTTAACTATAACACGGTTAAAAGCTCTAAAAAGTGGATTTTGCACAATAGGTCTGCTTTAAGATGGACATCACACATTGTAGACTTGAGATGGGGCATTTAAAGAAGCAAGAAAATGAGTTTGACCTTGTATGACCCCTCAGGTTGTTAACGCCTCAAATGGCTGCAGTTTATTGGAGTAATTAGCTTTGATACAGCCACAGCAGCGCCATAACAGTCTGCTAAAGTCCTCTGTAAAAACTCTCCTTCAGGCTGCTCCAACTTAATGATGCACTGCGTAACTTTTCCATGACCTGCTTGTCTCCATGGAGATGTTATTACTTTGCATTGAATGTTCCACAGTATGGGATTAAATGTACCTCGTTCCATGGAGTCAAGCAGGTGATGCCAACAGACTCCGCTCACAGTAAGAATATATGTTTTTCAAGGTATTTTTTTAACAATTGAAATGTATAATGAAAGTGTTAGATGGATGTTTAATGCCATACTGCAGAATATTCTAATCAGATCTGTGGAGTGACACCCATACTCACAATAAGACTGTTTTATAAGGTATTTTTCTTTTTTTTTTTTTTTTTTTTTTTTTTTATTAAAACGTGTGTAAAAAAAAAAAGCTAGATAGATTTGTTTAGTGTCAGACCTCAGAACATTAGGCAATGCTGTAACTTAGCATGAAGATAAACAGGTGATGCCTGAAGTTACAGGTCAGATCTGTAGAGAGGCGACCAGGCTCATAGTAAAAATGCAAGTTTTTCAAGGTACAGTGCTGTGAAAAGGTTTTTTGTGACTTCCTGGTTTCTTACTTTTTTGCATGTGTGTCACACTTAACTACTTCAGATCATCAAACTAATTTAAATATTAAACAAAAATAACCCAAGTAAACATACAATGCAGTTTTGTCAGTGACGATTTTATTTTTTTTATCTAAACCTACATGATCCTGTGTGAAAAGGTATTTGCCCAGTTTGTTAAATGATGAGGTAACTATGATTGATCATATTATTGTGGAAAGCTGCGTTCAGTTTCATCCACACCACCGTCTGATTGCTGCCACTTTTCAAATCAAGAGATCACTTAAATAGATCCTGTCTGACAAGGTGAAGTCGGCCATATTGAACCAAGGACATCATACCGCGATCCAAAGAAATTCAGAAGCAGATAAGAAGAAAAGTAATTGACATGTCTCAGTCTGGAAAAGGTTATAAAGCCATTTCTAAATCTTTGGGACTCCAGCGAACCACAGTGAGAGCCATTATCCACAAATGGAGAAAACTATGGACAGTGGTGAACCTTCCAGGAGTGGCCAGCCGACAAAAATTACCCCAAGAGCACAGTGACGACTGATCCAAGAGGTCACAAAGGAACCCAGAGCAACATCTAAACAACTGCAGGCCTCACTTTCCTCAGTAAAGGTCAGTGTTCACGACTCAACCATAAGAGACTAGACAAAATGGCAGGCATGGCAGAGCTCCAAGGCAAAAGCCACTGCTGATGACAAAAAAGAACATAAAGGCTCATCTCACTTTTGCCAAAAAAAGATCTTGATGATCCTCAAAGCTTTTGGAAAAATATTCTGTGGGCTGATGAAACAAAAGTTGAACTTTTTGGAAGGAGTGCATCCCGTTACATCTGCCATAAAATGAACACAGCACTTGATAAAAATAACACGATCCCAACAGTGAAACATGGTGGTGGTAGTCATGGTTTGGGGATTCTTTTCCTGCTTCAGGACCTGGACGACTTGCTGTGATTGAAGGAACCATGAACTCTCCTCTCTACCAACAAATCCAGTTCGTGACCTCAAGCTGAAGCGCACTTGGGTTCTGCAGCAGGACAATGGTTCAAAGCACACCAGCAAGTCCACTTCTGAATGTCTTAAAAAAACAAAATGAAGGTTTTGGAGTGGTCTAGTCAACGTTCAGACCAGAAACCAATAGAGATACTGAGGCATGAACTTAAAAAGGCAGTTCATGCTCGAAAACCCTCCAATGTGGCTGATTTAAAACAATTCTGCAAAGAAGAATGTGCCAAAACTCATCCACACCGATGTGACAGACTCATTGCCGCTCAAAGCTTGACTACAGTTGTTGCTGCCAAGGGTGGTTCAAGCAGTTATTAGGTTTAGGGGGTAATTACCTTTTACTTTAATAAATAAAATTTTCACTTAAAACTGCATTTTGTGTTTACTTGTGAGTTATCTTTGTCTAATATTTAAGTTTGCTTGATCTGAAATGGCAAAATGGTGAAAGAGTGACAAAGGTGCAGAAAAAGTACAAAATCAGTAAGGGGCAAATACTTTTTCACAGCACTGTATTTTTCAGCGATTAACACCTGTGCTAGATATATATATATATTCAACGCCATATTGCAGAATACTACAGGCAAAGCTATAAAATCTCCATAGACAAGCAGATGACACCGACAGGCCAAGTTACATGCCAGATCTGGGGAGAGGCAACCCGCTCACAGTAGGAATGCATGTTTTTCAAGCAATAATTTCACATTTCCGCAATTAAAAATAAATGATAATAAAAGTGCAAGGTGGATACGTTTATTGCCATATTGAAGAATATTAGACAATGCATTAAAATCACCGTGGAAACAAGCAGGTCACACAATTTTGCAGCAATTAAAAACCACCTATAATGGAATGCTAAATAGATTTGTTTAATGATACTGTGGAACATTCCAAGCCAAGCAACAGAAATCTCAAATGGAGAGAAGCAGGTAGCATACCCACCATCAGAAAAGTTATGCAATGCACCTGTAAAATCTGTTCTGGTCTCTTCCAAAGATTCAGTATTTTGACAGCTCTTTCTGCATAGATTGATCAAAATTCACTTGACTGATTTCAGCTTGGTGAGCATTCTCAAAGTGTCCCGTTATAGGAATTCAATGGAGATGTGGTAAAACTGAAGTGGATTGACTGGGAGAGTGGCTCAAGCTATCGGATTGTGAAAAGTCATTTGTCAAATCGGACAGACAGAAGAACAGGGGAGGTGGAGAGTGCAGAATAAACACTGCACTGAATAGTAATACAGAAATAGCCGATAAAGCCATGAAGGAAAAAGGTGAAAATGCTAAACAAATGCTAAACAAATGTAATGTGAAATACACATCCAACATTATCACAGACCAAGTACAATTTAGCTTAATTTAAAGCTGTACTGCCCAATTTTCAAACCACAAAGGGAAAAAAGTGTGTTTTTCTTTCTTTCTATGGGTATTTAGTATTAAACTATAACATATGTACTTCATAATTTTACATTTTGGTCACCGTAAACAGTGATATTTGCCTAAAAAGATAATAATAAACAGGTCCATTGACTTCGTGTTCAAATTAGCAGAGCTTCGTTCTTAGCATTTCACTGCTGTTTACAGTGGTTATATGTGTTTTTATTTCTGAAAAATGTTTAAGAAACATTTTTGAACCCATGTATACAGATAGACTGTATATATATAAATGGACATAGCTAACACCCTCTCCACCAAACGATTCAGCTCCATCGACCCGGGTCCTATTCACTTTTAATTGAAAAATCGTTGCCCCTCTCACTGTAACTGCTGATGTGAATCTTACATTTATTATTATTATTTGCTTTGAAAAATGCAGACATTTGAGTATCTTTGAATTAAGACTTTTCACCCCAAATCTTCAAAGTCTACTCTATTTTATGTGCTATGTTTTAAACAAAAGGAGCACATACAGCCTTACCGTTAAATGACAAGTGACCTAAATACTATTTCAAAACAAAATAGAATACTGCTAGAGTTTTTATAGTAACTGACTTGTGAGAAGAAAGCAGCACAGTGTCCTTGTAATGAACTTGTGCAAAGATAAATCAGATTATCAGAAGCCTCTTGCCTCTTGTTTGTTCAAATCATTTCTCTGGGACGTATTTACTCTGCAGATAGTGGCAGGAGCCCACTGGAAACAAAATGGCCTCCGCAATCTATTTAGTTTGATGTATTTCCACAGGACACAATACGACTAAACATAAGCAATCAAGGACTAAAGCAGGTACAAACTATACCTAGCGGTCTCACCAAACGCAGTGATATAAACTTGGATGTTAAGGGGACATTCTTAGAACTAAATATGTTAAAATCAGGATTAAATGCAGACTAAGTTGAGCCTGAATTCCCATTTAAGTACTATACCTGACAAAAAAACAAAAGAAGTGTGCGTACCACTAGAGGTCCCAGTGCCGCAATTTGGCAGAGAGAATACTCTCTATAGTATAGTCCATTTTAAGCAGTGTCATTGTGAATCAGTGTTAGACACTGGGTTGGCTTTGTCAGAAGGATTCTCCCTAAAATGAATGGTTTTGATGAAATGTGGCGGTTAGTCCAGTCCTCGGTCACCAAAGGCTAATTCGATCTGGGAGATAGACTTTTGTGAGGCTGTCCCGAAGCAGAGCCACAGTCCGAATTCAATTAAAAATGACACACAAGGTTTGGGGACGACTAGAACTGACTTTGAGGTAATTAAGAGTTTGAACTGAAATAAGCAGCATTTAGTAAAGTTTAATTATGAGAGGTTTAATTCATATTTTATATAGCTGACAAACTAATACCAATATACATAAGTTGTTAATACTACCTTAAATACAGTATTAAGTAGGCTACACATATTTTGTACCAGCAAATACTCAATGTATGATCATATTCTTAACATGTATTAACAAATAATCGATAAATTAATTAATAAACCAGCCAGACTACTTTTTATGAGGTAAAGCCAAAGCTAGTTTGTGTCAGCAACAGATTTAATAGACAGCGTTGCTAAGCGCCCACTGCAGGTGGGATAGGGTGTTACCTTCAATAGCCACACTGCAGATTAACTCTTTGTTTACTATGATACTCGCAGCTGAAATTCCAAATATGGAACTTGGCTCCAAATTCACCCCTATAACT
>JAIEZT010001390.1:17203279-17715779 GCA_019594935.1 Periophthalmus modestus | reverse complement strand
TTATTCACAGTGAAACAAGTACTGTACCGACATGAGCTGAAAAGCCACTGTTGTGGAATTTCTAATAGTAAACACCTTAAAAATATGAAATCAACAGAGAAGTACTCTTGAATCATAAAGTCAGATTTATTGAATCAATTGTGCACAATTCTCAAAGAGCTGTTGTCTCTAATAGTGTCGTCTCACCCTCAGTCGATAAATGAAAATACACAGAGTGTATTTATTTATCAAAATAATCAGACCAGTTTTAATCTAGTCGAAGTGACTTCAGGCTGGTGGACACATCGTCTTGTATGCTAACAAACAAGAGATATGCCCGTGAGTAACAACAGATAGTATCACGAAAATTAGGTCAAAGAGATGCATTACATATCAATAGAAGTAAAGATTTAGGGCAAATAATGCCATAAGACCAGTCTGCCAGGAAGAAACCATTACTCCAAAAGAAACCTGAAAGCCTGATTACAGTTTGCAAGTGCACACAGGGATAAAGAATTTTTGGAGACATGTCCTGTGGTCTGACAAAACTAAATTTGAACTGTTTGGCCATAATGAGCATCATTACATTTGGAGAAAAAAGGAGGAAACGTGGAAGCCTGACAACACCATTACAAGTGTGAAATACGGAGGTGGCAGCATCATGTTGTGGGGTTGTTTTGCGGCAGGAGGGACATATGCACTTCACAAAATAGATGACATCATGAGGAAAGAACATTATGTGGAAATACTGAAGCAACATCTCAAGGTGGAAGTTAAAGCTGGGGTGCAAATGGGTCTTCCAAATGGACAGTTGCCGTGTGTCAATTCGACAGTTGCACACTTCGTAGGCTGAATTTGAAGGGCACTTACATCACTTCTGGCGCGACAAGGCCTGTCTCATTTCATGCACCCCACGAATGCGACCGACAAATGTGCCCTGCATTTCCATGGAGATCAGCCGTGAAGGAAGCATGCATCTGAGCAGACTTCGCACATTTCTGTATCCCACCATGCACTACACGTGACTACTTCTATGGGAGAAACAAGGTATATTTTCTTAAAGTTATGTCACACCAGCTACAATTGGGAAGAAATTACCTATATCGTTACATTTGCCTATTGATATTCAAAGGGAAATATTAATTCTTTACTTTGTTCAATCTAAACAGAAATATACGCTTGCGACGATGACACCTTGACTCTTCTTCAATTAAATATTAATAATTAAAAGTAAAACTGTAATTATTTTGGAGTCCATTTTAAATGTTTAGCTCATAAGTCAATGGCGTATAGCTCATTAGGCCTGTACCATTTCGGCACAGCCTTTGCAGTGAATGGAGCACCGTCGGCATTGAGACACGGCAAATGACCTGAAGCATCCTGCCAAACTGGTTACAAAGTGGCTTAAGGATAACAAAGTCAGTGTTTTGGAGCCCTGATCTCAATCCTATTGAAAATTTATAAGCAGACCTGAAAAGGCATGTGTGAGCAAGGCGGCCTACAAACTAGGAGAAATGGGCAAAAATTCCTGCCAACTATTGTGAGAAGCTTGTTTGTTTTCAAAACATTTGACCCAAGCCACGCAGTTTAAAGGCAATGGTACCAAATACTAATGAAATGTATGTAAACTTCGAACTTTGAAGAAAGTCATGAAAAATAATCCCAAAAATCCTTCTCTCATTATTCTGGCATTTAGGAAATAGAAATAATTTTGGTAATCCTAATTGACCTAAAACAGGAAACGTTTAGTCTGATTTCATGTCAGACAGTGAGGGGGGAAAAAGCATATGTAAACTTTTGGTTTTAACTGTAGATAACAGACAGAGATGGATATTCAAAATATTTAGGCTTTGAGCAGAAGGTCCACAGACAGTTGATCTTTGACATAAATTACAACACCACCTTCTTTAGACTGCCTGTCACAATGCAAAACTTTGTAATTTTCAATATTGATTTCCTTATCACTTATTTTATTTGATAGCCAGGTTTCAGAAAATATGAATATATTTGGATTTGTTTGACTGGCCCAGACTTTAATGCAATCTCATTTAGATGTGATACTACTTACACTCATGTATAATTCCCAATCTCTTTCTTGTATTGAAGTTTTGTTTATCAAATAGGCCTAACTCTTTAGGGATACTAGGCCTATTTGAGTTTGACCTGGATCAATGTGACAGCATGTCTGTAAGCAATTTGAAGTCACTTTCCTACATCTTGGACTGTTGGAGACATTAGAGTACAACAATAGTTTAATGTCTCCAACAGCCCACACGACTGGACAGTGTGTCTGTGAGCACAGTGTTTATGTGTGATACCTCAGCACCACCGCGGCACTGGGTTTCAGTCCTGGCGATGGCTCCCATAGCACTAGTGAGTTGCCCTTTTATATTTTTTACCTTTCCATCCACAGTCTACTAATTCCAAGAGCACCAAAAACAGTGTCACCCCTCCCCAGCCCCTCCATGAGTTCCCCATTTACTGCAATAGGCTTTCCTGCTCTGGACTGTTACTTTCAAATGCCTTTGAACTGGCAGGAAGCCTGGAGAGGTGACCTAACCCTGGCACCAAAGCACAGGAGGTTAAAGGTTATTAGCGGGCCAGTGTGAAGATAACAAGAGGTGCATTCATTTGATAACCTATTGGCTTGTTGTGTCACCATTAGTGTAGACCCTTCAGCGTGGGTAATAATTAGATACAAAAATAAAGATAAATTATCACCCAAATTGAATAGTCTGTAATAAATGTTGCATGCAATTAAATTTGACTGCATGTTCGAATACTTGCCACCAGAGGTCAGCAGGTTCCTGCATGGATAAACCTGCCACTGCAGCAGTGTTTGTTTGTTTGCTTGGAAAATATATTTATTTATTTATTCATTTATTTATCTATCTATTTATTTATTCATTCATTTATTTGCATAGGCCTAAGTACTGTAGCAATAGGCTTCAAATACATTAAGGCTATTCATGTATTTCAAGCTACAAGCAGTGGCGCCTGGTTGCCAAAGCAACCAAGCAATTTAAAACACTTAAATCATTTGAAAGGAGAAAGCCAACAAGATATAAATAAAGCTGGAGGGACCAAACTGTTGCTGTAGCGATTGTGACAGCCATCTTGTGACTGTAAAAGAGCGACACTGTAATTGAAAATAATGTAAAACAGTTACAGAAATAAAACGTCATAAATGAAAGGCCAAAAATTGCACTATAAGAACTACATGAAAATGAAAACTCACCTCAGATAGACACTGGTCTATATTTTATTCAGAATTACAGTATGCATGCTGTTATCAGTGACTTACTAAGCACTAATCAGCAGTAATGTTTATTAGCAATATACATTTTACCTGCCCCCATCTCCACCCAGCACACCTAAAGAAAACTGCACATCTAAAACTTGTGGATTATGTATTGTTTCATTCAGCCTAATAAACATTTGTAGCCTAATAATAAAGTGAATCCAGACATACGGTGCATGCGAAGGAGAGGCAGTGATAGTGATGGAGAGTGATTCCCCTTTTGGCCTGGCCTATGGCTGGACATGTCTGTGCTAATGACCCTGTCTGCGGCCTCACGCAGACAGATGGTCAATTCACTTCAATTAGGCCTCATCTGACAGGCAGCTCTGCACTCACACTACTACGCCCCAAGCACATGACATGAATAAACACAACATTCAAATGAGTTCTGAAATAGTTTAACAGCTTGTTAGTGAAATAAATTCTGTCTTTCATTCTTTAAAGAGAACATTTTATGCTGATGCCATATTACTATGGTGTTACCTCATCATTATCTTACACAGAGTTGTATTTTGATTGACTCATGTATGTTGTCCTGTATTATAATCCTGTATTTAATCCAGTAATCCTGTAATGTCCAGCATTTGAGGCTTGAGTGCTCCAAAAAATTCTGTTTTCACCTATCCTCTATACCGTCTCACTTCCTCATATTAACTTGAGTTTATTAAAAATCTATGGCAGAATTCATGTAAGATGTAGCCACTGTTCAACAACAAAAACATGTAAATGAAAAGCTATTGCTTTCAATGGAGAAATGCAGCTATGAAGAGGCAGAGCTTATTAATACTGCAGTTTTGAAGAGGAAGTCAATGGTCCCATTTGTATTACCAAGCCAGTTTTGCAGTTTACCATGAACAAAATGTAACCTAATGATCTACATATCTTATGGTTTATTACTAGAGCATTATATGTTTTCTTTTAGTGAATTGCTAAATCAAACTGGGTACTTATCCTATTCATTTCAAATGAACTTCTTGAATAATCTATGGGTTTGTTGACCATCATGAGGAAAGGTGTGTTGAGGGCTGCTTAGTGTTTGTAGAACAGGTGAACAGGTGTTGTTCAAAATGCTCATTTTCCATCAGAACAATCCACTATGACGTTTGACCTCTGCTGCTAAAGGTTCAGCAGGTGAGCGATATCACATGTCAAGCGGTGATATGCTGTTATTGTCAGGGGCGAACACAGTGAATGCAATGTCATTCTAATTTCAGGGTAATAGATAAAAAAGGATAGAATACCCCTGTTCAAAACATCCCCATTGCAGAGCTATTAACCATAATCCATACAAATATGAATAAATTGTCATGGACTCTATCCATGGGTTTCAGAATGACATATGGTTTATGAGACCATTTACCATTTATGCTGATAAATGTGCACATTTTTATATAGCCCTTTGCCATTTTCATGCCCCAAATTTCTCCTTTCTTTAGTAATAAATAAGCCTTTCTGGTTCATCACCTTCTTGTCTCCATGAAGATGTTAGTGTTTACCTGAAATGTTCCACAGTATGGCAGTTATCTATTTTTCATTGATTCAGTTATTGCTCAAAAGGCACATTAGTTCAGTGCTTGTTGGTTTTCTTAATATTTCTTTTTACCCCCATCTGAGATTTTGACTTGATTACATTTGAAGTCCGCAGTTTGTAGTCCTGCTTTAGAAAGTGTACCGCTATAATCCTTTAAAATCATTTGTATAGATGTGAATCTGAAGCTTCTGTGGTCATCATCAGCTGTCTTTGGAAGATGCTATGAACCCAATGATGCACAGGAGACAAAGGAAGCAGAAAGATCACCTGGCCTTTGACCTGAGCTCTTTGGATGTTACAGACAGGGTGGACAAGGAGATTAGAGTCCGCCTTTCCTAAGTGTGTACAATTCTGTGTAAAGTGGTCCCTGGTGAGGTTGAGGAGAAAAGACAAATGTCAGACAATCAATACGATGAGAAAAAAGATGCTAGGAAGAACAAAATGGAGGATGGAGAAACATGAAGGACAATGAGACAAATTAGGATGGATAGATTTAGGTTTTTGTTTTGAGGAGAATTTGGGTCACAGGTCAAATTCTATGCACTTTCATCATAGAATGTATCTGTACATTTATTAAGTAGCTAAAATGCATTGTTTTGTTGAGGAAAATTGTTTAAAAGCAGAGTCAACTACATAAGCTGTGGTATGAGCACAGAAAACAGGCTTCTTCTGTCTGTGTTTTTTTCCTGTTTAGCCTTGGGTTTGTCCTGCCAGGCTGATTTTATTTCATTAAAGGTCTATATTACACAATATTGACTCCTGTGAGTTTTAAGCTATGCTATAATATTGTTACCTCCTCAAAAACGTACCTGGAGTTGTGTTTTGTTTCATTCACACATGTTTGATTAACACTTAAGTATTAGTCTGTCTACATCTCCAAAGCTTAAATGCTCTGTTCCACCTTGTGATGTCATGAAGCGGTTTGTTCAGTAGGCTGAAATCATTCAATGATGATTCTAATGAAGGTGTATGGAGTTCAAAATGACTGTGAAGCATTTCCTGTATGACCACGTGACTGTTCCACAAGGTGGAAGGTCAAACGGAAAGTTTTAGAGAACAACCTAAATATCAGGGTTTGTCTTTTAAACATGTATGAATGAAACAAAGCACAAGTCCAGGTATGTTTTTGCTGAGGAAACAACATTATAATATAGATCATAAAATAGCATCATATGGACCCTTTAAAGGTGCTACATTAAAGACATGCCTGTGTACTCTTTATAGTTATGATCTATGACACCTGTGGATCATAATGTTTTAATTTACACATTTTAAATAACAATATTCATCTAAAATGACTTAATAAAAGAAACAAGTCTGCTGACTTCTGTGTTAGAAAACTGCGGTGCCCACTGGGAGCTGACGTTGTCACAACAAAGAGCTGTGCAGCTGTTGGCCCCTCCTATGGATAGCTGCATGGATAATGGATTTTTTTTTTTTTTTTTTACCTAAATGACTACACAGCGCTGCAGAATCCTACACATATCACTGATTAAGAAAATTAAACTGGAGAATAAAGTAAATACAGAGCTGTGGCCGTGAACTATTGTAGGTGAAAACGGAAGTTGATCAGTAATATGGCGTCTTGAAAATAAGTGATTAAAGATTCCTCAAACATGCATGAATCACTCCATATACAACTGTTAGAAGGTAAATGGTGAGTGGAAATAATCATAACATGGATAAAAGCTTTGAAATGTCCATTTTGCAGAATAGGTTGCATGGAATCTTCCACAGTATGCCTTTAAATGTATGAATAAAACATAAAGAAAAACACACGTAACTGTATAATATATTTAATGTCATACTGTGGAACATTCCAGGCCAAGCAATAACATCTAGATCGAGACCAGCAGGTGGCAGATCTTTCACCAAAAAGTGACATTTTTTCTAAGGTTTTACTTACTTAGTGACTCACTCACTCATTCACTCACTCACTGACTCACTTACTTGGTTAAAAGTACCACTATCATATGTTCATTTCTTCTCCTCCCCCTCACCTTTTCCTCTCTTCTTCCTCTCCTCCTGCCTCCCCTCCTCCCTCTCTCCTCCTCCTCCTTCATTTCCTCTCCTCCTCCCACCTTCCCTTCCTCCTCCTCCTCCTCTTCTCTTCCTGGTTCCTCCTCCTCTCCTTTTCCCCTCCTCCTTCCTCACTCCTTCTCCTCCTCTTCTCTTCCTTCTCCTCCTCTTCCTCCATCTCCTGCCCCCTCATTGTTCTCTTCTCTTCTTCCTCCTCCTCCTCCTTCTCCTCCTCCTCTCCTACTTCCTCTCCTCCTCTCTCCTCCTCCCCCCTTTTCCCTTCCACCAACATCCTCCTCTTCCCCCCTTCCACTCCTCTTCCTCTCTCTTTTGTCTCCTCCTACTTTCCTCCCCTCGTCTCCATCTCTTCCTCTCCCCTTGCTGCCCACTCTCTTCTCTTCCCCTCTTCCTCCGTCTTTCTTCCTCCTTTCCCTCCTCTCTTTTCCCTTCCTCCCCTCCTCTTCCTCCTCATTTGCCTCTCTGACGTGATTCCATGCAGGAGGACTGCAGACGAGGTTGTTATCTCCGTGTTATTGATGCCTGCTCTAAGTCTCCTGCTCCACAGACAGATGGCTGAGTGCTCCGAAAAGGAAACACTCCTGGCTGCTGCGTAACGCCTTCAGGGCCAGTCCCTTTTGGCCTATAAGACGCCGCTCTCCAAAGTATACATTCGCCATCGCAAACAATATGCAAAACTTACTACCCCCCATGGCTACCCCCCCTCCGCTCCTTCCTCTCCTCTGATTTCACAACCCTCCCAGCGTTCTGCACATAATGTAGTTGTCAATAATTTAACAGTTCATCTTTTTTTTTTTCTTTTTCATCTTAACAACAGGTCAAGGGCGTTAAATATGCATGTGCGAATAATACGTTATACTGGGTCTTTTTCAGAGCAGAAGCAGCCTGTCAGGCCTGCCATTCGTTTGGGTGACAGTATTGCCGTGATGTGACAATTCAAAGGCACGGGGCGCGTCTTATCTTGGCAGGTTTTCAATCTTTGCTCTATTTCTGCACACCAGTGAGCATTATTTGGGAGCTATTGTCTTGCAGACGCTCTTTCATCTCCGGGGGCTTTGTTGTCTTTTTCTTCTCTCTTCATCGCGGCTGTCTCGCTCACTTCGTGTTTAGTTTTACAGTTTTGCAGTAATAGAGGGGCGAGAGTGGTGTAGTGTGTTCAGTTTTCACCCAGAAACCAGAGGATTGCTGGTTCTATCGTCACCAGAGAGTGTGATGTTGTGTTTCTGGGTAAGACACTTCATCCACATGTAGGTGTGGGCAGTGCATAAGGGGCATTGAGAAAGTTGGATAACTAATTTTTGGAGGGCAATAGCAATAATTAGATTGTGTTTTTGCAATAAACATGGGCCAAAAACCACATACGTTTGACTCTAAAACAGGAACTTTCATGTCAAGCCTGTTTCACACCAAAATATTTATTATTGACATTATAGCAGATAAAAACATGTAAAAGTTGCAATACAAAGGGCCAATTTGGGCCAACTAAGCAGAAAACCATGAGGGTCCAAAAATAGGTCAGAGAGCCCCAACTGGTTTGGACACCCCTGTGCTGAAATATGCCTGTAAATGTCTAGATCGATTTTGATTTGATCACACACAAATGTATTATAAATACAGGCCCTATGCCAAGATATCACCCATTCAAAATATGGCACTGCACATTTCTCTCTTTTATGAAAAAATATGAGTATATGAGTACATATAGACGGTATACTCAATATTCAAATTTAGCACTTTGATATTACCTTGAATGATATGTCACCCACCTACCCATAAATCACTGTGCAACTGGTTGACCATGGCAACCCCAAAGTAAGGGTGCGGAAGAATGAGTGAAAAATGTAGTAGCATCAGGGGCAGTCTCGATATATAAATACTGTATAAATAAACAGCTACCACACCTTAGCTAGCCTAAAGCTGCGGCCCATCCAGCCCTGTTACGAGGCAGGGCCAAGACACTGTTCCTTTCTTTGTTGGAGACATCTGTTTTGTGGAGTGATTAATTGAGAGAAGCATGTAGGGTGAGAGAAAGTGTAGGAGGGAGGACTCAGGCCCCAGGTACTGTGATGTGTAACAGACGTGATATGCCTCCAGTGCGTGCATGTATCTGCTTGTGTGTGTATGTATGTGTGTATGTATGTGCATGTGTGTGCATGCATGTATATGCGTGTGTGTGCATGTATGTGTGAATGTGTGTGCATGTATGTGTGAATGTGTGCATGTATGTGCATGTTCTGTATGTGCATGTGTGTGTGCGTGTGTGTGTATGTATCTGCATGTATATGCGTGTGTGTGCATGTATGTGTGAATGTATGTGTGAATTTGTGCATGTATGTGCATGTTATGTATGTGCATGTGTGTGTGTGTGTGTGTGTGTGTGTGTGTGTCTATGTGTGTGCTTGTGTGTGTGTGCATATGTGTGTATGTGTACATGTGTGTTCATGTATGTACATGTATGTATGTGTATGCATGTGTGTGTGTGTGTGTGTGTGTGTATGTATGTGTGTGTGCGTGTATGTGTGTGTATGTGAGTGAGTGTGTGTGTGTATGTGTGTGTGTGTGTGTGTGTGTGTGTGTGTGTGTGTGTGCGTGTATGTGAGTGAGTGTGTGTGTATGTGTGTGTGTGAGTGTGTATGTGAGTGTGTGTGGAGATGGAGGAATCCTTGATGTGGTGTCCCAGGGGAGGGCATCTGTTGGTGAAGTTTGATTTTAAAGTATGTTGTCTGAGGTGCCGTCATTTAATGCACTGCAAAAAAGACTCTTTACAAGTGAAGTAATGTTTTTTTTTCTTAAGGATCAGTATGATTAATTGATGAGGACGATCAAAAGAGTGTTGCAGGGCACACTTAAAAGTAGTTGAGCCTGTGCTGTTTTTACAGTTTTAAAAAAGGCACTACAATCACAACTGAACCTGGGTCACCAGTGCTTTAAACTGCATTTGAGGGACACATACAAGTTCTCATTCTCAGCATATGGACAGGCCAGGCCTCATGTGAAAGCTCAAAACTTCCTGAATTCACTCATTGAGCTGCAGAGGCTGAACTAGCACTGATTTATGATTGGCTGCAAATGCCGGGGTTTAGGTGGTGACAATTCAAATCAGAGAGAGTCCTTTTAGGTTTAAACCTACTGGATTTCAGCATTCAGTTTTTTGTAATCAAGAACAAATCAACATTACTATTATTCTCAGTAAAAGGTATATTTAGTTTGAACATATCTACCTCATATCTTGGGACACAGATAGGTTATGGTTATGGAATTTAAAATCCAAGTCTTACATAGTGATCTCTGTAAATGTTCATACATTATTATTTATACATGTTCATACAGTATTTCTTATAAATGTTCATACAGTATTCTCTGTAAATGTTCATACAGTATTATTTTCTTTAGGCATCTTACAAACTAGTATTCAAAAATTGATTAAATACTCATTTAACATAAAGGTGCACTATAAAACGTTTTTTTAGTGGCCTTCTGCTTCAAAAATGTTTCATTATGCGATTGATGTATCCTGCAAATATGCGCCTGGTCAGTGATCAGCACTGTAAATGATCAGGCTCAACATATTTGGATTTTCCAGCAACCACGACTGATCACTGACTGTTCACATGGGAAAAGCAGTTTCTCTGGAAGGGCATCCATGTCAAGTCACATGACATGGTATGAAAAATGAAAACTTGCATATGAAAGATATTGTATTAGCAGTAGGAATCTCAGAAGACTAGTTAGCAGCTTTGTTTTATCACATGTGAAATACAGGGTCCCATGTACTATTCAGCATGCTGTAATGTTCACATTTTCTTCTATGGCTGGGTCTGTTTTATAAAAGACATAAAGGGCTCATGTAAAGAGCATCAATAATTAGTGAGAAGAAAATTCAAATGAAGAGCATCAAGTATTCAGCCCACAGCCTATACGAGCACGAGATGGTACGAGACAACGTACGCCTATAGCTCATCAGGTCCACTGAAAATCCAGTTGGGAAATTTTATACTGTGGATAATATGTTTACATATGTTATAAAATTCCAATAAAATTTTAGTAACATAATACATTTATTTTAAGGGAGGTATTTTTAAAGAGATTTTTTTTCCTGACTAATGGAAATAAAAAAGCTTGGCTAAATAATTCTATTGGTTGGGAAAGGCCATATCATGTCACAAAAAATCTTTTATTAGGGGGATGGCACATTGAACGACTTTTACCTAACATATTTTTTATAGCAGATGCCTTTCCTTTATACATCCTTTATACATCCAAGTGTTATCCCAAAGAACACAACAACACAAAGCATTGTTTGAACCACTATCCTCCACTTACTGCGCCATTTTCTCTTATTGAATTAATTATATTTGACTTTTTTGGCTAATCATTTCTACTTTTACATTTAACTTAACATCTGCGTATCGATCAGTAGACATGACTGGAGCATTCACTGGTCTTTCTGTGTGTTAAAACCAGAGCCAAAAGGTGAGCGAGGGTGCGTGGCAGCTGGGTGATTTATGATTGGACCAGGTCAGAAGCCATCACAGAGACAGACGCAGAGTAAGGAAGCACGGGGTCAGGTCAAAGGTCAGCAGGGGTTGTGGTGGGGTCAGGGAAATGCGATGAGAGAAGTTCAAATCTGGGCAGGGGGAACCATGGTCAGGTGGTGTCGGGCCGGGGGGGTGAAAGGTTCACGGGGATAGCATAATCGATGTAGCACGGCGGATGGTGGCATTGCAATGACGGGTTAGGAAGAGCAGTAAAGTATAAATAGGCTGAATATAGCTGTATGATTGGCAGTGGTTGGGTTATAACATTATTTATGGTCATAATATTTTATTGCTGTGTAAATGTACAGGATAATTCACATATTACATATAGATTTGATTTCTATTGCACTTTCTTGGACACCCAAAGACTTGTTACAATCTATTATTCATTCACCACCATACATCTATGGGAATATACCGATATATATACCCGATATCAACTGATACCATGTTACTTTCCATAAAACTACATCTTTACATTATTAGGACCTTCTAAATATTAAGAGTTGTTAATACCAAAATAACAATGAAATGATAATATTCATAAACCCATTACAGGACCCTTACAACAGCATAATGTATGTGTAATGTATGTACAGGTTGGCCCAAAAGTCACTGACAGTTGAAAAAAATTCATAACTCTTGTTTCTAAATAATTTTTTTTCCAGAGCATTTAGAACTACCCTTCAGTCATTAATAAGAGCAAATATAGCACAGAGGAACAAACCTTCATTGTACAGTGGTACTTTGAGTCACATGGGTCAAATTTAGAAACCCAGCGGCGTTACCATCAACATTTTAATACTAGAGATGCCCCAAGTGTAAATGTCATTAAAGGAATAATAAGTAGTTTTCAAAAACAGGGGGCAGTATGCGATCTCCCGAGACCTGACTAGTTCCCATTTCTTCTTTTTTTTAAGATTTTTTTTTTTTTTTTTTTTTTTCTTAAAGAAAAGGTGTTTGTGAATAAACCTCAGACAACTAACGACTTAAAACGTAATATCAAGGATCAAATAAGAGCCATAAGCCCGGAAATGCTTTCAAATGTTATGCAGAGTGTGTTCGGGTTATTCAGTGTCAAACTGAAAATGGTGGACACAAAACATTATTTTTTAAAAATGTTGTCATTTTTACTTCCCCTAGTTTAAGTTGTGATAAGTTCAAGTGTAAGTGAACAGTTATAACCGTATATATTGCCAAAAATCTCAGAAGGTTCAGTTTAGCAACTGCGAAAATTTGGTGAGTATAACTTGAACTAGAGCTATTGAAGATTTAAAAGTGTCAGTGACTTTTGGGCCACCCTGTATAATAAATCCAGTGACTGAATTATCTTGGTTTTGAGCTTTAAAATCAGGTATAACTTGTCAATAGTTGCTGGTTGAAGTTGGTAAAAATGTTTGTGTTCTCAAAATGGCTAATTGAAGTATTGGATTAAGATCAGAAGATCAAATCAGAATCAATATCTGATCCATAACATTTCTGGCACCGGCATCAATACTGGTTACAGTGTTAGTGCATTCCTAATCTTATTCCATGCCACTAAGATGTGTGCGAGACAGCCAAAACTCTCTTTCTCTGCCAATATGTTTCTAACAACCTGTGAGCCAGTTCACTAGAAGAACCATAGTCTACAAACCACTTGATCATACGCCTTACATTTATATTGATATATTAGACTATAGGACCACATCATAGCGGCCATATGGCTCTGTCTCCTTCTCCCTTGGGCCTAAAAACGTTCTTGTCGACAATTTCATAGAATCCAATGGTCTCCGCCCTCTCTGTGCTGCAGTGTGGTGCGTTGGCCTGTCATGAGTTTGGAAACAGTCCTGCGAAATTCTGCCTTCTGGCCATTTGGAAGTAGTTCTTTTTAACAGGCTTTAGCTGCTAACACTAGCCTCATAGCACAATATCCCTACAACAATCAATAGCCTATGTTAAAAGAGGGGAGAGGAATACGTTTTTCTTTCTTTTATAAAGCACGCGTCGCAGACATACGGTCCATGGTGTGGAATAGAAAACAGTTTTAGTCATAAATTGTTTAAAGCTTATTTTTATACTACAAGCCATTGCTATTACTAAATGGAATTAAACAATTTCATCATCATCAAATCTAATCTTTAAAGGGGCCATATTACTCTTTTTTCTAATCCATGTTATAATGTTGTTTCATCATCAAGCCCTGCATATTTAGACTGTATTTTTTGAGTGTTTTGTATGTTCATACATGAACATTTAATACAAGATCACATGATTGTAAGTCTAAGGACCACACCAGAACTGAGATGGGGGAAAAGGGCTTTTGGCTGTTTTTCTTCACTTAAATGGAATATATTTCAAGGACAAGCAAAATTAGATAATTTGGTGCCACAAACACAATTTAATAATCTGAAGACAAACCACTAAATACTCACATCTGCTTCTATTTTTAATGTTTGAAATGGCCTTATGTACTTGTTTGTATTTTCTGTATTTGAATCAATGAAAACTCTCTGTTCCACCTTGTGATGTCATATGGTAATACAGGAAGTGCTCCACTGTGTTTTTAAACTACATACCCTTCACTAGAATCATTTGGATCATTTCAGACATGGAACTGCCAATCTCTACTGAACTAAAGGTAAAAAAGAGCTGATAACCTAAACAACTACCAGTTCATGACATCACAAGGTGGAACGGAGCATTTTGAGAGTTAAGAGTTAATCAAACGCGTGAATGTGAATTTTGCGTAACGACCTTTAAATATGGCTGAGAACAAATGATTATGGGCCATCACAAAATGTACTGTAAACATTAACAAAATTATTATTAAATGCATACTTTTTATTTTATATGAAAGTATCTACAGTATCATAAGTGAAACCAAGAAATGCTGCCTAGTAGTCCTTTTGCACAGGCTTTAGCTGAGATTGCTAGCCTCATATTGCAATATCCCTACGACAATCAGAAGCCTATCCTAAAAGAGGGGAGAGACGTAGAGGAATTCTTCTTTCTACCCCTCTTTTATTTGTTTTATTTTCTTGCGGGGTCCGAGGCAAGCCATCAGCGTCCAATTAAATCCCAAATGCATCGGGAAGAGAGGAGAAATGTGTCAAGTTCACCTATACAATATGTGCGTAGCGACTGACAATTATCTTTGATCTAGTCCCCCCACCCGCCACCCAGCTAGCTCAGCACCCTCCCTCTACCCCTCCACCCGTTTCTTCCCTTCTGTCTCCTCCATCTTTTATCCATCCCCCATCCTCTTTTAAAACGTCTTTGCCTAAATGGCCCGGGCGACTTGAGGAATGACAAACATATTTACCATTCCTCTCATCACCGCAGGCTCGTGCACGCTTTGTACCCAGACAGTCAGAGCGGTCCCCCTCCTCCCATCCCTCCTACCCTCTCCCCTATTCCTCGCACCGTACAGAGTGACTGGCTAATGAGGCAAGCTGACTAGGGGTCGGTGACCTCGCTGAAGCCGGGATGAAGAAGGAAGAGTGGGATGAAAAACACAAGAGGATGATGATAGACCTAGGAGGAGTTTGTTTTTTTTTTTTGAGTTTGAGTTGTCATAGCAGGAGTGTCAACAGCAGAGGGCCTTCCAAGGTTTATGGAGGGCAGTTTTAAGTAGGACTATAACTAACAATTATTTTTGTAATTGACTAGATCTTTTTTAGTCATATGATTATTTCTAATATGGATTTTTTTTTTCAAATAAAATGTAACCAGTTAAAGCTAAAATATGACACATGGAGGATAGAGTATATGGGTGGTTCATGGTTTGACATTGCCCAGTTTTTGCCATCCCTGCAGTTTACAGGCCTCAATCATTTGACTAATCGTTCTAACCTCCCCCCCTCTGTCCCGTATGTATACATTGCAAAATATATTGTTTCATTTTGAATGAGTGATGGTGCTGTCTTCATGAACTGCAAATGGTATGTGTTCCAGTCTATTTGTACTCCAGATAACGAACGATTAATTGTTGCACAAACCTGATTCTTATTTTGTCTGGAGCAGAGCCTCCTCCTGCATGTTTCCATGGAAATGTTTTCCTTTGACTAGACGTAGTATGGTGTAAAACATATTTATGTTCTGAAGTAACTTAACCCTATTTGGGATCATGCAGGTGTTGCCTGGCAAATCCAGAATGATATCTCTGTATTTGTTAAACAGATTGATATCAGTCTCGTCCCACGTCCTCCGCTGCGTCTTAAGTCCAGTCAAATGTGATTGTGCAATCAGATTTGTTTTTTTCAGTGACACATGTGAAACGAAGGAGCTCACTGGTCACCTATGATTTACAAATAAAATCTAACTCATCTCACCTCAGATGAACAGCGTTTAGGCTTCGCTCAGTAATTCAGCAGAAATGCACCATGTTTATCAGCCCCTGTGATATGTTTTTTCCCTTTATTTTTTTCCGATACAGCTGAACCACGCCTGTCCCGGATTGTTATAATGTTGTTTCCTCATCACAAACATAACCAGAATTGTGTTTTGTTTCATCCACACTTGCATATTTAGGCTGAGTTCTTCTCTCAAACAGAAAACACTCTGTTCCGCCTTGTGATGTCATATATTAATACAGGAAGTGCTCCACTGTGTTTTTAAACTTCATATACAACTTTAATAGAATCATTTGAACATTTCAGACCTGGACTTGCCAATCTCTACTGAACTATAGGTAAAAGGAACTGATAACTTCAAAACTACCCCTTCATGAGTGTTTTGAGGTTTGGAGATGTAGACAGACTTATAATAAAGGATTACTCAAACAAGTGTTAATGAAACAAAACACAACTCCGGGTATGTTTTTGAGAAGGTAACAGCATTATAACTTGGTTTAAAGCTTAAAGAGTCTATTTTGTGTAATGTAGGACCTTTAATAACATATAGCCTATAATTCTTCTAACTTAACTTACAAAAATGTGAATAAAGTTACTCATGCTCTTTGCCAAAGGTAGAAAGTTATCAGCCTTTTCTATTCTTCATATACTGAGAGACAGGACTTTGGTTTCTATCTAACGCTATTGGAAATATTTTTGTAACAATTTGACAGTGCACAGAACTCATCTTATGCTTTCATTTGATATTTATAGCCTCTCTGTGTCTCCTCCGCCTCTCTCTTCCCTCTCTCCCCGTCACTCATCCCCTCCCTCCCTCCCCTCTCTCTCTCTCTCTTTTTTTCTCTCTATGTCTCACCCCTCTGTCCCCTCTCTGTGGCCAGGAGGAGGAAGTGTGCGAGAGATAAGATGGATCGCGGGGCTATCTATAACCGCGTCTGTCAGGGCACAATCATTGAGGACAGACTGCTGGATAGGGGCCTGGCAGTGTATACAGAAGAGGTCTCACTTTCACACAACACACACATAAACAAAGTCACGTACAGCTGTGTGGGAGAGGGAGAGAGAGAGACAGCGAAAGAGAGAGGCAGGGAGAGGGGGAGAGGGGAAACTTCAGCCCACCACAAACTGTCACCCGCCACACACTGGAGGAAGAGATAAGGGGAGAAGGAGGGCTGTCAGAGGAGCTGCTCAGAATCAGGTTAAACCAACTCAAAGGAGATGAGCAGGGTCTGTTGTAGGTTTAAAGAAACATTTTTTTTTTTTATAGTAAGAAAGTAAAATGTGTTTATATTATTCGTTAAGTAGATAGATATATTGCAAAAGCAGCTCCTAGGGTCAAAATGAGACCCTCATGTGCCATCTGCGTCTAATTATGAAGCATTTTTATCCTCCATGAACCAGGATGTAATGGTGGTGCACTGTTAGCATGCTAGATGTTGTTACCATTACCATGATGGCAAAACTCCGGTCTCCTCTCTAAAAAGCTGTGAAAAGTACTTATAAACTCATGGCGGCAATTAATTAGGTAATAACTTTGGACCACTCCAAACTTACAATGAATCGTTTTTCACGTTTTGAAGATACTAAAACCAGGTAGAGTGACTTTAAGATAATTCTATTATAAAAGTGTTGGCATGATAGGTCTACTAACATTTCAACCTGATTTCGTTGAAGGAAGCGGCCTTTGGTTTTGGAGTGAACACCTGCCCTGTGGCACTAGCACAATAGGGCTTTGCACCCAAATGTATGCCAAATTTAAAACACTTCATGTTCTTTTGCATGTTAAAGATCTTTGGGTATTTTTTTTTGGGTAACAAATAAATAGCCTGAACAAAGCATGAACAAAGACTTAAGAATGATTCAGGCTTACATAATTAAAGAGCTGTTATCACTCTGAATCATCAATAAAGATTTTGTTTCATTAAGACTTCATGATTAAGTGAAAATTAAGTGAAAACATTTACAAAGTGTTACCGTATTTTGCAAACAGATAACTCCGCTCGCGCCTTTATTTTGCTGGGACACGGTCTTGTATTGCATCTTTCCACACACTGGCTCTGAGTGATTTCTGATGAGCGGTGGACGTGGTGGACAGTAATTGATGGAGAGCGCGACTAACCTGATGTGTCAGACATATGAAGCCTGTCCAATCAGAGGCAACACGTGACCAATATACACACAATATGAGGACAGACCTATTGTGGTAAAGTGCATTATACTAAAGAGGAGGTTGTGGAAGGGTGCAGGGTATAAGATAAGGGTATTTAAGGACATAAGAGAACACTCCTCCTCCACTCCTCTGCCTGGACATAAACTGACAATAAGGAGGTCCAGTAAAGGCACTGTACCTGCTTTTTACTGCCTTAAAAACACGAAAAACTGTTCATTTTAAAAGGTTTGCAGTGGTCCGAAGTTAGTCCTCGCTCACCTTAAGCATTCAGAGCAATGAGTTGTATAAACAAATTGCTGCTTACATTATGGAATCAGGCACGAACATAAGCCAGTGTAGGCAGACAATTGTGGGAGGGTGAAGTGTCTTGCCCAAGGACACAATGACTGTATGTACTGGTGGGCGCAGGGATTGAACTGTCAACTTTCAGGTTAGTGGGTGAGCGATGACATTAGCAAATGACTGACGGTGGTAAAGTTCAGTTGAATGGCTCTAGTTCTTGGTCTTTTGAGAAATATTTGAATGTGTTGTTAAGAAACTGAAGCTTTTCCCTTTATTTTAACCTGTTTGCCATAGGAAAATATATTCTACAAACCCTGTATCACAGTGGTAAGATGTATTTATATTAGAGGGTCATGCAGAAGGGTATAGGGTATATGTTCTAGGGTACAGGGTCGTGCTTATGGATGCACACTCCTCCTCTGTGCCATGATCAATCAGCTGTCAGCCAGGCACCAAGCTTCAATCTGCTGATAATGAGGAGAATATCAACACTCTCCTCCCTCTCTCCATTCCTCCCTCTTCACTCCCACTTCCTCCCTCCCCACACACTATCCTCCTGCCTCCTTCCTTCCCTCCTTATATACGATCTCCTCTTCCTCCTCCTCCTCCTCCCTCACTCCCTCCATCCTTGAACCCGCTCACCTCCCGCCTCACTCCATTTCTCCCTCATCACTCCCACTTCCTCCCACCCTCCTCATACCCACTCTCTTCATCCCTTCCTTCCTCCCTCCCTCCCTTCACACTCTCCTCCTCCTTCCCTCCTTCCATCCTCACATGCGTTCTCCTCTTCCTCCTCCTCCATCACTCCCTCCATCCTTACACCCCTTCTCTTCCTCCCTCACTCCTTTACTCATTGCTCTCCAGTCTTTGCTCTGTTGTTTTTACTCATACAGGACAGTTTACTTCAGGTTGGGGCACGTATTACAATTTCCTCTCTTGAATAAATAAAGTTATCATTATCATCATCACCATGTCTTTCTCTTTCTGTATCTGCAGCTTTTTAATTTTTTTCAATCTAGACTAATTATAACGTAATATGGTCACAATAATGCGCTAGCCTCAGCATTTTAGACAATCCCTTTTCTGGCAACTGATTTGATTTGATCTGAAATCACGCCCTAGCTGCATTGAAGGATGTCCTTTATATTCACCTCACTTGAATTCATCAGAAGACAACCAATGATCAAACTTTCCTATTCCTTCTTATTGGCAGCATATTTATAGTATGTATTTATATAGTATTTTACAGTCATCATACTGGGTTACCATAATACACCTTTAGTTAACATGTGCTACCAAAATTCTATTGTTTTTCACTGCATAACATAAAACATCAACAAGGTTTATTCAGATAATTAGCTGACTTCTCAATCATGATTCATTCTCCCACATTTCACACTTCACACATTCCACTATTTCCCTTCTGTTCATTTTGTAATCCATCGTTTCCTATTGACTCATTATGACTTAGACACCATCACACCATCTCTTCTGGGAGGGTTTATACCCCCCCAGCTCCCGAATACCCCACTTCCACCCCCCTCACAGCTACATGCTCGCCACTCCAACTTCCAACTCAATCACCCCCCCTCTCTTCCTCCACCACCTCCCTCTCTTTCTCTCATCTGTCTTATGATGGATTCCCCACCCCTCCGCTTCTCGCTCCCTCCTCCCTCCTTCCTGTTCCCTCTCTCTATCTCTCTCTCTTCTCCTCAGTAGTAGTGGGACTGTGAGGATAGTGGAAGATCATTACACTACCAAGCGGCGCGGCTGAATGAAAAAAAAGAAGGGATTTACAAAGCGTGGTTCAGAGGAGAGGAGGAATAGACCCAAGAAGCCGTCTCTGTCCTCCCTCTCAACTCCAGGAGGAGATGGTTTGAGGGCTTAAACTGACAACAAGGAGATTCTGAAATACTTTATGATCGCTGGTCATGTTTGGATTAAAATCGCAACACTTCTACCTACCAGGTATTTAACGACCCGTTCTTTTTCAGTCTGTTTAAACAGATTGTACATTTATAAACACGTTGATGCTGTTACAGTGCCGATATGTTATTGAATTGGTCACACACACATAGATAAGCTAGTGTAGGTAGACACTGGTGGGAAGTGTCTTGCCCAAGGACACAATGAAAGATGCATTAGTGGGAGAAGGGATTGAACTGCCACAATCGAGGGTAATGCTCTATCAGTAAAACTATTTAAAACCAAATTGTGACCTATATATATGTTATAATTTATTGTGAAGAAGATTAACTCGGAATAAAAACTGCACTTCTCTGTCAGTAACTTTATCCGGTTTGTTATTGAAAATGATGAATGGCCAGTAGGGTCAGCCAGGTCAAAACCTACAACAAAATACTATTTCATGACACAACATGGAATGAATAGCAACAAAACTGTACCACACCACAACCCGTATATACAACAGAATCATGACTCTTTTGGAAATTGAACCATGGACCTTGAGGTTAGTGGGTGCATGTCTAAATAGACTTGGATGCAACAGAGTGGGAGGACGGTGGACATGTCGCCTGAGAAATCAAAGTGACACCCTTAGTGAGAATGTGTGTGAATGTCCATGCTAAACACAGAGTTATGTGTGGCCCAAGACGCAAAAGCTGCTTTTTCTTTAATATTCAATTGGTCATTTTTTTAATATCTGGTTTGCGTATTATCTGAATGGTATTTTAAAATGTTTAGTGGTAGATATAAAATCTGCACACACAAAAATGTACTTAAAGTCTACATTTAGAGACAATTTGACAAGAAGATTTCACTTGGACTTACATGATTTGACTTGTTTCAGCACTTTGCATCTAAGGTGGGCTAATTTCATGTTTGAAACCAACACATCTAATGCTGTGCCCAGAATGTTCCACAGTATTGCTTACTTGTCTATCTCCATGGAGACGAGAAGTTGACAGCAAGGTTAAGCCAAGTAATGGGTCAGATCATCCTACTCCTAAGAATGCATGTTTTCCAATATAGTTTATGCAAAAATATATTCAAGGAAAAGCATAATTCAGTAACACAAATTATACAAACTGTGAAATCAACACTACTCAATCAGGATCCATGTTTTGAATTCAAACCCTTTTATCCCGTGATAGCTAGTTAATTTGTACCCTTTTTCAAAGAGCAGTATTTCCCAATCAATTTCAGAAATGTGTTAATAAAGTGAATAAATGATCATTATTTTTATTATGATTCATTTCTGATCAAATAATAGACACAAGAAACCAAGACAAAACTGCAAATGCAAATGCGATCCAGTCTCCCTTTTGTAATCTCTACCAAAGCACACGGGAGGACACCATGGATTTCTGAAGGCAATGATGTGAGCCATAATGTCAAAAACAGTGAGCACAGGGGCCGACCCGGCACTGATGCGTGTTTCACCTCTGACCTCTGACCCTCACCTTTGACCCCTCTGTGACCTGGGATCAGACCGTGGTCAATGATTACACGCTGACAGGGAAAGAGCAGAGAGAAACACAGAGAGGGAGAGGAAGGGGGTAGGTTCAACAATGTGCATTACCAGGGCTTCTGTGGTACTGGCTGAATTATCAGGCTAATAAATGATTGAACGAGCATGTAGTAAGTGACCTGTTCTCACAGTGAACCTGCAAACCATTCAAATGTCATTGCATAAACGGGATTACCAAGCTTATTTTTGTAATATGCAACAAAAGGCTTATAGACAAAAGCTTTTATTGTGATAGTGATGATAATAACCAATGGAAACAGCAGTAAATGAAATGCTGACCTTAAATATATAATGTTGCCTTTATCCATTTCATAATTTCATTTTGATCTACTTAAAGGTGTAATAAATGCATCATAAATCATTTTAATGCAGTGGATAAACAGTGGGTCTCTATTGTTACAAGCAGGTGGCAGGCCCTACACCAAAAACCTTAAATACAGTACTTTACAGTGTAGGACTTAAAAATATTATGGGATATAAATAAATGTCATAATGTAATCATAGTTTTATAGTATATTCAGAGCCTGTTGATCCACAGTGTGCCTTTATGGGCAGGTACGTGCTCATGAAAAATGGAGCTTATGCACTAAGTGTCGTCAGTCTGTTCACTCAGAATCACGTTTTCTGCACTGGAGCCGCATTTAATTTTATCATTTAAACTACACTATATTATATAAATATTATTCGAATATCACTATTGCTATGTTCAAGTAACATGAATCTGACATTACTGGCTCCTCATCACCTCTCCTCTCTAGTTCACCTTCTCTCTCTTTCTTCACCTCTCCTCTCCACTTCACCACCCCCTCTCTCTCTCCACCTCTCCTCTCCAGTTCACTCTCTTTCTCTCTCTCTCCTCTCTCTCTCTCTCTCTCTCTCTTCACCTCTCCAGTTCACTCTCTTCTCTCTCTCTCTCTCTCTCTCTCAGTTCACTCTCTCTTCACCTCTCCTCTCCAGTTAACTCTCAGTCTCTCACTCTCTCTCCAGTTCTCTCTCTCTCTCACCTCTCTCCTCTCCAGTTCTCTCTCTCTCTCTCTCTGCTCTCCAGTTCACCCTGTCTCTCTCTTTACCTCTCCTCTCCAGTTAACTCTCTGTCTCTCTCTTCACCTCTCCTCTCCAGTTCAGTCTTTCTCTCTCTCTCCTCTCCAGTTCACCCTCTCTCTCCACCTCTCCTGTCCAATTCACTCTCTTTCTCTCTCTCTCTCTCTTCACCTCTCTTCTCCAGTTCACTCTCTGTCTCTCTTCACCTCTGCTCTCCAATTCACCCTCTCTCTCTCTTCACCTCTCCTCTCTAGATCAGTCTTTCTCTCTCTCTCCTCTCCAGTTCACCCTCTCTCTCCACCTCTCCTTTCCAGTTCACTCTCTTTCTCTCTCTCTCTCTTCACTTCTCCGCTCCAGTTCACTCTCTCTCCTCTCCAGTTCACTCTCTCTTGCTCTCTCCCTCTTCACCTCTCCTCTCCAATTCTCTCTTTCTCTTCACCTCTCTTCTCCAGTTCACTCTCTCTCTCTCTCTTCACCTCTGCTCTCCAATTCACCCTCTCTCTCTCTTCACCTCTCCTCTCCAGTTCAGTTTTTCTCTCTCTCTCTCCTCTCCAGTTCACCCTCTCTCTCCACCTCTCCTTTCAAGTTCACTCTCTCTCTCTCTCTCTTCACCTCTCCTCTCCAGTTCACTCTCTTTCCGTCTCTCTCTCTCTTCACCTCTCCTCTCCAGTTCACTCTCTATCTCTCCTCTCCAGTTCACTCTCTCTCACTCTCTCTCTCTTCACCTCTCCTCTCCAGTTCACTCTCTCTCACTCTCTCTCTTCACCTCTCCTCTCCAGTTCACTCTCTCTTTTGTCTCTCTCTCTCTCTCTTCACCTCTCTCCAGTTCACTCCTCACCAGTGCACTCTCTATCTCTCTCTCACCTCTCTCCAGTTCACTCTCTCTCTCTCTCTCTCTCTCTCTCTCTCTTCACCTCTCCTCTCCAGTTCACACACTCTCTCTCTCTCTCTCTCCACCTCTCCTCTCCAGTTCACTCTCTCTCACTCTCTCTCTCTTGACCTCTCCTCTCCAGTTCACTCTCTTTCCGTCTCTCTCTCTCTTAATGGCTCTTGACTGCTCTCTACGCTTCCACCTGATGTGCCTGTGTGCACCTGGTGTACCACCCCCCATCACCACCACCATCCCCATCATTACTCCACCCCTCCGCCCCCCACCCCTCCCCGCCCCCCTTACTACCACTGTTGCCGTGGTGACGGTGTCATCAGCCACAAGCTCGCCCCTCACTGATGCTCTGAGAGGATAGAAAGGAAAGAGAGAGAGAGGTTAAGGGTGAGTGTGCTGAAGCCTAGCTGGAAAATCAGGTTAATGACACATATTAACTGCAGAGAAAGAGGAGGAGGAGAAAGGAGGAGAGAAAGTGAAAGATGAGGAGTGATAGAGACAAGAAAGAGAAGAGAAGAAAGGGAGTGAAGAGAGAGGGTAGAAAGAAAGAGATGGAAGGGAGCGAAAGGGAAAGGGTTGAGCAGAAAGGGAGGGAGCTATTTAGAAGAGAGTGAGAGAGAGAGCAAGAGAATGGGGGGCAGAGAGAGAGAGAAGAGAGATGGCGTAAGGGTATAGGGAAATAGAGTACAAGAGAGGGGAAAGCGAGAGAGAAGAGTGAGAATGGGGTAGAAAGAAAGAGATGGAAAGCAATATATGTAGAGAGAGTTGAATAGAAAGAGTGAGAGAGAGAGACAGAGAGAAAAGGGTGAGAGAGTGAGAGGGGAAGAGAAGGAGCAAGAGACAGAATGTGAGAAAGAGGGGGTAGAGTGAGACAAGAGGGAAGAGGGAGAGTAAGTAAGGGTATAAGGAGAGAGAGTATGAGAGAGAAGAAAGTGAGATAAAAAAAATAGAGAGAAATAGTGTGTGTAAGAGGGAAGGGTGAGGATAGAAAGAAAGGGATGGAAGGGAAGAGAAAGAGAGAAGGTTGAGTAGAAAGAGAGAGAAAGAGAGATGGAGAATAGTGGAGTGTGAGAGAGATGGGGTAGAATGAGATGGGAGTGAAGAAGGGAGCTTATGAAAGGAGAGAGAGTTAGAAAGGAAAAGAAAGACAGAATTTAAGAAGAAAAGAAATAGAGCAGGAAAAGGGAGGGAGATGAGGAGTTGACAAACAGAGGGAAAATGTGTGACAGAGGGGAGAGATAGAGGTGGGACAGAGAAAGAGGGAGGGGAAAAGGAGGCAAGGAGGTGTGACAGAGAGTGAGAAAGAGAGAGGGAGATAATGTGAGAGAAGGGAGTGAGGGGGGGGACAAAGAGAGAGAGAGGGAGAGAGGGGAAAAAATTACTCCACTTCTCCACTGTTCTTTCTTCTCCTGCTCACTGCTCCTTCTCTCTGTTCCTGCTCTCTGCTCCTCCTGTCTGCTCCTCCCTACTCCTACTCTCTGCTCCTCCTCTCTCCTCCTCCCTGCTCCTGCTCCCTGCTCTTCTTCTCTAGTGTCTGCTCTGCTCCTGCTCTATGCTCCTGTTCTCTGCTCCTGCTCTCTGTTCCTCCTCTCCACTCCTCCTGTCTGCTCCTCCCTACCCCTCCTCTCTGCTCCTCCTCTCTCCTCCTCCCTGCTCCTGCTTCCTGCTCTTCTTCTCTGCTGTCTGCTCTGCTCCTGCTCTATGCTCCTGTTCTCTGCTCCTGCTCTCTGCTCCTCCTCTTCACTCCTCCTGTCTGCTACTCCCTACTTCTACTCACTGCTCCTCCTCTCTCCTCCTCCCTGCTCCTGCTCTTCCTCTCTGCTGTCTGCTCTGCTCCTCCTCTGTGCTTGTGTGTTCTTTGCTCTCTGCTCCTGTTCTCTGCTCCTGCTCTCTGCTCTTCTTCTCTGCTGTCTGCTCTGCTCCTGCTCTCTGCTCCTGTTCTCTGCTCCTGTTCTCTGCTCCTGCTCTCTGCTCCTCTTCTCCACTCCTCCTGTCTGCTACTCCCTACTCCTCCTCCTCTCTCCTCCTCCCTGCTCTTGCTCTTCTTCTCTGCTGTCTGCTCTGCTCCTCCTCTCTGCTCCTGTTCTCTGCTCCTCCTCTCTGCTCCTCCTCTCTGCTCCTGCTCTATGCTCCTGTTCTCTGCTCCTGCTCTCTGCTCCTCCTCTTCTCTCCTCCTGTCTCTCTTCTCTGCTACTTCTCCTCTACTACTCCTCCTGTCTGCTACTCCCTACTTCTACTCTCTGCTCCTCCTCTCTCCTCCTCCCTGCTCCTGCTCTTCTTCTCTGCTGTCTGCTCTGCCCTCCTCTCTGCTCCTCCTCTCTGTTGCTCACTTAGTCACTGAGCACGAGTACACTTTTTGTCTTATTCATGAATCTGTTGACACCATCTGCTATTGGCCACTTTATCAAAAAGACTCTGTGAGGTAATGGCCTTGGTGTATGTTGTTGTGTCATCGGGCAAGACACTTCACCCACCTTACTTGTATATGATTGTTAGTGTGATTATGTGATCTAAATAACCATAAGCACAGAATGGTAGGCACACTTCTGTTAGCCCCAGGGCTTGTGTGGCTAGTTGTTACAGTATGAGATTGTAGAATGACTTTCATTTTATGTTATTATTATTGTAATAAATAATAATAATAATAATAATAATAATAATAATAATAATAATAATAATAATAATAATACAATAATAATGTACATTATTATTATTATTATTATTATTATTATTATTATTATTATTATTATTATTATTATTTATTTTATTATTTTTTTTTTTTTTTTTTATTATTGTAGGAAATTCTATGTTCATACTGTCCATATTGTCCATAATTTTTTATGTCTGGTAATTAAATACAATGCAAGCCTTTTCACATATTGTGCTTTTGTGTTATAATGTGTTATAATCTATGACACCTGTGTTATAATCTATGACACGTATGTTATAATCTATGACACCTAACATCTATAGATCATTATGTTTTATTATAGACATTTAAATTGCGATATTGATCTATAACAATTTAACAAAAGAAACAAGTCTTCTGATTTCTGGATGGGAAAATTGCCCCCTTACAGTACAACACCATAAACATCACAATGAATGGCTGCATGCTGTAAAAGTATCAGAAATCAGTAATAGTATCGGTAATCGATACTAAGCTAGTATTGAAACTAGATACTCATTTGAGAAGGTATCACTACTTAAAAGTCACATTCACAGGGCAGAAATGAACTCTTCCTGAATATCTTTAGAATGATCTTGAGCTGTATCTTTCACAAGTATAAGACACATGAACTAGTATACGCCTATGGACCACTATGGAACCTACCTGGACCACTGAGGGATTACACAGTTATGGGAATGGAAAACAAAGTATTATGATTTGCTATTGTCAAAAGAAAGTGTTTTTTATCATCATTGTGGTATCTGAATCGGTTTTGAGAATCAAGTCTATTCCTTAATATCGAAATTAAGTTTGAAATGTTAGTATTGCAACAATGCTACTTGCGAGCAGCAGATTTTCTTCATTTGTGCCAAAATGTCTGCGCAACTCTGCTGAATCCTCCGCTTATCACCGATTACGAAAATCAAATTCGAGAACAAAGTAAGTACAGAGCAGTGGGTGTCTACTGGTGGTGAAAACAGGGGTTGATCAGAGCAATGACGTATTGAATATGGGAGTGTAAGGATTACTCAAACATGCATGAATCACTTTAAATACAACTCCGGGTGGGTAAATGAGAAGGAAAAAAATTCTTAAAAGTTCTGAAAAGTCAATTTAGCTAAATATGTCTCCTTTAATTGTTGCAGAAGGTTTCAAAATACTATGGTAAATAACATATACCCCACATATTTGTAAGCTACTACTACTTTTACTCCTATATCTCAAATCGATCCCACCCAAAGACAAGCGACACGACCATGCTGCACCGGCAAAGACGGGGGGTCAAACAGCACCCAAAAGTACCGAGATCCAGTCACACCCTCCTCCCTGACATTTACCCTATACCGTCCATGTTTGTATCCACTCATGCATGCTGTAGCCCGCCCTCTTACCGCGGGTCGATGGGGTGAGAAAGCTTTTGTGTGACGACTGTATTAGCAGGGGCCGTATTTATCGGCCTGTGTGATATTTTCAGGGCCCGGTGTCTGCTGTTTGACCCCTGCATTGATTTCCATGATGTGTGTTACAGCAGACAAGGACAGTGGGCTTTGTGATTTATGGTAGATGTCACATGTAGGTACAGTGGCTGGTGGTAGTAGAATGCATGCTCGCGGTATGGGTTCTGTTGTACTTGCCCCCAGGCTCACACAGGCAGTGTTCAGACTCTGCTGGAGGGAAAAGGAGCAGGCATGTCAAACTTAAAGGGCCAGGAGCAATACAACGGCAGGGTGGTGGTTTCAAATAGAGTTGTTAAACTGGGCAGTACCTGGAGAACTAAAGAAGAGCATGAGAGATGAGAAGGGGTGGGGCCTGGAGGTATAATGAACAATGTGATTGGTCTAACAGGTGGCTGTGATCAGTGCAGCCCCAGGTACTTGAAATTGAAATGCAGAATGTGTACCATGTGCCGGTTTACCTGTCTAAGGCTGTGACATCACTGCACTAGCACCGATTAATGATAGACTGCAGGAGCTGGAATTCAGGTAGTGATGATTCAGGTCAGAGAGAGGCATTTTAGGTTTGATGTTATAGATTCTGTCTATTAGTCTGTGTTGTTGGTGTTATAATCATAGGATCAACCCAAATGTGAACTTTGAATTTCCTTTTCTGTTGATCTACAGACACCCTAAAAAAAATATTTAGGTTTTGTTATTTTCACTTTCCAACTTCCTCCAAGTCCTGTCATATTCATGCAGATGAAGTTGTAAAGTGTCTTGCTCAAAGACGCAACAATTGTATACAATGTTTGTAGCTGCATAGGATATAACCACCTTGTTAACCTCTCAGTCTAGGTTACTTTACTCCTTTGGAAAATTTTGTCCACAGTTCAGTTTATTTATTGTTATGCACACCCTTTCCAGTCTAAACACTGAATCTTCTGGCACAGGCACAAGTGTTAGTTTCTCCATATTTCCCTCCTCGCTGGGGGCCTCCTCACGTGTAGGATGGTGCAATCATAACCCCCCTCCATAGCCCATGCCATACACAGCCTTGTGCACCGTAGCTCCCCTGCTCACCCGCGTGTGGCTCTCAGAAACGGGGTTGCTGCTCTTTACCTCAAGGGCACAGTGGTTATTAATGAGATGAATAAAAGCCTATGACAACAGCTTGATAACACACACAAGGTATCACACAAGGTATACAACACACACACAGCTGGGTTTCCATGTTTAGTGGGAACATTATATAGACTTCAATTCATTTCTAGGAGACTGATAACCTTTACCATAGTTAACACTTTCCTAACCTTAACCTAAACCCTGTACCGTACCCATATTAAAGGTGAACTATGCAGCTTATCTAGTGGTGTGTCCTGTCCTTGCTTGTCTCCATGGAAATGATATTGCTTTGCCTAGAACACTGTGTATTTATTTCATTCTTTATTGTTTAGGACTAATTCATTCATGTTTCGTCTTATTTTAGACGTGGTTTAGTCTAATTTCAGACCATGTTTGGCTCCATCTGATATAGCCCGGGTCTATGTGGTGGTACTTGGTGTGAAAAGTTTATGAGCTGCAGTGCTGGCCTAGAATGTTCCGCAGTATGGCATTAAACTGCTTTCTCCCCAATGACAAGTAGATTGCACCACCAGGTCACGTTACAGGCCCCACTCACAGTAAGAATGCATTTTTTCCCTTTTTTTTAATCAATCAAAACACTGAATATGTGTTACAGGTTTATTGCAATACTGTGGAACATTCCAGGTAACGCACTGACATCTCCATGAAGACAGGCAGGTGGCGACCCCTTATCAGAAAAAAATGACATAGTGCACCTTTAACCCATATCTGAACTTTAAACCAAGATTTTTTGGAAAAAAAAATCTTGTATATGCAAATTTCTGTCCCACAAAGTGATAAATACCCACCTGCACGCTCACACGCATATTAACCAAGGTGCAAAAACAAGCTAATCTATTTTTTACGCTCCCAAGAGAAAGTAAAGAAAGAGTATGATGATGTTGGATTATGTCTGAACCAACGAACAAACATGTAAGCAAAAGAAGACAGCGTCCTAATTGGCCCAAGAGCCGCTGTGGGTAATGAGGTCTTAATTAACCCGGTGCTGCACTGAAAAAGCGCTCGCAACTGGCAATGTGGACAAGCCTCCCCCTCCTCCTCTGTGATGCTTAAATGAGAGTGGGAAAGGAGGGTTGAAAAGGAGGACGGAGATGCCATTGTTTTTCTAAAGTGACAATGGCACCTGTCTGAAACGTTGATATTTGGAGGGTTCAGTTCAAAAGGTTAAGTAAAGCAGATGGAAAAGAATGGTTTTGTGCAAGTCAGAAGTGTGGGTATGGTTTATGTATATGTTAAATGGAGGTAAGTTTTATTTTAATAGATTCTTTATTCAGACTAACATTTAGTGTTTTCATAGCTGACTTTTCACTTCCTCAGAGTGATCATGTGATGTTACCGTGAGGTGTCCAGTTAGCTGATTTAAACAGATTTTGCAGTCTTTACTTTCAGAACAGTATCCCAGGTGTGTGAGAGTAAAAAAGCCCCTCGTTCCGGTTTAAAGTCCCGTGGGCATGTTTCCATATTTCAATTGCCTCCTTAATCCAGCAATGATGTTTGTTGTCTTCTGTCCCAGTCCATAATATGGTTCTCAGAAATAGCCATTGCAGTTTGAGTTGCTCCTGTTCAGTTTTATGCTTTGCTGCTCGTGTGCACGCCTTTGCTGTTTCCTTCTCATATTCTGGCCTATGTTCCTTTTTTCGTGTACTGAAAATCCTCTCTGTTTCCCCGAGGTAAGTTTTATTTTAGGGCAAATAAACGCTATACAGTGAACCATTTCATTTAAGAAGAATTGAGACATGAAAAAAACTGTAAAACATGAGAAGTGTCTTAGGATCTAGGTACAACACTTACCAACCACTCACTGTTATTCTACTGTATTAAGGTGGTATTAGTATTCTGCGTGAAATATAGTTTGATTAACCAATTCAACTCTTTTTTACCACTTTACTACAATTCTGCTGATAGACAAACTTGATGTCTACAGGGCTACCAGAGGTTACGGCACAAAATCAGAATTAGCATTTTTGCCACTAAAGGTCATAAAGGTGCATTACAATGTGTTAATGTGAACTTGAGCAGGCTAATAATAACTGGACTATTGTACTGTATTGCGTTAAACCTTATTGGTAAACCCTGCAATAGTACACCTTAAAATAATCATATAAATGTTTATTTACAAGCAAACCCAATCAATAGTACGCTCCATGCTTCACTGTGGATTACCTGCAGACCATACTGAACCATGACTTCTGTAACATGACCTTATATGGAGTAAACATAGATCTGCTTTATATGTCATGGCCTCTTCATAGTGATCTGAACTGATCCAACAATAAACCATTAGACTAGTGCTACTGGACAAATGCCAGCAGGGTTTGACCGCAGGTGGCAGCAATAACACAAGTCACACACGGGCACACGCACACACACACACACACACACACACACACACACACACACACACACACACACACACACACACACACACACACACACACATACATTCACATACATACAGCATAACAGGGCCTGGGTACACTGTTATGGCTCGGTATGATCACAACAGATGGCAGAGGATTATCCCAATCTAAATATGTATCTTTTTTGACACAAATAAGCTTTACTTTAGCTTTACGGTCCATTATGAACCATATTTGAGATGTGTGCTTATGGCTAATGAGAAAACAAAATGTGATTTTTGGATAACTATGTTGAATGATGCAGTAAATGTGTGCATATGAGATTATGTAAAAAAAAATCATGAGACTTAACTGGGACAGAAATTAAGGTGAATTAGGATTAAAGGGGATTTTGTTTATCACGAGCATGGAGCAACACATATGGCATATTTAAATGTACACTATATTTGTACATGACCTATCTGTGTCCCTGAGGTAAACATGTTCAAGTTAAATATAGGTCTAACTGGTATAGTAATGTTAAATTATTCCTAACATTGGACATGGTACCTAAGTTATTTATGTGGTATTTTGGTTTTCAAAATGATTATCCAAGCAGAAAGCAAAATGAGACTCACGTGAGTAAACCCCAGCACCTATAGCCAATCATGAATCAGTGCTAGTGCAGCCTCTGCAGCTCAATGAGTCAATTCTGGAGGTTCTGAGCTTTCACATGAGGCCTGAGAATGCAAGTTAAGACATGTGGCCTAGTGGTGTCTCCATCGAGTTTATTGCCATACTTTCTAAGTTATAACACCTCCATGGTGTTAAGCAGGTGCTGGACCCTTCCGCCGAAAAGTTACATAGTGCACCTTTAACTAAAACAAACAAACAAACAAAACAAAAATCAACTTCAGTATAAAATAAATATAATACAGTACTTGCAGCCGTGTGATATGGATTTTGCACCAGCTACTATTGCAATAACATTGAAAGTAGCCCAATGTTAGGGGGGAGGATAGGAGAGATGGTGGGAGGATAGGGGAGATAGGGGAGAGGATAGAAGAGATAGGGGGAGAGGATAGAAGAGACAGGGGAGGGATAGGAGAGATGGTGGGAAGATAGGAGAGATAGGGGCGAGGATAGAAGAGATAGGGGAGAGGATAGGGAGAGGATAGGATAGATAGGGAAGAGGATAAAAGAGATAGGTGAGCATAGGAGAGATAGGGGAGAGGATAGGGAGATAGGGATAGCATAGGAGAGATAGGGGAGAGGATAGGGAGAGATAGGATGAGATAGATAGGAGAGGATAGGGGAGATAGGTGAGCATAGGAGAATAGGGGAGGAGGATAGGAGAGATAGGGGGAGGATAGGAGAGATAGGGTAGAGGATATAAGAGATAGGGGAGAGGATAGGGAGAGGATAGGATAGATAGGGAAAAGGATAAAAGAGATAGGTGAGCATAGGAGAGATAGGGGAGAGGATAGGAGAAATAGGGGGAGGAAAGGAGAGATAGGGTAGAGGATAGAAGAGATAGGGGAGAGGATAGAGGAGAGGATAAAAGAGATAGGGGAGCATAGTAGAGATAGGGGAGAGAATAGGAGAAATAGGGGGAGGATAGGAGAAATAGGTGGAGGATAGGAGAGATAGGGAGAGGATAGGAGAGATAGAGGGAGGATAGAAAAGATAGGGCAGAGGATAGGAGAGATGGGGAGAGGATAAGAGAGATAGGGCAGAGCATAGAGCATAGGGGAGAGGATATAAGAGATAGGGGGAGGATAGAAGAGATAGGGGGAGGATAGGAGAGATAGAGGGAGGATAGAAAAGATAGGGCAGAGGATAGGAGAGATAGGGGAGAGGATAGGAGAGATAGGGGGAGGATAGGAGAGATAGGGGGAGGGTAGGAGAGATAGGGGGAGAGGATAAGAGAGATAGGGCAGAGGATGAGAGAGATGGGGGAGGGTAGGAGAGATAGGGGGAGGATAGGAGAGATAGGGAGAGGATAGGAGAGATAGGGGGAGGATAGGAGAGAGATGTGAGCTTGGATCCTCAGCCCACTTGCCCCTGTTGGTCCCACGCCATCTGCAGGCTCACCAAGCATATAAAACATAATTGATTGACTCTGTCCGTGTGTGTGTGTGTGTGTGTGTGTGTGTGTCTGTGTATGTGTGTGTGTGTGTGTGTGTGTGTGTGTGTGTGTGTGTGTGTGTGTGTGTGTGTGTGTGTGTGTGTGTGTGTGTGTGTGTGTGTGTGTGTCTGTGTGTGTATGTGTGTGAGAGTTAGGGGGCTCAGTAGGGGGGTGGGGATGCTAATGACAGGTGGATGGATGTTAGCAGCAAACAGAACATGCGTGCGTCATAATGTAGATAATAAGCACTAGTCCCTCGCTCCTGTTGCTAGCAGTGAGAATGTTGAGTTTGACGTTTATTAGGGGGAATTTGTCCTCTGAGTTTGACCTATCCTGGGACAACCAGTCAGCAGCAGTGAGCTACTATAATTTGCCCGGCTAGCCAAGACCACTAATACTTTCTGGAACCATATCCTGATTGACAAAAAGCGTGTCTTATAAGTAAAAAAGAAGAAAGAAAACAAACACAGAGGATTGAGAAACAGCATGAATTTCTGCAAAATCAATAAGCACTAACCTCTTATGTATCTGACATAAATAAACTCATATATTTTGTACTGGATGACATTAAAAGTCATGGAGACATGCAGTTGATGCCACCAGACCTAGTGACAGATTGGATCAGTGGAAAGGTGATTACACTCACATGATATTTCTTAGAAGTGAAAACACCATATGCAAGATCATTTTAATGCTATAGACTGTGTTCCTGTGGTTATTTGGCCACCTGCCCGCCATCTGAAACTATGAAGTCAAATTCTGGAAACCCATGAACGAAACCTACTTTTGTAGAAAAAAAGAACAGAAATATTTACTATAGACAGATGGCAAAAGAAAATCCAATTCTGTCAACTGGACAAACGTTTTAGAGTGAACATGTTTCACCGCCCACCCAAGAGGCTTCTTTTGTTTCTGTTTATTAGCTACGTCGATTGAACTATACTAACTGTGAACTGCCCAGACAGCTATAAAGCAGAGTCCCACCAGCACTTGACCAGAACTGAAGAACATCTTTACCCTAAAAACCTACCTGGATGACTGACAGATTACGCATACATCTTTCAAACAATATAGACAGATACATTCAAACTGAGAAGAACGAATCAGAAAGGAGTCATTTTAAAGCGACATTGTCCTCTATAGTACCACTGCATTGTGTTTGGACTTGGACGCCTGTGTGCTGGCCTCACAGACACTTGGCAACCACGACACATGTTAGCTTGTTAGCCTAGCGCATGTGTGATCTCTCGCTTCCCTGTTCCGCATCTGGCGGTATTAGCATAATCTGCATAATGACGCCACTGCCTTTAATTGCCCACACCCAGGTAAAGGATCATGTGGTTAAGTGGGAGATCATAATTATGTAAATAATTGGCCTGACCACAGCAAGCTGCTCTTCCCAGCCACCCATCTGGAGACAGGAGCGAGCAGGGAGAGGGGGAAAATGAGGGATGAAAAAGGGCAATGATGGAGGAGAGGATACAGAGAGAGAGAGAAAGAGAGAGTGCGTGGTTAGAAGACTGGTAAAGATGAAGGAGAAAGCTGATGAATTGTATTGCAGAATCGGCTGTGTTAGAATGCAGATGTTTTGCACTGTTTCATGGTAAATACATCTTCTATCATTGAATTGAAAATGAAACAAAAGAGAAAGAGAAATCTGCTTAAGCATCATTGTGACCCCTGGAATGTTCTACAGTAAGGCACTAACCAATAAACATCTTGCATTTATTCAGTTAGTGTTCTCAAAATCATGCATTCTTAGTTTGAGTGGGGCCATCTCACCTCTCCACAGACTTGACCTAACTTATGGTTGTTTCACCTGTTCCTCAGTGGAAATAGATATGTTTATTGGCATACAATCTAGGCAGTAACTTAATAAATTTCACTAGAAAAGTTTCATAGGGCACCTTTAATAATTGTATCTCCAAAAGTGCATTAGCAGCTATCAGTTATCACAACTTGATAGCTGCTAGTTGACCTTGCTAAATGTGACATAATGCACCCAACTAACTGATCCAATTTCTATACAAATGAGTCTTTTCATCGTATAGCTTCTGTCCTCCAGCTCAGGTTTAAGCTGTAGTAATTTTAATTCTACAATGTTGTGATGTCACGTGAATCCAGCCTATTTCACATCGCTCTGCTTCATCCTCTGTGTGTGAGAGTAGAGGATGAAGCAGAGCTCCAACCACAAAACACCTCCTGTGGTCACTACAGCATTCACTTATGTATGTTCTCACCAGTTCAGCAGTGCTTCAATAACAGTGTGCAGGTTTAAGCCCTGTTCAAATGCTAATAACAGGACTCACCTTAAGCACACAGGTTTGAGGAGCCAATTAGAGAGTAAATAAGAAAAGCTCCCCCACTGCCCACTCACTGCAGGGTTTGTTTGGCCTCAGTAATAGAACACAAATGGATTCATTTCAATGTGATGAACCTTAAAGAGGCTGTACCTGATTTTAATTTCTTCTTGTTAAGATTAATGCTCTTTACATTATGCATCGTATTTTAAAAACTGCTAAATAACAAAAAGCATTTTCTCGGGTAATAACTAGTACAGAAGCTACTGACAGGATCATTTCTTTTTTGTCTTATTAGGTACATTGTTACTAAGAATCATGTTTAACAACTGCATGGTACTTGATTCTCTGTCATGGTGCATTTTCAAGAGTGGCAAAAAGCAAATAGGTGACAGAAGTTGCTGAACTATAGATAAGAACAACTGCATGACACTATGTCACTCATGCTTCTGTGTCATGGTGCAGTATCACAGTGGCAGAAAGAAAGGACTAAGTCGGAAAAACTAAAATATGTTCCTGATTCATTTTGAAACATCACAGTATATAAACGGACAAACTACCAAGAGTTCCCCTTAAATACTGAAAGCAAAAAAATACCCAGGTACACAATTTGCGGCACATTTTATTAAATATAGAGTAAATAGTAAAATATAGATGTGGTAATCAGAGGTGGGTACAGTGTCATGGTATGAATACTGTTACTTCAAAACAATATTATTGAAGTTGATTTACAAAGCAATGGTCCAAGAAATTACTCAGGTAAACTGTTTAGACATAATATGGTGAATATATGGTGAAGTAAGGACGAAACATTCAGTTATGGTAAGGAAAGTTTATTTGTATTGCACAATTCATGCACAAACAAAGTTCAAAGTGCTTTTTGAATAGGAAAGACATTAAAATCACATACAAAAAAGTCAAATAAATCAAGATTTTGTGCATCATCACAAAAATCTGGTATTTTCAAAGAATAGACCACAAGAATTAGAAACAAAAGGCTTTTGTCACTTGTAGAATTACCCACAGTGGAAAGAGTAAAAAAAATCCTTACTCAAGTAAGAGTACTGTTACAATATACTACTCAAGTAGGAGTAAAAATACAGCACCTGAAGTACAATTTGATGAAAACTTTACTTAATGAAATGTAAAGTAAATATAACTATAGATCTTGCATCTTTCTTGTTAATGCATGTACAGCTGTGGTCAATAACCCTAAAATGGCCAAATGTTTGTTGAGATCTGCAGCAGCTAAAATAGATTTCACAAGTGCATCTCAGTTTCACACACGCTGTCACTTTCGCCCCTTGGTTCTCACTTCTCTACAAACCTTTTTTTTTTTTTATCTAAACCCAGGTTTAGCTTAATTATAGTCAGAAGTATGACCCTGCATAGTTGACCTGCTTACTTATTAGTTAATGTATTTTCCCCATTTTGCTTTGTTGGTCCTTCTTGGGTTGTATTTCCATTATGTCATCTTATGTTTTATACTATAAGAAATTCTTTGGTTGGAATTGAACCCTCAACCGTACCACTGCCATACACAATGTTTTCTGTAGAATATCAAAATCCGTATGTAAGAACTGAGGACAGGAGGATTTAACCATGTTAAACAGTGTATAACAGTGCTCCCTTATCATATCATGAATTCACTCAGAGTTGTATTTAGATTCATACATGTTTGAGTAATCCTCTATTATCCTGCATTTGTAACTTGAGTGCTTAGAAAAGTTTTGGTTTCACCTACCCCCCGTCTCATCCCACTTATCTACACTTATTTGCAATTGTTCCAAAAATCATACTCATACATGTAAGTATCAAAAATGTAACAACAAATTTTTCAACAACAAAAGCAAGTGTAAATCTGCTGCTTGCATAGGCCTAGCATTACGTAAGACTGATGTGGACATGTCCCCACCAATTTTGAGCTGACCGCGGACAGTCCCCACCGTGTGACCTGCGGATGGAAGATCAGGTCCAGACAGCATTCCGGCCAACCCCATTTCTCTCTTTTAATATTCTCTCTTTTGAGGCGTATACAATCATCTCTCCCGCTCTAACTGTGTCTGTTTACAGATCCGCAAAAACACATGTTCCCCTGCAGTAACTGCAGCGCTCCCTGTTATCTGTAATGTGAATGCGCAGGACGACCAGTAACCCGACCAACCCGCAGGCATGTTCTGTAGCTCTGATTAACAAACAAGGGCACATGACATATGCTTTCACATGTTTTATACCTGCACAAAGGGGACAACTTTATTTAAGCGATTTCTGTAAAATAAAATCAAAACATAAGAAGAGAAAAGAGCACAAGGTTCTGTGTGCCTGGAGGAGCCACGTTATCAATAATCTACTATTTCATACACTGGAACTACACAAACGATGCTCCAGCAGGAACAAGACAGCCACGGATCATGCAGGCCCACAGGTGAGGACAAAGCACTCACCTAGGCAGGACGACCAGGGTGCGCTCACAGTGTGTCCCAGAGGCTCCTCGCTCCTGCATGATCCAGGCTGGTTTAGGCCCAAACTCTCCTAGAAGCTTCTACCTGCACGATAACCTGTGTGTGTGTAAGCAACTTCAAACGTGTTCTAGTGCATTGTGCGTTTACTGTAAACAGTAAAAGTGTGATTTGAACACGTTACGCATCAGCTGCAAACCCCCGTGGTCCCAAGGCCCGCCCCTGCGGATCCCACAGCCAGCTGCAGTGGCACTTTAGTTTTACCGTTACAATTAAGGTCTGGTTCCAACATTTGAACCCATTTCTTAAGACCAGGTGGGTTGGGTTGGATTTTGACTCAGGTCGAGCGGGGTTGCCCAGATCAGAAAAAGCGGACCCACACATCACTACGGGGCACAGGCAGCGAGCAATGCGCTGCAGATAGGGTTAAAGGAATAAAAGACATGCGCAAGTAGATCGCAGCTAGAAAATGACTGGACACTCGTTTTCTCCTGTTGTCAAGCTACAGAATGCTGTTTATTTGATGGCAATCTGCCTTACAGTCATGGATAAAAGTGTGAAAGAGTGAATAAATGAAATAAGACAAGTCTATGCAGCAGATGAACAGCGTGCGCAGCCAAATCATTCTCATTACAAAAACATTACAAATGGACCTACAATGTAAAACACAGGCATTCAGCTGCAGTACATCTAACACTCACCAGAATACAGGAAATCACGTGATTTCCAATATAAAATGTCCCAATCAAAGCCACAGTTAGCCCTGCTTGCAGTGGTGGAACGTGACAAAGTAAAAGTAGTAAAATACTGTACTTAAACAGAAATTTTTATATGAGTAAACTTTAAAGTGGATACTTTTTACTTCACTATATTTGAGAGCAGTATCTGTACTTTCTACTCCTTTACATTTTGAACAGCACTGAAAAGTAAAAGTTTTTTTTTAATGATTGAGACCTACTGAAAAAGCACGTTCGTAGTTTGAGCAAACTAAAATATGAAACTAAAAACAGCTAGAAAGTATTGATTCAGTTGTTTCTGTTCAAAAATCAATCAATCAAAAGTCAACATGAATCTTTATCAAAATCACCACATTTTAATCTTTATTAGGCTTCAGAATATGTGCAAAGTATTTTTAGTTTTTACTCTTTAATTACATATTTTTAATACTTTTACATAAGTCGATTTCTTCATGTGCTATTTTTACTGTTACTTTGCCACTGTGGAGAGGTGGGGCTTATCAGTTCTGCAATTTTGAACAGGAAGTTAACAGATCTGTTTTTATTATTACGCCATTTCAGATCAATATTGCAATTTTCCAGAAGAAAATGTAAAAAACAATATGTATATGTCTTCTTTAAACACCATAATAATATAATAATATAAAATTGTCCCTTATGCAGTGAGCAACTTAAAGACACTCTGAAAATGTTTAGACCTCTTTTAAAATGTCTCTATTATAGCAGCATTTCAAACACCACACGCCCACAGAACAAACCACACACACAGATGAGCAGGGGCTGATGGGAAATAAGACAAGAGAATAAAGGAGAGAGAAAGAGAAAAAAGAGGAGGGAGAGAGGAGGAAAGAAGAGAGGAGGGGGGCATAAACAGGATTAGCGCTTATCTATGCTGTGGCTGTATTCTAGCGTTTAGCCTGGGGTCCAAGTGACTGACTCCAACTCCTCTGCCTGTGCCAAAGTGCCCCCCTCCCCAGGTACCTGCTCCCTGAGGACACCCCCGGCTCTGTGTGTGTGTGTAGCTGGGACGTGGTGTACTTCACTGTAAAGGCAGTAATTCAGTCTAATTTACAGTCATTTACGGTAATAAATTGGTTTAGGGGTTTTCGCACCCAAAGACAAGGTGGTTTAGGAAGGGCATTCTAGATCATAGTGTGTAACAGGCCTGATGTTAACTTGTTAAAATGGAGGGCACTTGTTGTCATTTGGGTATTTTTTGAATGCCTTAAGTGTGAGTAGCTGCCCTTACATTAAAGGCACAGCGCCTGATTTTCTTAAAAACAGAACTAGTTAATTATAAACAGTTTGCAGTGGTCCAAAGTTATTCCTCACTTACCTTATGCAGGGTTTTCCTAACAATTAGCATGCTAACAGTGCACTTCCTGATTATAGAACAATAAAACACTATAGAATTTGACGCAGACAGCACACAGTGGTCTCCTGTTGACTATAAGAGCTGCTTTTACAACAAATCTGTGCAAAGCCAAAACAAAAATTTTGCTCAACTACAAGGCTCCTTTAAGTTACAACTCATTAACAAACTCTTTGTATGTGACAGTTAAACATGATGATTGGAACAAAACAACTTTCTGGCAATAAGCTTTATCTCCATGGAGACAAGCAGGTAGTGCCCCCAGACCAAGTTACAGGTCAGATCTGTGGAGAGGAGACCCCAATGTAAGAATTTTTTTTCAACGTTTTTCAAAGATATGTTTATGTAGCAAATGCACCCGTGATTAAATAAATACCATATAGATATTTATTGCTATACTGTAGAACCAAAGTGACTCTATGGTCTCCCAATGAAGACAAGCAGGTGCACCTTTAATGGGAGAAAAATATCCATTTAGCCCAATTCTCCCCCTTATAAAACATTTTAGACATAACTTTAAAAAAAAACAGTGATTGCAAAAAAATAAATCCATATGTCCAGGCGTGAATGCAGTCATAGTGTATTTTCCATTCTCATTGTGCTCATACCAGTGCGATTACACTAGACCAGTGTACGCAGCTGCCCCTGAATAAAGGCCCTGCTCACCTCTTTGTGCCCCCTGGCTGCAAATACTACGATGGGCCAGTAAATCTCCTTTTTTATGTTAGCACTTAATGCAAAAGGAAGAAAAGACTTAGTTATACGCATTTGCTAACCCAGCCACATTCCACCATTGTACTGTATAAACGCAAGTGTTCTCTTTGTGGTGTTTACCTGACCAGAACTGTTACGTCGTCCGGGGATTCACAAGGAGGAATATATTTGAATAATAAAGTGTTGATAATAGGCCTTGACATGTTTGTTAAATTTGCATATTTATAGGAGAGGGTATGCATTTTCAACGATGGAGAATAATGCATCACAAAATTATTGGTTTCATAGTCTATTATCAATATTGGAAGAAGACAAATAGATATAGCTATAAAGTTTTGATACTGTGACTTGTGGCTTTTGTAAATTTATCATATTAAATGGAGTGTGTATTAGCCTAAAATAGGTATAGGATAACGCTACAGCTAGACACTCCTAACCATGAACCTAACTTACCTGTAGCTCAAGTTGTGCAGATGGGTCCCTGGAAGCTGCACTATGGTTGGCTCCAGTGCAGAAGAAACATTTCAGAGGCATCTTGGTTGGATTAAGTCTGCAAAATATATAAAAAAAAATGATCAATATCAGAAATACTAAATAGCATATTTCCCATAAACTACATAATATTTGCATTCGCATTAGAAACTTTTTTTTTCATTTTCTTATCCCAAAATTGAAAGTGTAAAAACACTTAAAGGCCCTGGGGACAATTTTTTTCCTTATGTATTTGAGCAAAATTTGCCCTACCCAAGAGCAAATATATTGTATAAGCAGCTCTTGAGGTCAAAATACATTCGCTGTGTATTGTTTGCCTCTAATTATAAAGCATTTTATTGTCCAATTATCAGGAAGTGTGTGTTAGCATGCTAGTTGTTGTTAGCATTACCATTATAGCAAACTCTGCTCTGGCCTCTGAGAGATGTGAAAAGTGCTTGTAAACTCATTATGGTAAATAATTAGGATGCTCAGAATGCATAAAGTAAGTGAGGAATAAGTTTGGCCCACCACTAATAGAACTACCGTAGCTCTGTTTTTCATGTTTTTAAGACAGTACATCAGCTACAGTGCCTTTGGAAATATATTTGGAATTGAGATGAGCTCTGCCTTGCTGTGGTTTGGAATTTGATTTTAACACAGTTAAGTCAAAATTGCATTAAAAAAAAAACAAACCCAAAAAACGTTTAAAAATACCAGCATCCAACATTATCAACATATATTTTAACAGTATAGTGTCCTTAGTTGCTCCATACTGTTTACGCAGACAGACCAATAGGACATGCAAAGTGCACTTCCAGGACTTGTGGTTGGGCCGTCTGCATACAAATGTGCCTGCTCTTATGGGTGATGGATAGGGGGCTTTATGAGAGAGGAATAGGCTAATGAGCATGTCTCCAGAGGCTCCCAGGTTCCTGAAGCTATTACTGGCCCACTATAATGGACTGAGCTTGGCTTCTTTTACACAGCGCGGGGTGGGGGAGAGGGGGGGGTCCAACAGCCTGCTACCCAGAGTGTAACCCGTGAGCGGAGTGCACGCGCCGGGCAGCTCAGAGAACACAAATATACCTACAGCTGTAAAGTTTATCTGCTCTTTTATGATCGCTGTAAAAATGGGGCAGTATGAAGTATGGGGCAGGCAGTGGGGGCTGTTTACTACTGCACAGAAAACACGACATTCAGAGCTCCACTCAAGTGTTCTGGAAAAATTGCAACCATTTATTTACTATGAATGTTGGATGCTATTTCAAAGTACAACATAACCTACATATATACATGGTTTAATTGACAGAACAGAACAGACTACTTTGATGAATCATTGAAAATATGTATATATTTTCAATACTACAGCGTCTTAAAGGTGCATTATGTAACTCTTCTGGTGATGGGTCCGCCACCTGCATATCTTCATTGACATGCTGTTGTGTTGCCTAAAATGTTCCAAAGTATAGTAAGTAAATCCATGGAAACGAGCAGGTGACACCACTGGGTCAAGTTACAGGTCAGATCTGTCGAAAGGCAAGCACACTCACGGTATTTTCTCAGGTATTTTTGCAAAACCATTCTATAATTGAAAAATGCAAGTTGGACAAAGAAACAAGTGACAAGCCCAAACCAGAAAAATTACATAGTGCCCCTTTAAAATAGCCCAGTTAGTTAAATAAACACCATAGCGATTACCAATATCACATTTTCTTGGTACCTGGCACTCTAGCACGTGCACCACCTGCCCTTTACACTCTCCAGATCCACTATTTGACTTTAACATCTTTCTGTTTTTTTTTTTTCACCATAAACATTCCAGTGCACCTGCTCCTCTCCCCACACAGCGCTGTATTTCTGCTGCCCAGTCAAACAGAGCCAAGCACACTACTACACCGGTATAGGTCACAGAGGGTGGAGGTGAGACAGCCACCTCTGAGGAAAGCCAGAGAGCAAGCCTGGAGCACCCAAGCCAGCCATAAATCATGTCAGGCTGCGGGTCTCCGTAGACATATTCAGCCTACCTACTCACAGCATCATGATGGTTCCTCCCCCCTTCGTCCACTGAGTAGGTTTGGATTTGGAGGATTAAAATGGAACGGCACTCTTTTCTTGTCTTCGGTACTTGTTGTTTCTGTGAAGAAAAAAGTAGAGGCGTTAATCTGCTGCATGTGTCTTTATGCAAGAGCAGACTAGGGTTTTCCAAACAGGGGTAGGAGGACCACTTTGGTACATGCAAGCATTTTTCAGGTGGTACTTGGAAGTATAAAGTAGCATATTTGAAAATAAAGTATTGAAAATAAATTGTTGAAATCTTCATATTAAACTACTACTACTGCTATTACTACAACTACTACCAGTACTGCTACTACTACTACTGCTACTACTACTACTATGACTACTGCTACTTCTACTGATACAACTGCTACTACTGCTACTAACTACTACTATGACTACTACAACTACTACTACTACTACTACTACTACTAGGACTAATGCTACCTCTACTGCTACTACTGCTACTACTACTACTACTACTATAATGACTGCTACTACTAATACGACTACTACAACTACTACATATACTACCATACTACTACTACATACTACCTATAGCTGCTTGTCTCTATGGATATGTTTTAACTTCGCCATAAATGTTCCACAATATGACATTAAACTTATTTATCTGCATGGAGACAACCAAGTGATGGCACAAGGCCAAGTTACAAGTGCATATTTTTGAATGTGTTTTTTTCGTTGTAAAAACATAATTAAGTCAGTGCTGGCTTGATATGTTTAATGATACGGTTGAACTTTTCCTGGAGCTATAGGCTATAGGCTAACATCAACAGCCTCCAGAAAACTTACACAGTGCTACTTTAAAAAAGCGTAATACAGTACACTTTTTCTAGCTATAAGGTTGCTATATTTCTGAATCCACTTTCACTTTCAATGACCCATAGCTGTGGGTATGATTCTGTACCTTTGGTTCTATTTCACCACTCACTGCTACCCTACAAGTTGGGGTAAGTGTCTTGCCCAAGAACACAATAACAGATTACAACACTGCCACCCAAAGAGCTGAAACAAATAAATGCTTTGTAAAATTATTTTCCTTCACAAATCAACCACATATTTTTAAGTTGTTTTGAATATAAATTAACAGCCAATAACACAAATTCTACATAGGCTATTCACCTTTTGGGAGCTCCTCAGAGGGGAGAGCGGGTGTGTTACCATGGGCCCCCTGAGGTTACAGGATAAAAAAAATAAATAAATAAAAAAAAGATCAGAAACCACTCACTACCTATCTAAAAAACAACAACAACAAATATTTAACTGTGATGTTTCAGGCAAGCAGAAACAAGGGATGAAACTTAGCAGCAAAAATGGAAAGACGCAGTGTAGAAGCAAAACAGCTGTTAAATATCTGCAAAGTGGAGCAGCTGGTTGGAGACGGGGATGGAGGGATGGATGACCAGGGAGAAGAGGAGGAGGGGAGGAGTGAGAAAAGACCCAGGGGATGTGTAGAAGGACTCAATGAGGCTGGCTGTGCTGATGCTGAGCTGACGCAGAGCCTGGAGGATGTACAAGTGGATAATGTCACTGATCACAATCCAGGCCGGGTTTTAACACGGTGATTTCAGACACGGACAAACTAACTCAATGTTGAAAGTGAAAAGTGTAAAAATTAACAAGATGTGCCCAAGGACAGACAAGAATTGATAGAGAGAAAAAGTTCTTATTATCATAATAGAAGCTTATTATGGGAGCCCCTGATAATCAGCTGGAGGATAAACTACTTACTTGTCTCCATAGAGATGTTGTTTCTTTGCCTGGAATTTTCCCTAGTATGGCATTAACTAAATGAATTAAATTGTTTCCATTGCGAAAAAGTACCTTGAAAATATGCATTTTTACTCTCCACAGTTCTGACCTACAACTTGGCTTGGTCGTCACTTGCTTGTCTCTATGCAGTAGGCTACTTATTACAGGCAAAGCAATAACATTTCCATGAAAATCAGCAACTGTCTACCCTCCATCTACAAAGTTTCCTAGTGTATCTTTAAATCACACATAAGCAATGTTGCTCTCTACACATAGGCCAGAGGTGCCCAAACTTTTTTTTTTTATTGTGGGTCACATCTCAAAACATATTCGAAGGCCGGTGATCAATGCAGTGCGGTGCTTTATACACAGCTTTGACAGAGCTGTGGATTAATAAGGCTTGAAACACATTCATTTTAGGTCTGTATCACACTGCAATGTGATGTTTGAGGTTATTGTGGTAGAAACAGTTTAATTTGCTGTTAAAAGTACTGCTTATGATCAATTGGGCTGGTTCAGCAGGAGACCTGAAGGCCAATAAAAAACTGGTCTCAGGGCCGCATTTGGCCCCCGGGCCGTAGTTTGGACACCCCTGATATAGACCATTTATATTTTATAGGTCCCTGCCCAGAATCAGATTATTACAATACAGGTTAATAGTCTAATCAAATCCATTTTATTATAATTTTTTGAGCGAGGATCCACACTTGGCCCATGATGTCATCCCATATTTGGCTGTATAATGTAAAGAACTCTAGTTTGCATAGGCTATAGAAAAGCAAACACGCGCATTGATATAACAGTGTTTACTCAGTGCGCCATGCCCGCCCTTTTACCCTCGTGCTTAACGCCTTTACTCCATCCCTTCCCCTGAATGCGCTAATGTTGTGCTTAATTCGCTGCTCTGTGCGCGGTCATGGGGCCGGGGACTCACACCTCTGATTGTCTCTAGCGGACAGTAAACATGCCCAGGCGGCGTTGGGGTTATCAGCGGCGGTGGGGGGCCTGCTCTTTCCCTCTGTATGCCCCCTCTCTCCCTCCTCCTGTGTCCGTGTCTCCGGGGAGCGCCGTGGAGCAGGTGCTGTGGCCCTCCTCTCCTCTCCCCCCTCCTTCCCCGCGCTCATCCCCCGCCCCTTTCCCTCGCTCTTTCTCCCTGAGGACAGTTCATGTGTTGTCCTTCTCCTACCCCGCACACATCACATCAGCGCACCGCGTCGGAGCTGCTCTCGTTTTGCTTGTTGTAGTTTTATTCGAAAAGGATGCGTTAAAATCCCGGATCTTGGTCTCGTTGGTGGCGCGGTGAGTAGTTTCCTGTTGTTTAGAAGTCGCTTACTCTTGAAGTTTGAGCGCTGTGCTCTGTTTTGTGCTGTGTTTCAGTTTTGCATATCGTCAACTCCATTTTGTGCTTAGCGACTTGTTCTTGGTTTTATTGCGGGGTTAAGGCGCTCGTTGGTCGCTCAGTTTGGTTTTATGAAGCCCACAGTGTCTGGGACTGTCATGTTCACATCGCTGGCGTCACCAAATCTTTTTTTTTTAAATAAAAAAAATATTTGTGTACATTTGGGTAAAATGCACGGTGCTACTCTGTTTGCAGGGTTTATGGCACGCAAAATGATAAAAAAATCATTCATTAAAACGAAATCAAGCAGTCTCGTTTGTTAAAGCGTTACAGACAATGCAAATGTAGCGTTAGAAAACTACTTCCGGTCGGCTTTTCAAAGTAAAGGTGTGACATCAACGCGTGGATCCAATAACGCGAAAACAGTCTTGGTTTTCTGGTAACCACAAGTCTAATGCCAATAATACGATAATGCCAATTCAGCTTCTATTGGGTGCATTTCAGGTTTCAGGTGAATGTGGTGAAGTGCGTTTCCGGTTTGATGTGAGACAATGAGCAGCTTGACTGAGCAGCTGCGAGGCTGCAGTTTAAAGTGGCTGTGGTTTATCGTTATGTTATCTTTCCCGTCTAACTCGTCTGTGATTAAACACCGCCACTATTTGCCTCTGGTAAACTTAGTGCACACGTGGATATGGTCCTGTGTCACCCAGTTTCCTTGTGATGCTCGTCACACACCGGCAGCACCCATGAGAGTCAGCGGAGTGGCTCTTTAATCCGGGACCTTTAACAGCGCCTGTATTGTTCAGCTCAGATAGATGCCGCTGGGCGCATTAGCAGCAGTCAAGCGGATCACGGCGCTTTTGTGTGTACACAGCCCGCAGGTGGAGTTCAACACACACGGCTCCACGCACCATGTGCTGCTGCTGCCGCTGACCTGCCGGAGACCAGCTGCTCATCAGGGGTTACTGAGTAAACCTCCAATCTCTTTAATTACCCCCTCTCACAAGATAGGCCTACTGTAAAGCCACATTCACTGCTTCTGTTTGGACAGTTTAGCCAATCTCCAGTGCAAGCTCACACATACGGTGTGATTATCAATGAACTGTGAGCAGAACATACAGAGTGAATATAATCACACAGATCTACCTGTAGCACCTAAGGAGTCTCCATGGTTATAGTGAAGTCCACATGGTCACACTGTCCTATCTAATATAACAGCCACCCTGGGTCCATCATCCTGGATTTCCACAAAATGTCATATTATTGATAAATACCTGTTTATAACATGATATAAAGCATCTGTGAAGATGACTTAATGGAGTCGTATTGTAATTCACTTCAGAGAGTGAAGACATTTCCAAATGAAACTGGTACTGTATCACTTAACAACTACGTTGCATTTTTCTTTTTTGAATAATAGACTTCTGGTATTATGGAAATGTGTTCAAAATTGCAGTGTGGGGATAGCAATAAGGTTGTCAATAATACATTATCAAAATATTTATGAAAGTTTGCCTCAAAAATCACATGCCTGTATATTTACACAGCTTATATAATCACCAAACACTGAACAGAAAAAAACATTATGGAAGCCCCAGACACAGTGTGTACATAATTCAGCATAAACTAAACAGCTCTAATGCCTTATTGGCAGTTAAGCTGGCTCTTCCTTCTTTTTGTCAGCAGTAAACAATGCATTCCCTTTAAAGCAGGTACGCATTCTATTAATAACAAATCCGATTCACCGGAACTAACCACTCCTTGGAAGTTTCTCATGGCCGTTTTAGCTGTTTGTCAGGTTAACCGCACGCCCTGCTCTAGTTGCTTTCTTTCTGCCTTTCTTTGTGGTATCTCTTGACACAAACCAATGCTTTGTATCATACACCTTTGTGCAGGCTGTGACTGTGTGTGTCTTTGAGCCCGGGGCCAGCCTTAGGATGTGCTGCTGCGGCTGTCAAACTGTCTGACAAGTGTCTACACACACCTCCATCACAGAGTAGGAAATACAGTGTATGTGTGGGCACCGTGTCTTATCTCTTTGCATCATCTGGATCACGGTATACAGATCAGTGGCATGGGTGAAGTGATAAGGGGTGAAGCAGAAGTATGGTGGAGCAGACACAGGTGGGCTTTTTGGATTGTGAATTTGTGTGCGTTAAAAAAAGGTTTTTAGGAAGGTTATAATGTCAAAGCGCTATATGATCTGGCCAATATGAAAAAATGAATATAAACAAGACAGAATTTATTAATTTAGAAATGACTGAATCTTCACTGTGATTGATTTTTTTTTTTTATTAATTTCTCAGATGTGTTTGTTTTTAAAAGGGAACGATATCCTTTTAACTATTGAGTTGTTGAGCATCTTGTGAAAAGCTACGGATATGAGTCTAGTGTATTAGGCAATTACTAGGGTATTATTATGTGCTATTGGCATGATTATTATTGACCAGCAAAACAAGTTAAACCCTTCATTCTCTTTCATGCACATTACCATATTCATACATGCACTAGGATTACCGATTACTGCTATTGCGGTATTATTTCTAAAACAATTATCCTTCTAAAATGTAGTTCTTTAAATCAATCAAATCAGGGATGCAGTTAAATTACAATTCAAACTGTATCAAATCATTTGACTAATTAATAGGCAAAATTCGTCACAACATTCCAATGAAAACCAGTGTGACAAGTGTAATGAAGTAATTGCTATCTATCATCACAAAGTAAATGTGATTAATCCTGGCATTTAAGCGTGAAGCATCATTTGACACAATTATTGGATGACATGTTGAAATAGTTAAATATGAAGTTGGATAGCTTTGAATAATAACCGGTAACATGGGCAGGGCAGATGGAGTTTTGTGGTGCCGTCACACAGTAGCACATGTTTACATACAGATAGTAGAGCTGAGTGAGGTGAGTACTTTTGAATGCTTGTTTTCTTAGTCATTGTTCAGTGTCGTTATGCATACTTGTACTGGGGAAATGATGCGTGCGCCCTTCTTTGATGGTGAATGACACTAATGCTAATTACCCAAACCAACAGTTAGGCTAACCGTACATGACTGACCAGCCTGTTGTTAAAACTCCCATGCTATGCCGAACAAGCTTTAAACATGATAGTTTGTCTATGCAAGTATTTTTTTATGACCAGAGATGACAGTGCCCCTGTAGGCTCATGTGTGAACTCACTTTTTCTGTACTTAAATTACCTGTGCAAAGGGAAGATTCTGTTTGTTATTGTGAATGTCATGTTGTTAGCTATGCTGCTATGTCAACATGCTTCAAGTTCACTCCTCACTGATGCCAGTAGAGGGCGTAAAAAACATGAATCCAAGTGTTCTCTGCGCTGGGACATTTTAGATTAAAACACAATCTTATTGATCGTGTATACAATAATGACATTACATTTTTATTTTAAACCATTTGTCCTAGTTTAATTTATTTTAAGCTCTTTCTTATTTAAAACACTTACCATGCATGTTTTAATTCACAGTAATCATAAGTATTATATTATTTTTTACAAAATGTTGTAAGGGCCAATATACTCTATGATAAAAGTACATTAGGGCATGGTTAGAAATAAAGTCAGTTAAACAGAATATTGGAGTTTTAGTGCCAAGCCGTAATTATTAAATATAACACTCCTTTTTTTAATGCATGCTAAAGTCAAGGTAAAGGACCAATAAAACAACACATCTTCCTCTGGCTCCTTACTCAAATGCTAAATAACGTCTACACACTAAAAAGCACAAACTAGGAAGGAAGACAGTCAAGTGTTTTTTTTTTTAATTCAGCTCAAGAGGTAGGAGGTAGGATTTAGGAGGTAGGGTCTAGTGTTTGGGGTTGAGGTCAGTGCTAGATCTGACTGCTCTGGATATGACTTTACGCTATCAAAAAAAACAACAACAAAAAAATGATGTCCTACTCCCATAATCCTCACTGTAAAAGAACTTGTGTGATTTATTCATACAATTGCAATATTCACCTTCACCACCAGATGTCACTTTCCTCCCCAACAGTTTTAATGGGGTTATTCCGTGTAAATCTCTCTTCTCCTCTGTCTCATGCTGTTACGTGCTATTATCCCTCCTCCCTTTTGTTGTGCTTCTGTTGGAGGTGTCACTTATTACAGTCTGTACTCTCTCCGCTCCATTTCTCCTCAGACCATAAATGCGCTCTGAGGTTGCTTGCTCCCCAGGGGTCACATGCATACATTTGGTGACGCACTCTTGCCCCTGACTCAGCTAATTGTGCTTACTCTATCCATAGCTCCAGTCATTTTAGCCCCGCACAAATCTGTGTAGTGTAGGGCTGAAGGATTTGGAAACAATTTTTCAAAATGATTGTGATTATGATTTGAATTGCAATTTTTGATAGTAGCATTCGGTTCAAAGTTCACATTTTAAACACATCCAAGGGCACTAATGTTTGTGAAAAGACTGAAATATGAACTGCTAACACAACATTCCATGCATTTTTGAACATTTTTTTGAAACTTGGTTTATTTTGATCACTTGATTCAAACATGTCTCTGAACAGGGGCACAGGTCGAATGTTTCTCATCATTCACACAATTTTCAGAGACTTGGCACAACTCTAATTCAGAAACTCCTTGAACTCAATGAATTCACCTTGTTTTTTTTCAATACTACAGGTCTCTTCTCTAAGGACATTAGCCCAAACTCTGTTATTTTCCATATAGAAATGCAAAAAAATGGAAAAAAAAGTTGTGAGTATCCAAAATCTAACAACAAAGGATTTCACAGGGAGGATGGCTTCAATGGAGAGCAGAGAGTGTGCGAATAGAGACATCCTATAAATCCCTGTATATATCCAAAGAAATCAGATCATATTTTCAAAAAAAAACATTGCAAACTGTAAAAATAGTGTTGATCAATTTGCTGTTTCCAACATCTTTCGATTTTCTTCAGCATAAATATATTTGATTAAGTACTGCAAAATCTAGTAATCTATTAATCTGCTATTGGTAATATGTTTATTTACTTTTAATTATTTATTTCACATTATAAAATACAGAGGTTTTAGACAAAAAAGTAAAGCTTTTCCAGCCCCAGATTCCTGTGCAAAGTGTGATGCCCAATGTCGGACTCTGTGGTCTCTGGCAGCTGATTAAGGCTTCTGAGCTGCACTGTCCAATGAATGAAAGAGCACATGAAAAACATATGACAAATGTTTGAGAGTTTTGATGGTTAAACTTACTTTTGGAGGATTTTGAATGTAAAAGTGTATTTTGCTGTAGTAAAATTTTGTTTAGGATGTGAGCCGTTTTGCAGATGTCAGTTTTCAGTAGAGAAATGTTCAAAGATATTGAAAAAAACGAATGCTTTTTTCTCTTAAAAACATACTAAAACATAATTTCATTTTTATACAACTTTTAGCCAAACAGATAAAAGTAAAAGCATGTGTTTTTTCATATTGGATATTTTTGTTGCTCACTTACTGTGAACAGGGCTTGCATCTCCACAGACCTGACTCTTATTTGGCCTGCAGGAGGGCCTCATCCTGCTTGTATTCATGGAGATTTTGTTCATTTGGTTGTTTCATTTTTGCTCTTTCAGAGTACGGCACGAAACATATCTTTCTCCATGCAGAACTGAAACATGCAGGTGATGTGACACAGAATGTTACACAGTGTTGCTTTAAATTCATTATCAGAATTCATCAGGTCAGGAGAACATAGAGTTTAGGACAGACCAGTGTCTGCTCACACAAAGGCAAAAACAAAGATCTTTGTTTACATGAGACATTTGCATGAAACTTTAGGATTAACAGGGGATTTTGTTTTTTACAGTGGACATTACTTATCTATTAAATAAATAGTTGCTGTCATTATGATTTGATGATTGCACCTCCACTAAAATTCTGAATCTGATTGCGAGATTACTGTGCAGCCCTGTCTGTGTCTGTGTAGTGTCAGATGCCATGAGTGGTGCACCAGGGCTCTTGTTTATGGATTGTAAGGGAAGTGTTAAGTGAGCTGCCGAAAGGACTGGGGGCCTGTAAAGCCATTTAGCGCCCCCCAGAGTAACCCCAGAGACCGCTGTGTTGACGCCACTCTGACTACCATTACAGACAAGTTTAAGAGGCCGTAAACATTTGGCTACTTCTCCTCTCCCGCGTGGTACTCCGGTTTTGTGTGTGTGTGTGCAGCCCCAGTCAGAGGAATTTGCCCAGAAGCTATTGTAAAAAGCAGTGTTAACTCTTTTAGTGGTATTATCAAGCCGAATAATTACATCCAAGGTATAATGTAACCAGAGCTACAGTTGTGTTGTGGACTGACTGGGGCTGTGTGGTATGAGGGAAAGATGTAATGGTTATGTGGTGGATAATATTTGTAATTGCCAAGTTTGTTGAGTTCTAGACAAAAGTAAAAAAAAGGGTTTCTATGAATTTGCCTGATTCAAAACAGGACTAAACCAGATCCAGTTCCAGTCCAAACCCTATCCTTAAACCAAAGACTTCAGTCAGGGCCAAGCCAGGTCTAAAGCAGGACTAAACATGTACTTAACCAGATTTTTAAAGCCTTAACCCTGGAGAACCCAAGAACCCTTTTCTTCTGGGGAAAATTATGAACATTACATTAAATTACTGCTATAAGTTCACTGAACACTGAAATATCCACTTTTTAAATTTTAACCCTTTATTCCCTAAATTAGAATCAGGACCAAATTTGACCCATTGGGCTCGCTAATTTATCCAAAAAGAATATAAAACGTACTTCTAGACATTCTGCAAGCTATTACTGAAAAGATTAACAAAAAAACAACAACACAATTTTACCAACCGCTGGTTTGCTGAGAAGATGATTTTGTTTGAGTAGTTTTCCAGCTCAACATTTCAGCCATGTTGTCACTATCACTCTGGCTCATTTTGGTTCAATATTCATCCACTAGGTGTCTCTATGCAGGGGCCAGAAGTGGCACTCTGGGCTTTTTGAATTTTTTGAATTGAAATTTGACTTTTTTTTGTCCATTTTGGGTAGCAGCGATTAACTGCGGCCGAATGTGACCCCATGGGTTCTCCAGGGTTAAATATAAGAAAAACAGAACTAGTTCATTTTACATTTTAAAGTAATTTCTCAGTTTCTTAACGCATTTTTAGCATCTTAAGTATTCACCGCGATGAGTATATAAGGTCTTTTTCAATAGTTTCAACATTTTATGTCTTGTGTACCCCCAAAACGCTGTCTCACTGTCTCGAGTACCCCCTTTATCAAGGAATGTGTTTTTTGTTTTTTTTTTTTTTTACTATTATAGCCAATACCAACTATTCTATTTTTGTATTTTAATGATATTTATGTCAAAATTAACCTACAGAAACATTATAAAGCATGTAAAATATATTACTAAGAACTAGTTACATTCAGATTCTATTCAATTCTATCTTTCTTTAGATCTGAAATCAGTCCAAGTACCCCGGCAATGTTCATGTATCCCCATGGATCCCCCGGGAAACACTGCTCTTTTTCACAACTTTCAGAGACCACAGTTAACAACTAGTAACAACAAATAGCATGCTAATAGTGCATTTTCTGGTTCTTGGACAATTAATAACAGTAAATAAACAATAAAACATGCTTTATAATTAGTCAATTTGACTGCATTACATGGACAAAACAGTGATACAGCCCCTTTAAGCTACAATCACTAAACTACGGCAAAACCTAAATTACATGCTTATTCTGTTTCATATTTTTCACACTAACATTGGGGAATATATTTAATTTCTTATGGAAATTGCATTGGCCAATAGGGATAAACAGTAGACTTCTATTGTCCATTAAGTACCACTATTGCGGCCTGTGCTAACATGGCAATGGTTATTTTGTGGTTTGGTTCAACCTCTTTCTCTGACCCATGCCTCTGCTCCTGTGCTGCTTCCTCCCACTCCTCCCCGTGCATGTGTAAGGAGAAGGAGAGAGGGAAGGAGAGCGAAAGAGAGAAAGTGAAAGACGACAACATAGAAAGGTGTCAAAGATGAGCTTCAACATGTCTGACATCCTATGACATCAGACAACATGTACTGTTACTGCTGTTATTCATTTCGTTGTGGGAACTAAAATATGTACACTCACACACATCATGGAGACCTGCCTGCCTTCTTTACGGGGACGAAAAACCTGGTTCCCATGACGTAGGTTCTTTCTTATTAGATCAATATCATGATTTCAAGAGCAGATGGGGGTTAAAATAGATTAAGGTTTAGGCAAGTCTCCAGGAAATTTATGCAAGTCAGTGTAATGTCCCCAAAACGCATGAAAATCCAACATGTCCGTCCTTGTGTGTGAACGTTGTTACATGAGAAAATGTTGGAGATTTCACATTGAAAAGGAGTAATCATGATGTCTATGTAGCTTGCTCGGCTTTCTTTTTACCATGCCACATTTTAGACCCATGAGCTTTTCAATTTTGCTGTATTGTCTACACTTTGCTCTGGACAATATCGTTTTATTAATCGTGAGATGATTCTGATTCAGTATGGCATTTTGGAGACATAATCATATCATAATTCATTGATTTTGTGTGTAATGCAGCTTTATGCTTGAATACCCCTTCTGCAAATCTGCGACACTGTTAGCCATTATTGTGATGTGATTCAAAGATGACAAGAACTGAATAGCTGGTTTCGTTATTTGTACCGTGGTGCTCTGGTGTGGAGGTCTTGGGTTTTCGGCGGTGTTAGTGTACTGCATATAGCCTTGTCAGTCTGTCTGATGATTGAAAGGCAGCGCACACAGTATTCTCCTCTACTGTCAACCCCGGCCAACTTTTCTGAAAACTTAGAAGGAGTTCACCACGGACTTGTTGTGACATTGCTACAAGTTTTCTAGTGTTACGTGGCAGTACAATATTAGCAGTGTGTCTTGTGTTAGCATTCAGAATAGAGTAGAGTTAACAATTAGCACATTACAAGTTTGGTATTATTTACCTTTTTTGGCTTTTCTTGCTGGGGCTGAACAATTTTGTCCAAATTTGAAATTGCGGCTTTTTCTGACAAACATGATTAGAAATGCAATTTGTGTTTCAGATTCTGACCAGAACTGAAGAAGCAGTTTGGATGAGCAGCCAAACGTCTTCACTCCTACAACTTTTTTGTCCAGTTGACAGATTTTACTTTTGGCTTTTATTATGGATTAGACCTGGATGACTGACAGATTACACAAACGTCCATTCAGATTGTGATTTAAATTCTATTGCGATTAATCTTGCAGCCCTAATTCTTGCTTTTCTTTATAAAACCTGCTAACCCTGTAGTTCAGACCTCTACAAAATGTTCTGAAATACAAAAGTAATGTCCTAATATCTTTAAGCTACTGTTTGAAAGTATTTGTTCAGTTCTGGCTAATTACTTCTTCTATCTAGTACTGTATAAAGTTGGCGGTTCTTTTGTGATGTAACTATATAATTGGTTAATCCTTATGTAATCTATGCACTAGCCAACCAGACAGTGATTTTCTCTATGGGATTATTAAACAGGTCAAACCACCACAGCACAAATGCAGGCCCCCAGTGGAGCTCTTTTTCTGTTAGCTCATTTGACTCATTTGACCTTTGTCCAAGCTAATTAAGCTGCTGTGTGGTGTTTTAAGGAAAATCATGAAAATGTACGCCACATAAGAACAGAAGGTTTATTTTTACTGTTGTGCAGGCCAGAGCTGGGATTTAGAAACACATGGCAGGGTTGCATGAATTTCAGTTTATAAACTTCATATTTTAAACCTGCCCAGGAGTATTGACAAAAAGACTGAAGTATGAACTGACAAACTAATACAGGAATTATGTGTATTCCAGTTTATACAGATTTAAACTACAAGGTTAGGAGTTTTTATGCAGAATAAAACAGGAGGTTTTGTTGAGGAAATGATGGTGCTTCAAAAACGGCAGCCTTTGTGATTTTCCGTTTGAAATTTCAATTTAATTACAATAAATCTTGTAGCTCAAACATGTGGGATTGATTCACAAACATATGAGTCTAATAATATTTTTGTCTATCAATTGTACATTTTAAACATATATTGTAATAACAGTAATAGTAACATTCACAAAAACACCTAAATCTGAACTAAACCACAATGAAAGTTTGTTCAATCAACTCAGTCAGTTTTAATTGTCAGTGATCAGCTTGGGTATTTTTAATGGGCCTTTTGTCAACCCTCAGTCAGTAAAAGCATCTGTTTTGGAGCAGAGTTCAGACTTTGGGGAATGAAATTTGAATGTTATTAATTATTAAATGGCAATGTATAATGTGTATTGTTTCTGTTCTGAAAATTGATGTTGAAATTTGGGCTGCAACTATTAAAAGACTAATCGTGACTAGTCAACTACTAAAATAATCATTAGTTAAAGCCCCAGTTGAATGTGTATTTTAATTAATTAATTAATTAATTAATGAAATAAATAGAAAAAAAAAATTGAGGAAAGAAATCATGATTTGTTGTTTTTTTTTGTTATATCGCCCAGGTCTACCATAAGATTAGCAGTCCTATTACAAGATCCCATAGAGACGAGGTTTTTATTCTCCGCATCGTCACACGTTAAATATTCTAACATTTGCAATTTGCCAGTTGAATTCATTGAAATCACGTAGTTTATTTTTTCTTTAGTTGATTTATTGATTAATAAGACTTGGCTAAATCAGTTTCTCTCTATGCGTATGTCTCACTGTTGTGTCTTATCCTCTGACTTCCAGCCGACAGGGGTCCAGAGAGGTCGGAGTTGAAAGGTGAAAGGTCACTGTCAGACACCCGACCCCCCTTTTCCTGGAGTCCACCCCCCTCGTCTCCACCCACCCCCCTCATCCCCACCCACCCCACGCACACATACCCCCCTCCCCCCAAAGCAGACAGCCTCTCCGTGGCAGAGACAGCACTTTGATGGATGACGCTTCACACTAGCGCACATACATAACCCACCCACCGCCTCGCCGTCGCCCCCCCCCATATGCCCCCCCTCCCCAAACGCACCCCTCCCCCTTTGGTTGACCACACACTATAAGCGAAAAAAACAAAAACAAAAAAGAAGAACAGCTAAGAATGTCTTGAACGTGAGTATAGAGAGAAAAGAGGCTCGGAGATGAAGAGGGTGAACGATGAGGAGAGAAGGAGGAGAAAAAGAAGAGGGGATATGTGTGTGTGTGTGTGTGAAGAGGAGGAGAGGAGGAGGAGGGGGGAGGGTGGGCAGGGTTAGAAAGAAGGTCACGTGACCACGCAGCAGCTGCAAGGCTTGGAGCGATACAGAGAGAGAGAGAGGAGAGAGAAAGAGGAGAGAGGCAGCAGCAAGACGCGCGGTGGTGAGTGAGTAATCTTTTCGCATATGAGCTTATTGACGCGATGTAAGGATGGAGAAAGAAGGAGAGATAGAATACGCGTGCTTTGTTGATGATTTTGTCTTGATTAAGTGGGTGTACGAAACGGTAGAATAGTTGAAGGAGGTAAAAAGAGGAGTGGATAGTCTTCTTATCATCTTGTGTCTTGACTGTCGGGCGCACACACATACATGCACTATACAAAAATCTTATTCAGCAAATGTTTTTCATTTTACATAATCTATGTATGAAAAACTTCCCTTCAGATGAATTCATATGTGTTGGGTTATAGCGGTCAGTTTGGGAGCTGTAAGTTTGAAACCATGAGGCGATGTAGCATGGAGCATGTTTGGGTCACGGGTGTTTGTTTAGTAAGGAGAGAGTTGACACGTTGTTTCACACTTGCCTTCACTGTTCTTTGACAGTTACTAACAGACTGACAGGCGCTGCGCTCGCTTTTTTTAATCCTTTCATCTTAAGAATATTAAACACTATTTTAGATCCCATATATCAGAGCGGATTTTCTCTCCTCTGTTTGCAAGCTTATAACAAACTTGAAAGTAAACAGCAGTTAGTTTGAAATTGTGGTGGAGCGCAGGTCAGAATTCAGTAGCAGAATTACGCTTTTAACAAAATGCTGATGTAATGGTTTATGGTTAACATCTCTGCGTTTGCATGCCCCGGCTTGTCCAAATGAAACAAAAGTGGGAAAGTTCATCATCTAGCAAAAAAATATGCAAATTATCTTTTGGTATCAACCATCAAGTAGTGTTAATGGTTGATACTAGAAACGGCTCTAGCTTTCAGGGGGCCCTAAGCTGAATTTGTCTCTGGGGCCCCTGCAGTGGATGTACCCTGGCTCAGCTATTGGTGATTCACATTATACACATCACAACATTATGACTTTGCTCTCATCAACTCAATCAGTTGTATTTGTATTTATTTCCGATCATCAAACTGGAAAAATCCAGAATGTCACAACTACTATAGCTTCAAGAACGGTAGACGAACATCTAAGGGGGGTTGGGGGCCCTCCTCCAGAAGATTTTGAAATTATAGAAATTTTTACCCTTTTTAATTTTAATGTGTTATTAAAATGTCATTACATTACATTATAAAATGCAGAGGTGGGTAGGGCAAAAACCAAAAGTTGTACCAAAGTTGTACTACTAATTTATTAATTAACAGGAGCAATCTGCTGTAGCCTAAACACAGAAGCCTAGTTGATGGCTGACTGCTAAAGAAAAAAACAACAATGAAAAGCTGACAATTTAACAATCTGACTCATTATGCTGTGTTCATGTGGCTCAGATATATATCCTTTACGTGTTATATAAATATTTTATCATAGCATGTCATGTCCATGAGAATAAGAACAAAGTAATATGCTATTTCAAGTCCTCATCGTTTTCCCCAAAACAATCATCTTTTTGTGTTCTTGATGCATTGCCCACGACTTTAGATAAACTTAAGCTCACTAACTTTCAAATGTGCCTCAGCATCTCTTTTCACTGGTGTAAATACATAGCTCTCCACACCTATGCCCAGCCCAAAAACAAATGTCGGCAGCAGGTATTTTGCTACTATAGATGAAAACAATTGTAATTGTTTTAGAAGGATAACGAGGCTGCTGTAAACACACCAGCCCTGTTTCCAATGAAACTTTACATATAATTTTATTTTCAATATACATGTATGGGCTCTTGGGGGTCCTCTGGTGGCTTCGGGACCCTAAGCAGCCTCTTACTCCACTTATAGGCTGGGCCAGCGCTCGTTGATACTATTTTTCAAACTCACTTTTGATACTAAAGAATAGACTCAATACTGATTTGGATACCCACATGGTACATGGTGGATCCCACCACGTTTTTTTTAGACAATATTATAATTTTAATGTAAAATAATAGTATTTATATATTATACCATGTTGTCTTACACTAATTCTGATAAGTCTTAAAAGGTCACTAAAGGTCACTAAAAGGTCAAATTTTATCAAATTCTAAAATAGCATGATCACAGCTTGTTCATGAGTTTCAGAATGATGAAAATTGTTACAGCAACTGTCTTAACTTAACAATTCACATTAAATATAATATCTTTTGAATCACCAAAAGTCCTCAAAATGGCATGTAAGACAGGAAAGTGAAACCAATAGAGCTTGGAAAAATGTTATGTGATTAGCAACATACAACATTGGCGAAACGTCCATCAAGATACATTAGCCAAAAAGTAAACTAAAGAGCCATGGAATAACTAAAGTGCTAGGTCACTACTGTCAAACACATTAGCAAAGTAAAATCACTGGTTTAACATTATGCTATCTATAATTAAGCTTGATATACATAGTACAGTTTATATTCTTTTTTAAAAATTTTTTTTCTTTACATATTAAACATAAGTAATGCCAGATTTAAATAATGGAACGTCATTGTGATTTTATTAGTAGTTTTTGGCATATGTTTCAGTTCAAAGTATATTTTCAGTAGTATGTGCAGTGCCTTCAGTGTGGTCTTGCAATGTTTATTTCGCAAGACGTGACACCACATGTTCCTCACACCTGTTTTGTTGCTATTAACAAACTTTTCAACACTTGCTTTCTAGGTATAATTATGTTTTATCTTTGTAAATCTATAGGCCTGGTTATTTGTATTTGGTAGTGCAATGCGTTTTATTGCATTAACTCAAAAAAAACCCAAAGCATTATTTTGAGGAGCATTAACCCAGGTCACATGTATCAGCCATAAACCCTGGATCAAAAGTCCTTTTCCTCTGTCTGCTCCCCCTCTGTCTCTGCTCAGCACACTTACATCAGGGTGAGTCCACTGTGTCTGTGCATTGGACATGAAGAAGGGTCCTGTTGTATAGGCAATGTGATAGAGACGAGTCCAAGCTCCGTCTGAGTCTTTAAACTGTTCAAGAGTCAGTGATGACGGAGAAACGGCTCGCTAACGTCTGCAAACTGAGAGTGACACGAAATACATTAAAGCAATCATTGTCAATCAATGTTTACCTTGGAAAATTATGGAGATATTCACTTCTCGTCTTTAGTAACCAGTGAGCTGCTTTGAACTAGGACTGCACCAGAACTGGACCAGGACTAAACCAGGACTAAATAGGAGAACTGATTACCAGATCTGAATCAGGACTAAAGCAAGACTAAACCAGGCTCATATTGAGCAGAGACAGCCTTCTTTGAGGCTCATCGTGAGCAGAGACAGCCTTCTATGAGGTTCATAGTGAGTAGAGAGCAGAGTCCGTCTTCTATGAGGCTCATCGTGAGCAGAGACAGTCTTCTATGAGGCTCACCGTGCGGATAGAGCGGAGACAGCCTTCTATGAGGCTCATAGTGAGCAGGGAAGAGCAGCAGATCACACAGGACAAGCACAGAGTTAGAGCCTTTAGAGACACCTCATAGAGAGTAGTGCTTTCTAGGGCTGGATAAATTCCTATGTAAAAATCCATTAGAATCTGGATCTTTCTGGATATTGTGATTAAAACCTTGTATTGGAGATTAAAGGGGAATTATATGTATTTTAGGGGTAAATTTGGGGTATAATGTGATAAACTTCATGATTTGAGTGTTGTGGTCACAATTTTAATTTTATAATTGCTTATCCTTGTATAGTTGTATACTTGTACACTAGCTTTATATACACATTTCAGTAGATTTTGCATAGAAGGTCCGCTTTAAAGGTCCAGAAATCAGATTATAATCAGATTTGGGTTCACATGTAAAAAGTGAATGAAGGATTTCAGATACTTTTGTTAAATGACCCACTAATTAACAAATGTATAAGACCACATGGTTTAATTCACATTTTGATTAAATTATAATCATTTTACTGAAAATTTGTATCACTGATAAAATTGTGAAAGTTCTATCATTTAGCTTTATTTTCTTTCTTGCTGCTTTTCTTGTTGCTCAATTCTACAAAACACAGAAGGATTGTATTGTCCGTTTGTTTTTTCTCGCTTGCTTTCAAATCTCACCCTATCTGCACCACTTTGTCTTCACACGTGACGCTTGGCAGGGACACTTTGACAACAGACAACAACTACAGCACGTTTTCAAATTTGCCCCAGATTTGATTAAATATTCAATTTTTGCTGATTATTGTGGCCTGACAGCGTGCCATTTTCAATATTATGTTTTTGAATTTGAATGTTTCGGCTGGCTGTCTGCTGGTGGGTCTTTCCAGTGGTGCTAGGTTAAAATACTCTATAATAGGGTCATTGCAGGTAGAAGGCTTATGGCTAATTCCAGCTTTAATTAACATTAGCGGGTCAATAACCACTGAAAATCCCAGGTTACAAGTAATGATTGATGGGTTAATGTATACATGTGTTTACAAAAGGGTGTGATCAGATCAATATATGGGCAAAGGCCAGTATTGCTTTTTAGACAGTCTATGGATAGTATTTTTTAAGAAGTAAAATGCACAAATAACCACTTCCTGATTCTCATGTTTAAAATATTTCAGTTTTGTTCATTTATACATGTTTGAAGACTTTCAACTTTTTGTCATTTTTTGTTTAATCTCAAATGTATAGCAGGTTTATTGCAGAGATATAATCCACAAGCCATTTCAAGACTTAGGCTGCAACACATGTTTATTTTGTTAATTGATTAATCTGTCAATTGGCTTAACTTAACATATTTTTTTCATACAAAGCTAACACTATGCCTCCTGAAAACTTCTTAATAATGCATTAGTCTTATATAGTGCTTTTCTGGGCACTCAAAGTCGCTTTACAATTTTGTGCATTATTCATTCACTCCATATTTGTTGGTGGTAAGTTACTATTGTAGCCACAGCTGCCCTGGGGTAGACTGATAGCAGCGAGGCTGCCAATCTGCGTCACCTGCCTTTCTGACCACTACCAATCATTTGCTCACACTACAGAATCATAGATAGGCAAGGGGGATAAAGTGTCTTGCCCAAGTGCTCAACAACAGTTTACACTCGTCCCAGCAGGGATCACACAAACCAAAAAAATGACTATTTAAGTATATTGTGTCATCTTTTCCCTTGTTGATTCAAAGGCACTTGTTTACATTTTAAGATGATCTCACTAAATCTAGAAATTGACAGATATGCTTTTTAACATTTAATTTTTTTATGGCTGATGCCAGTACTTTTGAGCAAGCCACTGCTGCATATTTACAGAAACTAAATAAGTTAATTGATTAATCCTAATTAATGCAGTTAGTTGTAGCTTCCCAAATCATTCCATTTGCATTTCACTCAGGAGCAGATTCACCATAAACCTCTAACCTACATCTCTCAATAAACTCCAACGATGTTTTGACTTCTTGCAAACTTATTGGTGGTTAATAATGTGTGCGTATACAATGTCTGAAGATGTGTTGGTCCCTGGAGGAGAAAGGGGCATGCAGCTATCCGGGCGTGTGATTTGCTATTAGGGTCAGTGCGAGGAGCACCTACGCGTACCCACTCCCCTCACAGACACAAAGACTGCCGAGACACCCCCTGACACAGAGCTCCAGACTGCCACCAAATGCTCGCATTTTGCGCTTATTTTTGGCATCTGTGCAAGTATTTTTTTCAAACACTCGGACATGTGCAAGCTATTTTTTCTATATATATTTATGTGAGTTGCATACAGATTCACAAAAGTAAAAAAAATCCTCAATCAGAAGTGCTTAGTATTTGGATTAAATGTATTAATCTGACTAATAAGACCCACCCATTTGCACTGCGCTCTCCCCCCTCGTCTTGGCTCCGCCTTCCCTCTGCTGCTACAGCAGCGCAGACACAGCTGAGCTAAGGCTGAGCTCAGGCCGCTCAGGCTGGATCTGTTCCATTCTTTTGCACTGAATCTTGATACAATTATGCCTTTACTTTGACAACAATTTTATTCTCCTAATATTGTGACTTTATTCTTGTAAGATTACAACTTTATTCTCGTAAAAATGTCACCCTTATACTCGCTCACACCTTTGTAAACTCACTCCACATTATGTCCCTGCAGAGGACAGGTGCAGGGACTAGTTTCAGTGGTAAACTACATATGAAAAATTGAGAGGGGACTGAGAGAAATGTAGACAATTTTTGTTAAATTCTTTAGTAAACTTACATTTACTCAATATATGATTTTCCTTCAAGCCCGATCTGTTTTACAGATGACACTTGCGTCTTGCTTCCTGTGCATAAAGAAATCTGTCTACATTAAACATCTATTTGTTGGTTACATTACAGTTAATCATGAATAAATTATGTAAAATAGCTCGATAATATTAACTAGAAAAGAAAAAAAAATCAATTTATAGCATGCGCTCCTACATTTTCTGGTTGTACTAATACAAGATTTCAGTCAGAGGCTACTGTGCTCCTGGAAAAAATGTTAGTCTGGAGGCCTGCTCTGACACGATTCATTGGTTCAATGCGAGTGAGCGGAGAGAGAGATAGAGAGACATAGTGACAGAGAAAGAGATATAGTGACAGAGAGAGAGAGCAAGAGAGAGAGCGAAAGAGGAGAGTGAGCCTGTGTCACTAGGTATTAAGCAGGATCTAGTAAACAAACTTGATTTCTTGACCCAGGCTCTTAAGAGAAGGGGAGTGAAATGCAGGCTCGCGCTTGGTATTGAAGGAGGTCTCATGTAAGCTAGGATTTTGCACATGAATACGTTACATGGATTAATTGCGTAATAAATCTGAAGGATGTTTGCTGTGGTGATATGCAAAAGGGATATTACTTATTACGACTAAAGTGTGTCTTAAAATATATCAAAAACTACTTACTATCCGTAAGCAAGGTTAAGTAAGGCTAATCCATTGTTACTTATGTGTTAATGTCACACCATATATAGATTCAAACCCATGTCCCCCATGTGAAAGTCAGATTATTTATCAGTTGAGCTAAGCAGTGAGCTATAGACTTGATTGATTTATCTCTTGTAGCATAGTTTGGAGTTGTTCTAATGGTTTGATCCCCCCCCCAGAAAAGCACACTGGCATTGTGTCCTTGGACAAGACACTTTACCTTCCAATGGTATGAATATGTCTGATCATGGGATGACATGCTTTTCCATCAGATTGTCATATGGTGGTGATTCAGTGCTTTTCCGCTGAATGCTGTTTTATGCTCATACACTTTCCCCCACCCACTCTGCCTATTGGTCAGGCTCTGTTACGTTCTGTGTGACTGAGTGGTAAATTTAACCAGTTACAGTGATGTGTGAACTTTCAGAAGAAACAGATGGCTTGTGTTACCTTTTAAATTAATAGTATACTTACTGCAGGAATAATTGTGATAAAATGTCTGAAAATTGGCATGTCATTTTATTGGCATTATGTCCACCCTTCCCTTTGCTGCAGAATGAAGTATCTGAGAAATAAATGAACAATGCCTCTGTATGTAAAACAAATGTTAGTGAAGGACAGCACTGCTATTAGACTAATGGAGAATTATTTCTACACCAACAGAATAACTCATGGACCCAAATCTTCTCTTTCCCTCCTCAGGTATGAACCATGACTCCAATAAATCTCCATCATTAGGAATGATCTCCACGGCAACCCGCACCACGGCCACTGTCAGTCCCCTGAACCCTCTAACCAATGGGAGCGCAGTGTCCCAGTCTACAAACTCCGGATTCGCTGCTGCCCTGCGTAAACTGGCCAAGCAGGCCGAGGATCCCAGAGGTGGGTCAGTCCGCCTGCTCTCAGCACCTTCAGGCCCCTCGGAGGAGTTCAGCAAATGCACCACGCAGCAAATTATGTTATTGGCTACACCTTCAAACAATATTGTAGCTCCTCAAAGGAAAATGATGATGTATTTCAAGTTTTGTATGCTAAAATGGCAAATGTGTCGCACCGAGTACCACTACAGGAACTAACACGAGAATCAGGACTAAAACAGAACTAAACCAGGTTTAAAATGGGTCTAAACCAGGTGTAAAAAGCTCTACAGCAGGTCTAAGGCTATGCTAACACTTGTCATTGTCTAGTCAAGGTTTGAGTCTGGTTTAGTCATGGTCTAGTCAAGGTTTAGTTCCAGGTTTAGTCCAAGTTTTGTCCCAGTGTTGATGCGGTGTGTGTGCAAGGATTAACCTTGGATTAATATGAAGTCTAAATTAGTCCCTAGCCAGGTCTAAATAAGAATTAAACTGAACCAGGTGCTAAAGTAGGTCTCTAAAAGGAGTAATCTTAAAAAGGACTAACTTACATTAAGAATGCATGTTTTTAAGGTATAATAAGTATTCAAAAATTAAAACAAGAAAAGCAAAATAGATAAGTTTAATGCAGTACTGTGCGACATTTCAGACAAAGCAATAACATCTCCATGGAGGCAAGACGGTAGTGAACACCCCCCAGAAAAGTTACATAGTGCACCTTTAAACAGAATATACTAGGAACTGAGGGTGGATTCAGACCAAACCAGAGCTAAACCAGAACTAAACCAGAACTAAACCAGAACTAAACCAGAACTAAACCAGGACCAAACCAGAGCTAAACCAGAGCTAAACCAGAGCTAAACCAGAGCTAAACCAGAGCTAAACCAGAACTAAACCAGAACTAAACCAGGACCAAACCAGAGCTAAACCAGAGCTAAACCAGAGCTAAACCAGAACTAAACCAGGACCAAACCAGAGCTAAACCAGAGCTAAACCAGAACTAAACCAGGACCAAACCAGAGCTACACCAGAGCTAAACCAGAACTAAACCAGAACTAAACCAGGACCAAACCAGAGCTAAACCAGAACTAAACCAGGACCAAACCAGGACCAAACCAGGACATAAGTGTAGAACAACACAAAACACTGGTACACGTTCCACATTTTGAGAAGCCCTGGATTATTACACACTTTAGGCAGTGCGGCATGTCACTCGGCTCATTGGTGTTTTAATGAAGGTGTTGGATAAGAGGTGACCTATAGTGACCCCTACTTCTCCTTGGTTCCCTTCATCTGTTTCCATTCATCTCCTAATAATAAGAATCTAATTACCGCCAATTATAAGAGACGCTCCTTCTCCGCTCGCTCCCTTCCTGCCCGTTTCTTCATCTTATTAAACCCCCCTTTTGTGTGTGCACTTAATAGTAAATGTCAGTGCCGTAGAGTGATTCCAGCCAGGATGCTAGCGTACTCTGTCATTTTAGTGTGTGATCCGAACAATTTGATTTGTTTTATCAGGGATTTATTTACACTTTTCATCTTTTGGCACAATAACATCCTCCATCTTCATTTAGTGCACTTCCTGTATCTTTCCGGTCTCGTATTCCCTTTCATCAAATTGATTGAATTGCTGTTTTCCTCGGGCAAAACAAAAAGATTGATTGGAATCTTCATTGCTCCGAAGGGAATTTGACTACTAAGTGCATGCGGAGATATTAGATAAACATACAGTGTGGAGCAGAAGACATGCTAATCATAAGAACCATAAGACAGCATTTTACAACAGCACAATTATTATTTCTATGGTAAGTTTTGATTTTTGAAATACATGTTTGGCCAGTCAAAGGTAAAAAAAATATGGTGATATTTTACAAAGATGTGAGTCTGGTCACAGATGAATCTCCTTGCTTTCAGATGGGCGTGATTGACAGGTGGATTAGCCAATCAGGGACATGCATTGTTAGTTTGTATCAAAACAAATATGTCTGTTTATGAGGAAAAGGAAATTCTGCAGAATCATTGATTGAAGCACTTAACACTGTTAATCTAAGATGAAAGAAATGCAATTTTATGTGACATTCACTGAAATAAACTAATTTGATTGCTAAATCACATTTGGTTCTGACTTGAGATGTGGTGGAGGGCATGGGGACCAGACTGATATCTATCTGTTTAAAAAATACAGAGGGATATCATTCTGGACCTGCCAGGCTAGCTAGAGAATAGGTACAAGTTAAAAAATTATAGTAAAATACTCCACAGTTATTTCAATATCATGATATCAGTATCATTCGTTGCGGCCTTAATTTCCAGATGAATCCCTGTGTCATAACTTTTAACTAATCATCATAGATTTGTCGTGTGAACTTTCTCTAAAAAGGCATTTGCTATGGCAGATAAAACTATGGCATAAGGCAATCTTGCATTTTTATTTTTGAATCATTGCTCCTTTTTGCTCCTCTAACTTTGTCGTTTGCTAAAAGTCATCTGCTGTAGCCAATAGCAGCATTCCTTTCACTCAATCTGATTTAAGACTTGTCCAATTACGTTATAATGAAATAGAAGTACATGTAATTTACTTATGTATACACCTAATACGAGTTACAACCAGTTAAGCTAGCATTAAATGTACTGTACCTGATTTTTACTGTCTAAAAAACATGAAAAACAGAACTAGTTCATTTTAAATGATTTGCAGCGTCCACAGTTATGCCTCATTTATATTCTGAGCATCCTAACTATTCACAGAATGTTTCTAAGCAATTTTCAGAGGACACAGTGGAGTTTTGCCTCACAGTAAAGCTAACAACAACTACTTCCTGATTATTATTATTATATTACTTTGCACCACCCATTTATCCTCACTTCTCTCCAGGTTCTGCCGTCAGCCGTGAGCCTTCTCCCGTCTCCACCCCCTCCACCAGCCACAGCTCCCCAGTCACCACTCCGAAGCGACCATCTTTAGGACCTCCTCTCCTGGGCCAGAGCCGGGGCCACAGTGTTCCCAGTACCACTCCAGTAGTGACCATAGCCCCCACCAAAACCAGCAACCTGTGGAGGGCCGAGTCAAGACAGGTGAGGCAGCAATGTCTTATCACATCCCTAATCAAAAACATACCAGGATGTCTGAGCATTTTAGTTATATCTCGAGGACCCTATTCAAACCCTCCTTACAGTTAGCATTCTAAAGCTTAACCCACAAGCCTATATCCATACTCTTGCACAGCAAGAGCATGGATATAGCTACACTACTGCACAAACCTGATGCGATGTGCAGATGTTTCATTAACACAGTGTGCGCTTGATTGTGTTGTGATAGCACTGTGAAGGGAGAGTGACAAAGGCAGGGGAAACTCAGAGCATCAAAAACTTCAGTGAAATGTATTAAACATGTTCATGTGTTTATAGCATTTGCAAAACAATAACGGGTCTCATGGTGATCTAAATATGTTGTGTTAGCGGAGTGTAATATCCCCTCTTGAACAATATAAAATACTGTATCCAAAAAAGATCGTATATATGCATATAAGGTTTCTTAGTTTGAACACGCTTTTATTTTGAAGGTGACACGTTATGTAAAATTTGCATGTAAGAGTCTTTTTTACAACAGTGTTCACTCAGAGTTGTATTTGGTTTGATTCATGCATCTTTGAATAATCCTGTATTGTCCTGCATTTTAGGTTTAAGTGCAAGAAGAAAATCTGTTTTCACCTACCCCCCTTTTCTCCCCACTGCCCTGTATTTATGTGCAGTTATTTAAAAAAAAAAATGATTACAGATCAAACATGTCATGTTTAAAAATGCCACATACACATTTTTCAACAATACAGGAAAAGGAAGTCATGGAGCTGTTTCTGTTACTAAGCAGACAACACTGCAGTTTATGAAAAACTGTCAAATAAACAAATAATAAGAATGTTATAGTTTAATAACATATACCTGAAAAATTGGTCTACTGGCTAGTTTTTAGGGCATACATGGATTTTTTTCAGGTTTGCTTTTTCCTTACATTACTGTCAATGAGCCTTTTAATGTATTGTGTATTTTTTCTTTGCATTTGAAACCTACCATAGCTTCCAAAAATGTAAAACAATTCTTGTCAACATTAAGCTGTCACAACCAGCCGGCCCTCACGTCTCTTGTCAAATTCTCTGCTTTCCATTTCCACCCCCCTCTCTCTCCCTCCCTCTCACTCTTTTTCTCACTCCGCCTCTCTCTTCATCTTTCTTTCTCTCTCCCTCTCTCTCTCGGCCTTGCTAATCATTCCTTGTCTTTTTCAGTAAACACACAAGAAGCGTTATAAAAGGAGCGTTAGGAGGCTGCTGGAACAGACTTCCACCCTTTGTGTCCGGCTTCCCGTGGCGTTTGTGCATATGCGCCTGTGTACTTGACCCCCACAAAAGGCTATGGATGGCCCCCTCCTCTCTCTCCATCCCTCCCTCCTTTACATGGAGCCTATGTGTGTGTGTTGTTGTGCGTGCATGTGGGGTCAGCTGGATGAGTTTAAGCCAGGCTGCGGATCCAGGCCCCCCCTCCCCAGCACAATGCGAGAGGTTGGCCCCCACTGTAGCCACTTCCACTTGGATCAGAGCGACCATTCTCCCCCCGTGACAAAGCCTACACTGTGGGACTGCCTGCCTGGGGCGCCCATTCAGAGCTTTCAGCAGGGAGGACAGGAAGGGGGTGGTAGGGAACTTGGAGAATAGGGTTTTAGGGAGCTAGGAAAGGAGGTAAGGATAGATAAAGGCTCCAAAAGGTTTGCATGGATTTTAGGTTTGGCCAAATGAGTGAGATGTACTGAGAAGCTCATTCAATTGATAAACATTTTTAGGTGGAGACATCAGCAATGCGGTGAAAGGAGAGAATGTTGGGGTTGAGACACAGGTGGTGGAAGAGATAGAGAGGCTGAGGTGGGTAACAGGTCAGCTGCTGAAGTGAAGATGAGGCATTTTATGTGTTACAATACAATATTTTTAAAACTCGATTTCTAAAAAGAAACAATTGATTGTCATTTGAGTATTGATACTGAAAAAAATGACATAAATAGGACCAAATTGACAAGCAAAGGTTTGGGATTGGTCGACACTGGCTGACAGTTGCCCATAGATACAGCTCTTTCATCTGAATTTTCACTGCATTTTGTCCTAAAAGTCTGCACTGCACTGAGACATTTAAGAAGCCAGTGAAAGATGCTTTGTGTTTACGGCTGCATCTGTGAAGACAATTGGGAGTCTACTGTGTCAAAGGTCAGGACGTGTGACGGCTGCTCCCCAGGCGGTTTTTGTATTTCCCCCTCCCTCTGTATTATCTATACTGCACCCTACCTCCCTCCCTTCCTCCCTCCCTGTGAAGTGTCCCTAGCTAGCACACTCCTGGTCAGATTGGGCTTTGATATAGAGCGACGACGGTTCATCGTTGGTTTGAATCTGCTTTTCATGAGTGAGGCAGTCAAATGAGCAGCAGAATATTCAAACGACACGGATTTCACTGCGCTGTCCGAGTGGAAGGTGGCACCTGAAATGTTGCCAGGGGAGCGGATTTGTTTGTGGTTTCCCTGTGGTAGCTCGTGCCTGCATTTACACTATGTTTCTTTAGAGACATCCTCTGACACGTTAGACTAAATGAATGTTTTTCGAGCAATTAGCGCACTTGTGGTAATGTGTGATAAGTGGATAGGGTAAAATTGGCTGTTATTTTGAATGCAAACAGCCACCAAACCAGGGCATAAATATAAGGCAATTAGAGAAGCTGTGACAAAAGGTTGGGCAAAGATAAGGAAATGTTTTTATGATAATAATCTGAAGATAATTATCTGAAGTTATTAAAATTCGACATTATGAATTTGACATTATGAATTCGACATTATGAATTTGATCAAAATAACATTACTCTCAACAGTTAGATAGATTCATAGTCTGAAGGACATTTATTTTATTTTTGGATATGTTATAATGTTTACTTATTTAAGACTACTTACTAGGAATTGTATTTTCATTCATTCAGCTATATGTGAGTATTTAGTCAGTAGTAGTCAGCTCATTTAGTGCTGTCACGAAAATTTCAAACATGATTTCAATACTAAGGAATTGACTCAATACTTGATACTTATTCTGCAATGATTTTATAAAAGAAAGTACTACAGTTTAATGCTAAAAATCACATTCTGTTGTCTTAATAAAAAAAATGCCAATCGCTACTGAAATTTTATTATTGTGACAACATTAGTCCGTAGGTGCCATTTTGAGGGCACCATTTTGAGCACTTTTTACTCTTCAGCAAACATAATATTTTTCTTTAGATTGATAATTACTATAGCAACAGTGAAACCCATAGAAAGCGATTTTTGGTGAAAGACCCAGACTAAGATGTTGAAAGTAGTTACAAACCTGAGTAATGTATTATATAAGGACAAAAGCTTGTACAGCAGTAGGCAGAGCTGGTGACGATAGAGCTGGGAGCTGTTTGGTTCTTCCTTACCCTTGGGAACTAAAATGAGCTGACCTAGAACTTAAAAGTCGGTTTTATGCACCCATTTGCCCCAAAAGCCTTCATAGTATGCCAGCAGTTTTAGATAAGCAATCACAGATCAAATGTGACTTTATGGTGACTGAGCCTCAGAGTGGAAAGAAAGAGAGAGGGAAAGAAAATGAGATGGAGAGAGGGGAAGAGAGAGGGATGTTAGGACAGAGAAGTGCGCGTTTGGCTTGATATTAGGATCATCTTTCCTCTTTGATGTTGACCTGTTATGACATATCAAGACCACTTTTCCACTCAGCTGAGCCCCCGGGTACAGCCCTCAGGCCCTCTCCCCTCTCTCCTCCTCTCCTCTCTTCTCACTCCCCTCCTCTCTTTCTCTCTTTCTCTTAACCTTTCCATCTAGCTTGCATCCAACCGCAAAGTGACGGTCGTTTATGTAGTTGAGTTGAAGCGTTAGACGGGCCAAGACCCCATGTCAGAGCTAGCATCGCATTCGGTCATCAGGATATTTGACCTAGCTTGGCTTGTTTTAGTAATGCCAAAGATTTGCATAGGACACTCAAGTTTGCATCAGATCATTTGAATGTTTTTCCTACATATGCAAAACTGCAATTGACTAGCCTGACTGTTAACTTGTTTTATGTATGTTTTACTGTAAACATATGTGACTCCTCTGGTTTAAACTGTGGCATAAAAGCAGTGGTGGAAAGTAGTAACTAACTGCAAATTCGTGTATATAATTATGCAGATTGTTTGGATAGTTGTATTGTAGATTTGTTAAACCAGTACTTGTAATTGAGTATAATTTTTTTTATTAATGTGATTGTAATTAGCTACATTTAAAATTGTATTAATTAGTTACTGAGTATATTACAAGTCCAAATCGTCCCAATCCACACCTATCTCTGTCCTGTCTCTGCTATGTTCAGTACATACAAACACACATAACTAACCAGAGCTTATCAAATATGCGGATTGTGATTTAAAACAACTTAATGTATCTTTAATGAATCAAGTTATGTATAAACGACAGATCTAAAATGCTACTAAAATTGTATAAAAAGTAACTAGTACTTTTTCATGCGTACTTTGTCTGCCGTGCTTGTATTTGTAATTAAGTACATTTTTGCAAGAAAGTTTTCAGTATTCTTTCCTCTGTCTTGGTTAAGATTGGCACATTTGCAATAACATAACTTTAAAAAAAATGTTTTTCTCCAGGCTGAGGTGAGTGGTTGTGAACGTCTGGAGAACCACCCACACCCACAGGACAAGAGGACTCCCCCCCTCTCCGCCTCCCGCCCCCTGGCTCACCCATACGGACTCCAACCCAGCGCTGTCATGCAGGACCCCAGAATACAGAGCCTCAGGTAGCTACATAGATGCAACACTATGCAGAAATGTTGTTTAAGCAGCTTTGTAAAGTTCAATTACTCTTAGGGGTGGGAATATTGACAGAAATAAATATCTCGGTGTTGGTTTTGCTAATCCCAATGCTACACACACCACATTTATATGAGGAAATGTAATGTCTTCCCAAAGGACACAACAATAGTTTGCACTAGTCACACCTTGTTTTAGTCAACTAATCGATCAGCCTGTCTTTAGTCAACCAATAATTTCTTTAGTCGATTACTGACCTAGCAATATACAGAAATGTACTGTGCTCCAAAATAAAAAGGTAATTCAAAATGTCACCCAAAAGGTCATTCAGCAAAGGGAAAAATATATCTCTACAAGTTCCCAATAATCCTACATCTTTTCATTTCATTGCAGCTCTAAAATTTGATATCACAACACCCTTAGTTTCTCACAATATGCACCATTTAAAACCTATCCATGTATGTTGTGTCCCAAACAGTTTACCCGGGCAGATGCACCCTGGGGTCCCTCCTGGTGCAGTCCCTGAGGAGTACCTAAGAGCACTGCGTCCCTATGCCACGTCAGAGGAGCTCCGGCTGGCCTCTCTGCCCCTGGGCCTGGACCCTGCGGCTGCCCATGCTGCTGCTGCTGCTGCTGCCTACTACCACCCAGCCTACCTCCACCACCCGCTCTCCCTACAAAGGTAACTGCGACAACCTTCACTCTGGATTTTTATGAAACAGTGGATAGTTTTGTTGGCTCTGGAAATCATGTTTAAACTACTCTTTTCAAAAGTGGTAAAAACTAACTAATTACAAATACTCATGTTACTGTAATTTAGTAGATTATTTGGGTAATTGTACTTTTTTGAGTACATTTTTAAATATGTACTTGTGGTTGTTATTGAGTGTAATTCTAGCCGAGCAATTGTAAGTAATTGCATACTAATTAATTCTAGTTTGCTCCTTAATAATATCCCTTTCCCTTACCACAGAATGGAGGAGTCTCTGTGTCTCTCTGCTCTTCGCTCGCCATACTACTCTGTGCCTGGAGGGGGCGCCTTCCCCTCCCTGCACCCCTCTGCCCTGCACATGCACCTGCCTGGAAGCCGGTACCCTGCTGAACTCAACCACACTGCCTTGGCAGAGAGGTAACTTTCACACAAGCACTGTACTAAGTGTATGAATGTTTTTAGATCGTCTTACTCTTCCGCCATTACGCTTTACATTTTCCCATTCATCATCGCTCTCACCTCCTCCCTCCTGACTCTAGGCCTGGGTAGTCTTCTCTCTGCAGGGTAGGCACAGGTTGCTGAGTGGGGTATTTTTAGCGCACTCCCCATAGCGCCTCCTATACACTCCGTCACCACACATTGTCCTTCACACACACTTGCATATATAAACCCTTTGTACTTGTAGTGTACGTCAGGAAGCCTCATTGTTATAGCGTCTTCCACTTGTGTCACTATGTACATTGTTTCCTTATGGTGGAGGAACAGGAGGAATGATTGGAGTGATGCTTATGGCCCAAGCTCATGCTGCATATCTGCTTTGTTTTAGTGTGTGAATGTGAGTGGGAACAGTACAGTATGTGTGTGCGGTTCTCCTGTGGATACCTATTAAGTGTTCATCTGCTCGCGCTCAGTCATGCTGCGGATGGATTATAGTGCGGATGGACTGAGTGCATATTTGTGTGTACATTTGGCCAGCAGTGTTTGTGTGCAGTTCACCAGTGTGTGGCTAATATCTGGCCCGTGTTGGGTGTTGCATCTCTCACCTCTCCCCCGTGTGTCAACCTCCCCCACAGGCTACAGATGGAGAGCGAGCTGCGCCAGCGAGAACACGAGCGCGAACGAGAAAAAGAGAGGGAGCGCGTGGCCAAGGGAGCGGAGAGAGAAAGAGAGAGGGAGCGCGCAGCCAAAGGACCGGAGAGAGAAAGAGAGAGAGAGAGGGAGGACGAGGCGGACAGACAGAAGGAGCGGCACCGGGACAGACAGCAGCAGATGGTTCGAGGAGCCGAGAGCCACTACCTGGCCGAGCTGCAGGCTCGCAGGGCACTGCCGGAGGACAGGCCACGGCCAGGGGAGAGGCTGACCCCAAACAGACCGGGTACCTCCACACAAGCACATGGCACACTCTTGTGTTCTCACCACTGTGTAGACAAAGAACAGGCCATATGTTCTGATTTACTCACCCACTGAACTGAGCTGTGAGGGTAGTACATGTGAAGTGAGAAGGGCTCAGGGCTGATCACAAGAGGGGAACAGAGAGCTAACAACTGCCTTTAGACTGGTGTAAATGTACCTTTGTCCACAGTGGCAACAGCACTAACAATGAGGATTATATTAAACTATCTTTTACTGATCTTTGATTAGGTCACTGACCACCTGCTGTGAAAAGCAGAGGAAAAAAGAGCATTACTATTTAATTTATGAGAAAGTGACCATTTGCCTAATTGGTCTCACTACATGTAACTGAATCAGGCCCTCCACCCATTTTACATTGTCTAGAAACTCATGAATATATCATGAAAGAACATCCTGAAGGACAAGCAGGGTTTTTACTGTAGTGTTTATTGATAGAAGTGACAAAGTATTGAAATCGTGTCCTTTCAATACATCTGTTTTTTTTTGTAGATAAAGCTAAGGAGTCTGAGCATTTAGGTTTCACTGCACCAAAACCTCTGCTGCTGCAGTCCAGTCTGCACTCCTCCCGGGGCGCGGTCCCACACCCTGTGCCCAGCCTGGTGCCCTCACACATGGGCAAGCATCACAGCGCTCTGGCAGCTGCCATGATGACTCAGAGGATGAATGAGGAAGTGTGGTTATCTCGACAAAGAGGCCAGGACAGAGAGCGTCCTCTGGAGCTGGACCTGCGTTCGCCGGGGAAAGGCCTAGAGCCTTGGAGAGAGAATCAGAGGTAGGAACTTTGTTCTTGACACTCTTTGAACACCACAACAAAATAACACAACATTTTTTTGTAAATCTTTTCCATTTCAGACCCAACACTGTTCATCTCAATTCACACAGTAAGGACACTCCACCCTCCCTGGGTGCACCACCTCCGCTTATCTCTCCTAAAGGTCCCCCTAATCCCTCCGTCCCTCCGACCACACTGTGGAACCCAGCCTCCTTTGTGGACAGCCCTCCAGCCCGAAAACTGACTCCGTCCACACCCCCCAGCCGCCCCCCTCCTGGACTGACCCGCTCAGAGAGACCTCCCTTGAGTTGGGGGGACAGGACGGAGGACAGCAGGAGGAGAGTTGAGGGCTTAGAGAGAGTCCCCTCTATGAGGGGGGGCAGCTTACATGAAGCAGGCTCCTGGGGCAAAGCTGAGCAGGACAGAACTATTCAGAGTCTTTACCAACGGCACCACATCAATAACCTCCAGCAGAGGGCATGTGCCCCTCTGTCTACCCCCTTGAGCAGCGCTGATCTGGGTTTACGGGACTGTAGAAGGTCCCCTTCTCCTGTCAGAGAAAGACACAGCCGTGTGCCTGATACTCTCCTGGTGTATGACGAGGTCTTGCAGCAGCACAGGAGGCTGCTCAGCAAACTGGACCTGGAAGAGAGGAGGAGGAAGGAAGCGCGGGAGGGAGGTGAGCAGGCATTAAACTAACATTCAGGGAATAAAACAAATGAAAGATATATACTACTTTGATTTAGCATTTTATGAAATATTTTTAATATCACTAATATTGTTTCTGTGTGACCAGGTTATTACTATGACATGGACGAGTCCTATGATGAAAGTGATGAAGAGGAGGTGAAAGCGCATTTGAGAAGAGTGACTGAACAACCTCCACTCAAACTGGAAACTTCCTCAGAGGTAGAGACTAACACTTGGAAAACTGACATGCACCAAGCCCCAAACTGTTTCTTCTTTTAAACCTCATTTGTTTGTCTTGTAGAAAGTGGAGTTTTTGAGCATGTGTGGTCTGACAACACTCTCAAAACGTGATGAGATCCTGGCGCAGAAAAGGAGGAAGAGGAGGAGGATGCTGAGGGAGCGTAGTCCCTCTCCACTCGTCTCTCAAGTAAAGAAGAAAACCTGTCTATCTCTGAGCACACCATACACGGCTGATCAGATGAACCGCACGCCTGAACTGGGGGACAAAAAGGACTTCCTCAGCACGTTTAGCCTTAGCCATGTGAGCCCTGCACAGAGGAGAGGTGAGCCTGAGTCTGCTAGCATCCAAGTGCTATTCTCTTGCATGCAGATGCTATGGTTAATCCTAGTGGGAATGGTTTGTTTACCATGATGAAAAGGGCATAGCAAAAATAGATAACCTAAATATATATGGACATTTCCAGTTGGCCATTTTCCCTTTTGAGTTCTTTTAAGAGTGTAAAATTTCAAACAAGAGCCAAAGCCAGTATTTCTGTAAAAGTTATATTGTTTATAACTTTTTATTCTAAAGTCAGTAATTTTGCATAAAAGTTAAGTGGGGAATGACATTTGAAGTTAAGTCAACTTAGGTGTACAGCCTATGTTGTATGAAATAAATAATGAAGACAAGATACAGTTTTAAATCCTATTATTGCATTTGATTACTTCCAAGACGTTAAAGCAAAATCAGCAATTTTAACTCTATTCTTATTACATTCACATTCACATTTTTTTTCCAATTTTATTTTATTTTCATGAAACAGTTTATTTTTGATATTAAAGCAACTGGGCATGTCCTCTCTTCCACAGAAAAGCAGAAGGCAGAAGAGTTGCTTAAAGCCATTAGGAAGAAGACTGTCACATTGGACACTATCAGATACAATCCTGTACCTCCATGCAGCACTCCATCTCCTCCTCCCTTAAATGGTAAAACTAACTGCAACTACAAACTAATAAACATACTAATAAACAACATTCTTCTGAGTAACTATATTATCACTTTCAACCTTCCATAGGCGACTCCAAATCTATCTCTCTTCCAAATGGACACCCATACCCGGACTCTCCCAGCCCCTCCCCACCCTTTCTGCACAAACCTAAGAATCCGCTCTATAATGATGCACTTAAGTCCTCACTGGATCCCCAGGTGGCACGCATTCCTACCCCCCTGGCCCCCCACCACGAAAAGACTGAATTTATGGAGCCGAACAGGAAACCCCATAACCTCCAGAACGGTCTTGCCACTTCTCCCCTGAAAAAAACACCCAGCTGTGGGCAGAACGGGCGCAGCCGGCCCTGGGAAAAGTTCACGCCAGAGGTTTTTGCTCAGCACTTTCATCAGGCTGTCCTCCAGTCCACTCATAGCAAGGGTGAGTAATCAGAAACAAGTCAATTGAGTGTAAGCGTTATAAGCTAGTGCTGCCCTCTAGTGGAGTTGTCCTATCTTAGTTTGAAACTTGTAAAGTAAAGCTGATAATGTGGGTTTTTTAGATTGCACTTTTTCACTACTGAGAGGAATGCTTAAAAACATTTGGACTTGGAAAATGTTTAGTTTACTTTACTTTGGTTTAGTTTATTTTGGTTTAGTTCTTATTTTATAAACCATTATTTAACTGTCTAATCATTTACCTGCTAAAATGTTTTTTATGCATCAAATGGTTTAATATTGACAAGCCACATGATCTTTTTATATAACTTTTGTATAGCTTTTTGTCAATTTTACATTTTTGTCTTTTTTTTTTTGGACTGTAGATTGTGACATAAACTTTGATTATTAAAATTCGGGATAATAATTAATAATTTTGCAAACTAAGGGTCCCCAAAAGAGCATCTGACAAACTAGGACCTGCACAAAGCTAGAAACAGCTCTGAAACCATATAAGATATATTTGTTTTACTACTTCTACAACAATAATTACATTTAATATGCAGTGCTTAGGTATATAGACGTAACACTTTATGGGCTTGTAGTAAATGGGTATTTTAAATTAAATCATCAATGCATCCCTCAAATTGTTATATTATTAATAAAAAGTATTATTGTTACGTTTCAGATGGGCTCTTGAACGCTGACTCCTCTCTGCCTCACAAAGCCTCTCCAATGAAAGCCCCTCATCCAAACCGGAACTCTCAGCACATTAACGGCCACCACGTCCCTCTCCACGGGGCCAGCCGAGACACTCCCTCTGCATACGAGCCCCTGTCTGATGACGAGGGCCAGTCAGGGCAGGATGAAGAGGAAGATGAAGAGGAGGAGATGGAAGAAGCACCAAGAAAGTGGCAGGGCATCGAGGCTATTTTTGAAGCCTATCACCAGTATGCAGAAGGTGTGTGGTACTGGCACTGCTGAAGGGAAAAAAGGGAAAAAATATCACAGATGTTACCTGATGATTTATCTTGGTGAGATTTAAAAGAATTCAGGGGAATCAGATCGCGTAGATCCAGAGAGTTTTGAAAATAGATTCAACAAGATTAAGATTCTTACAAGTTAATTATTATTTTATGCTATTGTTTAGAAATGTGTAAAAAGGTGGATGTTCTGAATACAGACATACTATGTTTGTTGACTTGCAGAGTTGTTCATGTACTTTAGTTTAGTTTTAGATCGTTTTCACACTGCCAATAGTTAGGTTGACATAAAAGAGCAGTGCATTTGGACCGCTATGAACCCAACAGTCACACTCTAGTCTGCAGTAAACGGCCGGTCCAAGAGCGCTTGAAACAGGAGGTTTTGGAGCGGCTTTACTCGCACTCTGGAGCGTGGTGAGTGCGACGTGGACACATCCAAACTTGGTGACAGTAAAAGAACTGGGGGAAAAAAGTGCTGACCTATATTTTTATAAATGAGTGCTTGAAGCACATTTTCATAGAAATAAGTTTGGTGAGCTGATGGGCACTCACGTGGCTCATGCTGCGTGTGTGGGGTGAATGATGCACGGTGTATATGAACAAGGCCAATCCAAAACTAAAGTAAACAACTTAATCTAGTGCACGCTGGGGTCAGTCCACACGCCGCACTGACATGTCTGAAAATGGCCTTAGCAGATCTGTACCAGTTAACCTTCAGTCTGTATTATAACAATTATCATATATTTTACTACAGAACACAGCATAGAGAGACAAGTTCTTCAAAGCCAGTGCAGGAAGCTGGAAGCACAAAACCACCATCTCACTCGAACGGCCGAACAACTCTCCCACACTATGGCGGTATGTTACAGCGATGACATCCCTCTTTGTCACTATCAAACTCTGTTTTGGTGCATTCATGTTATTTTTAGCTTTTTGACGACAGCAATCTTATTTTGTCCTCTCTCTCTCTCTCATCCATCCGCCCTTGGTTTGTCAGGATCTGATGAGTCAGAGACAGCGAGTGCGGGAAGAGAACGAGAGACTGCAGGCCCAGTTGGAACACTTCAGGAGGTGTCTAACTCTGCCTAACGTCCAATGGGGCAGGGGCCAAGTCAACGGGCACGCGCCAAGGTGACCCGTCGGCACCGACCTTTTTCATGGATACAGTGTGAACAGCACCGGAGCAGCTGAGGGAAAAAGGCATGCGGTCTAAACCACGCTCTTTACTTGAAGATTTTCCAGAATGAAGTGCTTGTCAGGCTGTGCAAAGGATTATTTGAACTGTCAAAGGAAGAGCTGTGACCATATATAGGCAAGGCAACTTTCTGCCCAGGTTGTAGCAAGACTGTATCAGCTATTTGTCCTCATGATGGCTTTAAGATGGTCAGACATTGAAAATTTAGTTACTAGATACATTTTCACACAAAGGGAGCTGCCATGCTAAAATCAACTTTTTGACCACCTCAAAACTATACCCTGACAAGTTTTTTGGTCCATTCATGCATGTTTAAGTAGTCCTGTTTGGACATACTGGTTTCAAATTCTGAATAAGCATCTGTCCAAATGCATTTACTCTATTGATTTTGCTCGATCACTTAAAGAGGGGGTATTATGCTAAATCATTTTTTTGAGCTTTCTACCACATTACAACATTGCTTCTTCATCAAAAACATGGTTATCGATGTTATCCATGCATGTTTGGGTAATCTAGCGATCTCTCCCAGGCCCTTTTCGAACCCTCTTTACGGTTAGCAGTACGATCCTATCCAAAGCTGAGCCCACACGCCCCATGCTCAAAACGAAAGATAAACATGTTGATATGTTATTTTCAGCAAATGTAGCATTTTCAAAACAATAAAATATATCACAGTGATGTTAATATGTGAGACTATTAATTTCCCATATAAGTGCAATATCCTCTCTTTAAGCTTGTTGACAGTAGCCTGCAAAGTTAACTATATAAAATTTCTCCCTCTCCAGTGTCACCACCAAAGGGCATCAGGCATCTAAACCAAGTGAAATTCTAAGCACAGCAAAATAACATGATTTTTTTACATACACATTATTTAAATTATAAATGTTTTAGAAGTCACAATGAAGCATAGTTTGTCCTCTTTAAGGTAATACAACTCCACAAATAGCCTTTTTGGACCGCATTGACGAGGCATTTGAGTGAAGGAATCAAAGCACACCTCAGGCCTTAAAACTTGATAGGATGCACTTGAAATGTTGGTTTTTTGTGTTTGAAGAAATACTTGACTGTTGTCTGTGTGGTACCTTGCTGTGTGTAAATTAATGTGTACAATAAGTTGTTTGAGTGCTGATAAAGGTTTTGTAGAGAATTACAGCTAAACAATATAATCAACAATGGGAAATAATTATTGTGACATTTTTTAAGTCTATGTAATTTTCCATTGGTCAGTTGTGATAGATGAAGGATTTTGTATGTTTTGTTCTACAAGCATTTAAAGTGGGAAGCCATATATATTATTTAGATTGCTGCTGGTCAGAATAACATTTTGAAACAGTGATTTGGGAGTACAGTGAATTTTAAGATTTTTTTGTCTGAGCTGCTTTGAACATGCCTTTTGCAATGTTTACTTACACAGTGAGTGGAGCTCCTTTGAAAAAAAGGATTATCTCGTGGGATAATCTGTAATAAATAATGAATATGTTCAAAACAGATGATTGAGCTCCAATCCTCTCCCATGTTTCTTACAGGGCAGTCTCAACCATTGAGAGAATTACTGATTACAGATGTTAGAGACATTTTAACATTTCCCATTTGGATTACAATAACGTAGGCCTGCTCCTTCATGGTCAATGTTTAGTTGTGCTCAAGACAAGTAAGACTTGTGAACATCTTTGTTTGACCTTCCCACGGGCCTGTTTGTACCTACGGACTGCTGTGAAAGCTCAGCTTCTCTACATTATGTTTTCTTGAGATATATACATGTAATTAATTATTTATTAACATAATGTTGTACATTCTGATTTACATTAAAACATTTGTTTAAAAACTTTTTATTGATTTATTTGAAATTTATTTTGTTAAAATAGGGAAATAAATAAGTCTATTTCTATTCCTTTGCAATTTTTCATTTGTGTTTAAGAACAGTTTATACTCACTTGTTAACAATAACTTTATTTCTGTTCTAAAGATGGGGCAACAAATGAAATACAATACAAATGTGGCACTTGACAAAGTTAGTATAAATATGTCTAATAAACTATCAAAGTGGGATCTTGTGGAACACTAAGAGGAGATGATCGCTTTCTGCAAAACATGCAACAACTTGGATAGATTATTATTATTATTTCTTTTTAAAATATTCACATATGAAGTATTGCAAATCTACTTCCCAGGTGCAACCATAATCTCATGTATTTTGGTGCAAATCCTGAGATGCATAAGGTCACCCTGGGGATCAGTATGATAGTACTCCTGGTCTTCATGGTGAAGCTGTGCAGAGGTCCTGCACTGTGACTGTGGTCGGATCCGTGGTTGTCCTGACAGTAAGACCTAAGAGAACATATATGACATTGAATTAGCTTCAGATCCTAGCTTTATGGATATTTTACAAAGAAATCTTACCTTCTTATTTCACAACTATTCCAACTTCTCTTCAAGCTTCAATCCTCTTCAGTGTTTCCTCAACTTTAGCCTAGAATTATTTTTAAATTAATAGAAAAAAATGTGGGGATTCACTACATTCATTACATTTCAGTAAATATAGGCCATACTGTTTTCGTTACCATATTCTCTTCATACGTTAATATAACGTTAAACAGGTAAAAAAAAACGTATCTGTGCTAAATGCCTGGACAGTTACTAGGGCTAATGTCACGATGATTTATGAGTGTGCACATTTTGACTGTTACTGTACACTTTACATTTACAAAGACGCAACACAAATTGGTTAGTGGCGGTGTTTAATCGCCTGAACTGTGGGGGGCAGCAGTGTACTAACCGTGCCCAGTCTGCCGGAAGTCAAGAAGAAGAAGCCGAATCAGCAGCAGTAGCAGAAGAAGAAGAAGAACTCTCGGCGCTTTGGTGTATCTTTATTGTCAAAATGCCGGATTTAGCGGTGGAAAACGTCGTCGTTCATCCCCTGGTCCTGCTCAGCGTGGTGGACCATTTTAACAGGTCTGTATAGCGCGATTTGATGACTTAATAAAAGTGAAAATGCGCTTCTACGTGAAGTTGTGACTACAGACAGCTACGGTTAGCAGTGCTGAGTCAGAGCGCCATTGACAGTGAATGGAACACGTTTAGCATCGGCAAGTTAGCTCTGTGGATGCTGTTTTGTTTGATTACTAGAGTTGAATAAAATAACCATGTAGAATACTTAGAGAGTGCCAAAGCCTCCATTTTTTGTATGCTTTTCGCTTTGAAAGATGCGCTCAATTAGGTGTTCTCCGTGAGCATTGAATGTGAACGGCTAACTCATGTCAAATCAACTTTTGTGTTTGTGTCACAGAATAGGGAAGGTTGGAAACCAGAAACGAGTGGTCGGTGTCCTTCTGGGATCATGGCAGAAAAAGGTTCTTGATGTTTCTAATAGCTTTGCTGGTAAGTGTCAGTGTGCTGTGTAAGGTGTCAGCTGCAAGTATGTTCAGCGTTAAACTACCTGGTACAGATATTAACAATTGTAATTAATAAACGTCTTCTCTTCTCTTTACAGTGCCATTTGACGAGGATGACCGGGATGACTCTGTGTGGTTTTTGGACCATGATTACTTAGAGAACATGTACGGCATGTTTAAGAAAGTAAATGGTATGTCACAGCAGTACTTGATTCATCCAAGTTGGAGCGGGGGTGTCCACACATTTTTCGCTAAAGGCCGCACACTGACTGATGAGCACTGATTGTCAATACAGTGAATTATTCAGATGGACATCTTTAGCTTTGACAGAGCCATTGTTTCTTTTAATAAGGCTTGAAAAATTAATTTAGGTCAGTATTACAATGTTATGTTTGTTGTTGAGGTTACAGTGGTAGAAATGCTTACATTTGAATAAAAAAAAAAAGCCTAGGATCATTTGTGCCAATTTAGCACTGCTTATCTTGAACAGTGCGGTCTGATAGCGCTATGTTAGAATTATTTATCTGTTTCACTGTTACTGAAATGTTGAACCATGGCATAACAAAAAAGCACACTTTTTTTTTTTTTTTACAGCTAGAGAAAGGATAGTTGGCTGGTACCACACAGGGCCAAAGTTGCATAAAAATGACATTGCCATCAATGAGCTCATCAAACAGTACTGCACTAACTCGGTAGGTTTGGGTTACTTTCTCTAGATTTACTTATGAACTTATTTTTGACTTCTTAATCATGTTGTTGCTGTTTTATTTGTCCCACAGGTATTAGTCATCATAGATGTAAAACCAAAAGATCTGGGTCTGCCTACAGAAGCCTATATCTCAGTGGAGGAAATTCATGATGTAAGTTTACTCTGATAGTAGTTCAATAGCATGTCTTTTCCATTTTTAGGTATATATCTTTGTGTTGAAAAATGTCTTATTGCATCCGTTTGTTATTTGCAGGATGGCACTCCCACCTCCAGGACATTTGAACATGTTACAAGTGAGATTGGAGCAGAGGAAGCAGAGGAAGTTGGAGTTGAGCATTTGCTAAGGTGATCACAGATTTTACAAAAATAGAATTTATTCATTCAGAGCATTTGTTTACATTTGCTCCACATTTGTCCTGGTCAGAAAATAACAAAATTGCATGTTTGAGTGACCTTGTGATCTCTCGGGCACTATTAGAACCCTTCTTAGAGTTAGCAGTAAGATTCTATCTAAAGTTTAGCCCACAAGCCTTTTACATGCTCCCAAATGCTCCCAAATGACAGTTCCACTTAAATATACAAAAACATGTTACAGAACAATACACTACAACTTTACACTTAATGCGATGTTTAATAGTTTGGCATTGATTGTGTTGTGATAGTGCTTTGAAGGAAGAGTGACTTAGCACAAAGAGCAAAGTACGAGACTGAAAGTCATTAAATGTATTGTTTTCCGTGCATATAGCATTTTCAAAAAAATAAAAGGTAACACAGTGATTTAAATATGTAATGTGTTGGCAATCAATACTTGTAATTGGTAAGTATAATACCCCCTCTTTAAAATAAATCTGTTTTTGCCAGCTTTGCAGATATATAGATTTCTTTCTTTTTGGAATATTTGGTTGAATAAATTCTACTTGGCATGTTATAGTGCTGCAAAAGATTGGAGACAAATTGAGAATATAGAGTTCATCCTAAATATGACTATTGTATTATTTATCCTCATATTTGTGATGGGCAAAATAGGAAAGTACAAATGTCCTCATCTGCATTGTTTTGTATTTGTTGTTCAGAGATATTAAAGACACCACAGTGGGCACATTGTCCCAGCGCATCACAAACCAGGTTCATGGCCTCAAAGGACTGAACTCAAAGCTGTTGGACATCCGCTCGTACCTGGAGAGAGTGGTAGCCGGAAAACTACCCATCAACCACCAGATCATCTACCAACTGCAGGATGTCTTCAACCTGCTGCCAGATGTCAACCTACTGGTAAGGGCTTGATGTGAACAGGAACAGTAGACCAGGCACAATGATTCACAATATTCCATATAGTTAAGTTACTGATGCGACAAATATTAAAGAGCTACCGACCACTGCAGGGCACCACAGTTGGTGCTAAAAAGTGCAAATACCGGTTTATTGTTATATATTCACCTATCTCAAGTAAATTTTTGCATCAATATTTAGAAGTTGTTTATATTTTATTATGTTTATTATGAACATTTTGCTTGTCACTTCTATATTGTCCACTAGAGGGCACACTGTTCTACAATTGTAACAAATCTAATGCATTTTCATTATGCATCTTTGGATTTATTCAGGCACCTAAAATTCAAAATAAAGATTATTTGTCCAGCACGACAACATTAAAAAAAAAGGTTAATAATGTAAATTCTTTGCCATTTCCCAGGAGTTCACAAAAGCTTTCTACCTAAAGACCAACGATCAGATGCTGGTAGTGTACTTGGCGTCGCTGATCCGCTCGGTGGTGGCCCTGCATAACCTCATCAACAACAAGATTGCCAACAGAGACGCCGAGAAGAAGGAGGGCCAGGAGAAGGACGAAGGAAAGAAAGAAAAGAAGGACGACAAGGAGAAGAAAGATGACAAGGACAAAGACAAGGAGAAAACGGATTCGGCCAAGAAAGACGACAAGAAGAAGAAATAAGTGTTCTTTTTATGCGGCTCTCCAAGGAAGCTGTCTCCTTCTGGATGCTGCTCTACTTTTGCCCATATTGGCATGTGGATCTAAAAGTAGGACTCTATAAGGGGAGCCATGTCACTTGAGATTGGCCCATGGGTCGTTAATGGCACTCTAAAAGACTCTTAATATACTTAACGATGATGTGGGATCCTCCCATGTTCTTGACGAAAAAAGTGTTTCTTCTGTTTTCATAGTTGCCACGCACCTCGTATAGATTTTGTAAAATGTTTTTGTTTCTGTAAAATTCAAAATATGGGATCATATTAAAATCTGTCCTTTTCAGTGATGTGTTGGACTATCTATTTTGTTTTTTGTTCATTCAATTTAGATTCCAGAACTTTATTTTATTATTTGTTAATGATTTCTGGTTTAGAGAAAAACACCATGGCAACAAAATTTAACATATCAAAACAGATAATCTCCCCCTTTTTGCCCCTTATGAGAAAGTAGTCCCTACAAGGTATTGTGGTACTTAATAATTATCTCATTAGAATTAAATTAAATGCAAGTCAAAGTCCTAAAAATTGATTTCCCTACTCGGTGTCCGAATTCAGGAATATTCAAGTCTACTATATTGCAGTCCCTATGCATGGGTTTAACAATGATGAAAAATGAGCACGCTTGCCATAGCAACTGACAATTAAACTATCTTTTAAAATGGGAAAAAGTCCTCAAAATGTCAACAGCTGAAATCCATAAAATAGGCTCCAGATACTGGCCTCAAACAGTCTCGTCCTTTGAGACCCTAGCACTTAAAGGAACTGTATGTAAGATTCTGAGGTATTTGTTTTGGAAATTTACAATCTGTGTACCCAGACAGGTGCTACATATGTTCAAATCAAACTGATAACAGTTATGGACAAACATTGATGGCCAAGTTGTTCATGTTGCAATTTGGTGTTTAGGTTTTGAGTCTCCTGATTATTATCCAATCAGAAAGCTTAATGAGCCTCACATGAGTCTCTCATTTGAGTTGTCAGTTTCAATGCTGAAACCCATTTGGTTTAAACCCAGAAAAACCCTCTGATCACAATCGTCACTACCTAAACCCTAGCACCTACAACCAAATCAGTGCAAGTGCAGCCTCTGTAGTTTAGTGAGCAAATCATGGAGGCTCTGAGCTTTCACATGAGGCCTGACTATGTACTGAGACTGAGACTGAGAAAAACGTGTCCTCCATCTGCTGTGTATGGCACTAGTAACTGACTGTAGTACCTTTTTTTAAACTAGTCAGAGCGCAGATTATACCGTTCCTTTCACAACACCAGCATCACAAATGGCAACAGCATCAGTAGGCTTTGTGGTTCTGTACTCCAAAGCGGCCTAAAGAGCACTCTTGGGACCCCCCCTAATAAATCCATGGGATCCCCCGGTGTCCTCTTTCCAAACGCACCTGCGCACTGGCACCAGAGATGGCAATCAGAGGTGCTGCTAAACAAAGGGTGTGATGATATTGTAATGCCTGTCCAGCTCTGCAAATGTTCTCCAAAGCGCATTCAGCCACAATGCGCTACTGTCACGCGCAAACTCCGCAATCCTCCAGAGTAGAGAGACCCCACGATTTACCCGACAGCGCGCACTCTTTATAACATCTATTTAGGATGTGTTCGGCAAATCAGATTAAAGCAAAGGTAAAGTGGCTTCTGACGTAACGAGCTTAGAGGAGGAGGAGGAGGCGGCGCAGGCAGGAGGAGAGGAGGACGCTGGGTTGGCGGTACCGCAAAAAGAGAGCTCCTCCGCGCGTCGCCCGCCCGCAGATATCGCGAAGACCGAGGAGAGCGCGCGGCTTCCTCCAGTCAACAACAACCCCCCTCCCCTCCTCGCCCCCTTCACTCTGCTCAGACATGTCTCCTCACACATCCCGCTGCCAGTGAACGCCACGGGACCGAAGCTGTCAGCAGCATGACTTCGTATCTCCAGGTAACGCGTCTTGTTTTTACGCACGATTTTTGTCTCCAACTTGTTTAGTGTCTGGGGCGCGGTTATAGCTCTTGAGCAGGTGACATGTTTACTCCCCATTAGTGTCAAATGCTTGGGGCTTCGTTTGCACTGCCCCTGGTTTCAGTAAACAGGTGGTTGAGTGGTTACTTGGCGTGTCTCAGGGCGAAAAAAACGCACGTTATCTGTCAGTGCCAACCGTATTGCGCAGGGTTAATGAGATTGCTTTGCTTTGTTTTGTTGCTTTTAGATTGCTGACGATGAAAAGGGGCACGAGTTGGACTTATTCTGTGTGCCAAGACATTATGAGAACGATTTGGATAAGGTTATCATCCCCCATGGACTCATAATGGACAGGTAAGCCACGTACCCTTATATAGCCTTCTACTAGAAACCTCTGTCAGTCCACACGACTTACTATATTTGCATTACAAATCAATCCAGGCTCAATTTCAAAGAGTAGTTTCAATACAGTACCCAGTGTATTTCCAATGTGAACTACCAGTAATGATAAAGTGCATTCTTGTACCTCTTTAGGACTGAACGCCTGGCCCGTGACATAATCCAAGACATGGGAGGACACCACATAGTAGCCTTGTGTGTGCTGAAGGGAGGCTACAAGTTCTTCGCAGATCTGCTGGACTACATCAAAGCCCTAAACCAGAACAGCGATAAATCAGTGCCGCTGACAGTGGATTTCATTAGAGTAAAGAGCTACTGTGTAAGTAAGCCATCTTTCTCATTTGTACTAATAGCCACTTGGCAAAGGAGGACCAAAGACAATTTCACTGAGTCACAAATTGGCTCGTGTCCATATATACAGTGCAGATACTATAGACACAGCTGGACAAGTATTTAAACTAGGATTAAATGTTTTCAGAAGAATATCTACCGGTAATTAGAATTTTTAAAAGGTGATCTATGTATCATGTCTAGTGGAGGGTCTGCCACCTGCTTGTTGCCATGGAGATGTTATTGCTTTGCCAAGAATGTTCCACAGTAAGGCATGAAACTTGTCTATCTCCGTGGGCACAAGCAGATGACATCACCAGGGAAAGTTACAGTGCAAAGCTTTGTTTAGGTGAGCCCACTCATAGACTTTTACAAAACATACAATAAAAAAATGCAAGATGGATCAGTTTAATGCATTACTGTGGAATATTCGAGGCAAAGACATCTCCATGGAGTTCCAGCTTTTTAATTTCTGATACTGATTTTGATACCAGAGCAGAGACTGAAAATAGCTTTTATGTGTTAAGATGCTGAAATATTTCTCTGAAGTAACTATAGAACAGCTTTGTTTAAATAATAGTTCAAACATTAAAGACTTTCTGAGCCAACTACAACTAATAAATAGTACTTTAACAGCTAATAATTTACATTTTCTCTCAAATGTTTAAGAATCCCATAGCAGAAACATGTTTGTAGAGGTCCATGCTACAGGGTTAACAGGTTTTATACATAATAAGACACCTGCAGAGAACATTATGTCAACTGCATAATCACAGTCTGCAAATTGCAAGTTATAGCCATTCACATTGCAGTTTTCTTTAATTACAGCTAACCTTTTAACACTCAATTCTGAAAGTCATTCTACTTCTTAAACATAAACATAAAACCCAAAATGATGTAAGCTCTCCTCTTTTTTTTGTGCTCTTTAGAATGACAAATCGACCAACAACGTCAAAGTTATCGGCGGGGATGAGCTGTCCAATCTTGCTGGCAAGGTTAGCCCCTAAATTATGACAGAAAGCATAGCAAATTACACTTTTGAATTTAGAATGTGTCTTTATTTTGTATTTTACAGAATGTATTGATTGTAGAGGTAAGTCATTTAGCAATTTTTCAACATTGCAAATTCTAAACGAGCATCACTGCAACATTTTAAGTCAATTTGTATGTTTCTTTTTTCTTATCTGCTTGAAATAGGACATTGTAGAGACCGGGCGGACCATGCAGACACTACTATCCCTGCTTAACGAATGCAATCCTAAGATGGTTAAAGTTGCAAGGTAGGCAGTGGGGTGGGTCTGTGTAGGACGTATGTGCTTCCAGTATGGTGGGTGGGACCAGTGCATTGTGGCTCTTAGCTAATGGACCCTCCTATCTACTTGTATAAAGCGGTAATGTGACAGAGTGGGAAGCTTAAGAGTTAATCTCATCCTCTGCAGTGTGTGCGGGACAGGTCATTTCATGCAGCCCCCCTGATAGTTACTGTGAACCGGAAACTACGTGGGTTTCCTATGATGCTTGAGTCTGCATTAATAAAACTGCTGGTAGCATAGGAAGTCTAAAGTGCTGTTGATGTGAAAGCCTCATATGTCTTGTGAAATGGTGCTAGCATTGTAAGTTTGTTCGTTATGCAACCAGCTACGCTACCCTACAGTGATGGAAAGAGTACTCACAACTTGTACTAGGGTTGTCAGAGTATCGAGAATCAGATACTAATCGATACCATAACTATTTGAGCAAGCATCAATACTAAAAAAATCACATTCACAGGACAGAATTTAACATTTCCTGAAGAGTTTTAGAATGATCTTGAGCTAAGGCCACATGAGAATATAAAAGAAAGTGCTATTATTTAGTGTTTAAAATCACATTCTATTGTCTAAAGGAAAGTGTTTTTATTATCACTGTGGTATAGGAATTGGTATTGAGTATCAAGTCTGTTTGAAGGTTGAAATTTTAGTATCGTGACACTGATTTGTACTCGAGTAAAAGTACAGTTACATGGGTAAAAAAAAAAAGTCCATGATGCTGCCAGATTTGTACTTAAGTAAAAGTATGCATGAAAAAAACTACACAAAAGGTGATTAATTAAACATTTTGACAGTGAAGTTAACATGTTTAAAAATCTACTCTGACAAAAAGTACAATTACTCTCTCAAAAAACGTATCAAATACAGTAGAAGTATTTCTAATTAGTTATTTTTCACCTCTGCTACCCCACGTTTTGGTCTAATTTGATTCCATGTTTGGTGTAATTTCATTCCATGTGTTATTTTTGGTAATATACAAAATGTTTTTTTTAGCCTCCTGGTGAAGAGGACGCCAAGGAGTTCAGGATACAGACCAGACTGTGAGTATCTCCTATGTATTACATTTACAGTAGCTTGCCAATGCCACTGTCTTTTTTTTTTATTTTATGTTTAGTAAATCAAAATTTTATGGTATGATATTATCACAACATGAACCATCAGTTAGCTAAAACATTTACAGTGAAGGTCACAGTATAAAGCTTGGGATCTCAGCATCTTAAAATATCCATTGGGTTATCATTGGACTGACTAAAAATAAATATAGTGCAACTACACAATCCCAGCCTCTCTTGTTGAAAGGCAAAACAAATGTCCTGATCCGCCTTTTGTGCATAATCCAACTTTACCACATTATAGTGATTGTGCTCATTTGCTCCATTTCAAAACTGACAATATGAAGCAGTCTTTATAGTCCCCATTGTTTAGTTTGGTGCAGTGAATTTCCCATCGTTATATCTGCCCCCTGTTTGAAATTATGACATAATCAAATTTGAGAAAGTGAATGCAACCTCTGGTACTTTCAGTTTAAGATCTGTAATCTGCTATTAAGTCACCAGATGTCACCAAAAACATTATACATAAAGGTTTCAATACTACACAGAATATTTGTACAGTCGATGTTAAGCCTGGCACTTAGACATCATCACTTACCTCATATCCGCTGCTCACACTGTCGCTGCCTGCGCCTGTTATGTAATGCTTTTAGACTGGAGTTGGATAAGCTGGTTAAGATATTCTCTCAAGGGCAGCTGTCGTAGTAAGCATTTGACTCTCCTACTTACCATTCAGAAAGTTAGAAATGATATGTGTGATATTAATATTTTTACAAAATACACTACCAGTCAAAAGTTAAGACAGGTTTTCATTTTATGTTTTTTTTTTTGACTATTTACATTGTAGATTCTCACCAAAGGCATTGAAACTATGAATGAGCACATATGGTCAAGGGTTTGCAGCAATGTCATCAAAGCAAATCTAAAAATATTTAGTTATTAACTAACTTTTTTTTTGTTTCTTTGCCTACATACCATTCCATACATCTTGCGTCATATATTTGATGTCTTCAGTATGTATCTACAGTCTATTGTAGAAAGTAGAAAACATAAAGAAAAAGCATTGAATGGAAAGGTGTCTCCAAACTTTAATTAAATTATTATAATTTTAATTTAATTTAATTTATTAAAAAAACATTTTTTTCAGCATTTGACTTCACTACTGTGGCACTGGCAAGCCTCCATCCAGAAAGTTGAAAATGATGTGTCTTTGATATTAAAATGTCTTTCTTTATTTTTCAGATATTGGCTTTGAGGTGCCTGATGCCTTTCTTGTGGGATATGCACTGGACTACAATGAGTACTTTAGAGATCTCAGCGTAAGTTACACAAACATAAAAATAAATATGCACTTAAAATAAAAATATATACCTGTATTGAATTCTGATTATCATTTTCACAGCACATCTGCATACTAAATGAACAGGCGCGGGAGAAGTACAGGGTGTGACATTGGAGACTGAAATGATGGAACCACATGGAATCACTGTGACGAATCTACCTTATGTTTGCTGTGTTTTCAATCGTATTTATTTTTTTATGTGGCGTGTAAATAATAAGAACATTTACGTACCTCTATATTTAAATATTGAAATAATTTAATGTTTTGAATGTATGCAGAGTTCAGTGCATATTTATATTTTATTGCTATGATAATATTATTTTATTCTAATAATCTTATTTAGTATAGTCTCAGTGGATTTATTATTTATTGGGCTGTTGGTTACCAGGCAGGGTAATCTCTAGTTCTTGTTTTCACTTGGCATTGTGCCATAAAATGAGTCTGAATGTACTGTACTTTGTTAATTTATTTGATATTGTTGTTTCCTAAGAGGACCTGTTAAAAAGCAATACAGTTTATGTTGAAACCAAATCTGTTGTATTTCCTTTTATGGCCGGACGAGGGTGCAATTAACTCATTGATCGTTTACAAATAACGTCACTTTAATGTGATTATTTCACATGGAGATGTAAAAATACATTAGTTGAATAACCTATTTTAAAATATATATGGCAAAAGAGATTAAAAAAATAAATAAAACTGCATCCGAAGAAAAATTTAAAAAAGTGCGTGATGACGTGTCGTTACTTTACGTCAGTGAATGCGGATGTTGACATACTGGTGGGTAAGGACATTTCATTTAGCAAACAACCTTCTTAACTTCAACAAGAATCAGATCTGACAGCTGAATTTTCTGTAGCAGTAATAATCTTTGCACTTTCTTTCACATCTTTCACACTTCTAGACATGATTACCCACAATGAAACGTATTTGTAACGAGTCCAGCAGCAAACAATTTTACTAGCAAAATGTATTTATTTGTTCATCATCATCATTATCATTATCACCATTATTATTATTATTATTATTATTATATTATTATTATTATTATTATTATTATTATCATTATCATTAGTATTAGTATTAGTTATTATTATAGAAAGGTCATTGTTATAATGACAAGATGCAAAACAAATATAACATATAAATACAATGCCAGAGGGGAGGCATACATAAGAAAAAATAAATAAAAACATTTTTTCCCCCAGATACTATCCACATCAAGGCACAGATAGATTGCCACTCTACAGGCGGTTTGACATTGGAGACAAGCTGCCCCCCATCTGCCAATCTGCGTTAAGATTTGTGATATAGACCTATAAAATGTTGGGAGAGGAGTTATAAACCCAACACATGAACATGCGCTCTATGGATGGTAACGTTCATGTTTTAATAGTACTTTTTTCTTACATGACAGGTTCTACACTTTTCATTAAAACAAAGTTAACACAAAAAAACAGATGGACTAATAATCTTGGTAGTAGCGCTTTTTTCTTCTAAACATGGCATAGAGGTAGAGTAATTCCCTAACATACTCCACAAAAATGTGTGTGTGTGTGTGTGCGTGTATGTATATATGTGTGTATATATATATATATATATATATATATATATATATATATATATATATATATATATATACCAATTTAATATAAAATTTTTTTTGAGATACTATAAAATTACTACACAGACCATTGCCACTCTCAGGCGGTTTGCTAAGCGAATGCTTTAAACTGTTTGTGAAGGGAGAGTTATATCCTTAAAGGTAAATTGTCCCTTAATTCTGGATGGAAGTGAATGTGTACTAATAATCTTGAATAGTTTTCCGTATTTCAACTATTTTGGTGACACAGAGAGTTTATACTGTTTTAGAAAATTACTACTGTTATTTTGCTAAGTGAATGTTTAAACTACATCCTGTATTTTTCAGCTTTTATTTCTTGTAACTTTTCTTTATAAATTGACACTGAACTGGTGTAAAACTATGATAAATGATATTTACCACCGATACTATCCTACCAAACCAAGTAATAATAATAGATAATAATAATAAAATATGAAAACCTGCTATATGCACTTTAAACATCTACATTCAGTCCATTGTGTCTGCAGCTCAGGACCAGTGCAGGGGAAGTGTGCTTCCCCGGTGGAAAGAGAGACCCCAGCGACAGAGATGATGTGGAGACAGCTCTGAGGGAGGCCCAGGAGGAGATAGGCCTGCAGCCGAGCAATGTGGAGGTGGTCTGTAAACTCATCCCAGTTTTGAATAAGGTAGGTATGTATTATGGGGTCTTGGGTTTATTGTTATGTTGTAAGGTGTCTGGTTAGCACTTAGGTTGCATCCATGTGTCCCGTCACAACCTTTCAGAAGGCCTACGGTATTTAAAATTGAGCTGGAGGATACATCCGAATTCTGTGGTGGAATTTGCTTGCTGTTTAATTGTCGGATTATGGATTTGTTGATCGGTTTATGGTTAATATGTCTATAATTACTGGGTCAGTCCAGATGAACTGGCACAATTTTCACTGTCTTCTGAGAGAGCATAAATAACAAAATGAAAACACTTTTTTCACAATAGCTTCAGGAAGAGGTGCCCATATTCAATACCAAAGATGTTACTGTTATCAGCTAAAAGGGCTTGAAGACTTTAGATTAATATGATAATAAGTACATTTGTGGATCATAAGTTTTGATATTTCATACAGTGAATCTCCCATAGAGCAACATCCAACCTCCATTTAAAACTATGGCATAATCAAAGTGAAAAATGTGAATCCAACCTACTCAATGTAAACCAGTACTTCTGATCCTGGCTCAGATCTGCAGAAGTGGCACTGGTTGAAGAATGGGTCAAATACAGAGAACAAATTTTACAAGGCAATAAGATTAATTGGAAGATATTTTGTAAGTTTCAAGAAACTGCTGTAAACCACTTCTTGAATAGTTTCTGCTACAAATGTGGCATCACAAACATAGTGTATTCTCAACATTCAACCAAACGTACATGAATGCTCACAGGTCAGGTGACTTAGTGATGATGTCATCATGATGATGGTACAAACAACACTTTGTTTTAAGTTCAGATCTGGGTGTGGACTTTCATAGCCCTTAGTCTATAATAATAATAATAGTCATAACATATTTTGATTAGTTTTTCATTTGACATAGACTGTTTATATTGTCTGTGATATAACTGAATAAAGGTGACATTGTTGAGGGTTGCACAATAACCCAGTCTGAATTCTTGTGCAGAGTGGGCTGTTGGTGACCCCAGTGGTGGGCTTCATAGATCAGAACTTCAGACCGAGTCCAAACCCAGCAGAGGTCAGTGCGGTGTTCACAGTTCCTCTGGACTCATTCACTCAGGACAAAAACCACTCTCATGTTCAAGACATAACTGGACTGGTGGCACCAGTGCACTTTTTTAATTATATGGACCCTGTCTCCAACACTCTCTATCACATATGGGGTCTCACTGCGGTGTTGGCTATAATAGTTGCTGTCTGTGCTCTTCAGAAAAAAACTGAATTTGAAGTCGGATTTGATTTCAAGGATCCGCTGCTCTTCTTTGAGCAAAACCTACTCAAGAGAGTCAGTAGACTATAACATTCTATTTGCAAAAGTTAAGATGTTTAACTAAAATGGACAAAATGGTACTCAGTGTAGCTAAGTAAAGGTATGACTTTGATGTCGTTGCCTGTTTCTTTTCATATTGAAAAATATTTTGAGACTGTTCTGTTGGCGCAAGTTCAGTAAGGGAACTTAAATGCTTTAAAATCTGATTAGATGATTACTGTTAATAAAAATACTTCTTTACTAATTGTAATGTGCGCTCTGATTTCATGTCCAGTGTAGTAGTGTAATAAATATTTAAACCAAGATTATGCCAATTTGCTTGTCTTTTCTTCACTCAGCAAAGTATATCTACTTTTGTATATATTTTGTTTAATTACAAAAAGTCCTGGATTAATTCTGTCACATGTGGTATAAAGTTACGCTGTGGGAAAAAAAACAATGGTAAGTTAAAGTGCTAAAGTTAGGTGTTAAAGTCAGGTTTTCATGTTTTTCTAATTATTTCTTGATTTAGTTGGATAGCGCCTGTGATAAACATTTACCATAGTTTTAGTTAAGTTTCAGTTTATGGGATAAAAGCTGAAAAATAAATAAGAACAGGAAGTAGCATAGTTCTATAATGGAACTGAAAAATCCATTGAAATGTGGAGACAATTTACACTGAATGAACCTTCCTTAACACAATAAAATGTGTTGTCATTTGTATTAGTCTAACCATAATTATTGTGTAATTTAGACATGTTTTGTCCTTTTTATAGTATAGTTTCTAGGTAACAGTTACAGAATTACCTCTCCCTATGTCACATCTGCTTCCACTACCCCACCAGGAAGTAAAAATGGCAAACTTAGAAAAATATATAACTTTGCAAGATTTTTTGTCAAATGTTAAATGTAATTATGATAACCATTTTCTAGAGAAATTATTAATTTAAATACATTTGAAAAGGGACAATGCACATTAATCAACATTACAAAAAAAATGTAAACGTGCCCGAGTTAGCTGACTAGAGCTAATTTTCATCTTCATCAAATTAGTAGTCTGACCTTTCATATACTCTTTAAAATCTACTCTGAAGGGGTTGAAGAAATACTGTCACACATTTTTATTAAGTCATTTATTGTAGCAGCAGGATTACAGATATAAACAGAAGAGTATACAAATGTCCAGATCAAGGCAAAGTACATATTAATAATAGTTTGGAGTTTATGACAACACACTGGGTTGACCTTTCCCCCGTTACTGTGGGGTCTTAAGGCTAGATACTAAAGCTCAAGCTACACAGAACAGAAATAACAGAACTATTGGAGGATGTGAAATTGTAAAAGCAAAACTAGAGCTCCATTCACACATAGATCCCAGTAAACTGCTGGGTACATAATGCCAGAACAGTCATCAACAACCCCTACTCACACATGCACCGGTCCCAGAACATTGCCAAGTTAGTTCTGTTCAGACATAACCTGGCATTTGGCTCTCTGTGCCCTCTCACAGAGCATTGTACTGCTGTCTCATTTAAACTAAATGACAATGGAATGTACTGTAACCGCGAAACCAGACTCAGAGGGATGAAAGTGATCATACATCTCTGGTTGTCATGGTAATGTGTTAGCTTCTGTTGCTATTAACAAGCCTAAGCCTTTTCTTTTATGGTGCAAGTTGAGATAAGTCTAGTAGGTGACAAATTAGTTTTGTTGCTTAAGTTACTTCTGCTAACATGTTACATTAACCCAATTTTTTTTCCTAACTTAAACATAATGTTCATGAACTTCACTTCGAATGACCAATCACAGAAAATCAGTTCTAGCTTTGTTCTCCCTTGACCTTGTTCTGGCAAAATGCAGGTAAATTCCTGGGTCAGAATGCATGTGTGAATGGAGCTTAACATAAACGTGAGCTGAGGGATGACACACAAAAGTACGGCTCACACTATTGGCAAACAGTTAATCTTTTTATTATAACGGTTGCTCCTTTTTGATCAAGCAATTCACAGCAACAATAGTAATGTTGACAAGCACAACACAAAAAGCTCTGTAATTCATAAAACAGTCTCTTCCGTCTTTGTCCCTTTTAACCTCACATGTACAAATCTCATGAGGCTTACAAAATCGTTAACAAACCGGGTCACCATTTTCACCGATTGAAGCTGCGCGTTTTCTCTGAGTAAAATTATTGAAATGAAAAAAAAAACAAAACACTAAAAACATACTGGTGTGGTTATATGCTGTTTAGGAAATCGATTTTAAAACGGTCCAGGGAGCGAAAATGAAAGTAGCCATGACGCACAAAAAGACACCAACACAACAGTAACGCTTCAGTTATCAAGGCACACAATAGTTCTGTTGAAAGCATCACAATTGAAGTTCAAGATACCCCTGCAGTGCATTTCACATTTATATATACACAAGGATATTCATTTACAAGGGAGTGGGTTGTTCAAAGGGTTGTGTGCTATCTTTACCACCTGTTTAAATCATATGTGGCTATTCCAAAGAGTCAGACTGAGCATCCTGGGTTGCTCGAAACCAAAATGGACGACGACAATATGTGAACTTTGACAAACAGAAAAATGTACATATACTATAATGAAGGTTGGCATTAGGGCTGCACAATTTATCACAATCAAATGGAGATCGCAAGGTCTGCTATTTATATAATAGAATGTAATCTGAAAACAAAATATCCTGTAGATGTATACAGAAAAACTTGTACCACTGTAGTTGTAGTTGTACCTCTACAAACATAATAAATTCATCGGATTCGAGGATTAGTTTCAGTTCATACACTACCTTTATGTTTACTACTTATTACATTTTAGATACAGCCAATGACATCCAATATATGAAGCAAGATGTATGGATTTATGTAGCAAAGAAAAATGTTAAATAACTGTTTTAATGTTTTCTATTTTAGATGGATTCCCAAAGTAGCCACTCTTTGCTTTGTTGGCAGTGGTTCTCTCATGAAGTAACCTGAAATGGTTTTATAATATAATGTAATGCAATGTAAACCGACAATAACCATCGCATGAATAACCGTCTAAACTTTGGACTGGTAGTGTATTTCAGTCGTTCAGTCTCAAATGTTAATGCAGTCCTACTTTGAAAAGTAATCCCATATATGTTTATGAAATTCAATTCGTATTTCATAATTTTTTTCCAAAATCATGCAGCCCTAGTTGTAGCCACCCTCAACCTTCCCCTCTGCCTCAAAATATACTTTCTCCAAAACTGTAATTGGTCCGATGTAAGATGTAGAACAAGCGCCGATTCCACGCCATGAGGTAAGAATACATTCATTGAAAAGTCACAGGTTGTTGGCTTTCTGTGTTGGTATGGCTTTAAGAGGCATTTCTGTCCGCTCATAACATGGATGTGCTCTTAAACTCCCCTAACCCAGAGGAATGGAATGCTTGGAAACATCAGTACTGCGCTCGAACCTGATCTACAGTTTGTGGACGGGTCAAAGTGCTATTTGAGATGCAAAAAATATAGGAAAAAAAAAAAAAAAGAACAATCACACAACAATGCAAACGTCACAAATTTAGCAGGATGAATCAACTCCACACTAAAAACGGTTTGATGTTACTTCAGTAAAAACTTGGAATTCACTCAAACTACAACAGCAATGATCTGTGCTATGAGCAAAACCATATCTTACAAAAATAGTCTACATTTTGATACATGGATACAAAATTCTACAAAAGATAAGTTACTTTAAAATGGATTACTATTGTTGCAAGATAAAATAGTATGATTATGAAAATGTAAACACGTTTATCACATGAGAGCTATTCTGACATCTATCAAAAACTGGCTTTTGATATTGCCAGGTTGGCTACTAATGTAGATATGCAAAATACAGCAGTATCAATTTTGCTAAAAGTATTTGAAAAGTAACAGAAAGAAATGTCAAATTAATGGAAATGTTAATGATAGAATATGATCCATAAAAGAAAGTACCTTATAATATTTGATATCCAATGCAAACACGCTGAATGTATAAGCTGCATCATTTCATTTGAAAAAGTACAAATGAGTAAACAAGATGAGGGCCTTTACAAAGACAAGATGATTCACAACCGGAGCTTTGGTATGCCTGGTGCATGCCAGTCTGACCCCACCACAACAGCCCACTCTGCATTCAAACCTCCAACATGTCAGTGCTATTCTTTTAGGTAGAAACCACACATTACTAGTGCCAGCCACTCCTGTACATAGCACCAAAGATGAACTCACAATGGCAGCCTCTATGTAACAGATTTTGTTTGCCAAACACTAGGGACAGCACTGGATGCCAGCTGCATTCAGTACCAACACTGAGACAAACAAACTTCTAACACAAGAGTCAACAGACTAATCAATATATCATACAGATTCAAATATGCCTTCATTTTAATACACGGACTAATGCTGATCAGCAGCGGTTCTGATCGTGACAAAAACAAAGCTACTGTGGGAATGGCTGGTCTTCACTGGAACACAGCGACTACGTAAAAAGGTACCAGTAAGCAGACATTTGATACAAAGTTGAAACTTCTCTAGAAATGCCAGGTAAGCTTTGGATTTACCTTTTACAAAGACAACAGCCTACCAGTTATTTTGTCAGATTAAATGCACATTACTGGGTACAAATTCAGTCAGGTCAGTTGAGATCTGGTATAAGGATTAGCTGGTTCCAGAGGTTATAAAGTGCTAGAGATAAAATGTTTATAAAACCACACAAAAACGGGAAAAACTGTTTCTCTCCACAACTGGAAATATGCAAATAAAAAAATGCTAAAAACTGAAAGCCTTTAACACTAGGAGGTGCCCTAAAAGGCCTAGTCACATTATTCACAAGGCTCAACCTCACCTCAATGTTCATTAAAAGCTTGGATCATTTTTAGTGGACTGGCTTACTTTTAATCTGTTCAAAGACACGACTTCACTCTGTCTTTAATTTCATAAGTGCTAGGAAATGAACACAATTTCACAGTCTTTACTCTCAGAGTACACTTAAATCCAATTGCTGAATTAGTTTGTATAGATCAAATCAGACCTTTTTTCTTTTGCATAAGTTAAATCAACTGGCCAGACAGAATGAAACACTCATATAATGAGATCTAAACAATGCATGTCAATTTGAATTCAGTCCAAAGCTCGAGACTTTATGTTAAGCATTTTCATGTGCTCCCTCTGCACCTCACAACTTCACACACGTTTGCCTCTAGACAAGTTCTAACTAAACACTGCATTTTATATTAAATGGTTAAAAGCCATTATTACAGGCCTCTCTCATCCTGCAAGAGGGGCCATAATGAAGGCAAAGTCACCAACTCATAAATATTTCACTCCACTTAACAGTTTAAAAGTTTTGACTTTGGGCTCAAAGTGAAAAGGGGTCTACTTTCTCTTAAATATATAAAATCTTTGTAGCGTTGGCACAAACACCACATGTATTGGTTGGTGTTATAATGTATAACTCTTGCTACATCTCTTCCACCTCTCTGTGCCCATGTGATACAATGTGCATCACTGCTTCTGTAAGCTTTCTAACAGGTCTTCTATTTTATCCATATTGGAGGTTGCAGATATGGAGGCTTGCAAAGTGTTCTGCATGTTAGTCTGCATGGGTATGTTTGTCTGCATGGGAGTGGTTATACTAGAGTCTATCGGTGTGTTCTGCATGGCCGTCTGCAGCTGTGCCTGCAAGGAGTTCTGCAGAGAGTTCTGCAGACCGCTGTGAATGGTGGGGGGGTTGGAGGAAGGTGCCTGAGCCATGGGCTGCTCCAGCAGGCTCTGCATGTGTGTGGCTGTCTGAGCCTGGCTCTGAGCTGGTAATGTGCTTCCAGAGGAACTGAGCAGCTGGGAGTCTGGAGGAACAAGGAAAAGGTCAGTACAAACAAAGTCTCCACCAAAGCTATAGTGCAGGTTTCTTACCATTCTGAATGCCAAACACAAACAGGTTAGTCTGGCCCTGTGGAGCCACATTCCCTGTAACGGTGGTCTGGAATAGTTGCTCGGGGGGCTGCTGGCCAGGGTTGCCTACTACACTGACACCACCCTGAACCACAAAGATGGTTGGACCACTGTTTGTGGGCTGATTAGGTACCTCCTGTGACCTAAGGGTGCTCTGCAAGTTGGACAATGAAGCTGAGGGAAGAAACAGCTCTACTGGCTGACTGTTCTGGACACTGCTGGAGCTTGGGACCACCTGCATTGGCTGTTGTTCTTGGAACAGACTTGCCTGTTGGCTGCTGGCAGATGCAGAGTTGCTGCCTGAGCTTCCATCTTGAAAAGACATAGGCTCTGCCGTATCGGACTGGGAGAGTCCAACACCAATGCCACCTATAGGTGCGGGGCCCTGGGCTCGAGTGCTGAAAAGAATAGCTGGGGCAATGGCTTGTGGATTGATATCAGTGGTGCAGAGGAGTAGGCCGGTCTGCTGAGATTGAGCTAGCTGACTATGGGGGACGGTATTTGGCTGGGAGTGATTTGTAAGAGATTGGAACAAAGAACTTTGCTGGCCCAGTGTAAGCTGTGAGGGCTGCTGCGGGGCCTGCTGAGAAGACTGTTGCTGCTCCATCGGGGTGCTCTGCTGCTGCATCTGTGACATCTGACTTTGGGTCTGGGATTGAAACATTTGAACCGGCTGGGATTGGTTGGAAGAGGTCTCCATGGAGGAAATGAATGCAAGCTGCTGTGGCTGCTGCTGTTGCGGGGCATTTGGAGAAAGGTATAAGGTAGAGCCAGTAGGAGGCTGCTCAGAGTTAAGCGTGCCTCCTGTCAGTGCATTGATGGTATTCTGCAGCAGCACCTGCTGCTGGGTGCCCGGTGTCTCAGCCAGTGGTCGGGGGGACTGGAAAAGCTGCTGTGGGGGAGAGCTGTGTGACGGCGGTTGAGAGGGGAAACTGGTCTGGATGGTGAGCAGCTCTCCAGCTGCCTGCTGCAGCAGAGACACAGGCTGCTGCCCCTGGGGCTGCAGGAGCTCAGCTTGGAACTGCTGCTGGAGGTCCTCCAGCACCTGCTGCTGCTGGAGGTCACTCAGCATCTGGCTCTGCTGCTGCTGATCTGGGATCTGCATGCTCCCCAGAACACTGGGCTGGCTCTGCATGCTTCCTAGGACTGTGGATTGGTTGTGTTGCTGCATGTTGTCCATAATCTGCTGTTGTTGCTGCAGCTGGAGACTGTTGAGTAACTGGTTCTGTTGTTGACTTTGGACTTGCATGTTTTGGGTTTGAATATTGTCTATCATATGCTGCTGCTGCTGCTGCATTTGTAAGTTGTTGAGCATCTGGGTTTGCTGTTGCTGATCCTGGAGCTGCATGTTATTGAGAACTTGGTTCTGGTTCTGTTGAATATTGAGCTGTTGTTGTATCTGCATGTTGCCCAACACCTGCTGCTGCTGGAAGTGCTGCTGCTGTAAGTGCAGATGTTGCTGCGTGCTGAGGGGGCTGTCGTTGGTCCCCAGACGGAGGCTGTTCATATTCTCCTGGACGTGCTGCTGCAAAGACTCTGCTGAGGGTGTAGGGCTGTACAGCACTGAGTTAAGCTGCTGCTGCTGAGCCACAGCTGCCTCCAGGACTTGCTGCAGGTGCTGTTGTTTCCAGCCTGGAGTTCCCGCACTGCCTGTTCTAGCTGCGCGACACCATCCTGAACAAACATGGACACTTGTGACTGAGGCTGGGGGGGGGCGGCCATTTGGGGCAGAGCCATCACCACCACTCCCCCACTGCTGTTGGACGTCTCAGGGGCAGGGCTCTCCTGAGGGTCACGGAGGAACTGCTGAGGCACCTCTGGAGTTACCGGGGGTATGGATGTGTCTCCAGACACAGGAAAAGATGCAGTGGAGGAGGCAATGTCCTGTTTTTGTATAGTGCTCAGCGAATCCAGGCTTGGAAAGACCGCGGGGGCCTGAGGAAGTTCTACATCTTCAGGCTGGAGGGGCATTGGACTTTGGAAGGACTCTGAAACTGGAAGAGGGCTGGAGGTGAGCTCAAGACTTTGCTGTACAGAGCTCAGGGTATCAGAGGACGGCTAGAAGAAGCACACAGTGAGCGAGTAAGTACACTGAAATGATGGGGAGTCCCACAGAACAGCACCACTCTCACCTTAAACACATCTGTTGATGCGTGGCTGGACACTTCCATTGGAGTCACCTCTTGTTTAGACAAGGGACTAGATCCTTCTGTCTGCTCAGAGGACATGGTTTTGATCTGCTCATCAAATATGCACGTTTTCACCAATGAGGTACCTTCTGTTTTTACAGTTTGGATTGAGTTATCAGCTGAAAGTTAGAAACAAACCAAACATTGGACAATCAAAAACACTACCTTCAGATTAAATTAGTAAATGCATTCACTGGATACCGTACCTGAATCTGGAGTGTAGGTAAAGGGCTGGGCCTCATGTGATCTGCCAGCATTTGTCATCACAAATATTCCCACGGAAACAGCTGAAGTAATGGACTGATTGTGAAATGGAGGGACTGTAACTATCAGATGATTCTAAAAATAAAAAAGACCCAATCATAATACAACCATAAGACAGACAACATGTGTACAATTCAAGTATTAGTTTAAGTAGTGCATCTGAGGCTCATGTACCTGATGGAATAAGTCCATGTCAATTTTTCCCTCAGCTTGCCATGAATTATCATCTGGAAATAAACATAACAAAAAAATTATTCATTTTGTATCTAAAAATATAATACATAAACACTGTCAATAGTACCTGTAACATTTTCTTGGAAAATAACTTTTGTTCCTTTGAGGAAATTCTTTCCAATTATAAAAACCTCTTCTCCACCTTTCACCGAGCAACTGTGAAGGCTCTTCTTCAGAATCTCAGGCACACCTGCAGGCTGGGCTGCAGAAAAAATTGGAGATTTCAAATATAAGAAATGCTTGAGGTAAACATGGGCACACATCCAGCTGAAGTGGCTTACTGCAAAGGATGGGGGATGATGGGACTTGTAGAGTGAGCACAGATCCATCGGGCTGGGGGATGTTCACTCTGAAGGCCAGTCTGGCTCGAGTGCTCTTTTTCTTGGATCCTGCCACACCAATACGGGCTTCCACATCTGCATTACGCAGCTTTAGAATTCCAACACAGTCCACCCTGAAGAAAAAGAACAGTAAAGTCACCTCATTGAAATGAAAAAATAAATAAATAAAAACATATGAACTATGAGGACTACTCACGCTAGTGTCATATCATTACTGGGCTCCAGAGGAATCTCAATGACAGTGGTGCCTTCAATGTCCACCTCTGTGCAGGCCGTAGTGTTTCGCCCAGTGACTTTACAGGCCTGGTAGAAACCATGAGGCTTCACGCGACCTGCATCATTGGCCACAAAAACCTGCAGTGTGACTGGTTCATTCACACCTTCCAACTGAAAGTAAGTAAACAAATCCAAAATTAAACCAAAATGTGAAGGGAAATGAGTTGTAACCATTGCAGGGGTCTTCAGACCTTGATGGTGGGGAAACCCTGCTGTGTGCGGTCTTTGACAGAGCCACGGCTTCCTTCTGTCAGGTAGCGAGCTCTGTGCTGAGTTTCAGGTTGCACAAGGATCTTCAGCTCTTTGTCGTCACTTCTCACAGGAAACTGACCACACAGTATCCCACCCTTCACTGCGCTGCCTGGCTCCAGAACACTGCACAACAGAGTAGGAGTTATACATCCACCTAAACTTAGGGACATACTTTGATGAAAGGAGCCAATGAAAAAGTACCTGTTCTTGTCTGAGCCCAGCTGAGAAAGGACAAAGTGAGGAGCTTTGGCACTATCTGCATCAAACACATCCATGCTGTCCTCTGGGGGAGTGGCTTTAGGGCCCGGCCGCTGGCGAGGAGTCCTCTTTCTGGACTTCCGTGGGACCTCATTGTTGTCATTGTAGGACACAGTGCTGAGCAAGCTGAAGTTGGAAAGGGAATCATCAGCCCACATGCTACTGCTGTGCTCTGACTCTGGAGGTGGAGGCCCAGATACAGTAGGTTCTTCTTGGCAGGACATCTGGCTATCATCAAATAGGTCCTCAGGAGGTGGGGATATACTGAGTGCAGGTCTTCGCTTGGAGGGGGTGTTCTGAGTTTGCTGTACTCCCAGTCCAGATGTACCAGAGGCCAGGTCTCCACCAGCAGTGGAACCACTGCTGTTTGGCCGACTGGAGGCAGATGCTGCGTCCTCCATGGCCCCCTCTCCAGAGTGCACGTGCTTGGGGACAGTGAGGAGCTCGGAGGAGCCAGAGCATGGTGCTCCAACAGCCAGGGAGGAGGAAGTGGAGGGGCTGCAGGTGGAAGAGGTGGCATCTGTAGTAGTATACACAAACAAACAGGTGAGTCCAACTGATAGCTCAAAGCAGGCTAGCAGTCCCATTCAAGCAGTTGAATTCAATTTGTGCATGATTTGTGTTCATTTCCCTTCTTCCCAACTCTAATTTCAATGGATGTGTAGTACATTAGGCCCTCACTGTGCATGCAAGGGCAGTCAAGCATTGATTTAGTATTATGAAGTTAAAGTTGAGAAGGGTACTTTTGGTCCCACAATGTTTTTGATTTTGACAAAATCATTTATAAAAATCAATGTGACAAAAGGTGACATGCTTTGTTTACAAAAACAAAAGCAGAAGGTACAAATTGTTACATACACATTGCCAGAAAGAAACATGACAAAATCTCGTCAAACTTTCTTGTAGAGCCAATTTGCAAGCTGATAATGTGGTACCAAATTAATTTTGCCAGAGCTGCCAAGGTTACAGTAGTTTGTGCAATGTGCATTCAGTAGTTAAGTAGTTAACGCATGCCAATTGGAGGATTTGGTTGGGACTGAGCGTAGCCATAGAGACAGAATAAACAAGCCTCTGACCTATGGAGCAGTGAACTGCAGACCATTTTATATGCAGACACTCCCTGCCTCAGAGGGAACTTCCTGCAATAAAAACGAGACAGCCAATGAGCAACAAGAGAGCTGATCATTCAAGACTCTATTGTCAATAACTTGGATGAGTTGATAAACTGAAAGTAAAGCTTTTGAAGTAGATCATTATAGAGTCTGAAGCATGTGAACTTGGTTAATAAAGATTTAAAAAGGTAATTCTGTTGTCATGCTTTTGATCAGCACTGCTTAGGGTCAGCTGGGTCAGACAGTAGTAAAAAAGCATTAACACAAGCGCCCTCTCTGACAGCACTGTAGACCACTTAAAACGTATTTACATATTTTAATATTATTAGATCTGAAATGCCAAATCCTCATCCAAGATCAGGCTGCTGTTGAATCTTTTCAGGGTAAACTTACATGTTAAATTATTATTAAAAAAACACCAATGTCACATGTACTAATCTGGCATATGATTCAATCTCTCCACTGTATTTGACTATTTGCATCTCTAATATTGCCAGCAGATGTTAGTGCATCTTTATTTTAATAATCTGTGAAAGACACATGTTAACATAATGAAATGCTTTATGCCCTGTTCGGAGGGAACTAGACTGACTCAAATATTGACATAATCTGCTGTTTAAGATGTTTCAAAGCAAAGGCAATATCCCGAAAAAGGAGATGACAGAACAAGCTGGTTATCATGCCGTTAGAGCACACTTGATTTCTTTGACCGTCTCTCGCTGGAATGTGGCAGGAGTTATTTGAAGAAAACATAAAAAGTATCCAATGCCCAGCACAGGGCTTAAGAGAAACACATTGTTATGCATCATGGCCGTCAGACACACAACACTGGGACTACTGTATTTGTTGCAGATTGTACAGATGACCTTTAATTGGTAGGATGAAGGATCCAATGATGGATGCAAGACTTCCTAAATCTACAATAGTATTTCTCTATAAAGAAATGCTACTGTACCATGTTTCTGGTCTACACTTCAACTCTTGAGCAGCTTTAACCTTTGAGATTGCTACATGCACTCATCTATCATGAACCTCACAAAGGCTGCAGCTGCCCGACACACTCCCCTGTGATGTTAGGGAATAACTGTAGGGTACTGGGACCTGACCCCAGTGCATGGTCTTTGGGATGTAGGAAGCAGCTCACCAGAGGCTAAGGCTGCTGAGGGAGGAGGGCCCGCCTCTCCCCCGCTCTGCTGGCTCATGGAGGCTGAATCTGTCTGGGCGAACGATGGCTGGAGCTGGAGCTCTTTGGGGAGGAGGTCATATACTGATTCTGCCATGAGGACAGAGAAAACAGAGATCAGGTGTGAAACAAGACAAAGAAGAGCATTACATGGAAGACAAAAAAAAAAATACCACATATCACGAACTTTCCAAAAGAATATTTGAATATTCAATTGAATTCTATTGAATACAGACATAAAATGGAAATTCCCAGAGAATATTTTCAGTACAAACTAATCCAATTTTGGTGACTACAGATCATCAAGAGATTGATATTTATTACAAGGGGATACACAGTAACACTGATCCAGACAGGACTAGGTTGCTTAGAACGGAGACCCAATAATGGATTTTTCAGGTTTGTTTAGCTACAGGCATGTGCAATAGTCATCTGACACCAAGCAGCAACTTCTCAGCACCACAATATTCCTACTAACCAAAATATATAATTCTACATATATATAATTCATGATACGTTTGGAAAAGTAAATAGGTAAAAGGTTTGGGGCTCAGTGATCCACGAGCACACCAGCCCCAGTAACAATGTAAATGCATGTTAACCATGTTAGTGACAAATGTATACGCATGGTTTGCAGAGGGGGGCTGATAAGCACATTGCAGTGCAGACTCACTGTTTTGTGACTGTGGCTGTTGTATGAAGACACTGTGTCTCTGTTGGAAGTGCTCCAGTCTGACTGGCTGAAAACCCAACATGACCTCAGTCTTTAGCTGCATTTGTTTCACAGCACTCACTCATGCTACTGCTCTCTCCTCAAAGGCCTCGAAAGATTTGTCTTCAGCAAATAAAGGTGCAGAATAACTGACAAAATCTTTATCGTTTTTGCTTTTCTGACAGTGTCATTTATAAAATAAGAACAGCATTCAATAGCCAGACAGCTGATGTTATTCAAGTAGTTAGAGCCTGCTTTAAAACCCAAACACCTAATTATGCATACTGACTCTCAGAGTGGCATTTGCCTTTATTGTATTTGAGTATGGAAATGGCTCATTTGATTGTTGTTGCTGGTTTGGATTTTCTATTCTGTTTAAGACACCAGGAGGGGAATCTAATATGCAAACATATGTCTGTGTGCAACAATACAAACATAAATAAATAAAAACAAACAATATAACTATAAAACCCTATTTGAACAGTTCCACATATCACTTTACTTCAATTGTTTTGTGTCGAGCCTTAAAATGCACAATTTTCATCATACACAGAACACCTCAATAATAGTAACCACTCGACACATGAATAGATCCATACCCATAATTGGGGTCTGGCCGACCGCACATATGCTCTAAACAATTAAATGACCTCATAGTCATGCATGCGCTCTTAGCACAGGCTCTGATTTTTCAAATGGCAAGGCCCCCAGTCTGTTTTTATTCTCTGCAGCTGGACTGGGCCTTAGCTGGGGCATGACACACACTCAAGGAAGAATGTTTTGGTTATGGTAAAAAAATGTGCCAACTCTGAATATATATCAGAGTGCTACAATGGCCGCTTTAATTACAATCTGAACACACAACTGTATGCTCACGCCAGGGCCAGACAAAAGAGCTACTCACAGCTTCAAATCAGACAAAGCCTTTAGCTGGATTTGGCTCAAACAAATTGGCAGGATTTAAATATTTTCCAGCCTGAAACAAACAAAAACTGTGAGATGGTATTACAGTGGGAGCATTACAACATCTAGATCTAATCTGATGTGTAGACAGGAGAAGAAATCAAGGCCCCAATTATTAAAAATTCCAAACTTAATATTATATGTATATTAAATGAGCAAAAGTCTTCAAAATACCACATATAAAAAAGAAGAAGCTGAACCCTACAAGTATGTTGTATGCACTTGACCTCATAACATTCTGCCCGATCAGTTGGAGAGAGTCATCCATATGTTCATCACCACACGATTGGACTACTGTAACTTTTTGTATTATGGATGACTCTACCATCCGATGCCTACATCTGGTACAGAAAGCAGCTGCGCTCCTCCTGACTGGCAAAGACCATCTCACTCCAGTGCTACAGTCCTGGCACTGGCTTCCAGTGCCTTTCAGTTCAAACTATATTGTATTGCTTGTCTTTAAAGCGTTAAATAGTCTGGCACCTGTATATTTGTCTGAACTGTTGTCTGTGCATGCTCCTGTCAGAGCCCTGAGGTCATGTGACCAGTTGCTTTTAAATTATCCCAGCTTGAGACTTAAGACCAGGGGGGACAGTTGCTGGGCCCAAAGTATGGAATAGTGTCCCTTTGAGCATTCGATCTGCCTCAAACATTGAAAGTTTTAAGTTTCTACTGAAAACTCCCCTGGCATTTGGCACAAGCTGAGCACTGTTGGTTTTACCTCCTATTTTCTTGTTTTATAACACTGTTCTATTTATTGCACTTAATATCACTGTTATTAGTCATTTTAAATTTGTACAGCACTTTGGGCAGTGACAACTGTATTTTAAACATGCTTTATAAATAAACCTTAATCAAGTTAACAAATTCTACCTCCTCCTCAATTCTTAACTGTCAAAACTGTCACTTCTACTCTGTCAGCACAAATAAACTAAGGTGAAATTATTCTCTCACATAAGCCTCAAATGGTGGTAGCATTATTCCATCACCAAGGTGTAATTGCTGGCAGGACTTGTATGTGCCGCTCTGGTTTGGTTGAGGTTCAAATATCTCACAAATGTGAAAAGGCTGTAAAATTAACACAAAAGTGCAAACATATCACTTTAGTTTTATACCTTGCTTTTCCCATTTTGCAGGTTTTTAAAATAGTTTCAAACATACTCAATTTTAGGACTGTAAACTTAATCACAATCAAAACGAAAACAATGCAATTAGCAAAGTGCCAACAGTGCAATTTTTGAAGTAACATAATTTCCTCCAGAAACAACAAACAGCCTTCTTATTCTCTAGAAAAATGACAAACCCTATAGGTTAGATCTGTACAAACATGTTCTGAAAAGTGATTCCTGTATTACTTTGTCAGCTCATATTTCAGTCTTTTTATCAAATCTTCTGGACACTTAAAATGTTAACTTTGAACAGAAACCTATTATTGAAGCATAATTCACAAATCTAAACACAATCACAATATTTGTCAGAAAAAAAATACAATTAGATATTTTTCCCAAATCATTCAAGCCAACTCAATTTTCAAATCAATCAATTCAAATTCCTCTTTCTTGTGATGTCATTCAAATGCCAGATGTTATCTATCACAAATGGAAAATTGGTCATTTGGTTTTAAGATATTCAGTCAAGCTGCTCTTATGACTCAATCAGTCCAATGCTGTAGTGAGTAAATCTTCCCCGTGTCAGTGCCCCCTGTACTGGCCAGTCCAAATGTTACTGCATCCTTTCATCACTTCCATTATGATGTACAAGGGGTCTCAAATTGGCTCCTTGACAAACAGGTCTGCTGCTATGACCCTCCACAAGGCGCACCCAATTACTGAGATAAAAATAAACAGCCATCATGTGATATAGTGTGACCATATGGCAAGCTAAACTCAACATACCAGGGTCACTTACAAAGCAATGCTTTCTGCTGCTGGCTCCCCCTGAACATGGCAGACAGTTGAGTGCTCCAGGTCAAATGGCAGGAAGTTCAAAAAGCCTATGTTTGTCAACCACTCAGCACACTGCCAGTTGCCTCCAATGAAGCAAAGAGGAAGCGCTTTACAGTAGCAGCCCTCCAAAAGCATAAGCAGGTCTCAGGTTACCTCCACTTCAAGAGCAGGACTATACAAAAACAACACAAGTGCAGGAGAGGGTAGTAGCCTCTGGCAGAGTCCTGATAATGTGAAGCATCTGATTTTAGCCTCCACTCAGACTGACTGTAAAGCTGCTAAAAAACAAAAACATGCAGGAAAACCAAAGACAAGGTCACCAGTAATAAAGGGCCATAGGGTCATCGGATCTAGTGTTTTGCATGAGCCCCCGAATGGAATTCAACACATATCTAATAATAACACAAGTGTTGGCTGCCACAGATTATTAGGGTGCGTTATATCTGGGCCAGAGAGAAGCCTCTCTAGCAATAAGTTCATTCATGTAATATAAAGTTACACATGATGAAATCATGAATTGATGACAAATCTATTCTGTACTGAATAGGATCATAGATTATGTAGAACAATAATACGCATCAGTCTGATTAAACAGCCACTGTGCAGATAACCACCATTCCAATGAACAAAGTCAGGTTTAATAAGCGATGTGGACATGACACCATGATGGCACTGTCAGATTCTCAGCAGTGACTGACTGATACTACTCCGTTATGAGGGGCGTTTAGCCAAAATAAAGACACGAGCATTACAGGGACACTGACACCTAACAAACCAGGTGGTCGCCAGACCGAAATGTGGCCAGCCTACTAAGCTAGCTAAGCTGGCTAACAGCACAGCTAACTAATGCTAGCACAGGGTTTGAAATAGGCTACCAATGCACTGATAATCCATCGTACAAAGAGAGGGAAGGGGATTGTGGCATGGTGCAGACTCTTACCTTTAGAGTACAGAGATTTGGGAGAATTAAGGTCGATATCCGTGCTAAGGAGAGAAATAAAATCAGAGGGCATCGCAGCGCTTCATCGAGGGGAGGGGAAGCGGACACTCTTCAGGAGAAACCAACGACTCACCCCCTGTCCAGTATTTTCTGCGAACTATCAATGGAATGTTCACTAAATGAAGAACCGCCAACATTGAAACTATCTAAAAGCAACAGATGGAGCAGTCCTGAGCCTAAACGCCATCCAGTGTTAGGGCTCACGTTGAGGAGCAGGGCAGGAGGTACGAGCAGCAGAACACACAAACACACACTTGTCTCCACGGCTCAGCCCACCTCTGTGCCCCGCCCACCAGCCGCACTGCGCATGCGCAGCACAACTCCGTGCCATGCAGCCACAGTCACATGCCATGCTCACACTGCACAGTCCTGCCACAGATCAAGTGTAACAGACGAGCTAGTACACCTGCTTACAAAAGCAATACTCACTTCTAGTAAGCGTTTCTTACTAGTTTACTTGCTTAGTATTAATGATTTCTGTCTAATCCCTCAGTAATGTCTGTAATCCCTTAGTCGTGCAGGTATGATACACATCATTCTAGTGAGTGATGTGAAGTCCTATATTTTATGCTAAATGTATGAACCTTTGAGCTTTTGAGCATGCTGTGATGTTTTCTGATCAAAATCATAACTGAACCTGAACAGTCCTGCAACAACTACATGGATCTAGTTACTAACAAGTGTAATACAATTAAGCCTCCTCCAGGTTTTTAAAGTGTACACTCCTGATTCATCACTCAAGCTAGCACCTTGATTGGAAGAAGCACTTGTTTTTAGCCTTATGTTCACAGTTCAGTACACCAGTAGGTTTTTGGTGAGTGCACATTGCTAATATTTCTTTGGATTTAAAAAATCTGAGCTGGTTTGCTTTTACTTATATTAGATCCATTTACATTTCATGTTAATCATTGCTAAATTCTCTATTGCTCCCCAAATACAGGACAGCATTTGGAAACTCAGCATTTTTATGTGTGGCCATCCGTCAGTGCAATATGTTACCTACAGAGCTGATAACACGTACAAACTATGACACATTTTCACATCTGGTCACCAAATCTGCTGCCATAAAATGGACTGATGTGTGTCTTGAGAGGGTGTGATGTTCTGTAGTAAATGAATGAGGCTTTTGGATGATGGATGATGATTTGAAGCTGCTGAGAGAATTGGATGTGAATGATACAGAACTGTTATGGGTTTCAGATGACATGACAACATTCTATAGACCAATATTTAATACAGATGGGGGCAGCAAAAATGTATATTGTTAAAATGCTTCTTTTTCTTGTAATACAATAAGTTCTAGGATCCAGTCAGTAATAGGAATCATCAGGTTAAACATTTATCAATTTACCTTTTGGATATTTCATGGCAAAGTACAATGTAACTAATAAATTTGGCTCTTGCCCCCAATCTGGGAATATGACACCATCTCACTCTAAAATTTGAAAACCACCAATGATAAACTATGAACTATGCCATCAGCCTGACCTGGGACCACAGGTGAAAAGTAGTGCTACAACCTCCTGTTCAGGTTAATGCATATTGTGCAATGTTCCTGTCTCATTAAACAAATAAATTAAACAAACTTAACACGTGATGAAAAGTAATTTAGGTCTTGTAAACAATAAACTGTTTAGGTCCCTCCCTTGCTTTGTCTCCATCACAGTAAGATACAAGCGTTTCAAAATGCGTTTGAGCAGTGAAATCGGTGAAATCCATTCACTTTTTTCCACTTATCTGGGGCCGGGTTGCGGGGGCAGCAGTCACAATTTGAGCCCCCATACTTCAACTACTCTATTCAGTTAATGTCAGGTTTCATGGGTTTCAGCTTCCTGATTATAGACTATGTTTTTTAGGACTTTTTTGCCCAATTCAAAAGGTTCACCAAAGTATATCATGCCACGAATTTATATCTGCCATTACCATGACAGTATAATAAATCTTAAGTTGTATAAAGTTATTATAAATCCATGGTCTGTAGTTTCCATTTTTTGTAGCCTACTGTCAGTGAGTCGAAATCTGATGACGCAGCGCAAAAAACTCCATTTCCCATGCGCTCTTTCGGCAGCTGTCACAGTGTTGTTGCGGAAGTGCTCTGTGAAGCCACCGCACTGTTCACACCAGTGTTTATGTGAGTTGTGTTTCGCTGCTCTCACTCAGCTTGTCTGTATTTCTTTCGTTCACGACATAAACGTGAACATGTCCGCTTTAAAGTACGTGGGTATGGACGACACGGACAGCGAGGACGAGTTACCTCCGGGATGGGAGGAGAGGTCCACTAAAGACGGATGGGTTTACTATGCCAAGTGAGTGGTGCACCTGCTCTGCACAACTTTTTCTAACCTTTTTGCTTAATGATAAATAAGATAAAAGTCTTTGTAATGAGGAGAATACAGCATAGCCACGTTTTATTTGAGCTTAATATTGACTGCCTGGTTGAATCGGTAGCAGGTGCTGAAACAAAACAATGTCGTGTGTTTTGTTTCATTCACACATGTTTGAGTAATCCTGCATTATTAGTTTCTCTACATGTCAAAGCTCATAATGCTTGGTTTCACCTTTTGATATCATGAAGTGGTAGTTTTCAAGTTAACATCTACCTTTTACCTTTTGTTCATAGAGATTGGCAATTCCATGTCTGAAATCATTCATACATCTTTGTATTTAAAAACACAGTGGAGCACTTCCTATAGGGTATTACTACATGACCTTACAAGATACGGCAAAGTGTTTTGGAGATTTTGGAAACTTGTGTGAATAAAACAGAACTCAACTCCAGGTATGTTTTTGGTGAGGAAATAACATTATGACATAGATCAGAAAGATCTATTTAAGGAGGGGGGTTTTACACTTATATGTGGTATTAACCGCTATCACATAACATATTTTAATCACCATGTTACCTTTTATTGTTTTGGAAATGCTATGTTTGCCAAAAAACGACATATTAACATATTTTATACGTTATTAGTGACTTCCCTGTCAGAGCCCTATTACATTACAATTAGCATGCATTTTGCTAATGAAACTACTGCACATCTCATCAGGTTTGTGAAGTTGTAGTGCATTGTTTTGCATCATGTTTTTAAATATTTATGGACAATTGCCATGTAGGATGTAGACTGGGCTGTGCACTGTAGAGGATCAGTCATACTGCTAGCCGTAAGGAGGGTTCGAATAGGCCCTGGAAGACATTACTAGATTACTTAAACATGCATGGATCACATATAAAACATCTTCAGGCATGTTGTTGACCAGGGAACTTTTTTACTTTACAACTCCCAGACTTCCCTCACCCCAGGCATGTCCTCCAGCTCCTCCAGTGGGGCCCCAAGCTGTTCCCAGGCCAGCCGGGAGACATAGTCGCTCCAGCGTGTCCTGGGTCTTCCCCAGGGCCTCCTCCCGGTGGGACATGCCCGGAACACTTCCCTAGGGAGGCATCCAGGAGGCATTCTGAACAAATGCCCAAGCCACCTCAGCTGGCTCCTCTTGACGTGTAGGAGCAAGCGGCTCTACTCCGAGCTCCTCCCGTATGACCAAGCTCAAAAAATGGTTAAAACTGAGAATGGGAGTGAGTTTGTCTTTTGGAATGATGCAATTCTAAATAAAATGTTGCACTACAATAATATTAATAATACTAATAATCATAATGATAATAATAATAATAATAAAACTAACCATTATCACATGTTTGTTTTTTTTGAACAAATCTCACTCTTGTCGCCTGCTCTGCTTCAGAGTTGATTGTTGTTTTGTGTTAGTTCAGAGTTAATCAGTGTAAAAATGCATAAAAATTGGAAAGAAAAAGATTCAGTTATTTTTAAAAATTAGATCTGGATCCAACTGTTCACATTAAGGAACCATTCAAAAGAGCTTCTGTATTAGTTAGTGATAGGACTTTTGGCTCTTTTACGGGAATCGAGTCTTTTGGATTCATTCATTCGAAAGAGCCATTCAAAATACTGATTCTTTAAATATTTATGTATATGACAAAAGCCAATGTGAGATTGCAATTAACTATAATCTAATCATAGAGAAATGGCCAAGGCTCAGATGAGTTTAAAATGGTTCAAATGGTTCAAAGTTCAGAGACAGTGGGAGTATGTTTACCTCTGAAAATTATGCTTTATCTAATAATAATAATGAATAAATGAATTGTTATTTTGATGCCAAATATTTTTTTTTGTGCACCCAGCTCTCACTCATGTGGCCTGGTCTGCTTCTGTGCTGATTCTTGTGTTAGTTCAGCATTAATGAGTTTAAAAATGCATGAAAATTAAAAAGAAAAAGAATAAAGAAGAGAAGAAAACCATTCATCTTAAGGATATGTTCAAAAGAGCCAACATGTTTATGAATGTTACATCATTAGTGGCAGTTATTACTTGAGAAAATGCTAAGTAAAACCATGCAATGAATGATGTAGATTTATCATTACAAGAATAAACCAGGTACAAGCCCCTTAAGGCTGCGTTCAGACTTGGTCCTAGTTTGGCCCTTGTTTAGTCCTTATGTAGCCGTTCCTGGTCTAGTCCAGGTTTAATTCCGTGTTTAGTCCAAATTTAGTCCCAGTTTTGATGTGTGTGCAAATATGAACTAGGGCTGAATGACTTGGTAAAAATATCTAATAATTGATTTTTTTTTGACAAGCATTGCGATTACAATTAGATTTGTGATATAATAGGATTCTGTTCAAAGTTCACATTTTAAATGTGTCCTGACCAAGTGACAGACACTGAAACATGAAAGGACAAACTAATAGAAGAATCAGAGCCCATTTATACAGGTCTACACTACAGAGTTGGCAGTAAGACAGGAAGTTATGGCACTTAAACAATTGCAGCCTTTGTGATTTGCTAATAATGTCTATTCAAATTGCAATTTCGGTTCAGTTGTGATTAAACTTGCAGCCCTAGTATGAACACGCAGCCCTAAAGAAATATTTTTAACTGTTTGCTAATTATTGATTTCACTTTCCTCCAAGTCATGAAGAAATGAAAACCCAGTGGGAGCATCCCAAGACCGGAAAGAAAAAGCGTTGTGCTGGAGGTTTGTTTTGAGCAATTATGTCATTTCTATTTTTGTAATCTACATGCTACCTTTATAAATCTCAAAAGAAAAATACAATCTGTCAACTGGGCAAAACGTTGTAGGAGTGAAGACGTTTGGCTGCTCATCCAAGCTGCTTCTTCAGTTCTGGTGGACTTATATCTATCTGAAGGGAGGAGCTAACTACACTCAAACTCGGAACACCTATTGTCCACTTGTAGACTTAGAAACAGTAGGTGCGAAACGTCTTCACTCTTACAACGTTTTATCCAGTTGACACGTTTTATTTTTCTTTTGCAGTGGACCTAAACACAGATACCTTTTTATAAAGGTTTTCAGTAAGCAATGTTTAAATAAATGAGAACAATTAATTACAAAAAATACTGAGATAACAAATTGTCTCCTCTCCAGCTAGGTCAAGAATATTCTCAGACTTAACCCATGACACTGACATGTCATGAGTCATAACAAAGGCTGTGGACAGCTGCAGAAGCACTGTCCTTTAATGGTTGATGAATGAGTTGGTAAACATTTAATAGAACAGAGCAAATAGAAAGCAGGACTGGGTCTGATTGCACAGCAATCCACACACAGCCTGTTTTTTGACATCAACCTTTTATTACAGTTACAAAAAAATGCCAATAACAAAGTATCTATAAGAATCTCATTGTGTGTTTTATGTTTTACATTTTTGCAGATCTACCTTACGGCTGGGAGCAAGAAACTAATGAAAAAGGACAGATTATTTATGTGGAGTGAGTAATTGAGAAGTAACTAAACTATATCTGTCTGAGTAGCAGTGTTAAGTTTGATGAAATTATAATTTAGTTTTTGGTCTTTTGATTAAAATGTCTAGTTTTAGTCAAGATTTATTAATTTAATTGAATAAATCCATAGTGGTTTTAGTCAACCAGAAAACATCTTTTTATTTTAAATATGGTAAATTGCATGCTTCATGGGGCATGTACAAACGTATTCCTGCGATGTTAATTGTGTTTGATCTAAGGGCGAGGCTCTGAGATTGAGATACTTTTGGTCATAGCTTTAGCCAAGAAAAATGTTTTAGTCATTATGAGTTTTATTTGTGTTCTTCATGTTTTTATATAGTTTTCAGCAAAACTACGACATTGACAAAAACAAAAACAAAATTTTTTTGGTAAAAGAAACATGTTGCGGACTGTGACTGACGGTCTGTCATTTGTAGTCACATCAACAAGAGAAGCACGTTCTTTGACCCGCGGCAAGCCTTCACAGTGGAGGACGTGGTAGTGAAGCCCAAACGCTATGATGGAAACTCATCTGCTCTGGAGATCCTGCAAGGGCGTGACCTCTCCGACAAAGTGGTCCTCATCACTGGGGCCAACTCTGGCATTGGTGAGTGTACACCATATACACGCATATATGCATATAAAATGTATAATGTATATGTTAAAAGTCAGAAGTTTACGTAGAGTAAGATTACTGTACCTTAAACAATTTGGGAAAACCCAGATGATGTCATGTTATTGGAAGCTTCTGAAAGACATTTGAGTTAATTAGAGACACACCTGTGGATTTATTTGAAGGCACACCTGAAACAGACTGCTTCTTTTTGTAACATCATGGGAAAGTCAAAAGAAATCAGCCAAGATATCAGGAATATAAATGTGGACTTGCACAAGTCTGGTTCATCCTTTGGTGCAGTTTCCAGATGCCTGAAGGTGCCATGTTCATCTGTTCAAACTATTATACATAAGTATAAACACCATGGGAATGTCCATGCATCATACTGCTCAAGAAGGAGATGGGATCTGTGTCCCAGAGATGAATGTGCTTTGGTCCAAAATGTGCAGATCAACCGAAGAACTAAAGCAAAAGACCTTGTGAAGATGCTGGCTGAAGCTGGTAAGAGTGTGTCATTATCCACAGTGAAATGCGGACTGTACTGACATGGGCTGAAAGGCCACTCTGCCAGGAGTCCTGTAGCCTAACAAAACTAAAATTGAACTGTTTGGCCATAATGAGCATCGTTACATTTGGAGGAAAAAGGGGGAAGCTTGCAAGCCTGACAACACCATCCCAAGTGTGAAATACGGGGGTGGCAGTATCATGTTGTGGGGTTGTTTTGCTGCAGGAGGGACTGGTGCACTTCACAAAATAGATGACATCATGAGGAAAGAACATTTTGTGGAAATATTGAATCATCATCTCAGGGCATCAGCCAGGAAATTGAAGCTTGGGCACAAATGGGTCTTCCAAATGGACAATGTAACAGGTATGGCAGTATGCTTTGGGTCAAAGTGGCTTAAGGATAACAAAGTCAGTGTTTTGGAGTGGTCATCACAAAGCCCTGATCTCAATCCTTTTGAAAATGTATGGACAGACCTGAAAAGGCAAGTGTGAGCAAGGCGGCCTACACACTTTGCTCAGTTACACCAGCTCTGTCACATGAAAAGGCCCAAAATTCTTACTATTGTAAGAAGTTTGTGGAAAGATATCCAAAACATTTGACCCAAGTCATACAGTTTAAAGGCAATTGTACCAGATACTAATGAAATATATGTAAACTTCTGACTTTGAAGAAAGTCATGAAAAATTGTCTAAAAAAAATCCTTCTCATTATTCTGGCATTTAGCAAATGGAAATCATATTGGTAATCCTAATTAACCTAAAACAGAAAAAGTTTAGTCTAATTTTATGTCAGTGAGGGAAAAAAAGCATGTATGTATTTTTTATATAGTGTATGTAAACTTCTGTTTCAACTGTATCTCTCGTTTTGGTGCTTTTGCGATGTTGCCACTAGATGGTGCCATTGTACTTCACTCTGTTAAATGTCATTGCACAGCGCACATCTCTGGGCCACGCTTCCTTCCCTCCGTATCCAGATATCCATCAACATTAGCATCCACAATGATACACTTAGACTCAACAAATCACTGCTTAATACCCAACATGATTGTATTGAAGTTCATTAGCAGGGCTGAATTGGATGTCATTGTTAACCATTATGAATAGTGGTCCATTTGCACCAAGCTAATGCACGCCTCACTATATAATGGCCTGGAAACAAATGCATTTCTTTTTTGCTTTAGTACAAATTAGGCAAGAGCGGCAGTTTGTTTGCACTGGGGGCTTTGTCTGGGACTGATAATGACAACATGGAAAAAAACATAACATTGTTAATTAAAATACTGCCCCATAAATGTCAAAACTGTTCAGATATTAAAACTAGACTTGTGAAATTGTTTTTTTGTTTTACTTTTAAAGTATAATTTCTTTTGTACAAGTAATCAAGAAAGACATTAATGGTTGCTAATAGTTCATGTGAAAAGACTACCTTTATTGTTTTGTTAGTTTTTTGTGTGTACCATATTGTACACAACGTATTGTTTTCACCCCACTATTCTAGGCCCACTCACATTTATGTCACCCTTAATGAACTGAGGCAAGCAAATACATTATGGATGTATTTTTTATTTTCCATACATTCTCCTCTCTCTTACTGTAAACACATAAGACACATTTCAACTGAAATGACTTTTAAAATATTTTAAACTCATTAAAGAAAATTGAAATAAATCTGAATAATGTTGAATTAATTTACATTTTGAATTGGAATGTAGAAATGTACTGCATTAAGTAAATCCACTCACCCATGTCGCAATGGTAAAACCTAACTTGATGACAGAACCGTTTTAGTTTTGCTCCAAGTTAGTTCCTGAGGGATTTAAGTGCACATATAACCTGCAGCCACTGTCTAAGAACCAGCAATGTTCACCCAAACTTTACTGTCTTACTTTTCCACTAAACAACAGCTGGAGGGTTTCCTTCTGGCTGTGAACTATTCAGAAAAGTCACCCTTAATGAGAACATGAACATTACTGCATTTATTTGTACACTCTATGCACACAGTAGACTAGACTGATTAGGTCATTTCAAAGAAATTGCCTTTTTAAAACACACTCAAGTGTGTAATGACCACAAGAGGGCAGAAGAAGCCCATGTTTTTGTCCAGCAGAAACTAATTGTTTAGCCTTTACAACTGCTGTTTATCCCACTTCAAAACACACATTATGAAAACTGTTATCTACAAATAACATACTGTAATAATGTAGTATTCGTATAGTCAGCTTTTCTACAAATCAAAAATATCAACACTGAGGACATCTACAGCAAATTTGAACAGTTAATAAACTCATATTAACATAACCTTTGTTTTACTCAGGCTCTTATTAAATATGCGGCCCACATAATTAAGTGCATTGTAATCGTAATTGCTGCTCCTCGCATGCTCCTTTGACATTCCTCCGGTAAAATGTGGTTATGCCAATTGGTGGGACCCACTTAGCATTTTAATGGCATCAATAGTGTTTTAATCCCAGTGTCAAGGCTATTACCATTTTCCTCAATACTCATTCCGGGGCGCAGGAAATGTGACACTTTTATTAGTAATGCTGCGATATTATTTAATTAGCAAATTTACATCTCAGCCCCTCAATTCGGCCCCTAATGCGCACGAGCATGAACCGGCCCGCGCATACATGAGTTTATTTATGCGTGAAATGTAATAGTGTACATTTGTAACCCACTGGGAGGCAGGGGAGGTAATGCGCTTTGTCTCCGTCCGGCCCCGCAACATCAGTCTTTCTCTCCACACGTGCTATTGTGAATTAAAAACCAGTGCTGGCTTGAATGGTGTTTTTAATTGTGATAATGGAAATGAATGATTGTGGCCTGTTTTGTCCTCTTCTCTTCTCCTCCCTCCCTCCCTCTCTTCTTGGCTGTATATAGACCCGGCCGTGTTCACCTGGACCCAAGCATTGATTCCTAAGCGACTTTGACCCAGTGCAGAGCCTCCTATCCATCCCCATTACACAGCCTTGCTCCGGCTCTAATTCCCCTTCTATCAACTAACTCTTAGGTTATTTACTGGCCAGGAGTGCACGGAACACTTGTCCTTAAAGGGCCATTGTCGCACTGTGTCTGCTTCACTCTTATGGCCTTTCTCTGGTCCACAAAAATCTCAAGAACACTACTTTGTAAAGTTCACCATTACTAAATTTGTTCAGGAGTCATGTTATGATCTCTAATTTTGCTCTTGCCTTTTCAAAGAATTGCCAAGATTTGTTAACTTGAATTACACTTTCTAACAGTAATGAAAACATTACACGCACTTGCCAATCTACACTAGCCTGTGCAATTCATCAAATTTCAAATATGTTCAAAATGACAATGAATCACTTTCTGTTTAGAATGATGCACACTCGCAAAAAACACTTTTCTAATCTACATACTTTTATGTCTGAAATGTCACAAAGCATTACTAATTGACACCTAAAAAATTCATGTAAATATTTAGTTTATTTTTTTAATCTACAAGACTCTCAGGGGCACTCTTGTTGTATGTTTGAATCACTCATCACATACATATCTCTTTTGTCTATTAAAAGCATTAAAAAGCTAAAACTACATTAAAACAGATCTGGATGTTCACCAAAGACAAAGTGACAGTAAGGCTGTATCATTTGGTGGACACTGGCCTTTGCCTTTGAATATGTTTCCTCATTTTTTATGATGCAGCCAAAAATGCCAACATATCTTCAGTTTTTTAGTGCAGGCCCTAATCAAGTTTCATGTTTTCAAGTCACTACATAAACAAAATACTTACTTACCATTCCATTTACAGTCCTAATGGACAGAGAGGCAGATGTAACTTTAATCAATTATGCTTTGAACACATCTCAATGTAAAGATTTCAGAAAATGCTATGTATTGTTAAAAGAAAGTACATTTGGATTACATACATAATTAGTGGTAGTAGTAGAATGAAACCTGCAGACCATGATCACAAAGAGGTAAAGGCAGTCAGAAATACACTTAGTTCATAACCAAACCTGGCCTTGTCAAAGCCTGATCTTGTCAGATCTCAGAAGCAAAGCAAGGCCGGACCTGGCTAGTACTTTAGAAATTACTGGTGCCACAGTGGGGCATCATTGGCAAAAATTGTCATTGTGTCCTTAGGCAAGACACCTCATCCACACTGGCTTTTTTTCAAATTTGATTGTTGTTCATTACACAAAGCCTTTACAACTACACACAAGGCACTTTAAGATATTCATTATGTTGTTAATGCTATGAAGTTGTCAAAATTAAGTTTTTTGCATTTTGCATTTTTTTTGAGGGGGTATTATGCAAAATGTTGTTGTTTTTTTTTTTTAGCTTTCTACCATGTTATAGCTCATCAAAAACATGCCTGAAGAGGTATAGGAGATATGTCATTCTTACTCCTTTAGTGTAAGCTTCTGTGCAATCCTCAACCCACAAGCCTTGACCATGCTCCCATATAATTTTCCATAAATATACAAAACATGATACAAAACTGCACAGGAACTTGACAAACCTGATGCGATGTGCAGTTGTTTCGTCAGCGAGATGCATACTGAAAACTCCTTCTTTAACTAAAATTCCCTTCTCTTACCTTTATCATATTTGTTTACTGGTCTGTTGTTGCATGTTGATATTCGTATATTAGACTAAATCCCATTGCTCCACTCAATCTAAAACACACACTCTAAATCCCAAATTGTATTCTTATTTAGGCACATGAGGTTAACTCTGGAATAAGGAGAGCAGAGAAGTCTAGAAACTGGGAATAGAGAGGATTTGATATGGAAAACTTGTATCTGCTACTATCCCTGTTAGTGTTATAGTGGCATTCTTATTCATGAAAGACTAACGTTGTCCTGCTTTTTGCCTTGATCCTACTGTTGTTTGTAGGATTAGGGACCAGACCGCCGCTCCTCCTCTCCCCTCCTGTCTTTGCGCACAGAGATCCCCAAGTGTATCGTCGCGCAGATTAAAGTTAGAGCCGAGCTTTGTGGCTGATCATTAGATTGAGGTAGATTTGTTAAGCATAACTGCCATCAAATTGACTGCAAAGCCCCTGTATTTACTGCACTGCTGTTTATGAATAAGCTCAGCACACACACACACAGAGTTTTTAAAGAGGCACGCGGCGATGCAGTAAACCCAAGCAGAGTGAGAGGAAGGATGCATTATTCATAGTGGGAGGAATTAGATGGATAAAAAGATGTTCCGGGTAATGTCAGCATGCAGTGGCCTTGTCTTAACTGGAGAGTGAGACCTCGGGGTGACATCTTGAGTAAGTCTTTGTTTATTATAGCCACATGAGGGATGCATTCAAATTGGGGTGAGAGGTGATCCATTGGTGATCACTGTCACTATGTCAACACAAACAAAGCATGGACATGTTCTGCTTTAAGTTTTTGGTAATACTTTGGAGCACTTTTTTATTGTTATAATGATTTATAGTATTAAACAAGAAAACAAGGTAGAACCAGTACAACTGTAGTTTACCACTTTGAGCACTTCATTGAGATAATCTGGAAATATCTGGGGGGAAAAAAAATCAGAAAAAGATCAGCAGCATTGCTATCAAGGAGTTTTGAAATCCTGTTTATAATTGACATTTGGAGGAAATGTCACCATTCATCACCATTCTAAAGATAATATACAGTATACTTTTTTTGAGTTCTTAATTGCTATAGAGTTGTTAAATGTGATGTCACTTCCGGGTCCAAGGCAGGCAGCATTGTGGCAAATGAAAAAAAAAAAAAAAAAAAACAAATGCCAGAAATCAGCTGTGAAGTTGAGTCCTAACCATCCCATTGTTCATATCTGCTTTTGACATCGCAGCTTGATTCAGGAATCAGGATCTTGATCAAGAGTATGAATTACTGGATACAAGAAAACATGCAAACTCCACAGAAAAGACCCACATATTTTGGGAAACTATTCTTGTCTATTTAATAATCTTACACAGTCGATATAACTCTGTCTATTTCTAAGTTAGTTCCAGTTTAATCTAATTCGGTTCCCTGCTCATCATGTGAGTGAATGATGAAATGTGTCAGTGTGTGTCTAAAAGCATCCATGCTGTTTTGGCCTCAGGCTCCAGGTTGTTGGGAGAGATTAAGCCACTAGTTTAATTACACTGGCCCAGTTCATCTTTAGTATTTTTAGTTTGCTCTTATGTTTTTATGCAGTGTTTATATATCCAATTTCCTAGCACAGGACCCTTGCCACTAACAAGCTGTACTGACTGGCCAATGGCATGTAGCAATACTTTTACTATTAAACATTATGCAACTTTCGGTGTTGCTGTAAATTTGTAAATGCCGTTCCCTCATCAAAAACATGCTGCACATGACGCCACAGCCATTTTTCATTAATATACAAGACTATGATATGAAACAATACACGACAACTTCACAAACTCGATGCAATGTACAGTAGTTTCATTAGCAGGATGCACTCTGATTGTGTTGCGATGGCGCTCTGAAGGGGGAGCGAATTACCTCAGGGAGCAAGGAGAACGGGGAGAATATAGCATTTACAAAACAATAAAAGGTAACATACTGATCTAATGTATGTTACCTTTTATTGTTTTAGAAGTGTAATACCTCCCCTCCCTCTCTTTCAGTATGTCAAAAACTGCCTCCACCCGATACAGATAAAGCACCCACTCAACTGATGTACGTGGTTATCCATGAAAAAAACGTGCATGCCCTGTACACACTGTGACGTTACTAATGTCTACAAACCTAGTACTTTTTTCATTGTCCACTTCTGCGCTCTCCTCCTCCCAGCGTCCTCCTGTCTTTCGTAAGCAAATCGAAGGAGAGTTTTATTTTAAACTGGCACCTCTGATGAATGTGTTTATCGGCTACATAATGAGAAGCAGTTCTGGTTGGTTAGCCAAATTATTCAACTTTATTAACCTTGAATGAAATTTGCTATGCACGCCCAAACTGGTGCAACGTGCATGCTTGGGGGGCCAGAACGGTTCAATAATGATTACAAAGCTAATATAATAGAAGGTGCATACTCTGATAGAGGCCGGGATACATATGTGCTTAGGCTGTAGGTAAAATAAAACGAAAGGGCACGGGGTTATTGTGTGTGCACATGGAGTTTATAGGCCTATCCGGTTTACAGTGCGCATGATGAGGGGATAACAGTTACACTATGCAAGTTTTGATGACAGCTACTAAAGTGGCCCTATGGCGCAAGCAAAAAAAGTTTAAAGGAGAGTAAAGACAGATTATGAAACTTTTCAGGTGGAGAGTATGCCCCTCTTGTCTCCATGGAGATGTTGTTGCTTTGTCTGGAATGTTTCAAAATACGGCATTAAATGTATCTTGCGACACGGCCAGGCCAAGTTACAGTTCAGATCTGTGGAGAATCAATCTTGGTCATAGTAAAGGTGGCTGTTTTTATTACACTAAAAAACATACAAAACCTGCATCCTTATTCTGACTGGGCCTGCGTCTCCACAAACCTGACTCTTATTTCGCCTGGAGGACGGCCTCTTCCTGCTTGTTTCCCTGGAGATGTTGTTTCTTTAGCTATAATAATCACTATGGCATAAAACTTGCCTATCCCCATGGAGAATGTTCTGAAGTATGGTTTAAACTTTCTATTTCCATTTCTATTTTGTTCTTGAAGTTGACTTTTCACCTCCAGAAAGTTGCATACTATCACTTTAAAAATGATTCAGGCTTAGTTACCCCTTAACTCAGTATTAAGTCTTGCTTCCTGCTTTATTAAGGCTAATTAAGGTTTACCAGTTATTATAAAGAGGAACCAAAGTTTCATAGTTCTCCTTTAAAATGAAATCAATATAATACTTTGGTTAATGTTCCATCATTGAGTGTAAACATTATCTAGAATAGTACTGAACAGATTAGCTTGTTGTGCGTGTTTTCAAGTTTTGCACCAACATACTTAAATGATCCCATCTGGTTATGTATGATGCCTTGTGGGAGAGCTTACACCCAAACAAGTCCACTCTCTACTTTATTATTCCCGAGCGCAAACTTTAAAGCTTCTACATTGCTTCCCACTTAAAATACGCCGTCACTATTTAGATACTTAATGGGCAGCAGTAAATTGTGTTAATTAGATTGTAAAAAGCCAGTGAAAGGAAGAGTGTGGCTGTGCGGATGAGCAATGGGTCGGGAACAAGACATTCAAACACGTCTTATTTTCAAAGGTGGCTTTAGTGGCATTTCTTTGTGGTTATTTCACGTAAAGAGGAGAAGGTTCAAAACTTACCTGAAGCACTCATTGTGCTGGTGAATGGATTGCAACAGGAAGGGCATCCGGTGTAAAAATGTCCAGTTACCACAAAGCTGCTTCACTGGAGCTACCATTTACGAAGAAAGGGTTATCTCTTTTTAACCAGACAAAAGTGCTCAGTTTGGACTCTCTAGACTATGACTATGAAAGTTTTCAGGTGCGCCACTGTCTTGTTTCCATGGAGATGTTATTGCTTTGCCTTGAGTGTTTCAAAGTACAGCATACAGTTCAGATCTGTGGAGCGGCAACCTTGCTTACATGTTTTTGAAGGTATCTGAACAGTTAAGTTAAACTTTATTAAAGCAATAATTTATACCTGGAAAAAAAAATATATATATGAATTAGCTTTTCTGCTATTAGGCCTTTTCAATACTCACTTCCCTCTGTGGCCAGCAGAGGGCGTAATACACATAAGTCTTCAGTCCAAAACTGAAAGTTGAAATGCCTTCTTGCCTGCCAATACATAATTTTGTGTTTTAAAACATAACCAATAAATCTTCTTGGTTTGTCTTCCTTAAAGCCAAGTTATATCATTCATATTCCTGTACTGCTCCCATGCTTTTTGTGCATAATTTCATTTGTGGCCACTGAGATAAGATTACTGGAATAACCCACATGTCTTAGAACGATCCGAATCGACTCCTGTTTGGCCAATTGTACAACAGAGCTTATTTGAGTTAAATGGCTGTTTGGATGCAGATCAGGAGGCAAAGAGAAGGCAAATAAACACGTTTAGCGACCAGGGCGGTAATGATCTTATTACACTGAGCCAATACACCTGTGTACGGGGGGATCCGGAGAGGGGCGGCGGGCCAGCCACGACAAACAAAGCGTGAAATCACTAAATCACACTCATTATTGTGGATAGCACAGGGGCCAGGATCCTAATGTACCATGAAGAGCATTCACTGCTTAATAGATATTTTTTCCTCACATTTTTGTATGCATTTTTATACATTACGCCAAAGTATATTCTGAACAAGCCATTTAGGCATTGTGTTCTAGGGATGCAGAATGTATGCAGAATGTACGGTTATTGTTTACTTAACATGTAAACAACCAGGCTTTCTACTAGGGTTGTCAAAAGTATTGCAAATCAGATACTAATCAATACTAAAGCTAGTATCCAAAGCTAGATACTCATTAGAGCAAGTATCAATACCAAAAAAGTTACATTCACAGGACAAATCAAAACAAAGATGATAGCCAGTATGCTACTAGATATGAACGCACCTATTAAAGACCTGAATGATTATACACAATATGACTCCAGCACAGTTCACACTTTGTTAGCTAGGTCAGTTGAACTACACTAACGGATACTAGACAAATATGTGTGTTAGTTCCAGTGTAGTTAGCTCCACCCTTCAGACAGATATAAGGCAGTGTCCACCAGCAATCTGACCAGAACTGAAGAAGTGGTTTTTATGAGCAGCCAAACGTCTTCACTCTAAAACTTCTGCCCAGTTGACAGAATTGAATTTTTCTATTGTCAGAAAGAAAGAATAGCTCATCAGTATTATTTAATGGACATCGGTTGTCTTGAAAGTATTGGGTTTTGGAGTCGGTATTGAGTATTGGGTCTATTCCTTAGTATTGAAATCGAGTTTGAAATTTTACTATCTACTGATTTTACTTCCTACTGCCTATTGAGTTGAAGCCTGTAGTGTTGTTCAAAATAACTAACCATCTGACAGTTTGCAGTGTTTTCTACTTACAAGAATTGTCCAGTGTTCATATAATGTTTGCCCAGTTACCCAAAACCATATCACATAGCACACATATAGTACATATGGAACACATGATGATGACTGGCTCTGACTTAATTGGTAAAACATTTGCACACTCTGCATAATGTTCTTTGTCCAACCCCTATTCTCACCCCTATATACTGTCATTGTGTCTTTAAGCAAGACACCTAAACCCCATTATTGCCTCTAGTGTCTATGCCAGATGTGGGCAAACTTTTTGACACATGGGCCACAATGGGTTCATACATTTGCCAGAGGAGCCGGGTCAGGATATATATGTGTATATATTACATTAGAGACTTGGCTTGTAACATATAACAAAGCATGAATATGCATTAATTAATTAAATTTCAGTTAAATAAACTCAGCAGAAAAACTTTGAACAAGGTTTACCCTTGGTCACGTTTGGCGGGCTGGATTACTAAGCCCAAAGGGCCGTGTGTGGCCCCGGGGCCGTAGTTTGCCCTTGTCTGGTCTATACACTGATACTGATGTGCGAGCAAATTGCAGAATAGTCCCTTGTAACGCTATTTGAGTCCTCAGTGAAATTAGAAAGTGCATCACGAAATTCTTTCGGCATTGTTTAATTGTGTTTTTTGATGATGGCTGAACCAGTGGCTTTGATATGTTGAGATCATGGACTTTGTTGCCAGTGTTGTCATGATACTAAAATTTCAAACTCAGTTTTGATACTAAAATAACGATATTGATACTCGATAGTCGATACCAGTTCCAATACCATTATGATTAAAAAAAAAAAATAATAATCATATATGAGCACACATACACACACACACGTATGTGTTAAGTAGTACAAAACAACCCATACACAAGTACTGGCTCTTGTCCCTCTGAACAGTCTGAAACTTTCAGTCAAGAAACTACACTTGTAGCTCCCCCAGCGCCCCCTGCCTCTCTGGGCCTGTAAAACAGCTTGTGGCACTTGCCAGCTAAATCCTCCTTTTGTGTGACCCTCGTCATGTTCCGCTGTGGCAGTACAACTCACTTACAGGCTGCCTGTGATGTACACCTGACCAGAAACCCATTGGAGCAGGGCCCTCTGTGTCTGCAACATGGGCGAGTGGGCTGGGAGAGCACCATTCCACTCTCGTTATTTCACAATTAATGTCGAGCCCTTGTTATTTGTCATGGCAAACACAAGGCTGCTGCAGGCCTGCCAGTGTCGCTGCCATATTCTAATTTGTTCTCCATTATGGAAAACACTGGCGTCCATTAATTTCACTTTCATGCTTTGTACACACAACAAGTGAGGGGGGGAGTGTTGTTGTTTACAGCTAGACAAATCCTTGTTCAATGGAGAAATAAGAAAAAAAAAAGTCTCTCCATGCTTTGATCCATCTTTAGCATTTTCTATTCATTTGCCCAGGTTTTATAGTAGTTTGAAATACCCCATGTATTTGAGATAAATGTTTCTCAAATACATGGGGGGTCAGAATATGTCCTCTATGTGCTGTCTGCATCTAATTATGAAACATTTTATAGTTATGCTAGTTACTGTGCTTATAAACTCATCACGTTGAGTAATTAGCTGGAAATAATAAGGTAAGTGAGGAAGAATTTAAACTGTTTAAAGTGAACTGTTTTGTCACATTTCTGGGACTGTAAAATTTGGTACTGCATCTTTAATGTGGCAATTTGGTGATGAATAAGTCAACAATAGTTATTCCAAGTTCTTCGGCTGTGAAAATATTTGACTTTTCATGTTGGAGGGAAATCCAGTGAAGTATCTTGCCCAAGGACACAACATACATAGGTCAGGGCAAAACAACAACCAAGTTAATGGGCAAACTCTACCACAGTACTAAACCAGAATTTAACCAGGATTCAACCGGGAGGCTGAGCTTGGTGACCTCTGAACATTCTAAATAACATTCTTGATAATGCGTTTTATAAAAAGCTTATGCAACATTGTAGGGCGATGTTAAAATCTTTGTAGTTAATGAAAGAAGCCTACAGCAGATTCTTTGGCCTTCTCACACCGCTTTGTTTTTATTTTCATTTCCATTTGGTGCCGCAAGCCAAATGATCTGCGCTGCGCTGCCGTCCCCTCCATTAGACCTAATAAGGTGTCATATAATTTAATTCCATGCTTGGCTTGTCGGAAAGCCCCCTCCCAATCCTACAGCCATTTTGACTTTTAATAGATATTAGTCTGTGACAGTCTCCTCACAATTAGCCCTCCCAGCTCTGTGTTTTAATGAAAATCAGATTAAGACATATAATATAATTACGCTTGGTATTAATCCGCCCAGTAATATAGTCCCAATTTTTAGGGTCTGTCAAAGCACTATAGGTATGAATGTCTGTGTTACAGTGAGATCTGTATTTAGCCGTGACTAAAACGGGCAGTATCTAAAGGACAGTAAATGTCAAAAGGAATAAAAATATTTCTAAAGGAAAAAAGAAAGTTAATCTTGTGAATTAATTCCACCCAGGGCTGGAAATGACCCATTTAGACTTTTGATTTCAAATTGACTCTGTCTAATGTCTATCTATAGTTTTTACATTTTTATCAAGAGCCATGGAGCCTCTGATACAGTGTTTGAGAGCTTGTTTCTTATTAAGGCCCATTTCTGCTGTGAAATGCAACACATAAAGGTTGTGTTTTGAATGTCATGTCTGTCAAATGTTCACTGACTCCGTGTTATGAGCCATGTTGTTTATAATTAATTCCGTCACACTAATTAGCAGTAATTAACAAGCAGTAAGTGACCTCCTTTTGCCCAGTGTTTAAAATGGGAAAAGCTAGAATCTCAAACTTTATCTCACAAAGTCTCCAACTAATAATTCCATCGGTTTCATCACTTCTGAGGGAAATGATTAACTGCGAGACCACTGGGTTACTCAATGAAATTATATGGAAAATTGATAGGCACTTGCACCACCCCAGCCCCCCGTGTCTCCACCCATTTAGACACGACGTCTGAAATCAAAGTTCTCTTTAGAGAAACTCATCTTTGAACTGCACTTTTTAATCTGTGTGTGTCTTCTAGGCTTTGAGACGGCCAGGTCCTTCGCTCTGCATGGGGCCCATGTGATCCTGGCGTGTCGAAACCTGACACGGGGAAACAAGGCAGCCAGCCTCATCCAGGACGAGTGGGTAAGAACAGTGTAATTATACCTCCTCAAATATGGTCTCCTATAGACTGTAGCAATAGTACAGGTCCTTTTCAAGTATTTTTTTTGTAATTTATTTAACTTTATTCATATTTGACTTTGAAGCACTTACCGTATGTACATTACTACTATTACAGTAATTATTGCACACTGCATAAAAACACTTAGTCAATATACCACATTAAGTGGCTGTAATTCAAAAGTTCTGTCTGAAAAAAATGCTGGTCTTATTTGTGTATGGTTTATATAAGCTATTCATTTGCTTCAAATATCGACAGTTGAGCTCCAAAACACAGTAAACGTAATTTGTGCAAAGCGTAAAAATACTGTATGTAATGCAAAGCTGGATGTGACTCCTAACTGAAGGTTGATGGTACTACTACAAACAGTGGATTAGGCTATTGTTGTCCTGGAAACGCTATTTTTGAATTATTGTATTATAAATTGTCAAAAACAGCAGTAGATTTTTAGCTCCGTTTGATCTCTTGAGCTATGAATACTTTCAGATGACTGGCAGACACAGCTCTCTAACTGTTGTTGAGCTTAAGGCTGACCCCTGTTTTGCGTTCAGAAGTGTGCGATAAACTGTGCAGGAGGGAGATGGAGAGAGGGGAGCGTGAGTGAGGGCATCTGATAATTACCTGAGATTATTGCTCTAATATCGCTGCACTGGTGACGCGTCTCCAGATTTACGAGTGTGGGAAAATAAACAAGTGAAATGTGGCTGCTGGAGCAGAAAGAATAAGCCATTAGCACTGGCTTGATTACAGCGAGCAGGACTTGAAGGAGGAGAGTGAGTGCTCACTGCTGATACACAGCCAGTGAGACAGGGGGAGGAGGAGGAGGGGGGAGTGAAGGGAGCCAGAGGAGATCCGCAGTGTTAAAACTCACCCAAGTCTCTAATTGAAGTATGCCCCTGGGGCTGTCAGTGCGGCGTGCCTGTGTGAAATCCACTGTACCAATCTATTAACGTGGCCGCTGTGTGTAAACGAGCGCAAAGCGAGGAGCTCTGATCCAGATACACGCTTTTGGAAACCAATGGATTGTTCCAGCTTCACCTGTCACAGGGCCGTCTAACACGGTCACACAAAACAAAGAACTCTCTCTTACGGCTAAGTAATTGTTGAGCTGTTTGTCGAATTTTGTAGGGGTAAGACAGTTGTTCCATTTGGGCTGCTGCATATTAAAGGATATGAAACATCCAGGGCCATTGTTAATTTGGCTGGTTTTGCCTCCTGTCACAGAAGCCGTTGTCATGCGCAGAGTGCTGTCAGTCTCCAGACATTTTTGATTCCTGAATATTAATCAATTTTTGTTTCTTTTTACCCAAGATATCCTGCATTTTATGATCTAAAATTTTAAATTAAGATTTTATTTGCATTTATCTCTTAAACATCTTTCTGTAACATAATACAAACACCTGATAAATACTGTACTTGTCTCTTGGTTGTCAAAATATATCTATAATAATCAGCTCTTATAACCAAAAATAATGATTAAAACAGGGAAACATCTCTTACACTTTGCTCCAAAAATAAACTTGCTGCAGTGAGATATAAATTTCCAAAAATTCCCTGTATTTTTAAGGAAATCTCCCTGTGTTGGGCTAATGAATAAAAGCCACAATATCAGAATAAATCTTCTTGGGGGCACCATTATTAATAGATTGAGGAGAAGAATAGCGAGCAGGATTAATCTGGAAGATGATGGATGAACTCCGCTTGCCTTCCCATGCTCTAGCGCTAAGGTCATTCTGATAAGAGCACATATTTCGGGGCCTTTCTGTATGAAGGGCTTCTGGAGTTTCCCTCTCTGCTGCCAGGAGTGGAAGCCCTGTCCTGATTGCCTGCAACCTTCGACCTCTAACTACCTGCTTACGATAACTCCAAACTCTGTTTTCTCTTTCACTCCATGCTCTGACTGTAGGTATAATGACAGGTCATAGATGGATAATAGAGAGGTCAGAGGACACATCCTTCTCAACTAATCACACTCCAGCAACTCAAGAACACATAGCCTTTCCATGTGCATTTGAACAATAGATATCACAGAAGTACTTGTCTCTATATTTAGCCTATTTTAATTTTCCACAGTGGAGGACAGTGTAGAGCCTGTTTGCTTTTGTAAGAGTTGGACTAGTTTGTGTTTTAATCATGTGTGAGGAGATGCTTGCTGTGTTGTAGCTGCACACTGTGTTGGTGATGCGCTGGAGCAGCCGGCCTTATCGGAGCAGAATGGGCTGTGTGTGTGTGGAGAGGAGAGCCCTCCAGCAGGCTCATTAGGGGAGTTTAGAGTGGAGAGCGGGGATAAACATTTACACTATGATTGGCTTTTACAATAAGCTTGATGCTGGTTGCTTTTATTGGGTTCAAAGGGGGGTGTTTTTACAGGCTGTGATGGAGCCGCTGTAAAAACAGGAGTGGAGCTGGGCCGCTCGATGTGCTCAGACTAAATGAGATGCATACTGCTTCAGTGTACCACAGTGACTTGCACTTACTTTAGAGCTCTGTGGAGGCCTTCAGTTGAGTCACATTTTGTCCACAACTACTCTTGTGTTTCCCACCGCGGCGGCTGCATCCATCTCTATTCCACTCACAGTGCTGGCAGGTTAAGTTGCTGGTTAACAACCAAAATGTTGCCTGTGCGCCGCAGATGTATTTTTCCTGATTGCTTTTAAAATTCTGCTTATCTTTGAGTCCGAAGGCTCCCTCAGAGAGCTGTAATGAACTCCCCTGAGATGCAGCTCACTGTTTAGTGGGGCAGCCAAGGCCCTTGGCCCTTGACTAGAATACAACACTCACACACACGTGCCATGGTCTTATTTAGTAATTTCACTCTTTTTATCCAAAATGCTTATTTCACCCACTGCCCTTTGTACAGCTCATGCTAATGAGATACTCTGTAAAGGCGTTAATTAGCCAGCCAGCCACTGATTGCTGTGCTTGTTGTAGTTGTGTGGGGCGTGTAGCTGGGGTATTAATATGGCTGTGTACCACTGAGGAGAATTCTGTCAGGGTCTGCTCTGGAACCAATTAGGCTAAAGCCCTGCGTCCACCGAGGATGGAGAGAACAAGCCTGCTGCTCGCAATGTCAAAAAGCAGCATTCACACCAGATGCAGTTGTGAGACAGGTCTGAGAGTGAGAGACAGGCCTGAAAGTGAAACATGGTCCAGATAGTGTGAGACGGGCCACAGAATGAGAGATGGGCCAGAGAGTGAGTGAGACGAGCTAGAGAGTGAGTGAGACGAGCTAGAGAGTGAGTGAGACGAGCTAGAGAGTGAGTGAGACGAGCTAGAGAGTGAGTGAGACGAGCTAGAGAGTGAGTGAGATGAGTAAGATGAGGCGAACCAGAAAGAGTGAGAGAGAGAGATGGGCCAGAGGGCATGAAAGACAAGGGCCAGAGAGAATGAGAGAGAGATAGGCCATAGAGTGTGAGACAAGGTCAGAGAGAGTGAGATGGACAGACAGGCCAAAGAGACAGTTGCACAGACACACTGTGAAGAGACACGGGTCAGAGAGTGAGTGAGATGAGCCAGAGAGAGCCAGAGAGAGACAGACACAGACACGCCAGATAGTGAGTGCGATGAGTGAGATGAGGCGGACCAGAGAGAGACAGGCCAGAGCGTGAGTGAGATGAGGTGGACCAGAGAGAGTGAGAGAGAGAGATGGGCCAGAGAGTGTGAACGACTTGGGCCAAAGAGAGTGAGATAAGCTGGAACAGAGAGAGAGAGAGAGAGAGAGAGAGAGAGAGAGAGAGAGGCAGAGAGAGTGAGACAGAGAAAGACCATAGAATGTGAGACAAGGATAGACAGAGTGAGAGAGAGATGGACCAGAGAGCGTGAGAGTGAGACAGGCCAGGGGAAATGAGAGACACAGGCCATAGAGTTAGAAAGACATGAGCCAGAGAGTGAGAGAGACGGGTTGGGAGAGTGAGATAGGTCAGAAGGTGAGCAGCAGGCCAGCGAGTAAGACAGACAGAGTGAGACACCGTCCAGAGTGAGACACCGTCCAGAGTGAGACACCGTCCAGAGTGAGACGCCGTCCAGAGTGAGACACCGTCCAGAGACGACATGCAGAGTAAGAGGTAGAGCCCTTTTGCCCCCTCTCTTGCTCACTCAATAACTCACCTGTCTCTCTCCTTCTCTCTCTCTCTGTCTCGCCTCTCACCTCTGTCTCTTCTCTCTCTCTCTCTGTGTATCTATCTCACTCCTAGCCCCCCTGTCCCCACCACCCTCCCCTCTCTTCCTGTGAGGAGGACTGGATTAGACACACATAAAGTGCTGAGCTGGTCACTGCAGTTGCCTCTGGCCTCAGGATGCTGCTCTTTTTGCCATATCCTTCTCTCCTCATTCTACTGTCTTCTTTACTTAAGACCATCTTCTGGATACCTGTTCTGCAAGTTTATCCCGACTATTAGTAGTTTTCTTTGCTGCAAAAATGTATAAATTCAGTGCATGTGAGTTTTTAATCACCATTTATTACAGGAGATAGTGAACACAAAATGATTCTGCAAATCTGTGCACTCAACGTGTCGTGGTGTAGCCGCACATATTCAATGCAAAAAGGAATTCAAGAACATTTATTTCTTCTCTGTGGGTAACTAATCTTAAAACAGTGCCTCCCCAGTTGCTTCCAGACTACACTTTGTACAATTGCATTTGTAGTTTGTCTTGCTCTCAGGGGAACCACCTCCCATTTTTTATCATTTACTTGTTTCTTTGTTTGTTAGTTGCCTGCAGTGTGTCTGTAAACTGGGAATAAGAAGAGCCCACCTCCCTAACTACCACCGCGGCTGAGCTGAGTAAAGAAGGATGAAGGAAATGGAGGCACAATTGCACTATGTAAATGTGATGAGAAAACAGCTTTCAGTACATTTATCCCACTTCCCCAACAAGCGACCACACAAAGCTCCGGATTTACTCTAATACACCTTGGAGAATTCCTATACATGGCTTCAGTGGCAATGCGGCGCGTGGGAATACTTTGGACTGTTAGTGTAAAGTTGAGCACCACACGTTTTTCCACTAGTAAGCATTTTGTGTTCACATGCTCACATGATTGTGCATGTATGTAATCCACTCTAAGTATAGCCTATATATGCAGGGCTATGTATGCACTTGAATCCGCCGCACCCACCCATTCTCCTGGTGTGTATTTAAATGCTTGATTATGCATTTTGCATAGCTTTGGGACATGCATCACTCTTCCCAGACTGCTAATAAAGTGACCAGGGAGATGGGGAACCTAAATGAATCCTAAAGTGCCTGGCTTGCATTCCTCTTCTTCACCTCTATCTGCTTAGTTATTCGTAGTGGAGAGAAGCTGTGTAACCACCACTCCTCTCTCTCTTCTTCTCCTCTCTCCTTTCCCCCTCTCTCCCCTCTCCTCCGCCTTCTGTCTGTCCGCTCCAGCCAGGTGCTCTGTCTTGTGATGAGGTGTGGCCAGCCCCCTAATTGCCTGGGCCACATTGAACTATGGGCAAACGCTCTGTGTGAAGGAAGGAATAATTTTGAATAAATCACATAGTTAGCCCGGGCCGCTATTTTCTGCCCAATAAGCACTTTGGCTCGGGCCGTGGCTTCACACGCCGAGGTGGCGCGCTGCGATGACGGGTCACTTGCCATAGGTCATGTTGGGGAGGATTGAAATGATTTAAATGATGTCGCTGCCACAGAAGGGGGACAGGTGGAGGAAGGATGTGTAAGGCGGCACCTCTTTGTTGTTTGAAGCTGACAGGCCGCCATCGCTCAGCGCTGCCTGTGAAGCGTGCGCCGTAGCCCTGGGACCAGCCCTGCTTATGATGAGTGGGGTGAGAGGTGACACGGATCGCTTTCACTCGCCTGTCTCACGCCGCCTAACACTGCCAGCCCAGGAATGCTTTTTATTGAAGTCTTGAGAAGTGCTGACCATGGAGAGACAAGTCCAACCAGCGTCTCTTAATGTTTTAAATCAGGAGATTGGCCACTCGTGATGTGCGCCGGCCAAATAAACCCGGGCTTACGCTGCTGTGTGCCAAACAAGCGGCTAATGCTGAATGCAGGAACCATCTGGCAGTGCGCTATAACATTTATCTGCTATTAGCCAGAGCTCTTTAAGCGTCTTTAGTGTAATTTGAAATGAGCAGCGTCTCTGTGATCCCATGATAAAGTTCACAGCAGACACACTGGGCTAATTAGATGTAATTCTGTGTCTAGAGACTGCCGCGTCTGAATCGCATGGAATACAGCAATCTACAGGCAAACACAAGCTGCTTAAAACAATTGTAATATATCATTTTCCAGGTTGGTTCATTTGTTGATCTTAACATTGTAAAATCACTAATGGTTCTGATTCTGTTTAATACTTTCTGATAAAGAACCTAGACTAACAAGTTGTCATATATATCAAAGTCCTTTCCCTATCCCTTAACCTGTCTGTCTATAATAATGACTTTATATTAACACAAGGTACAGCATGCTTTTGGACTTTGGGCTGTAAATTTAGTTTCGTACCATTCAATACTCTGCCGCTGGCTGACTACAAATGTATTGTTTTGATATTTTTGATTTAGTCTTTGCAAATGCAGCCATTTCAATCTGGCTTGACCAAAGTGATCTCCCCCAGCTCTTGTATCAGTGCAACTTTGTGCCTGATGAAAGTACGGATATGCATGTGTGTATAAAATGTTCTATGACACAGAGTTAACACTGGTTTACAGCTTAATCAGTCTGCATAACCGAGCGCATATTTATCAGAGGGAAAATTCATGCTCAAAGAATTGAACCTAGGCACCATACATCACCATCAGGCCAGACGGCGCACACACAAACAAACAGACACACATATCCACGTTTGATTAGAGCGGCAGATTCAGGCGGCACTAGATTAAAAACAACGTGTCTCTTTACAGGTCCATAAATCAAGTGCGCCGCTGAGAGGGGGACTCATTTGGAGAGCCCGCGGCTGAGAGCTGGTGGCGTAGTTAGGCCGTGCGTGACGGATGCTTAACAGGGACGCTTTGATACGTCGCATTTTTATCTGTCTCCTTCAGTCCTATGTACATGAGCCGGACAGTTTATTAGGTACACACATGTTGTTTGGTTACTTTTTTGTTTTTTTTTTTTTAACCTAGCTTAGAAATGATAGCAAAGAAGTAATTTGAGAGTTTGACATTCATATCTTAAGCTATTATTTTAAAGAGTCATTCTTGTGAAGATGCATTTTAAATGTAGTATAACATTTGTGGTTTTTTTTTTTTTGTTCAGTAATCCCTTCTTTGTTTTCAATTTTCCACAACAGAAACCATAAAATATGTATTCAATTCAACATACATTTCCATCTCTACAAATCTTTATTATGTTAGGTTGACAGTAACCATATTGATAATTAGAGATACACTATCAGATATTTGCCGATATCATTATCAGCATTTTAAAATCCATGGCAAGGCCCAAGAAACTGAAGTAAAGGTAGAGGCATAGAGATGTATTTTTTTTTTGTCTGGAATGATGCAGGATAAGACATTAAAATGATCTATTTTGAATTTGTTCAATTACAGGACGTTTATTGCAACACCGCTCACATAAGAATCCATGTTTATCAAAGCAGGCATCTCCTCAAATCTGAGATGCACCTTAGCATGCACCTTTATGGATACCTGTTATCCATAAAGGTAGCACACTCTGTGAACTTGAACAAAAGTATGTAACTTTTGTGTTCCTTTAAGTTCACAGAGTAACATTTTCCTTTTGTAAAATGTAAAACAATTTATATTTTCAAATATATTTGTTTTTACTTTATTATTATAATTATGTAAACTCAACAGCCATATCTTAAACTTCACTGATTTTCTATTTCTAAAGGATAGATAGATAGATAAAATGGCTGTGCAAGACATCAGGAAGTTTTACTCATACAAATCTGGAACCATATTATGATACCAAATTTAAAAAAGACATTCCAGACTCACTGCACAGAGACTTTCTAGTTTGTATATACATTTACGTAAATAAAATAAAATAAAAAATACCCAGAGAAAAGCATACACAAATAGTTTAAATAAACTAATCTCCTTGTTCAGCTCATGTATGGTCTACAGAATCTCCTGATTAGTGTTCCCCTGCAGTAAGAGCAGCATAATGCATCCATAATGTTTCTTACATGGCTGCGTAACATAGCATTGATTTTATGTCCACCATCTGAATGAATCACTATGTTACTTATGCTATGCATGTGTTTAGCACCCGCTCACATTCTGCATTATTTGTTTCCAGCAATTCACTTTGGGCTGGGAAATATAAGCAAGGTGCATGATGGTTAATTTGTTTTTGCTATTTGGGCTGCTGGCACACTAAACAGGATTTTAATGGCCTGTAAAATGTGGTGTGGTGTGGAGGTAATGCATGGGCTCACACAAATGCATAGCTCACTCCTACTCATTGCAAACATCCACCAAGAATGGGATGTCTTTTTTAAGGCTGCCTTTTTTTATTCCTCTGTTATTTCTCAACAGTGTCCACACAGAATCACACTTATCGGTCCATAATTTTGGTTACTGAATTGCCATATTATGATTTATATCAGAAGTATCCATGTCTACTAGGTTGTTGAATGCTGGAGTTAAAACCTTGTGTTTTTCTGTAAAACAACCAGTAACAGAACTAAAAGTGTGGATTATAATCATTTTAAACACTGTTTATACTTTGTAGCCACCTTCCCTACCTCCTTCGCTCTGAACAATTTATTATTCTGATCACAATATTATTGTAAAAGCAAACCTTTAAAGTATCTTTACTAGTTATTAGGAAAGCTCCTGATTTCTGACATATCTGAACAATCTCATTTCACAGCAGGACAACATGAATCCATTACACTCAACATTTTTGAGTGACATATTGACATATTTTTAACTGGAAGAATATTTGGGAATATACTGAATAAAGATAAAGTTTCAGGCCATTATAGTGTTAGTATTATGTTTCTTTTTTTGTAATAGACAGATGGGCTAAGCTCTAGATTTCTATTGCATATTCCAGATGAAGCACCCAAAAACATAAAAGTGAAAATGTGTATACTGACTAAAATGTGTATTCATGCAAAACATGTTCAGAGCAAAATTAAAAAGAAAACCATTGGCTTTAAGGGTAACAGTTTATTTTACACTATCATTTCTCTGTTGTACCTATCTCATAAAAGCACCATTTAATAACATGTCTCCCAACCCCTAGAAGCTATTACAGAGTTATAGGTTGCAACTTGTATGTAACATAAAGTGTGACCAAAACCTGGGTAGGTTAATTTTATTTAAGGGCTTGTGCAAACTAAGCAAAAAATAAATACATGCAGTTAATAATAATGAGTACGTATCTAGTCAATATATAATTGGTATTTAAGAGATAAACTAATCTGTCATTCTGAAATTAGTATTTTGTGCCCGACCTGACAAAATAGCAAAAAGTAGAAATGTTTTTCTTACATAACCAATACAGAAACACAAAAAATTTGTTCATCTGTCATCTCGAACCAAAAGCACTCATCTGCTTTGGTTAGATGGGTAGACGTCATCTTCTGTCAGTTCAAACCAAAAACAGTCTTTTGTTTTGGTTAGTTTGCTCTTTAACAGCATGATGGTGTCTGAGAAATTCATCTGAAATATCAATTAAAGACTACTGCTTTCTTAGTTTGTGTGTGTTCACAAGGTCAGTTATCGAATCACAAAAGTATAATCTCTTGTTCAGACTACAGAAAACAGAGTGGAATGTGATATTACATCACAGCAGTGATGTTATACAATACTGAGGCAACTTCTATAGGATATGACTTCTATGGTTGCCATGGTTTACCATACCATGGTTGTTGATTAATATCAACATGCTTACTTCCTGGTTGACAATAAATAAAGGTACTTAATTATTAGCTGCAGACAACATGCAACAGTATTTGTCACTAAGTGCTGCTTTTACAACATAAACTTTGAGAGAAAACACAATATTTACTCATTTACCAAAAACAGCAGGTACCCCAGTTTTAAAGCTACTATCTGCAATTAGTATTGGCCAACCCACCCCTGTTTTATTCTCACATATCACCTCTAGATGCTATCTCCATTACTTCTGTCTGATAGTGTTCTAGTTTTGGCCAGACAGAAGAAGATCTGAGAGCACAAGTGAGCCTGGTGAGGGAAGGGGGGACAGGTTTCACATTTGCCATTTACTAGTGAAAAAGTGTCAATAATCACACATAACCGTAAAACGATAAATCATTTTACTTACAATAATCATACACTAAAATGACTAAATTAAATTACTAGATAATGAAATTTTATATTGTGATATCCCTAGTGCCAATACAAGCACATGCACCAGACAGCCATGTTCAGACTGCTATTCCAGCTTGTTCATATCTCTCTCCCCAGGCACGCTTGTCTCTTCTGGCCTGTCACTTCTGCTTCCGAGCAGGAGACCAGGTGTAATTTTCCCCTGCACTCAAACCCAACAAGTGGCACCAGGGGAAAGGGAGGCATATTACAGACCCCAGCCTCCGCACTCTCGCCTGGACCACTGAGGGCTACAGGCTGGCTGACCTCTCTGACCATGAGGGCCCAGAGGTGTCCCAAGCATTTCTTCCAAACACTAAAGTCTTTATTAGGCTTTGGATCTGTACAGTGGGCCACAGGGCAATAACACGCCACATGTTCCACACAAGTAAACATATTGATGCAGGTTAGGAGGTGGACAAATAAATGCCAAATAACTCTGCTGTAAACCTGTGAACATGGTTTGACTTTTCACCGCAAATGTCCCTCAGTCTCTGGTGATACTTGGTTTCAATTTGGTTGGCCATTCTAGGATACTGTCAGATTTGTATAGTAAGTACTCAAACTGTAACTGATTCAATACCCTTTTCAATTAATCTTATCTATCTGATTTTCTTTTTTTTCTTTTTTTTAAATCACAAGGAGAGATTGCTTTTCAGGGTAGTCGACTTTTGTAAGGAATTTGCCATTTAGTTGTTGCCAGTAGGGTTTTAAAAAAGAAAATAAGTTTTAGAATGGCCTTGATCTTTTTCTTATCCCTCTTGTTATTCAAGGGCCAGAAACTCTCCCAAATATTCTTAACACTGTATTCAGATTTGACAGTGGAGTAGCATTAATGTAAATGTTGTTTTTTATTTTGCTGTAAGTCTCATTGTAATTGAATTGTAATTTATGATGTTTCATATTTCAATAGAGTTTAACTTGGGGATGTGCAATTCATCACCAATTATCAACTTGGGTCTTTTTAATTGAGTGGTCTACAACCAATCCTCTGTCAGTAAAACCACGTCTTTTTTAAATATGTCAGTTTGATGTGTTAAATGGCACTAATTCAAAGTTGATGAAATGTAGATTAAAAGCCATATATATTATTTTTTATTTGGATCAAGCAATATTAGGAAACAAAGTGGACACCAGTGAAATAACCAGGACAGACATTCGCCAGACTATCGAGCACCTGACTTGAACTCACAACTCCATTTTAATTAACCTGATATTTGGGCGTTATTTAATTGAGTGGGAAGCCATTGTTCCTCCCTCTGTCATTCCAGTGGCTCCTGCGTGGCACCGCTCACTGATCAGTGTTAATTGGCAGCTCTCATCTCTCTCTGAAGGGCACTGCCTCCTATTACCGGACTGTCAGGACTAATTAGACCCAATAAAGCCTCACTCTACGGCAGGATGACTGATGAGTGCAAGTACATGTGCTCACCGCCAGCATGCATGTTTCCCTCAGCCTCTGCCTCATCGCTTTTTGAAAACCGAATCCCCCTAAGCTCAGGAACAGAAAAGTGCATGGTGGATGTGAGAGGGGAGGAGGGGTGAGGGGCGAGAGGTGAGGGCCGGGCCAAAAGTGCATTGATGCTCATCCATTATATCCCACAGAGGCCCAGGGGTCGGCTCCTGCAAGACTGATTTAGAGCGATCAGGTTTGGACTCCATCACCCATAAATCCTGGCAGGAGACGCTGATGGATGCGGGCCACAGAGCTCCCCCCGTGACGCACGCAGAGCAACATGGAGAGGCACCATAGACTGGGAGAGCTGCTGGGTCATGTCAGCCAGGCCCAGGCAGACAAGAAGGGTCTGAGAGAGGGACGGGGCAGAGAGGAGGGGAGGAGAAGAGGGGTGGAGTGAAAAGGCCTTTTATGATGAGATATTCAGTAGTAGAAAACATTTTAAAAAACTTTTCCTGGAGAGTTGGTTTTTCAACACAATGATTAGCAGGGCATGTGTTTGATCACCAAGCTCGGCAAGTGTTTCTGTGTGGAGTTTCCTTCTCAACCTAATATATGCACCATTATAATATTGCCCAGCTACATGCAGGTGGTTATTGACCTTGAAGTTAAACCTAGTTCATAATGATTGGACAAGATCCTTTGCTGCAAGAACTCTTCATATGATTATGCATGTGGAAATAATTTTGTGAGAATTTTTCCCATGTGTTTGCATTTGGCTTGGACAAAAAAGGGTTAATGATGATGAGTTACATCTCTCGAGAGGCTGTTGTTCCAAAATGTTGTTCTACAATGACAGCAAATATATACAATAAACTAGGTTGTAAGACCAATATTGTGAACAACAATTTATGTATTATACAGTGTCAAAATCTCCTCTTGATGCATTCTGGTGGATGTGTTGTCTGACCCCTAACTCAAGAGCAAGAGAATGATCCCTGGGCACTGTCCTCACTCCACTCACTGCTCCTGACAGGTTGCCCCAGTGGCGTTAAAGGATGAGTTCAATCCAAATGGCAAATTTCCCAAAGCAATAACAGGTGAAATATATTTTGAATAATGAGTACTGGAAAGAACCCACAATTTATGAAAATCACTGTTGCTGATAGAACCTTTTTGACTTACTCTTGTAGATATGCACTTAAATCCAGGTACCAATTTTTCCTGTCTGTGAACCTTTTATTGTTGAAGACCATTGTTGAATTTTTGTGGTTGTAAATATGAACTCATTTGAATTTGCTCATAAGCTTAAAATCCAGCTTTAGCGACTCCCAAATTTCCCTGGCACTCTTTATACATTTCCCACACTACCCACTCAGTGCAATAAACTTAATAGCCCTCTCTATATATAACCAGGGCATTCTTATGTGATTAATTCTGTGTCTTTCTTCGCGTCTGTTTTGCTATCGTCCGAGGTGTTGACGCATGACAAGGATGGATATAGTTCATTAAAAAGCCTCATGATTACAATACGGGCCTTAATACCAGGAATTGCAGACCAGGCTAGACACGGAAATGGAGAGACGCAATAAACCAGCATCCCAACACACTCAAGGAAAACGCCCTGATTAGGCACGCAGATGGAGGGGGGAGTGGCGCAGCGTGAGGGCCCTAATCAAGCCCCCCACACAGTCAATTATGATATTGGTATGGGTAGTATGGTGACTAGGCCTATGGGATGATCTGGCCTAAGTAGATACGAACACGCCGGCTATTTGTATGGACGGGAGACGTGGTGAGGGGCGCCCGGGGAATGCATGCATGTCCACAACTCATTTGCAAAATTCGGTTTTACTAGCTAGCGGCTAATGGAGATGAGCTTGCGTTAAGAGCCAAGGGAGATGCTAATTTTACATACTGTAGATGCCCAAAAGAGGACCGAGGGCCATTAGGGCGTGCTCTGGTCCGTTGGCTTTGGAAATAAATGATCAATCTCCAAGCATGTTTTTTTTTTTTTTCATTAAAACTTTCCATCTGCATATCATTGGAATGACATCACCGCACATCATGTTTGTTGTTTTTGATTTTGCATTTTAATGAGGGGATATAAAGTAGGAAATACCGCAATGGTTAAATTTGATTCAAAGGTCCATTATGCAAACTATAGTAGTATAAGGGCATTTATGTTTGCATTTATTTACAATGTGATTGAAATAAGTTCCAGTGCTTAATCTTCGGTGCTGTCCAAATGCGATGCCGTCATGATCTGCACTTTGTCACAAAAGTCCACTGAAGTAGTGATGTCTCTTGCTGATACTTGTATCAGCTGCTGAGCATCGGCGTGAATGGGATTTGGTGAATAGATCGGATGGTCTAACGTCACTAAAAATATTATTGTGTAAACCCTCAGTCGTCCAGGTCTGTCATGAATAGCAAAAGACGAAGTTAAAATCTGTCAACTGGACAAATCGTTGTAGGAGTGAAGACATTTCGCTGCTCATCCAAGCCGCTTCTTCAGTTCTTCTTCAGAATAGGGTAGCTCCAGCTGAAACTAGAGACAATAGATGTTTACAGTTTCAGTGAAATTAGCTCCTCCCTGCAGATAGATATAAGGCAGTTGTCACCAGCAATCTGATGAGAACTGAAGAAGCGGCTTGGATGAGCAGCGAAATGTCTTCACTCCTACAGCAATTTGTCCAGTTGACAGATTTTAACTTCGTCTTTTGCTATTCATGACAGAGATAATATTTGTTTTACCTCTGTGATGTCTTCATGGAGCCTTAAAAGTGAAAATGAAACTTTGGACAAATCAGGCAGAGGAGCAGAGCTAAATGCATGTAAACATGTTTACATATGTTAAGTAGCCATGTGCTTCGGGGAGGCTTCTCTTCTTTTTACAGGCCTCAAATATAAATAATATAGTGAAGAAACACTGCCTTTAGAAACAGAGGTTAAAACATCACCTAATGTCTAAGTCAGTAAGCTGTGAACCTACTGTGTGTGGAGGAGTTTGACACATTATTTTATAATATTACAACAAATTATTAGGCTATTTTTAAGTAGGTCTTTTATATCTGGTAATATTTACTGGGGCAAAATGCACCATAGACTGCTTCATTATTTATAAAGGCACCATTTTGAAGGCCTTTATAAATTAGTATTGGGATGAGATTGATATCGGATTAGCATTGGCAATTGCAAATATTAAAAAACGGTATTAGCTCCCTACAGTGAAGTATTTTAAACCAATTGGTTGTCTTTACAAAATGGTCAGGTCTTAAAATAGCAGCCTATACCTGATGTTGAACCTTGACTGAGCTACTTATTTTTCTGTTTGAACTGTTACTTTTGTCACTCTAATGTTGACCCATCATAGAGAAACAACAAGCAGTTACATGGTTTTCATACAATTGGTGTCCCTGGCAGTTATCTCCATCAGGTTCTCCTCAAACTTTCAAGCACAGGTGACATGATTTAGTCTCATTTTGTTTCTCAAATAAATACAGGACCTTTAAATGGTTATTCAGTGACAGTAGCTTAGTTGGTAGTATTTGTCCACTGATCCAAAGATTGGCGAGTTGAATCTTGCTCTCGACAAAAATAGAAGAGTGATGTGATCCACTGACCCACCGGATAGTGGTGCAATTCCAGCTGAGACAAATGAAATGTCATTGTGTCCTTTGGCAAGACACTTGGGCCCCCCCCTTGCCCATATGGTCTGTATACACCAGTGTGAATGTGTGTGAATGGTGAGTGGTTCCTTGATATGAAGCGCTTGAATGCCTTGAAGGTAGGAAAGTGCTATATAAATGTGACCACTTTATTCTGAATGAATAGATTGGCAGTGGTGCATTAGTTTAAACATTCATCTGGAAACCAAACACATCACATTACTATGTCAACACTCTGAATACTTAACAAAGCTTAAGACAATAAACACTCAGTTAGAAATGGTTGGTTTCTGGATCATAGAAGCTCAGTGTAAAAGACATTCACCCACTGTATGGGGTGTGATTTTATTTTCCATCTTGAAAAATGTATTTTTTTTAGTTACTATTTACTTGATAGGTGGAAATGTTCATCTAGTCTAACATCTGTCTATAGTTAGATTCTAAGGCAAAGGTAAATGTCACATAGTTGTAAGTAAATTTGCTTGACAATGTGAACAGAAATGGAACGTATTTTTTGCGTCATTCTCCATGTATTGTTTGGACAGTTACTTTTTCTTCACAAGAATGTAGCTACATACGCATTTTTATCTCTCAATTATGCTTCCACAGTCATAGGATCTTGATTTGTGTCATAAAGAAGCCCATACATTATGAAAATGTATTGTTCCCGGACTCATTCACTCATCTCGTAAACAAATTCCTGGCTCACTGCTGTGTCCTCCTCTCTCTTCCTCCTAATTCCTCCACTTTTTCTTGTCCCGCTTGCTATCTCCCCCCCACCATCACTACGGGAGCTACCTGAGGCCCTGGTGTCCAGCCCATTCATCACTGAGCCTGGATCCTCTGCTTTGAGAGGAGAAGAGAGGAAGAGTGGAAGAGAAGAGGCATCCTAACAAACCCTGGTCTGCAGCGTGCATGTGTGAGCGAGGGATGAACGCAGCCAGTGGAATTAATTGCAGCCCGTTACTGTAGATCAGCAAGTTTGCTCCGTTGGCGTGCTGATCTGCCATATGGTGCCCACTAGGTGAACACTTTGATTAATGTTGCCCACTCCCCACTTTTTTCTTAATATTTGATTCTGATAACTAAAACTGAGCAGCTCATTAGAAGTCCATCCATCCTCGCTCCTCTCCTTGTGTAGGGTTTTTGTGGGGTTTCAACTGAGCCTTCAGGTTTACTGCTCCTCATTGTGGTTGTCTCCCTGTGTAGCTTACAGTTTCTTTGTGCCATGGCCCAGCACAGAGTGAGTGGAGATTAGAGCATGTACACTGGTGGGAGGGAGTGTGCTGGGCTGCAGAGACAGTGGGAGCTGTGGGCATGTGTCCTGTGCACTTGATTAGGCCTCTGGTGTGTGCAGTGTTTGTCTATTAGCCTCCTCAGCCTCTGGTCCTCTGTGGTGCACTCCAGAGAGCCCCAGTGCACATATGCACACAAGCAGATAGTCCAGTAACAAGAGCCCAGCACCTGCTGCAGTCACAATATCAATAGGCCGACTGGAGGTAATAATGCCTTAGCAGGGTTCAGCCCAGAGACAACACTAACTAGAGGGGAACTCTCCAGTGGAGCATTCACTATCTGCAAATCACACAGGCCTCTCCGTGGCCTCACACTCCCATTACATGTTAGACACAGCCTGTTTGTGTCAGTGTCATCGTCAGCCTGCGCAGATAAAAATACCTCACCCCGGGTCACAAGTTGAAGTTTGTTTTGTTTGGGCTCCATAATGAGCAGGTGTATGAAAGCTATGCAGACGTGGATGTTTGAGCATCTATTACAATCACTCAGTGCTTTGTTTCCCTTCGTCTTTATGGCCTGTTCCTGCTGCTCCTCGACTTTGGGCTGCCGCGCTCTTGTTAAGTGTGGCCATTCTCCTGTGTTTGGATGTGGCCCAGAGGGCCCTTAGTGAGGCCGGGGGCCCGGCCAGGGGGTGCCCATGCTCGGCTGCAGTTCCCACTAAATCTCCCTGATTACCTGGGGTGGCTGCAGTGTGATGGGGGTGTTACCAAGGTGGTGGGCTCTCCAAAGAGGCTGATTGAGATGCAAATGGAGGCCATAACTCAGAGGTAATGCCGACCTGAGCACCCTCTGCCTCATCCGCTCTGCTCACCTCACTCTCTCATTGCGCCCATTTACCGCAGCAGAGAGGAGGGCCTGTTATTGTCACTGTGTAAAGTTACATATTTATTATCCAAGTTAGGAGACAAGTGGCGAGTGAGCTCTTAGGCTGAGGAGTGTATCCACAGCTCTGATAGCATCAGTGTGGAGCACTTTACCAGTCTATACAGTGTGTACAGTAGCATATACCTGCAGACTGGAGAGGGTCTTGGACATGAACAGATGGACACGGGGAAAGGGGGAGAGGTGGGGCTTCTCTGGAAAGGTGGAACAGGAGGAGGGGGAGGAGTACTACACTCCTTCACTGAATTGTTCGGTGGATGCAAATTTAAATCCCTCCTATTATTTTAATAATCTGCCTTTTACTGCTTGTGCTCGGATCATTTGTTTGCAAACCAGGTTATTTGGAGAGGGAGGCTCGAGGGTAATTTCATGCTTTGGAGCATTTATATCTATAACTTAATGAGGAGCGGGCCTGTTGTTTCCTGCTAATACACTGCTGGAGAGAGAGGGCAAACTTTTTATTCCCCATTTAGGAACCAGAGGGCAATAAGGTGCACTCTGTCGAGTGGGGGGAGGGGGGACAAAGTGTTGGGGCAAAGGCCAGGCTTAATAATCCTGTCCTCTCTATTACAGCCCAGACCTACACTACTGTCTGCTGTCAGGTGCATTCTAACAGCAGTGGATACAGCAGTGGACACAGTGTATCAGTGAGATCTGCCAGTCGCTGTGCGTTTGTTGTCAGTTTGGTGGCGGGCTGGACATTGGACTTGGAGCTCCGGGCCCAATTGGATTGTACACGGTCTTATTACATTGTGCAGGGACACAAAGGAAGCCTCACTAATCTTGAGAGAGTGGTGCAGTCTTGTGAGATGACCGGCCTTGTTAATGTAGTTACAGCTCTTTTCGTCTAAGCCAAAAGACCTAGGGTGAAATAAGATCCTACATACCTCACATACCTCGCATCTTCCATTCCCCGTGGTGAAGGACTCTTGTCTGGGCAAATTCAATCAGTCTGCATGAATTAAACCAATAACTCAATTTGTTTACAAGGCATCATTTATTCTCTGTCAGGCCGTGCTCCGTTGACAATCCATGGCTGGCCGACCCCAAGACCCTTGCCGAGGTCACATCGTGCATTTATTACGTCGTTCACGACAATCTTTAAGGCTATTACCAAGCGACAAGGGGCTAAAGATGCATGATGAGAATCCTATTATTTCTATCTGCATAACCTTGCGGGGGTAATGCAAAAATCACATGACCGTGTCCACTGCCAGCCCTCACCTGCACCTGCCTGCTATGTTTTATGAATCAAGTGCCATAGATTTATCAATATACATATGCTTATTATCATCTCCCGTCCTTTAGTTTCCATAAAGTAGATTGCCCAAGAGGGGGAACAGGGTTTTAAACATCTGAAACTTAAACATGTAAATACAGCTACACGCAAAATAATGTTTCTATTTTGAGGTTACTTTGTCCTAAAAGTTAAGACCACAGTCTTGTGTTATTTTTTGTTTCTTGTGGCTAGGCCTTGAATTTGCAAACATAATAACCATAAACCACCTGCAATTTGACATATATACAATTCTTGGCTTGGCTCCATCTCTTTTTAAGCTATTGAGGCCTTCACATCATACAAATATAATCCTATACTCTGGAATAGTGTTGTCGCAATACTAACATTTCAAACTTGATTTCAACACTAAGGAATAGATTCTCAATAGATACTCAGTACCGATTCTGATAGCTTTTTAATTATTAAAAAAACGGTCTTTTGACAATAGAATGTAATTTTCGCATTAAATCGTAGTGCTTTCTTTTAAATGATCATGTGGTGTTGTGCATATGTAATCCCTTAGTCGTCCAACCTGGACGACTAAGGGATTACATATTCATAGTGGCCCATGGGCGTATACTCCTTTATGTCCAGAAAGGTTCATTTCTGTCCATACCCGCTCAAATAAGTACCGTATTTTCTGGACTACAAGCCGCTACTTTTTTCTACTTTTTAACCGCTGCGGCTTATGGTGCAGTGCGGCTTATACATTATTTATTATTATTACATTTTGTCCAGCAACAGTAGACCAATAAAACTGATGAGTAGTTCACAGAGGTCCAATGAAATTGTACGATCAATCTAGCGCACTCTCACAACTATTGTAAATCAGTCATTTGTACTAACCCTCATCAACATATATGGTTTGCGGCTGCAGGTGTATTTCTCAGTTCCTCTGTCCTCGCCTCTTCGGCGTTGCCCCGCTGTAATGTCTCGTAATGTTCTTTTTCCTGCAGTCACTGATCCACAAATTAAAGCAGACTCCATCCGCATGGTTACAGCCCTTTTTTCTCCTTGTTGAAACTTGTTCTGCTGTCGTCCTTATGTTATTTTCGTCCTTCTTTATGTTATTTCACGTGTAAAGTCACTCATGGACAAGCGTCCAGAGCGCCCACAATGCGTGTCGGAGGCGTTTGTCCTCAAATACAAAGGTGTCCAACGCGATTGTTTCAGAGTCACACTGCAGCATCGAATATTTTGTTAAATTTGGCTGAATGCATTCTGTCCTGTACAGGAGACACAGCACCTCCTTTAGCCAATCAGGACGCAGAACACGCGCCTTCATACACTGCAAAAAAAAAAAGCATGCAAAACTGCTCTAGTGGTCCCTCGCAAATGAACATTTTTGAGCTAATTTTTCATATTCCCCCACTAGGTGGGATACCTGCGGCTTAAAATCCGGTGCGGCTTATACAAGTTTTTTTTTCTAAAATTAATGCATGCAGCTTTTAATCAGGTGCGCTCTGTAGTCTGGAAAATGCAGTATCTAGCTTTGATACTAGTTTTAGTATTGATTAGTATCTGATTTTCAATACTTTTGACAACTCTACTCCATAATGACTACATGTTTCACCACTTGTTCCACCCACTTTAATGCCTATAAGTAACAATCCACTGCACCCTCATTCTAATACAACTGCCTTTTAATCTGCAGTTTTACGCCTATCCTATTCTTTCCCAGCAGCCACATCAGTAGAACCCCATCTCAAAAAGCCAGCTTTTCTTGTAATTCCACGCTAAACTATTGTGACACAAGCAAATGGTAAGCACTTTGAAATATTGCCAAACAAAAGCGCTTTTAATCAGACCGCACAGCAGCGGAGCCTGCGGAGTGTAAACTAGTTGCTCATCAAAAGCCCCATTATGCACTTACACTTCAAACGCCCCTCTGTCTCCTAATTGCTGGATTCCTTTCTTATTCAATTATGTTATGCTTATGTTTTTATAAGGCTGATACCAAAAGGGGGTAACCAAAATCAAAGAGCGTAATTTATAATCTCAATGCGCTGCTGTGTACATATGTGTAAAAATGTTTTCTTACAAGCCCCACGGATGGCAAAACGATCCAATGAAGACTTGGAAGACTTTGCTGCAAAAATTAAACTAGCTGGTTTAGATAAAGCAATCACATCACAAGCACACTTGAAAAGAACACATTATTTTTGGACTCAGATGGAACGCAGCTTCCCAGTGCTGACACATACAAATACAAAGTTGTATAGGAGGGCTTTATTGTTATCTTACCTCAACATAATCAGCACCCTAGTCCCTACCGCTCAAGCTAGCAAGAGGAAAAAGTCACCCCCCCACCCGTGCGGAATTGCAAAATAAGCTAGGTGTAAATATGTAATTGCCGGCGCTTATTCAGAGATCTGAAATATTAGGGAGCTGTATGGATCGCATTAAAATCCCGGTTGTTAGGGGTATCGGTTACACTGAAGACATGCGGAGAAATGTGCACTGTCTGCGAATCCGGCGGAGATGGAGAGGGGGGAGAGTGGGGGGAGGAAGAGGAGAAGCCGATGAGAATCTCTGGATGTCTCTCCAAGAACATAGACACATTATTGAAATGGAGATTTGAATGTAAGTGTGATCAGTGATGAGATGGGAGCGCTCATAGGCAGAAGTCAGATGTACTTTTGATAGGATTGGAATGACAATGTTAGGAGTATGACTGCCCGTGATAATCCCAGAGAATGTTTGGTAGCTCAGTGCACAAGTTTGAAATATTGAAACTAAATGATGCATCCATCCAGCCCGGAACACCTCCCCAGGGAGGTGTCTAAGACGCATCTGGAACAGATGCCCTAGCCACCTCGGCTTGATGTGGAGGAGCAGTGGCTCTTCTCTGAGCTCCTCCCATGTGACTGAATTCCTCATCCTATCTCTAAGGGAGCACCCAGCCACCCTGTGGAGGAAAATCATTTTGATCGCTTGTAGTCGTGATCTTGTTCTATCTTGCCCAAAGCTCATGACAGTAGGTGAGAGTAGGAATTTTGCCTTTTCGACTTGGCTCCTTCAACATAACATTACAGACCCTGCACCGATCCAACTGTCAATCTCACACCCCATTTTCCCCTCACTCATGAACAAGACACCAAAATACTTGAACCCCTCTACCTAGCCTCTCCAACCACCTTGACAGAGCAAGCCAACATTTTTCGGTCGAGGACCATGGCCTTGGATTTAGAGCAACTGCTTTTCATCTAAGTTTCACACTCGCCTGTAAACCGCCCCAGCGCATGTTCCAGGTCCTGACTTAATGAAGCCATCAAGACAACATCAACAGAACAGAGATCCTGTGGTCCCAAAACCGGATCATATTTTTTGCTTATTTGAGTTACAATATTATCAAACTCTCTAAAACATCACAGCTGACAATTTCAGAAGAATAGATTGTTGTGATTGATTGATTGTTTTCAATGTCAATTATACTACAAAATAATTCTAATTGTACAGTAAATTTGATCTGAGATTTAGGTCACATTAAATGAAACGTGCACTATATAATTTTTCTGCTGGAGGATACGCCACTTGCTTGTCTCTATGGAGATGTTCCGCAGTTTTGCATTAAACTTGTGTATCTACATAAAGACAAGCAGGTACTTCAGACCTAACCTAATTTCAACTAGTCAAGTCAGAAAATTCAGCATTTGGCCAGAGTGTAAATAATAATAATGATAATAATAATACAATTGTGTGAAACAGTTTCTTCTCACAATGATCTTAACACTAAAATTAGGGATGGATACTGGAAAAAATGCTGGATTGGATCCTGGCTTCCACATATTGGTTTAGACAATAACCTGGCTGGACATACAAGTCATAGATTTTCTTATATGGAAGTACATTTTTACTGATAAGGATTCTGTGCCTGGTGTGTGGCTCAGTGGTAAGTTTATGGGACATATGCAGTGACTTTGAGTCCTGACCTGTCTCCCCCTTCTCTCACATAACCAATACAATTAAGCAATTTTATGCACTTTCACATTTGATTGGAAATATCCTTCTATAGTTTGTAACAACACAGTAATAACTAAAAAAAAATAAAAAAAATATTGCCTCCAAATACTGTTTTGGCCCATGTTGTCCGTAATTGCCTCGTGCCACACATTTATGAATTGTTTATCAAACCGTTTATTGCTATCTTCATCCTGCCTAATCATTGTAATTGTTTTGGTCTAGCGGATAACGGTGTAGGAAATTGCTGTCTATAGCCATAATTGTTGGTATTGACCTGACTGGCCTTCCAAATGAACTGATCACTTAGTAATGCTGCGTCTCTGTGGGGCAGTATACGGGACAGTATACATGCAGGCTCTAGGTGTGTGTATGTTTGTGTGCAATCGGATCCATGCCCCAGGCCCCATGGCACTGGCCTGTCTGCATCCGAAAAGCCAACTCTGCAATTATGATGACCGCCATGTCCTCTTCATTTCCCATCTCCTCCTCCTGCTGCTACTGCTCCTCCCTCCTCTGTCTGTGCTTCCATTCTGCTCCTTTATATGTGTTGGACAGTGTTAGGGCTGTCTTCTATTGCTTGTTATTGTTTGTAAAGCATTTTTGAGTATCCAAAAAAGCTCTATATACAGTACTGTACTGACATGGGCTGAAAGACCACGCTGGCAGGAAGAAGCCATTACATAAAAAAGCCAGATTATAGTTTGCAAATGCACACAGGGACAAATTTTTGGACACACGTGTCCTGTGGGCTGACAAAAAAAAACAAAAAACAAACTGTTAATGAGCATCGTTATGACCATCCCAAGTGTGAAATAAGGGGTGTGGCAGCATCATGTTGTGGGTTGTTTTGCTGCAGGAGGGACATGTGCACGTCACAAAACAGATGGCATTATGAAGAAAGAACATGTGGAAATACTGAAGCAACATCTCAAGACATCAGCCAGGAAGTTAAAGCTTGGGCGCAAATGGGTCTTCCAAATGGACAATGACCTGAAGCATCCTGCCAAACTGGTTACAAAGTGGCTTAAGGATAACAAAGTCAATGTTTTGGAGTGGCCATCACAAAGCCCTAATCTCAATCCTATTGAAAAGATATGGGCAGACCTGAAAAGGCAAGTGTGAGCAAGGTGGCTTACAAACTTGGCAGGAATTTTGGCCCAGTCATTCTCACAGAACTGGTGTAACTCAGCTAACTATTGTGAGAAGCTTGTGGAAGGATATCCAAAGCATTTGACCAAGTGTCATAATGGGTGGTGTGAGGCGGACCAAAAGATGCGGGACTCGGGGCAAGTTTAAGGGTGTTTATTGACAGAACAGACACAACAGGTGACGGGAGAACATACGAGGAGCTGGGTGCAGGGGTACAGGGAACAAACATGAGACAGGAACACAGCCGGTACCGGGAGACGGGGGTCCAGAGCAGTGCAGGGAGGCAGGGTGCTGAACAGGAACGTGAACAGGAACACGGGCAGACAAACAGTGAGACAAGCAGGTCGACGTGCAGTGATGAACAGACGATCTGGCAAAGAGAGGAGAATCCTGGCTCCTTTTATCCTCCCGCAGGTGCGTTGATTGCGCTGATTAGACGCAGGTGCACGCGGGAGGAGCCAGGAACTCCGCCCAGCACCAGAGACAGGCAGGTGAGGGAGGGGCAGAGCAGACACAGGAGGCAGGAGCAGGCAGGGATCATGACACCAAGTCATATATTTTAAAGGCAATGGTACCAAATTCTAATGAAATATATGTAAACTGAAAAATTGTCTACAAAAATCCGTCTCTCATTATTCTGGGATTTATCAAATAGAAATAATTTTAGTAATCCTTATTGACCTAAAACAGGAAACTAATAATAATCTGTATTCAAGGCTCTGATCAGTTCCCATTTTCACAGTCTCTGACATATGTCCAATTCTCTGTATTTACTTTGTTCTCCAATTTAACTTTAATAATAAGTGATACATGTAGGATTCTGAAGTGTTGCGCCATCATTTTGGTACAAATGGAAAAATAAATAAATCTGCTACTCGCTGGTGTGATGTGCAGCTATCCACAGGAGGGGGCGACAGCATGTGGCACTTTGTTGTGATGATGTTATTAAATTGTTTTAGATCAATACTGCAATTTAAAATATTCAAAATATAACATAATGATCCATGGGTGTTCTGGTGATTATATAGCAGACAAAAGCACAATATGTCTTCTCTCATCTGTTTTGTTATTACAGTTGACAAATTTAAATATGGACATTTTGATTATAAATTTAGCCAGTCAACCAAAAATGCATACTTCTATAGTTTGCCCCAGGACAGATCTGGCTACAGGTTATCTACTATCTTGTTTTATTGCATGTACGATTTTCCTTCTGTTCTCTAACTGTGCAGTGCAATATTGTAATTATCCCCACTGTGGGACTAATAAAGGCATATCTTATCTTATCTTAGGTGCATTTACTTCAACCTATCAGGCTCCCACTGCAAAGGATGTCAGAGTTAATATATTTATGTAATGTTATAGAATTTGTATCATCCTTGATGCAGATTTGTTTAGACCACTGTCACAGTATAACATTTTATAATTTTTTCTTTTGTTTTGTTTTAAAAAGGTGATCATGTAGGTCAAATTTATTAGTTCAAATGAAAATAAATAAGCACTTTGTGGAATTTTTACCTTACAAAAAGTTATAATTAATAAATAATAATAAAAACTTTGATTTAGGATATTGATACCAGTGACAGTTACATTTTTTTTTTCCTTACAAAATATTTAAAAAGATTTCACATTTGATTTAGTTACTGCTGGACCTAAGGACTAAATGATTGTGCAGGTCAACAAACTCCTGTCCTCGTCTCTGTTTGGAATCCCACTCACTCCATGGAAAACCACCACACGTCCTTCCTTCACCTTTCCCACACGTCGGACCCCGGGCTTGATTTGTAACTTGATTTCATGAAAAAGAGGGAAAAAAAAAAAAAACCTGTAGATTATCCCGCTTTCATTAGGAGGGGGAAAAACCCAGTCCGTGTCAGAGAAAGAAGAAATCAATTTAATACAGACTTAACTGGAGGAAATTGCATATTCTGCCGCTATGTGCTGAAACGGCACTTTCTCTTCCTCACCAGAGACCTGCCTCCCTATTAATTGCGGCGTGTGTGTGTGTGGGCAGTGGGTAAGTGGCTGCCTGCGTGCGCGTGTTTGTTTGTGTGCGTTGTGTGGCTGATAGGAGGGGGGAGTGTGCAATGGTTAGTAGGACTATAGTTGTGTGGCATGCATCTGTTTTTTGGAAGGTCAGCCTCAAAGCCAGATGTGTGAATTTTTTTATTTGTATCAAGCATCTACTAATATGTGTTCATGTTTACCTAGTCATGCGAGGACTCACACCTGATTAAACTGTGACTTTTTGAGGGCTTGGGTTTCTTGCAAGGTGGAAGGTAAGGTAACCAGTGTATGAGAAATCTCTGTAGGAGCAGGGGATGTGCATGGTGCAACATATCGACTATTGGTCTTAAAGTTCTTGTATAGATAGTGCTTTCTGTAGATATAATTGGGGTTGTTAAGTTCATATATTTAGGGGAAATAATTCAAATCCTTAATATATTGGCCCAAAATATTGTCAGAGCTTACTGGCCATCAGCTGTGGATTCTAAAAAAAATGTATTGGCATGATCCATAAAAATAAAAATGTACTGAGTATACTTTACATCCTTATGTACAGACCTCTATTGATTTGATACCTTGACAGTTTGGACTGTGCTCTGCTGGCTTCCTTCCATGTGATGTTGCTGTGATGTCTCTGTCAGCTGATTTAAACAAATTTTGACACAATCCTCCTGCTTGGAGCAGGAAGACAGCGTCATCTGCAGTCCACCTTCTTCAGAACTGTGTCCCAGGTGTGAGAAAGTTGGTACACCTCCTCATTCCGATTTAGAGTCTGATGGGCATTTTCCTAGATCTCGTTAGCCTCCCTGATGCCTGATGCAACAATATACTTGTTGCTGTCTGTGACCTTAGCATTGTACCAACTTTGGAACAAACTAAAATCTGTACATAAGAGCCTAAACTATAAGCATAACAGAAGACCTAAGGAATCTCATCAGACTCATTTATACTGAGGATTTTCTTGGTGGATATCAGAAACCAAAATGCGCAAAGGAAATCCAAATAGAGGTCCAGAGAATATAGAAAGCTTCTCAATCGTCTATGAGAATATTGGCTGCATTGGAGGTTGTGTTAAGTTCGGGTTAGGGAAACAAGTCTGGTGCACAAAGCTGATTTAGTGGGACAGCACCTGTACTATTTATCTATAGTTTTACATCAGTTCAGTGGAAAAAAGTTGAGAAAAATACAGGAACAGTTGGGGTGGTTGGAGTTTCTAAAACAGACTTATGTCATCATTATGTCAAAAATTCCATCCAAAATGCAAAGGCAGTTTACACATAAGGAACACATTTTCTGACAGTTTAAACCTTAACAAAATAAAGGTGTATGTCAATTTATTTATCAATCATAACTAATGTGCATTTATATTTAGTTTACCTAGTTTTGACCCTTGTTAACATTATGGTTGGTTTGTCATACCTGCTGCCTGCCTATGTCCAACCAGGAAGTAACAATTTTACTGAAACCAAAATAAAAAATACATGATAAAAAAAAAAAAAAAAAAAAATAAACAACTAAACAAAACCAAAACAGATAAAAAACAAAACCAAAACGAACCTTTACAATTTAGTGAAAAGCTAATTATGTTGACTAAGTTTTATCAACATAAGTAGTCTAATCTGTCATTTTAAGCTTTAAGCTAAGGCTCTGCAGGTTTCTGAAATGTCCCCTAAACACCCCTGAACCCTACATGTGTGTGATTTTGTGGTTGTATGTGCCTTATCCAGGCAGAGACAGCACAGATCGCCTGGTATTTATGAACAAACGTCATAATTGTGACAGCATGATCTATGGCTAACACGTTTCACTGTTCTCACCTCCCCCGCCCCCTTTTCCCTTTCTCTTTTGGCTAAAAATATATGTGTGGCTGATAAAATAGAGTCTTAAAAGCTGATGACCAATTTAGTGTGGCGTGTTGCGGACAAGGTCGTGGGGATCCGGCTTGCTCCGAGGCCTGTTCTAATCTACGGAGCAAGAAGCGGACCTCAAAGTCATTTCTCTAATTGCTTTTATAAGGTGCCCTTTTCACATGGTGTCTTCTCTGCTCATTCACTTTCACCACCATTACAGCCCCTTAGCCCACACCTGCGCCCACAAAAGACTCCCATTACACTGAGATCAGGTATCCTCAGGTCTGAAGAGCTGGAGAAACATTAGGATATTCAAAGGAAATAGTGCAACACCATATCTCCTGCAGTGTTTGAAGCTTTTGTCATGCTGCATGTATGTTAACGAGGGCTTGAGCATGAGGGGCCAAAAGTTACTTACAGCAGCCCACTATCAATCTGCATGATGCAAGACTTGAAAATAGGAACCACTGGAAGCAGGGTAATGATTGGCATGTAATTAAAACCCTTATACACAAATGTCTTATTATGTCTTTTTCTTATTTTCTTGGAAAAAAATGCTGGTGAACAAAGACACGACTGAGTTATAAAATCTGCATATTATAAGGTTAAGGTAAGGAGGATTCTTTCTCAGCAGTTGACCCATCCTTCAACCAGTGCCGCTGGGACAACCTGCCACTAGCAGTGAATACTTGGAGACCTATGTCTAGCTCTTGAGCTTGCCTTGGTTAGGACTAGCTTAGCCGGAAAGTTTGACCTATTCCGTGGATGGGCGAAGCCGCAGAGCCCGGAGATAACCTACCAAGGCACAGCGAGAACATGCAAACTACACACAAAGGCCTGGACAACCTGAGAGTCAAACCCAGGACTCCCTGCTGTGAAGTTCTAGACAGTCTGTGTGCTGTACAGACACATGCTCAGTAGCTTTGATCTAAACTGAAGTTAATCTGTTAGTCTTAATCTTATTTATAAGATTGTAGTGACAGAATTAGTGAGTGTTTTGGATCTCAGCAATTTTCAAAAATTCAGTATATGACAGTAAACATCGTCTGCTTCATTTCACCCCCATTTGAACTTTGTCCCTAGTCCTCTCATGGTTTGCGCAGTAGGGGGCGTGATACCTGTAAATGGCTGCTCCCGTTTTGATTTCTTAAGTGTTGGCCCTGCTCCGGTACTTGCATCGGGGGGGGAGTGAAGAGGCATGGGGCAGCGGTTGTGAGGCGCGATAGAAGCAGAGGTTAAAGTGCGCGCGGGATAACGGCATGGGCTGGATGAGATGGAGCCCAGTGCATTAAGACACTGTATTATTTGGCCGTTCCACTTGCTTGCGTCCATTAGGGGTGGCTGGCGCTATTAAAGGGGTCAGCCGAGTGTGCGTTCTACCTGGGACCGTGCACGTTGTCACCACGGTTACATGTTTGAGTGTGTGTGTGCGTGCGTGCGTGGCGGCGGGGTTACATGCGAGTGTGTATTTGGAGACTTAGCCGAGTGCTCCTGCGTCTTATTGAACAGGACGGGCTACCTGCCTCTAATACCTCTTCATTTTATTGGATTGGATTGCTCCAGTTATAATTGTATTAGAGTTCTACCCCTGCCCCCACTTCCAAACACTCTGTCTTCATCTTACTCCCATGTTACAGCCACGTCACTCCACCTCTGCTCCACCGCAACATCCAGAATCCTTCTCCTTTTGCTTTCCTTCAAAGTCGAGGAGGTCATGTTGCAGACAGCTGTTGACTCGGGCTGAAGGTGGAAGACTAGATGTGGAGTCTGGAGGAGGATGTCAAGGGAGTCAATGTCCAGTCATGACCTTGTCCAGAAAAGCATTCAACATCTTTGCAAGACTTTAGAGGTTTATGTATTCCATGTACAAGTACTGACTAAAGAGGGTCGTGGCACAGTGAGTGTTTGTCCACTGACTTGAGCATTACGTCAAACCCTGCAGAGTGCGCACAGTCTTTTTGCATCCCTGGACTTGACCCCGATCAGGAGAAACACCTGCAATGTCTGTTAAATGATGTCTTAAGTTTCTCTCATAAATGGTGAGAAAATGCCTGTTTACTTTCCGTAACTTGGATTATAATGGTTAGAAGCACAAGAGGTTATTTATACTAACTTTTTATTATTTATACTAACTTTGAATTTTATGTGTGGTGGCATTTTACATCTTGCCATACGGACTGCAGTTGGAAACTAGCTGTATAGCTAATACTGGCGCATTTACAGAAATGTTGATTCATGTGCATTGTCCCTATTCAAATAAACTAATAAATAAATAAAAATAAGAGAAAAGAGCGCATTGGCTGTAGACCTGTCGCTTGCCTTATGAGCCAGGTTAACCAAAGTTGTATTGCTATGTGTCGATCTCGGCACAGCCCTAATACAAAGTCAGAAATATAAGGCAATATACAGCAAAACGCTTACCAAAAAGGTATTTTAATTTATTATAATTTTAAAATGTTATAGAATAGATATAGTTCAAGAATTGAAAGGAAGAGACACAAGGCTAGAGTTCTAACGCAGGAGAAGTTTATGTACCATCAGTATGGGATCCAGCACCTGGAAACATAAACCCTATATTATGATAGTGTCGTCCATTCCAGGTTAGTCCAGTCCAGTTTACTCTCAGTCTGGTCTAGTCTATACTTCCATTGTAGGGAGTATTATACCTCTAATGATGATTTAGGCCAAGATACTAAGGACTGAGCTGGGAGTGAGTGCCCTCATTACAACACAAAAATGCAATTTCTCTTAACAATAAAGCTTCTTTATGGGTTAAAATATCGTCTAATTTGGACATTTTGGCATACTGCACTATAAAATCTTCAACTTGAGTATTATTTCTCATTATTGTAATGCATTTACATCATCAGGTCAACATAATGTATACAATCATGCAGGTGTCTTGCAGTTATATAAGTATATTAAGGTTGCTTCTGATTAATTATAAGTGTGTATACTTCCAAAGATAAAATGTATGGCACTGTATTTGATTTGAATAATTTGTTGTGAGGAAATTGATAGATACAGAGTAATTATACTATACACTATTATAAACTATATTTAACATTTACAGATATTTGTCTTTGAGTTCATAACTATCCATTTCCAGTATGACAGAGTTCTAAGACCTCCTCGTGGTTGTTGCACAGTCAGCTCTTACTGCAGAGTTAACCAGAGAAGCCTGAGCGCCTCTCGTTTCCCCCTTCGCCCTTGAAGAGAGAGCGGACCAGGAGATGTCAGCTCCTCATAAAAACCCTTCTCCCCTCTCCGCCTTTCCAAGCCTTTCCTCAAACCTTGCCATCTGTCTAATTGTTCACCTCCATCGCTTTAATGCTTTTTACATGCTCTCGACCCCCCCAACTTTCCAGGCAATAAACTTTATTTTCTTCGCTAGACTTGGAATCTGCAGGGGAGGGCGTGTGGCCAGGCTGTTGGATTACCGCCGTCCTCTCTCCCTTTGGTCTCCCCCATTACTTCCCCCGTTTGGCCTGTCTCTGGAGAGGAGGATCGCTGTTCCTCAGGTTGACACGTGCGCTCGTCTTCTCTGCTGGTCATTGGGCAGTGGAGCAGGCCCCGTGGAGCCGACCCTCCTCTGGTCCACTAATGATCAAACTCTCACGGCTCTGACCTTGGTCCCGATGGTGCGCTCCCACAGCTTAACACAGTCTCGATCAGAGGGCAGTCACTACACATGGGTTTTTCCCTGAGGTTAGCCAGAATAAATGCCGCCAAGAATAAAATCAAAAACACTTTTGTAGCATCCTTTGTCCAGTTCTAAATGCTTACTGATATTTCTAAAAAAACAGATAAACAATACTAAAACTAGTATCAAATCTAGATACTCATTTGAGCAGGCATCGATATTAAAAGTCACATTCACAGGACAGAAATGAATGTTTCCTGAATAGCTTTAGAATGATCATTAGGTATAAGAACACGTATAAGACTACACAGACTAGTATACACCCACTGAGGGATTACACAGATTTAAGGACACTTGGGGATATAAAAGACAGTCCTATTATTTAATGATAGTACTTTTTATTATCATCAGGGTTTTGGAATCTGTATTGAGTATTGAGTCTATTCTTTATTATCAGAACTGAGTTTGAGTTGGAGAAAAATTTTAGTATCAACACTATTTTTTATATATGTCGCACTACTCTGTCCAGCGCAGCAATTTGAACATTCTCTAATTGACCTAGTTGGTCAACTTGGTCTTACCAGAATCAGATTAATAAAATACTGAGCAATACTAAGGAGTAGACTCCATACTCAATAGTGATTCTGATACCACGATGATAGTAAAAAACGCTTACTTTCATACTATCATCTGGTCTAATATTTTGTAATCCCTCAATTGTACAGGTAGGTTCTCTAGTGGTCCATGTCTATGTGATCTTATACTTGTTTTGATACAACTCAAGATCATTCTAAAGCTATTCAGGAAAGGATTTCTGTCTGGTGAATGTGACTTTTTAAATATGGATACTTGCTCAAATTAGTATCTAGTTTATAATATTGATTATTTTCAATATTCATGACAGCTTTAATTGCTGGTAGGTCTTGAGAAGTTCTGAAATCAAATAAATAAAACATTGTAAGGCAAAAAATGTGGATTGAAGTTAATCATGAATTTGTCAAATGTCAAAATCTCATCTTGTCTCATTCTCATGGACTCCAATGTCTTGTTTCGTCTCTTGGACATGGAGCTCAACAGTAACCGCCCACCACCAGAAGTAAATTTCTCATTTATTTTTCCCATAGACTTTCTGAAAAAAAATTATATTAAACTTTGAAAGCTTGCTCAAGGCCAATCGGCTATCTGGTAACTAATGACCACAAGACCTATAATTTTATTTAAAATCTGTTTCTGAAACGTTTTAAACCGCCAAGTTATTAAAGCATTTTGCTGAATCTTAAAACTTAAAACGACCTCATTATGGATATTAGATACTACATAACTGCTTAGCCTCCATGATGCATTTGAACTCTTAATGTATGAATTTTTCAAAAAGTCTATGGGAAAAAGAATGGAAAATTTACTTCCAGAACCTGGCCAGGTGGTCACTGTTGACCTTTGTAGAGTTTTGATCCCACTGTTATAAATGGGAGTATATCACTTTTATATGTTCTCTGTCAAATCTTAGGTCTAATAAACACGTAACTCTTTAATAGCAGTAATTTTTGCTACAAAAACATATTTACAAATGAATACTTACAAATTTGTTTCAGTATACTGAATGTATTAATCAAGGAAATATTTGCCAAAATCCACAAAACTTAGTTGAAAGTGTAGTTTTGAAATCTGGGTGACAAAAGTGAAAACAAAATTATGTAAGAAAACAGGGTTGTCAAAGATATTGAAAATCTGATACTAAATCAATACTAAAACTAGTATCAAAACTAGATACTCATTTGACCCAGTATCAATACTAAAAAGTCACAGGATAGAAATTAAACTTTCCTAAATGACTATAGAAAGATCTTGAGTTGTATCAAAACATGTATAAGACCACATAGACTAGTCTACGCCCATGGAACACCATGCGACATACCTGGACAACTGAGGGATTATATAAGGCCAAATATACGACAGATATAAGGTCATATGGTAATATAAAAAAGAGAACTATGATTTATAGTTGAAAATGACATTCTACTGCCTAAAGAGCATTTATCATCATGTTATTGGAATGGGTAGGATCAAATCTATTCCTTAGTACTGAAATTTAGTTTGAAATTTTTGTATCACACCAGCACTATAAGAAAACCAACATTTTCACCTGTCACAACAAACGCCATTATTTCCATTTGATCAAATACTAATTCTTTTGTTTTACCTTTATGTAAACACATGTAAAAAGCTCTTATACCTTGACAGCACTTTGTGAACAGTCCCTCCATGTCCCATGCAGTCGTAAAACGGGACAGTTGTCTCCTCTCACCTGTGATTACTGCTGTGTGCACATCATACCCGCTCAGCCTCTATCATCACATCTATAACCGCCCTTTAATGTTTAGTAATAGCATCCTCATAATGGTATGGAGTAGCATCAAGAGAATAATCCAGGCATAGATAATGGTGCCGCGCCTTTACCCTTGAGCCCTGGGTTTGTTGTGTGTCTGTGTACTCATGTTTAAACTCACCCCAACCCATTTTAGTGTCAGTAAAACGCCTGGAGAACGACTCGCACTTAACCCTTCACGCACCTCCAGTGGTCCATAGAGGGCTGTGGATGCTTACATGTGAGTCAGGGCAGAGTCTGTAGGGAGAGCGGACACTAAAATGCTGATAGTGGTTCCGGAGCAGTAATGCAAGCTGACAGCATTCCTTTGGGAATGGCAGGCAAGAGAATGTGGAGGAGGAGGACACACGGGGAACATGTGGAGTACCTGGAGTTGCTGTACCCCAGGCCCAGCTGGAAGTAGTTGGGGACAATACAGTGGGAGGGATGGGTCCAGTGGAGCGATCACCTGGACCTATCAGTGTCCTCTGTGGTAAATCTTGGATGTAAAGGAAAAATGAAGCTGTAGTTATGGTCAGGATCATCTAAGCTGTTTTAGGTTGGTACAAATTACAGGGTGTTTATAATTAATTGTTTAGACTGAGGAACTATAGCACATTATTATTAATGTATTTATTATTTAGTTTATTTTACACCTTAATCATAATGTCATCGAACCTGTGATTTGCAGTTTATAAATTTTCATTTTCCTCATTTTCCTTTTTTGAGCTTAAACAGATATTTTTAAGACTAATTCACAAAACCAGCCTCACAAAACACCTAACTCACAAAATTAGCCTGGCTATAAACATTGTGATACCTGCATCAGATTATGGAATTGTTAATAGAATGTAATTTTCATATACAAAATAATAGTACTTTCTTTATCCTATTCTGCTCACTTTTGAACTGCTTGTTTGGTAATGAAGTGCTCCTGACAATCCTCACGACGATCTTCCAGCGTACAATAGTTGTGTGGTGCTCCTCTGTGTAAGTGTAAGTGTATCCAAGGCCTCTGCCCTGCAGCACAAAGCAGTGTACCACAGTGTAACAGACTATGATGAATATTGCGCCTGTCTTCCTCTCTGTGTAAATGCACTTATGCATTCACTTCTTCAGTCATTTATCTTTCCCTGCTCTTCTGCCGTCCTCACCCTGTCTGCTAACATCTGGCAAGAGGAGACACGCTAGCATGGAGCAAAGTTACAGCAGCTCCAGTCTTCACACACGTCTCTCTGTAGGCTTCAAGAACATGTATCTTTGAATGCTTCAAGAACAAGTATCTCTATAGGCTTCAAGAACATGTATCACTGTAGGCTTCAAGAACATGTATCTCTGTGGGCTTCAAGAACATGTATCTCCGTAGGCTTCAAGAACATGTATCTCTGTGGGCTTCAAGAACATGTATCTCTGTGGGCTTCAAGAACGTGTATCCCTGTGGGCTTCAAGATCTTGTATCTCTGTAGGCTTCAAGAAAGTGGATCTCTCTAGGGTTCAAGGACATATATCTCTACGGTTCAATAATGTGTATCTTTGCATGATTCAGGAACATGGAATCACTGGCAGGTGTGTTCCATAACAATAAGTAATGAGTTTTCAAAGGTTTTTCAGTTCAGTAACTATGAACTCCTTGTTCCAATAGTTTAAGAACTTTACATTTTGTTTTACTTGCACCACTTCCGGCCCTTGAAATGTGGGATACCATTGTGTTCAACTTGCACAACAATAACAATACACAATATGGTGAGTTCCATTAAACAGCTGCTCCTCTGTTTCCACAGCACAAAGCCCGAGTGGAGACCATGATGTGTGACCTGGCCTCTATGCGCAGTGTCCGTGAGTTCGCCCAGGCATTCAAGGCCAAAAAAATGTGAGTATACAAGCAAATTTCTTATAAACCTACAAATCTGCTGATCTAACTAGTCATTTGTGTTAAGGTGACTGTTTAATATGTTTTTGTATTTCCAATACTGTACTATCAAATGGTTCTAATAATTATCATTAAATGCTTTATCACTGTTGTCGTACAGTGTATAGTTGCCTAGAAGGTGCTATATGTCTTGCAAACAGTGTAAATGTTGTAGAACAGTAATCATTACAAAATAAAGCCATTTATTCCCATTCCTTATTTGAAAAGTATTGTCCCTGTACAGATATGATGTATAAGCAGCTCAGAGGTCAAACTAAGTTTGCCGTGTACTGTTTGCATCGAATTATAAAAGCATTGTCTGATAATCAGGAAATGTATGTTAGCATGCTAGTTGCTTTTCCAGTCGCAGAAATGAAATGCACTTTTAATCCTATTACGGTGTATAATGCTCAGATAGGATGCTCAGAATTCTTAAGGTATATGATGAATAACTTTGGACCATTGCAAACTGTTTAAATCAAACTTGTCCTGACAGAAAAAAATAGATACAGTGCTTTTCAAAGAAGCTATTACCATCCATATTATTATTCAAGCTGTTTAGACTGGACTTTTTTTTTTTAGGAATCTCTTGATATCCCATGTAAATCTTAGGGGGACCAAATTTTGGGTCCTTGCCCCTGGGATGTGAATCACTATGTAAGACTATGTGTGAATTCTTCCCAAATGTTCCTAATAGATAGGTGACCTTTTTATTCACTACTTTTTATTTACAAATTCACAATCATTTTCATAACATATACTGCTGACAGTTTTGAGTCAAACTGCCCATTCTATTTCTATGTGAGGTACAAATACAGAAATTACTTTGGATCCAAAACAAATGCATCTCTACTGGGGTTTGACTGGACCATCTCCCTTATTCATCATATTTACTGAGAGTGAGGGGACGTCCCAGCAGTGCACGGTGGACAGCATATGGACAGGGCCCTGGAGAGGAGCGTGCATGGATCTGCATCACTTTGTCCCACACTGAATGGATGCGGGTCACTTTATGCTTGCTTTTGTGGCGGTCAGCATGTCTCCTGACCGGTCACGCTGCTGCTCTTCGGGGGTCATGTGTTGTGTCATTGGGCTGGATGGTCTCGCTGTGGTGCGTACAGGAGGTAAGGGGGGGGTCCCGAGGGGAGAGCTAAGGCAGTCGTCGCCCACAGCTGCCCTGGAGCGGGGTATGGACATCCAGGACACGTGTCTTGGGTCACAGCCAAAGCTCACGGTGCTTCCCTCACAGAGTGTCCTAGAAGCAGTGACTCCTGTCTCCTCCCACGCACAGGAGCGTCGCAGAGGCAGTGGGTGGGTCCCGAATGACTGTCTTTATACTACACTGCACTATACTGCACCTGAGTTTATAAGTAACCTATTAAAATGAACACAAAAATAAAAGCTCTGAAAAAAAAAATATATATATGTATATATATTTTCTTTCGTATCAGTTAAAAGATTAAACACAGTATCTCTTAATCATTGAAGTTTTGTGCTACCAAAATATTGCTACAGATTTATAATATTTAGTTTTTTGAATTGCTATTTATTTATTTGTTTGTTTATGCATGTATTTGTTTATGCATGTATTTTAACTTTTCATTATTGTCTTAATAATAGTAATAATTAGTAAGCAAAGTTTATTTCTTTAGCACCTTTCACAAATAGGGAAGTCACAAAGTGCTTCACTACACAATATTTAAACACACAAAAAATAACACACAATTACAACAGAGTAATTACAACAATATGGCCGTCATAGCAGCCTCTAAAAAGAAGTACTGCACTTTAAAATGATTGACCAAATAACTACTTTTTGAGTTGGCTTTTGAAGGCATCAACAGACTCCAGTGAACATCAGGAGAGCAGGAGATTGTTCCAGAGTCTGGGGACAACAGCCTAGAAGGAGCGGTCTCCATTGGTTCAAAAATGAGTGCAAGGAACCATCAGCAGGTTTTGATCCAGAGACCTCAAAGAGTGAGAGGGAGCATAGGGTTGGATCAGATCGCTGATGTAGGAAAGAGCCTGACCATGCAAGGCTCTGAAAGTCAGCACCAAAATTTTAAATTGTATCCGTTAAGAGACAGAGGCAGCCAATGAAGAGATCTGAGAGTAGGAGTAATGTGAACCTTTCTGTTGGTGCGAGTTAACATCCTTGCTGCAAAGTGTTGGACCAGCTGCAGATGAGACAGCTCCTTTTAGTTTAGAAAACAAACTATTACAATAGTTTAAATGCGAGAACCCAAAAGTATGTGTTGTATGCTTCAGATTATTTTGTGACACAATTTTCCAGAGCTTCGAATTTTCCTCAGCTGAAAGAAACAGTTCCTCGTTAACTCTTTAAAATGATGCTCTAATTTTTGTCAAAGATGACATGAAGATTTCTGAAGCTTAGTGTAGCAGACTGGCCAAGATCACCCAAGTACTGATTAATCGCTGAAATGAGATCATCAGGGGCAACAACCAGTGTTTTGGTTTTGTTGCTTAGCCATTGTTTTATTTTCTCCAAGTAATTGACTAAGGAGTTCATTTTTTGTATCTCAGAAGGCTTAAAAGAGCAATATAGTGGGATATCGTCAGCAAATGGATGGTAAGAGACATCACTAAATAGAATAGGACCCAAAAAAGAGCCCTGAGGAACTCCAAACAGATACGTAGGCGGAAAACCACTGCAGAACTGACCCTGATTGATCAACCAAGTTCCTCAGTCTTTTTAACAATAAAGATTTAGTGATAGAATGTTAAAAAAAATCTAATGTTTTATTTCAGTGTAGAGGTACAGCGTATAACCACTGCACAATGTCCTGGGTCCATTATCCTAATCTTGTCCATAAATACCTAGCTGGAGGATTAGTGAATACATGCCTTAGATAGATATCAGACACTGTATAACCCAATAAAAAAAACAAAAACAATTTGACCAGTCAGGTCAAGGTGTATTAATTTAACTGTAACTTAATATGTGAAATGTGTAGAACGTGTACTTTAAAAACATGGATTTGATTAGAACTTTCTCAGGGTGGACGACCTATGCTTCGTAACTCGCTGTTGAAATGTGTAATTGATTTGATATGTTTGAGTAAACTAGACCTCCAAATGATTTAAAAATTCAAGCAAACAAAATTTAGGGAGTGTAATAGCAATTTATAGATGACACATCACCAAATTACAGCCATAGAGTGAATGGTGTTAGTTGACATTGTTTTAACCCTATCCACCCCAGCCTCATCCCACCTAACCCCTCTATGCCATTTGTTTACATTCATCATCAGTTATTTCCCTATTTCCTCGTCTCCTCCTCTTACTGTCTCTCAGTCTTTCCCTTCCCTCCCTCTTTCTCACCTCACCATTTTGGCACGGCTGTATTTCTTCATTAGGCCCACTGTTTCGGGGGGGAGTCGGAGGGGGGTTCTCGGGGGACGTCAGAGTACATTAATTCTCATCAGAGGCAGAGTGCGGGACTGTGAGCTGTGAGCTGTGAATGGCACTTGCTAGCTTGTCTAAGTCCACCTCCGCCACTCCATTATGGGCGCGCATGTCTCCGGGCATAACAACCCGCCAAATGCATAGATGACAATTCACACTTTGTAAACACGATACTGTAATATTACGGTAGCATTGACAGGTGAAATGCAATCATCAGACTTTTTTTTTTTTTTTTTTTACATTTTTCACTTCCTTGCTTTTAAGTGCCTTAGTCTGTGTCGCTTTTTGTTCCATTGACCCCGATTGCAGTATTAATTGCCTGTCCTTCGAAATGAAATTACCATTATATTGATATTGTGGGATGGCTGCTGGTTTCCATTGGGATGTAACTGATAGGGTATAGGGGGCTGCGCTAACACAATGCCCCTAATGTAATTTATAAAGAATATGCAGTAATTAACACATGCAATTTGTTTCCACTTTGATTTTACGGCTAATATTACATTATAATTCTAAAATGATTGCAAGCGATGGGCACACTAAAAGTAGACTGCGCTCTTCAATAGTACACCGATATCGGACCAAAACAACTTCTACTTCATCGCACCTGACTTTGCCTGGCCTTGTTTAGTTAAATGTACTTGCACTTTACAGGTTTGACATGCTTCTTAAAGTTTCAGTCACTTTTCATTCACTCCATGCCTTTTGGTGGTAAGCTACTTGTTAAGTCACACCTAGCCCTAACTTGGACTCAACCAGGACTTGAATTGGACCTGTAAAAATGTAGAAGACAATGACTATATCTTAACTCGATTTGGACTTATCTTGGACTTGACGTAGATATAGCTCAGACCTAACCTGACCTGGGGTCTCATTGTCATGTCATAAAACTTGACATCAAATTCTTACTAAAACAAAGCACTTCAAAAAAACAACAAAAACAACAAACTTCCACAGCCTCAACCTTTGTGGACTGGAAAGCTGATTATGTAGTTGTCTTTTTATAAATCACACACATAACATGGAAAGCCATGTATGTAACATTTTTGTACAGATACACTTTGACTTCCTTGGACTTTGACCTTAAGTCTTTATTTGAATATTTCTTTTGATCAAGAAATCTGTATGTTGTTGTACTTTGCTTGCATATTTTGATATGTTAATACTATATTTTAATGTTTTACTTTTTATTCCAACGCTCATAATGACATAACCCACCCACAGTACAGTACACAGCCCTGCTAACACCTTACCCAGTGTATGTTTCCACTATCACTTCTCCTCCGGCCAATAAAGCGCACCGATAATGACCAATCCTGTACGCCCGCCCGGATCTCTTAGGCAATCTCCTCCTGCTGGCCCATATTATCACCCGGGTCAAAGGGTCGGGCCCAAGGGGGTTATCCAGAGTAAATATATAAAGTGATGCCTCCCTGTTTGGTAGTTAACAGGGCTGGTTGAGATTGCACAGTGCTGTCGGTGTGCCGCGCAGGTTTTAATGCGGACGGAGGGAGTGCGCGGCGTAGCTATAGGCCTATTAAAGACATTCATTAGAGCAGTGCTTATGAGAGAGGGACTAACTGGTGGGCAGTAGAATTAACAGGGCTTTTACATCAGGAGCAGACTCACCCGAGGCCAATCGCAGTGGTGTTGGGAGGTAATCGCCGCAGTGGCCACAGAGATGTTGCTTATTGGACTTGGATCACAAATTGGTGATATAGACCTCAATGAAATAGTCAATAAAGTAGTATTTACTTTGCAAACATTTGGTTGTGGACTGGTGGAACCATTACAAGTTTGTTCTAGAAACGGCTGTGGATGAATATTAAAGTCATTCTAAGTGACTTGATGCACGCACGTACACACACACACACACACACACACACACACACGTAGGGTATAGAGGCTGAGATTTGTCTTACATCAACAAGGTTCAAGTTCCCAGGGAAGGTGGGACCTAGTTGCTTGGTTTGGGTTTCCTCTTGGGCTCTATCAACCCCAAAACAAGCACAATGGGTGTTCATCCCCGAGATCTTGTCTCAGTCTGAAGAAGGATCCCGGCTTTTACTCTGACAGGGTGAACTGATTTAAGGTTGGGGACAAATTTCTCTAAACTCTGAGAATAAAAATTACCAAGATTAATTTGTGAAACTGATATGTTGCTTTTGCTTTCACAGTTACCTTAAAAATGTGGTTGAAACTCACATTTGAAGACCAAGCAAGCATTGGCAGGTCATGCAATCTCCACATAGAAAGTTAACTTAAGGCCGGGAAGACATAATGTATTTTGAGAGCTGTTGTTTGTCAGCAAACCCACTCCCACATGTAAAAAAAACAGGTTAAACTTATCCTTAGAATAACACTTTTAGGGCAAAACTAATTTATTTAGAGAATACTGTGGATAATATTATTCTTATATTATTCAAATGCGATGCAGCGTTGCCCCACCTTGTTTGGGTGCAGTCAGGAGCAGCGCGTTGTTCCTGCCTCTTTAAAATGTGCTGAGCTGGGCGTTCTTTAAGTTGACTTGTGACTTGGTTTGTGCTCTTTAATGAACCTTGTGTGTTCGCAGGCCTGAAGGTGATCGTACACTACCCTCCTATGTAATAGCATGGGATGGCTCATTATAGCAAGGCATAACAATTCACACATTAATTTTCCAGCATCCAGTTTTTAATTAATCCAGTAGGCAGCCTTAAACACAGGGTACACAAATTGCCTTCGGCCTCATAATTAATTCTAATGGAAGAAATTAAAAATTGGTGGGGTGTGTTTGGATTGTTCGCCTGTGTTACTGTGCTTTCGAGTTCGCTGGAGCGGCGCTGTCACCTATACAAGGATCTCTGCCTTGACCAATCCGGAGAGCTACTTTGACTAGCACGCAATCTGCTGCCTCTCCTTTTGTGTGTTGGAGCAAGCCAACACCTTATTTGTTGTGTTCGCGAGATTACATAATTTTCTTAAGTGGCTACAGTTTAAAACGATGATGCCAGGTCAGGGGTCTATGGTGCAATCTGCTCTTAAGATCCCAAATGCAAATGAGAAAATTGAAAACAATCATTCACGGCTAGTTTTAATGCACAGAAAATGCCTTGCCTAGATCATCTTCTGGCAACAGTATGGTGTGAAGCAAGCTAAAAACAGTTGCTGCCAGTGTGGAATTGCATTATTAATAGCTATGCATTTGCCTGGGAAGTCCAGAATGAAATGTCTGGATTATTTATGCAGGGGGATATCAGCCTGGTCACCACTCCTCTGTCGGGTCTCGAGCCAGGCTCAAATTTTGCCGTGCAATTAGATTTGCTTATTTCAGTGACGCATGTGAAATGAAGGAGCTCATAGTTCACTTATAATTTTGAACAAAATAACATTTTTCACCTCAGATTAACAGGGTTTAGTGATTGCTCATTGATGCAGCAAAAAATCCACAATGTTTTATAGTCCCCTGTGATTTTTTTTCCCTTTCTTTTTTTCTTTTTTTCTTTCTTCCTTTCCTTTTTTTTCTCGTAAGCAACCATATTTGTTTTGACATCCTCTGTGGATGGACCATACATGCCCTTGATTGCCTAATCCATCTGTCAGTCACGCTCAGCTGAACTTGAGGAGATTCAACAGTGACCAGACTCACATCTTCATAAAGTATTGGAGTAAGTGTAAGTGTGTTTTCGGGATCCCAGCCAAGCCATGCATTGTCAATATCAACCAATATCAGGTTTCATTGAATTTTGTATAATGTGTCATCAAGGCTGCTCCTGGCTATAGACAGAGTGTGTAACTTTTTCTGCTTTTGATTAAGGCTGCTCCTAAAATGCTAAGGGTTGTCATTACCATAATAATAGACTAATAATATTATTTATGGGGCCATTACTTTGCAACAGCAATCTTGCTGATAATACTGCTAAAAGGTCTCTCCATCTATTTGAGCCTTTATCAAGTGAAGATTCTGAGTTTAAAAATGAGGTATGGCATGACTACATTTACATAGATAAAGTTGGTGAAAATATGTTTCTGTCACCAATAAATATGAGGAATCAGAAGTATTAGGAGATCTGATCATTAAGAGATCCCAAAATATTCCAGCATGGGATATTGGGATGTACTGATACTGGTATCCACATGATTTTTTAGTTTCTGAACCTAATCACAAAAAAAACAAAAAAAACAAAAAAAACAACATTTGTGGGTTTTCTATTTAGAGATGTGTTTAACACACCTGTTCCAATAGAGTATTACCACCTTACCTCCGTCTGATACTTTGACAGCATCAAATTCAAGAACACAAGCACAGGGTTTTCTAGCTCCCTGAATGAAGTCTTTTTATATCCCGACTAGTCTTTTCCGCTCATAGATGTGTCAATGGTTTGGGTTACAGGCCGAGTGTATCAGCCCCATTAGCTCTCCACTCCTGGCTGCTGGGATGGGGCTGGAATGGTGGGAGATTGCTTTCCAGTGTGTTGTTGGCATTGGAAGGCTGCCAGCTGTGTTCTGTAGCTACAGGAGCTGCAGCGCCGTGGGGAGATGCACTCAAAACCTCCATCATATCCACATTAACAAAGAGAGGAAAGCCTTGTCTGAGGATGCAACATGAGACTGAGCTGAGTAGTGTCTGTGCCTCTGTCATCCAGACAAGTGCCATTGGAACAGACCTTTCAGTAGTATTCTGGGTAGGGTTTTGAGAAGAAGGGGTGATGGCTTTAAGATGGAGGATAACAACAAAAACAGATACTCCTGTCTGATTTATGGCTGTCAATATCTGATATTAATCAATAGTAAAGCGACTTTTGAAACTAGATACACATTTGAACAAGTACTGCTACTAAAAAGCCACATTCAGGACAGAAATGAACCTTTCATATAGCTTTAGAATGACCTTGATCTGTATCAGAGCAAGTATAAAACCTCATGGACTTCTATACCCCGTACCTGTATGACTGAGGGATTACACAGATGCAAGACTGGGTGGTAATATAAAAGAAAGTTCTACAATTTACTGTTGAATATTACGTTCTATTAAAGCTAACACTAGCATTCTAACACACAAACGGTTTGCAGTGGCCCAAAGTTATTCCTCGCTTACCTTACGCATTCTGAACATCCTAATTATTCACTGTAATGAGTTAACAAGTGCTTATCACAACTCTGAGACCAGTGTAGAGTTTTGCCAATGATGCAAAAGGGAACAACTAACATACTAACACGCACTTCCTGATTATTGGACAATAAAAAGCTTTCTAATTAGATGCAGAAAAAACAGTTACAGGACCTTTGCTGAGGACAACACCACTAATGTCTTGATACAGGGCTCCAGAGTTGATCAGTTTGTTCACACATGCGCCTAAAATTGTGCTTGGTACAACTAAAAATTTTCCTTGTGTGCATCATGTCCCTTTTCCCTTGGCCTCTCTCCTCATTATTAACACAGATTAAATAATACAGAACACACTTAAGTTATTGTTTTAATTGACAAAAGAAAAAAAGTGTGAATTCACTCACTCTGACGAGACCGCTAAACCAGTCCGAGATGCTCAGGCTAATGTGCTCAGGCCATGCTCTGGTGCACAGAGCTAAATGCACAGCAGAGATCATAAGTTTGACTTTTTTCATCTATTTGTGAATGGAAAAAAATGACTATTGAAACTGAAGGTAAGAGCGCTCACTGTGCACGTGCTGTAGCAAACTGTAAAGAAGAAGTACAGACCCTTCACTCTGACAAGTTTTTGAAGCCAATATTTTTAATAGCTTTTTATTAATAAAACTTAAAGGCTAATAACTCAGTTTGTTTTATTTTAACTTAAAGAAAAGGTCAGTTGTGAATATTATTTGATCAAATAAACAACGGAATAGATAAAATGAGTCTTTCTTGAAATATTATTTTTATAATATGCTATTTTTTTTCTTTAATAACTGAGTAGGTTAGAGTGTATATTGTATGTCCAGGTAAAAGTTATTTATTTAACCGTTATTGTTGAGGCAATTTAAGGGCAGTATATTACGATGGCTTGACTAAGCGTCAAGCTTTGGTGCACTAAGATCTTTTTCTGATGCACCCAAATTAAAAGCGCAACGGTGCAGCCATCTTAAATACATTTTTCAAATCAATAAAAATCATTTTTTTTGTTTTTTTTTTTAGTTTTTACTTGCCGAGAAGGAGGGAAGGCGGCTCTAAGGACAGGGGATGTTCTGGGACAGTTCCCCATTTGCTTGTTTTCTGTTTATTAATTTGCTTGTCTGTTTCTCTTTCATTGTTGATTTTCTAACTTCTGGTTGGTTAAATCAATTTTCATGTTCAGCCCTAAGAGGCAACTGCTGTTGTGATTTTGGGCTTTACAAAAATAAATTGAATTGAAATTGAATCATTAGCCTGGAGCCCTGCTTGATGCCATTCTCTTTATACAAATGTGTACTGAACTCCATCTTACTCAAATGACTCCTTTTGAAAACATATAGTTTTGTTTTTATTTGTTCCCCTGAGTTTCAACTCTAGAAGAAAACCGTTTGCTGCAATGTAATGACTCACCATCTCATGTCTCATGTTTAGTTATACTGCATGTTAAACCTACATCAACTTTTTGAGCTTTTTACCATGTTTTAATTCTTAAACCATGTTTAAAGCTTCAAAAACCTTGTCCACAAACAGCCATAATTGAGGATTAATAATATCCTACCTGCAAACTCCAGAAATCAGTATATCAAATGGACTGTCTTCTACACTCCGGTTCTTTATTCTTCCCAAAATGGATTTATCTCTGTTACTGTTGGACTGGTGCCAGAGCAGAGGCCAGGGGAGCACCTCTCTAAACCTCAGATTAACAGACCCACACCACCACTGCACAGAAATCAGACGCCTGCTTTCCAGAACATTTTTCTCCAGGAATCCAGTAGCCGCTGTCTGAAATCTTTTAAAAACATAACCAGAAATTTTAGGGGCCCATGCTACAAATTGATATAATTTTCCTAGTTAATAATATCAAGCTAATTTAAATACTTTACTCAATTTTAACTATATTTGTAGTCCTCTCGAGTTCTAATCGATAACCTCACAAATCTGTATTTATTTTTGTTTTGTCTCTCGTAGCCCCCTGCACATCCTGGTGTGTAATGCAGCTGTGTGCACCCAGCCCTGGAGCCTGACAGAGGATGGTCTGGAGAGCACCTTCCAGATCTGCCACCTGGGCCACTTCCTCCTGGTGCAGTGCCTAGAGGATGTGCTTCGACACTCTGCTCCGGCCCGCGTGGTCGTCGTGTCCTCAGAGTCACACAGGTAAAGCGTAAATAATAATAATAATGCATTTGACTTGTAAAGCACATTTTGGACTCTCAAACACTGATCAAAATATGAGTTATTATAGCTATAGTTTATATCAAACTCTCTCACCAGTGGTGCTTGTCTATTTATTTTAAGTTCACTATTATTTAGGTCATAATTTGTATCTCTCTTATCTTTGTTCTTTACGTCTAGCAAAAGTGTAGTTGTGCTGTAGTTTGTTTTTACTTACTCTGGGGTAAGAGTGACACATTACCGTACCTCTGCCCATATTGAGGGTACATAATCTCCCCTTTCCTGATTGTTGGTATTGGATACACAGCAGCCTCTTTGCCAGTCACAATATATGTGGCTAGGAAGGAGATTCAACCTGATGGTAAAGTGGTGAGCATTTCTGCCTCTAAGCACAAAGATGCAAATGTTCTTCAGAATACCTTCCTCTGCGGTAGGTATTTTGAATCTCAGTGGGAATTTCCTCGTTATCTCAACATAATAATTATTGCAAATGTATAGATATATATATGGTTTCATGTGCCTAGCGAAATTGGTAATAAATATCAGTTAACTTGATGTCACAGTGAGCTCTCCTTTTAACTGTTTAAGTGATGGTCTGGTTTGGGATGTTAGCTTAAATATAAAATAGTATTAAGGCAATGCATAAGTGATATAGAAGTTGAGTTATAAAGTACAGCAAAGTCCTGGTTTTAATAGTCCTCACTGTATCCTTCAAACATTTCAGCCCAACTCTGAGTTTGATCCATAATATCCCAAAGTATCGCAGTGCAATAACTCGGCGTTCACCCATGCAGTAAGTGCGTGCTGCGCCGTCCACTGGTTCCGCCTCCAAACGGATTGATCAGACTTAATGTGTATTGTCAAACATGACAGCCTCACTCACTGAAAACTCATTTCCCTCCACACGCTGTCACTATAAATTAAACGTATCATCAACATGATGGATGGACTTATCAGCTAAAATTTACTTTGATCAAGTATCTGCTCCTTGTGTCTGACCCCCTGACTCAGCCCCTCTCCTCCTCCATCTATTCTTCCCCAGCTCAGTCTTCCCTCTAACTACTCTGCACTATACACAGGGAAATAGTTGAATGTATGTCAACTTTATTATTTTGTCTCTACAACTGAATCATGCTATTTTCCCTTACTCACTGACATTTATACATACATACATACATAAACGTTACCTCTCCATGGATCTGACCTTTAATTTGGCCTTACTTGCTTAAAGATACTGTATCTGATTCTGTTTAAAAAAAAAAAGAAAAACAGAAGTAGTTCATTTTAAACAGTTTGCAGAGGTCCAAAGTTTTTCCTTAATCATGTCACACATTCTGAGCATTGACAGTGTAACCTTGTGTATTACTAGTCGTACAGCAGTCAGCCTGATATCTGGTAGTGTTCCACAGACTCCATGTCCTGACAGTGTGGAAGTCATTGATCCAGGCTCGAGTCAGTCAGTCGGCCATGTTATTTGATTGATTTGACCTGAGAGCGGGAGAACATAGCCGTTATTCTAGTACATCATACACAGCAGTGAGCTCTGTAATTCTCAGACATGCATGAAAGGCCAGGCTTTACTCTCACATTCACTGGGGGTCACTACACTATTACACCTCGCAGCGCCAGTGTGAGGGGGGACAGGAATGGTATCGACAAGGTTTGATTGATGCAATGCTATACTGTGACTTTGTGGAAGTTTGAGGAAATGCCAAAATAAGGCATGAATTTGAGACTGAATGGTGTTTTGTACTGAAAGTCCTGTACTGTCCTGTAAGTTGTGAGGCTATAGTCACACCAAATCAAGACTTTTGTTTTACATATAAATAAAGCACTTTACATAACTAGTAAAACCCAAAAGTTAAATCTGTCAACTGAACAAAAAGTTGTAGGAGTGAAGACGTTTGGCTGCTCATCCAAGCCGCTTCATTTTGACTGTTTGTATGCTTCATCTTGTACTTTTCATCATGACCCATTTGCTCATGACCTTATAGATGAGAGCTGTAATATGTGATATAAACACCATAACATGTGTGATTAACCTCCTGAGACCTAGCACCCTCATATGTGGACAACACATTTTGGGTTGTCTAGGCCATATTGCAAAAAATGTTCAATTTTGAATATTTTTAAGAGTTCAGAACGTTCAGAATTTTAAATATATATATATATATATATATATATATATATATATATATATATATATATATATATATATATATATATATATATTTTTTTTTTTTTTTTTTTTTTTTTTGTAAAGGTTTATGTCTTCTTGCACCTCTTAGCAGCTCTTCAAATTTGCCGCATTGTTCCAAGAGGGACAATTGTCATTACACACTCATGACAAATGTTGCTGTCTTCAGGCACTTAATAAATAGTTTTTGCAAATCATTATTCAAATGTTCTATCAAAATGATTAAAACGTAGAACAAATGTCCTCATATGTGGACATAATTTTTCTCAGAAACTACATTATGTAAAAAGATAATTCTTTGTTTTTACACTCATCAGGTCCCAATCAAACCAAGTAGCAAAAATAAATTAATAAAGCCATGCAAGAGCGCCTCTCAAGAGCTCGGGTCTCAGGAGGTTAAATCCTTTATGGACATGAGCTCCTTTCGCTATCTCTTGTAAGGTTGTCAAATGCATCAAAAATCGGATACTAATCAATACTAAAACTAGTATTGAAACTACTCGTTTGAGCAGGTATCGATACTAAAAAAAAGTCACCTTCAGAAGACAAAAATCCTTTCCTGAATTGCTTTAAAATGACCTTAAGCTTTATCAGAATGAGTATAAGAGCACCTAGACTAGTATACGCCCAGGAACCACTATGGAACCAACCTGGACCACTGAGGGATTGCACAGATATAAAGCCACATGGTTAAATAAAAGAAAGTACGATGATTTAATGTTGAAAATCACATTCTATTGTCTAAAAAAGAGTGTTTTTACACATCATTGTGGTATCAGAATCAATATCGAGTCAGTTCCTTAGTATTGAAATCGAGTTTGAAATGTTAGCATCGTGACAACACTAATCTCTTGGTGCGTAAAAAAAAATCCCCTTAATAACTTGTGCTAACTGCCACTATCATATCATCAAATCACATCACAATGCTCTTGAAGGTTCTCCTACTATCCAAATCTCCAGTCCAGTAAGCGTTCAGAGCCAGGTTAAACAGGGCAGAGACTTCCGTACCGGTGCAGTATCTCATGTGCCATCTCCCATTCCGCCCAGCTCATTTCAGACTTATATTACATCTATTGAAGGCTCTTCCTGTTTGTTTGTTGTTAGGTTGATTCACTTAGCCCGCCCTCCAAAGCCAGTGTGCGACCTCTGGCCCCGCAGCATATTGTATTCCCTAAGCCCCTTGTTGGCGGCTGCCGCACTGACCTATAAGGCACAGGCTAATGGCTGGACACTTTATCAGTTGTTCCCAGCACAGGAGCTTACAGCGGGATTGAGCCAATACAGTGACAACTCCAGCAGATACAAGACGAGACACTATCCTTATACAATATTTATAGTAACAAAAATATACACAGTTCTTTACCTGGTCTAATATGCTTTTAATACATTTTGGGTTTTTTTTATGAACTTTTTCAATTTGATACTCAAACTTGATAATAATGGCCGTGTAGTGGTGATATCACAACGGTCAGAAATGGCAATTAGAGGATTTATTTTTATATGGTGCCAGATTTATTTATTAATTTATTTGAAATGTATTATTAATCTATTTATTTATATATTGTAGTCCCATGATTGGTATTGGTGATATCGGAAGTTTTCTCAGATGTCTGTATTGATCTGATATTAACAATTTAACTGACATTGGGCACAGATATTTTTTTTCTGAACCCAGTCTCTGTATGGGTTCATGTGTCATTCCTAGTTTGTCCTCAGTGCATCAGATTAACTTTTTGAACAGTCTAATCTGTACAAAATGTAGAGAAACTAACTAAAAATAAGGCTGTGTATTTAAACATCACACAACAATCTATATAATATCCCAGATAAATACATTTTGTTGTTATTTGACAACTGAAAAGTGAATTTGTGAATACAATATTTTTGGCCTTGCTATGAATTGAAAAATCTTAATATTGACCATAGCAGCAATAGCAGTCAAATAGCACCATAGCAGCACAGCAGTCAATTAATTGGATATTGCATTGGTTTGAAAAAACAATTTTGGAGCATTCCTCATTACAATAGAACAATATTATGTGATAGTTTTATTTTTGTACTTTTTTCTCAGCCTAGATATTGACATTCATTATATTAAAACATCCTGTGGGCTGACACTGGTATTTGTAATGACCTGTTTTATACAGTGTAAGGCACATTTAAATCTATTGCACTGCCAGACACAAAAACAAAAAAAAAAAAAAACTAATTTGCTGCAGTTATATACTTAACTACTTTTAGTCAACTGTACACCACAACATTTCACACAGCACATCTTTTAACCACAATTTACAAACCATTTTACAATAACAGCCCCAAAAGCGCTGGGATTTGGTTTGTTGCTGATTTATCAACCTGTACTTGATGAAGCAGTCGTGAAGTTGGCGCACATGAAATGAAAGGCCCGCAGATGTTGTAATTTAGCCGAGCGCGGATTTTGCGACGGGCGACAGTAAACAAGAGGCAGCCAGCTTGTAAAATCACAACAAGGAAAGCAGGTGACATTTTGATTGGTTGTTTGGTAATGACTGGATTAATATGTAGAATGTGTCCTGCACGCAGCTAACTCACCGGCGGAAGAGGACTCGGAGCATGTGCGCGGTGATATTGCAGCGCCCAGGCATAATAACAACAAGTAGTGTAATGTTTAGGGGCCTTGTCAAACATCTGGAGTTTAACAGCTCTGTCGCAAGCAATTAAAGAACATCATGTCACCTCTTTGATTTGTATGCTAGGAGCGCTACACATCTGCCAGCCCAGGCCTCTGAACAGAACAGTGTAACTGTAACTACTGCTAACCCACAAGGTGTTTTTAGATTCACTCTTGTGTAAGACTTCTGTGGTAAAATAAAACGCCCCAAAAAACAAAATGTGGCTTAAAGTTCCTCTAGACAAAATTAGCTTGCCTAATCTACAGTAAACATATGGTGCCAGGAGATTAAAGATGCACTTTGTAACTTTTCTGGTCCGGGGTTCGCCACCTGCTTGTTTCCAAGGAGCTGTAAGTGTTTGGCCTGGAATATTTCACAGTATGGCATTAAACCTGTATATCTCTATCAGATACAAGCAAGTGATGCTACCAGGCCAACGTTCTCAAGGTATTTTTAGCATTACAAAGTTATTTTGAATAATATTTTGAATCCATTGAAACATACTATGCACCAGAAAAGTTGCATAGTGCACCTTTAAGACAACGCTATTGCTGCCAATTTACATTCATCATCTTTATATAACATATAACAGGGAAAGTGGGGGAAACCAAAGTATCTAGGAAACCTAAACCCAGTGTAGTCTGGGACTTGAACCACAGCCTTCTTTCAACAACTATACCTCTGCACTGCCCCAAATTCGTGATTACCAAACATTTGCTATGACCATACACACTTTGACATAACTCTGTTTTTTAGATTCACTGGTCTGCTCGACTCCTGTGGTAAAGTTGACCTGGGCCTGCTGTCACCACCAAAGAAGGACTACTGGTCCATGCTGGCCTACAACCGAGCCAAACTGTGCAACATCCTGTTCAGTAATGAGGTCCACCGCCGCCTGTCCCCCCACGGAGTCACCTGTAACGCAGTGCACCCTGGGAACGTCATGTACACCGCCATCCACCGGAGCTGGTGGCTCATGACCTTCCTCTTCACACTGGCCCGGCCCTTCACCAAGTCTATGGTAAGTCCCCAATCTGAGCTGAATGACTGAGTCTCATGGGCTAAACAGCTGTTGCTTTTGTGAATTTTATCGAGTTACTAAGAAGACCATGTCCTGCTTTCTGATAGTGAAAAATTACAAGTAAAATAGTGCTGGTTAGGAATGAGCTATGCTATGTAGTGCTATGTAGAAATCAGCTTAAACTTTTATTCTGTCAAGATTGACTATAGTAAAGATTGTGTAAATTGCATTTCCTGACAAACATAATCTGTCCACAAATCATTTCATTGTGATTTGTTTCTGTCACTCCACTAGCACCAATCGCCAGTTTCAGTTCTGACCAATGCAAATGAGAGACTCCTGTGAGGCTCATTCTGCTTTCTGATTGGATAATCGTCTTGAGAACCAAAATGGCCATCATGTCGATGTCATCATTTTGTACCTAAGAATAAATAAGCGTTAGAATTGTTATCAGTAAAGGATATATTTGATTTGAACACGTTTACCTCGTAACTGGGGACACATTTAAGTCAAGTTTATTAAATTTACAATCAAAATCTTACATACAGTTCCTTTTAAAGCACATTTGATATCTGCTGACAATATTTTCCAATTACAAGATTAATAAATAAAATGTTTCCTTTAATTTCTTTGTCTTTTGGAAGTCTTCCAGTTTCCAATTTGTGTGCGTGGTGAAATTTAACAAAGCCTAGTTGGATTTTTCATAGCTGGATTTTGTAATTTTAAGACCACTGGAAACTGTTTTAACATCTACTACATAGCATTACGTAATATTTAATTTGTTTTATTAGAACACACAGCGTTTTATTTTATTACATATTATTGCTTGTCACCAGTAACACACATCCTCTTCTGTATCTGACTATATGTGCTGTGTTATTTTTGGCCTGTTCATGCCGGTACAGGAACATATTTTCTCAGGGGCAGAGTATATCTTTCACTGGTACACAGATATCCAGTGGTTTGTTTTCCTGTTTCCTTCTAGCACTGTGTATTTAACTCCAGGAGAACTCTTCCGTATATCCTCTCCCCAAGTCTACTCCACATGTGCACTGTCACTATTAGGTTACACTAAATGCACCGCAAAACCCACACGCAGATACAGCGGTGCAGCCAGGACTATCAACAAAATAAGTGATCCGTCAATGTGTTTTACTGCGCCTTTGCCATCAGGAGGAACACTTACATGGGTGGGATGTTATGGCTGTCTCAACCTTGTTTTGTGTGAAAACTTATCTGCATTTGTCAAAGTATGAAATAGAAGTTCTGTTAGAGAAGTGAAAAATGAGTATTCAGTGATACTATGTTTTTACATAAGTGTATTAGATACTTTTACACACTTTGGAGTGGAGCACTTTAAGACATCTTTTATCCCTGCTGCTATTAGATTTTACACTGCTCACTGTTGATCTATGTTTGTGTGTGTCGGGAGTTTGTTCCATGGGTTCCATCCATGTTTTATTAGTGACGGGACTTTCTGCTCTTTTTTGGGATCCAAATATTTTGGATCAGTTCATGTCAAAGAGCCATTCATAAAACTGTCTCTTTTTATATTTATTTATATGAGAGAACTTTACATGAGATAATTATATGTGAGAACCAATTAACAACAGTTATTATGATGCCAAATATGTTTTTTGTGCACAAATCTCTCACTTCTGTCGCCTGCTCTGCTTCCGTGATGATTCTTGTGGTGGCTCAGCATTAATCAGGATAAAAATGCATAGAAATTAGAAAGAAAAAAAATGTGGTTCTTTATAAAAACTGAGATCCAGTTCCAATTGTTCACGTTAAGGAGCCGTTCAAAAGAGCCGACTCATTCACAAACGTCACAACACTATATATCTCTCTCTATCTATAAATGTATAACTTTAACATGTATATATGCAGGTTTATTGACAGAATTAGTTACAGAATATTGTTGATAACTTTGTATTGTAGTTTCTGGAGACTCCTTCAAAACCCAGTTCTCCAGCAGAGATTTATGCCACTTTAAGGATTACTGCAGCCATCCTCCGTGCAATGAGGCAGAAAGACTCATTAACCTAAGTAAGATATTTTGAGGCGTTTTCTTTAACTTTTCTTATAATTTTGTTTTATGTGGTAAATCCATTCAAATCCAGTAGTGTGCCTTGTCAGGGTTCATAAGTGGAAAGTGTGCAAAGCAGTGTTCAAAACGATGGCTATTTTGAAGGATCTAAATTATAAAACATTTTTTGAGTTAATTCACACTTTTTTGTCTACTCTTCCATATGTGTTCATTCATAGTTTTAATGCCAGAGAGAATTTGAAATGTAAATACTGACATGATGAAGTGTGTTCAAATTGTTGTGTTCTTGGTGTAATTGTCATCTATATGCCTACTGTTTAGTTATATTTAATTGTAGCTCAAGAGTTGATTGAACATGTGCATTCCCCATACGTCTCGTCTTCTATCCATCTTTCTGTGTTCGGAGCCTTGTATGAAGCCGGCTCCACTCCCCCTTCAGGCTCCATACCTCTGCCTAATATATGCTTTACTTCCGCTATTACATCCTTTCCATTAGCCGCTCTTCATACTTTATCAATTTAGCGCTGTGACTGAAGGGGGAATGTGGAGTTTTCACACAGCGTTGTTCTGATCCATCACTTTTGACAGACACGAGGCCGCGGGCTGTCATTCGTCTCTCCTGTCCGCTCCTCCTCCTCCTCTGCGTCTCACGGCTCACAAGAAGCACTCCTCAGCACCTTTCTCAAAATGCCACCGCCAACATTTCCAACATTTGACTATACTCCTGTCACCATCTTTCATTTACAGCCACGATCCTGCTCATCATTTACACAGGCTCGTTTGAGTGCTCAAGTGTTGTGAGGCAGACAGGCAAATTGGTTAAGTGTGTTTGTTGGGGGTTGTGTGGTGGGACGAGCTAGTTCTCCTATACTTCGAAAGTGGACTAGATGAAATATTCAGGTATAGTTGGTCTTTTCAAAATGTCCTGTACTCTCTGCTTCACGTACTTGATCCAGACCATCAGTATGTGAAAAAAGTCCCCTTTATCAGGATATTTAAGTTAAGTTGGTGGAGATGATTTCAGTTGATTACCTTACACAGCAAAGTGGAAACTTAAGAATCCATTTATATCCATCCATCTTGCTTTTTCCTCTGGATTTGAACGTTTGATTTCTCTGTTGTCACAATATTTGTCAAATTGCTTAAAACAGGAGCCATTTCGATTGATAATCTGTAGAACTCAAATAGAGAGTGCTATCGGTCTGACTTCTTCCCAGCTACCTTTACATAGAAATGGCGGTGGATTAAACGTAGGACCTCCTGTGGTGAGGCATGTGAGCTGAACATTATCTATGTTGTGTGATCCTCTGTTTGCTTTTAGGGCACATTCAGCATACAGATTTGCTTAACTTTTCTATAGAGCAATTTTATGTAAAGAAAACCCTTTCGCATGATGCACTCCCTCATATTCTCTTCTGCATTTATTTGAGGCAGACGTAAGACTTGTGGCTCCTTGTTTTTAGGTTCTCACAGTTTCTTGATGATAAATGTACAAAAACATATATTTTTATCAACGTTTTCTCATCTTTAATTTATCCCTACATTTGTATCATTTTTCCAAGTCCCAGCTTCACGTATATCTAAGTGAAATGGGCGTGTTATTTTGAATTTGAATGCAATTAACAAAACGATTCCATCTCTCCATTGGGACAGTGACTTCTCCACACTCGAGTAACTAATCTTAACGTAGATGTTGGTAAATATGATTGGACAAAGGTAGATTTTGTAATTAAAAATCCGTCTTGCTGACACCGCGATTAGCCAAAACTCTCTCAGATAACGACCACACACACAACCTCACCGGCACGCACTCAAAGTAAGTAAGTTGATAAGCCCCTCCCCCCTTCACCCCCACATCGCTCTCACACTGCCCCCACATTACGGGCTTAATAAAACAGTGATATTATTTCAGTTATTGGTTGCAGGGATATGAAGATGCTATCGGGTTAATTGCTGGCGTACACTGCCGGGATCCGCAGAGATTGTTGTGGGATGCAGACATAAGCAGAAAACACCGTCCAAAAAAACAATCAAGCACCCCCCCGGAGCGCGTTCCAGTGCAAATAACCCCGGCTCATTTAAAGAAGAGCGCTGATTTATGAGCGCGCAGGTGAGTGATGTACAGCTGGACCAGCCGGGTGGAGACACAGAGGGAGAGATAGGAAACATGAGGCCCAGTCTGAGTAGTTTAGGATGTGTCAAGATGAGGGAGGATTATGATATGCAAGATTTGTTATGAAAGAAGAAATGAATTGCCCAATGGAAACGCATGCTATTGCCTGTTAAATACCTGTGGGCCTCCAGAGCAATGTAAAGGTTAATGTATCTGTTAACCAAGCTTTTCTTCCATTTCTTTTTGCATGGCTGCAGCTTATTGTGGAAATGATATATAATTATTGTATTAATTTCAAATCATAATAATTATATTATAGAAAGTGAATAGGCCAGTGGTGCAGCAATTTCAGGGTTCTCCCATCAACCAAAGGGCAGCCTTTTGGAGCCTTGTCTCAGGCCCTCAGTCACAGGCTGTGACAGAATGTGCGTTCAGTGGGAAAACTTAATACCAATATGATATATTGGGCTGATATTAGCACTTTTTAGCATATCGGTTATCTGCCTTAAATTTCCAGCAGAGGACTATTTTTTTGGCTGACCTGCTGCATAAAGACTATCTATAAAGCTTTAAATTTAACACTAATACTATCAATAACACTGAACAAAATGTGGCTGCACAGCTCTCTTATGCTGTTTGTAGTATAACAGGGTAGTGAATGAGTTTGTAGCAAATTAAAATTATATAATTTGGGGAAAATAATCAAAATCTGCCCTCCTTATTGGGCCAAAAATATCGGCAGAGCTTATTTTTCATTACAGATGAACTGCATACAACTATTGTTTTTATGGATACCTTGGATATTTTAGTTACACTGTATTCTGTGTGATTTAGTTTTAAAAGTATTTGTGATTTTGTACATTGATTTGCTTTTAAACTGTTTTATGTACCTAGCCAGAAGAATAGCTACCTCCTTGTAGAAGCTAATGGAACTCTGAATAAAAAGCCCAATACAATGCCCTTAAACAAGTTATTTTAAAAGATCCACCAAGGCATTCTTCCATTCTACAACATATTTAGGAAAAGAAAAAAAAGTCTCTTCTCTTTTGCATTTAGCTGTGAAATATCATCAGCTAACCAAAAAACAAAATGGGATCTTCAGGTCATCAACATAAAAGCACTGTCGGTTTCCTTATTCAAAATGCCATAAAGAACTTCCCAGCTCACTTTAAACATGCATGCTTAAATGGTCCTCTCTTTCGCCTTCTTTAATCTCACTTACCACTCCCCAAATCTCGCCCCCGTGTCATCTGTGCGTCCTTTGTGTTGTGTCGTCTTCTCCATTCTCCAAACTTCTCCATTAGTGCGAGCACGGCCCACTCCCCTATCGATGCACCGCACTGCTGAGTTGAGAAAGGCATCTATAAAGAGCCATGACATTTTAATCAACCAAACTATCTGGGGCTAACATCGCACAGCTCCCTCCCCACGCCTTGATGTGCTTATCTGGGAGATGGTGTGACCGCGCGTATGGGGAGTGGGAGGGCGCCCCGTGTCCTTACCCAGTCTTATCAAGCAGCTACAATTTAGATGGAAGAGTTAAATGATTGACACTGATCTAAGAGGAGTTATCTCATCGGGAACAAATCGCAAATAATTCTCAAGTAAGTGTTGGGGAACTTGGGAGTACAGTGTCTGGAATGGGGGTGTGATCTTTGTGGTCAGATGAAAAGTTGTATAATTTTATCTCTGTCAAATTAACTCCAAAGCCTCGACAAGTTTGTAAAGAGATCCAAATTTTTGCTTCGTCAGTTATTTTTGGCTGAATTCATTTTTAAGTTAAGTTAGTTTTAGTTGGTCTCAGGTATTTTTTTTTAATTAGCTGGTGAGGTGGCAGGGGACCGAGGTGGAGTAACACTGAAAGGTGTGATAGAATAATGCAATAAAAAATGAGTATGTAAAATGAGTGGATCCACCGAGGTGTTTGCCTAGAAAAGTGACAGGTATTCTTGGGTGGCATGTTCGCGGAGGGGTTAGTGCTCTCACCTCACAACAAGAAGGTCCTAAGTTCAATTCTGGGGCAATTCTGTAGCCTTTCTGTGTGTGTTCAGAAGCATAGAGCGACCATATGTGGACTCTTCTGCTGATCAGAAGAGGATCTTAGTTAGAAACACCTGAAATAACCTTACTTGGATTGGAACAAATGGGCCACAGAACTGGCCCATTTCTTCTTGAATTTGAACCCAAGACCTTTTTGCATTGAAGTGAAAGTGCTAAAAGGGTATCTCCATGGACCCTTCATAATTCAATCATCAGTGCATTCACTTTTTTGTTTGTCCCTGTTATGGCTATGACTGCAACTGTGCTCCCTTCCTGCTGTACACGTGCCCCATACATTCCCCATACATTCCATTATGTGCTGTGGCATGCTTATTAGTTGGCGTAACCTTTGTGAAGTTGTGGTCCTGTTGCGCTTTACGCTGACCCGCTGACATTTGGGTGATTGACTTATCGCTCCCTCATGATCGCCGTACCCCGAGGCCTGGAGCAGCTGGGCCTATACCCATCTAACCTATAGCCTAACTGTATGGCCAGACAGAGGCGCGGTGCCATCATCCGCTGTAATGGAGAGAGCGAGGGGGGCGGAGGGGTCTCTTAGCAACTCCAATCAGACAACTCCCTCACCCCAGGGGCCCGTTTCAGCCCGGTCCCGGCACTTCCTTAGCGTTTTAGCGTGATTATTTTAGCGCGGATCATGCCTCGGGCACAGGGCCACCTTTTTACATATGCACAGGCTGAACTTTTGACCAGCGCAGGCGGGATTAGAGAGGGGCTGTTCAGGCAGGAGCACTGGGACCGGGCGACTGTTGGAGACATGGAGCAGGGACTCTGGGGGTTAGACCTCACTTTTACTAATGGAGACGTTATTAGTATCTGAGCACTCTCTTCAGACCTGCTGTTGTTCTTCAGACCTAGTAAAAAAAGGATAGTGCCTGATGAATACTGGAAAAGTCATATCATTACCTTGTTCCGTAGTAATATATGATTTAATTTACTAGATTTCAGTTAAAAGTTTAGACTGTGAGAGAGAAGTACTGGTCACAAATCAAAATTTCAATTTGAATCTCAAAATCAAATTCATCACAAAGAATGATGGATCTCTTTTACTGTATTTATAAACTCTGTAGTTTAGTTTTGTTCTGACACATGGTTCTTGTTATATTTCATTTCACCTTGTAACTTTTCCTTAAAAAATATTTTTCAACATATTTTCAACCGTACCATAGTGCTGTAGTGTTTGTGAGTTCCAGTTGTTAGCCGTATGCAGAGCAGAGGTCCCAGCTGCCTATGTCTGCTTCTCTGTCTGCTACTCTGTCTGCTACTCTGTCTGCTCCTCTGTCTGCTCCTCTGTCTGCTCCTCTGTCTGCTCCGCTGTCTGCTCCGCTGTCTGCTCCTCTGTCTGCTCCTCTGTCTGCACCTCTGTCTGCTCCTCTGTCTGCTCCTCTGTCTGGACCTCTGTCTGCTTCTCTGTCTGCTACTCTGTCTGCTACTCTGTCTGCTCCTCTGTCTGCTCCTCTGTCTGCTCCTCTGTCTGCTCCTCTGTCTGCTCCTCTGTCTGCTCCTCTGTCTGCTCCTCTGTCTGCACCTCTGTCTGCACCTCTGTCTGCACCTCTGTCTGCTCCTCTGTCTGCTCCTCTGTCTGCTCCTCTGTCTGCTCCTCTGTCTGCTCCTCTGTCTGCTCCTCTGTCTGCTCCTCTGTCTGCTCCTCTGTCTGCACCTCTGTCTGCACCTCTGTCTGCATCTCTGTCTGCACCTCTGTCTGCTCCTCTGTCTGCTCCTCTGTCTGGACCTCTGTCTGCTCCTCTGTCTGCTCCTCTGTCTGCTCCTGTCTGCTCCTCTGTCTGCTTTCTCTGTCTGCACTCTGTCTGCTCTCTGTCTGCTCCTCTGTCTGCTCCTCTGTCTGCACCTCTGTCTGCACCTCTGTCTGCATCTCTGTCTCTGCACCTCTGTCTGCTCTGTCTGGACCTCTGTCTCTGCTCCTCTGTCTGCTCCTCTGTCTGGACCTCTGTCTGCTCCTCTGTCTGCTCCTCTGTCTGGACCTCTATCTACTCCTCTGTCTGCTACTCTGTCTGCACCTCTGTCTGCACCTCTGTCTGCACCTCTGTCTGCTCCTCTGTCTGCTTCCTCTGTCTGCTCCTCTGTCTGCTTCTGTCTGCTCCTCTGTCTGCTCTTGAACTCTCTGTCTGCGCCCTCTGTCTGCTCCTCTGTCTGCTCCTCTGTCTGAACGTCTGCTTGCACCTCTGTCTGCTCCTCTGTCTGCTCCTCTGTCTGCACCTCTGTCTGCACCTCTGTCTGCTCCTCTGTCTGCTCCTCTGTCTGCAGCTCTGTCTGCACCTCTGTCTGCTCCTCTGTATGTGCCTATGCACAGTAGATCTACTCCTAGTGTGACCAAAATAACTCAAAAAAGCACAAACATCTTTCCCCAGGCAACCTGGGCACCCACAGTGCAGGTCCCCATCAAGAGACTTCTCCAACAGGGTCCGTGGTCAGGATTTCCTGCCTGGATTAACCTGTTGTTCATGATTACAAGCTGATGAGGAAGCTGGTAACCAATCACAAAAAGAACATACAGTAGGACATTCTACCACTAATAATAAGTTTCTGATTACAGCTCCCTGTAGAGTCATTGGAAACAGAGCCATAAGGAAAGGCCCACATGTTGGAGTGGGCTGGATAAAAACATACAATCCTATTTGTCTGTATTGACATGTGTGTTCCTGCCCAATCCTGTTACGGGGATTATTGTCCGTGCAGATACCATTTCATTAAAGGAAAGGCGCACATGCACAGACACACACAGACAGAGGCACGCAGCAGGCATGGCTCCGGGCCTGCTTCTACGCTCCATTGCACAGGAAAAGTGTGTAAATGCTTTATTGTGGATGAGTTGATGTGATGGAGAGCATGTCTGGATCAATAAAGAACCAATCAAATGCTGACAGTCTGCTACTGTATGGAGTCAGTCACTCAGGCCGGTGCGCTGTGCACTTCTGCTGCAGAGGGGAGGGGTAGCTGGGCCCTGGAGCAAGTATAAGAGGGCTAAGAAGACAGGAGCAAGTAGAGGTTTCGTTATGACGTTCAGATTGGATGTTTTTGCTAATACAATTTCCAGGCTGGGGCGGAGCTTTATGTAAGGAGGATGCATGTTCTACCTGTGTCTCGGTGGATTTCCTCTTATAGTGAACTTGGTGAAAGATTTCTGTCAGTATAAAAAAAAAATAGGTCTCTCTTAGGATACTACAAATAACAAGTACAAGTAGTAACAAGTACTAATCCAAATCTAAAACCTAATCGATGCCGGTTAGGTCCAACTTGCATTATAATGTTAAGTAGCAAGGAGTAACAAGAAAAAAAATCACAATTGTCACCATTTACCATTCTATATCTTTTCCACCTAGCACATATAGTGAAAAATACATGAAACAACACAAGTGTCATCTAAATATATTGTGTGAAATTGCCCTAACTCTCCTCGCTGGTGTTATCCAGGGCACTTCCAGGCTGCAGACACCTCCGGGAGACCATTAGAGCGGGTCTCCCCAGTCGGGCGTGTGCGAGTCTGGGCTGAGAGTGAGGCAGGGTCGGCCTAAATTACCCCCAAGCCCCAGGTCAGAGGCTCTGGCTGCACTGTCAGGGGAAAGCACCGTAATGGAGGAGATCAGAGCAGGCCAAAGGCGGAACAACTCATACACTTTAGTCTCTCTCCTTGTCCTTTTCAGTTTAGTTCTTTCTAAGATGGTTTTATGGGCTTTAAAAGTGTATTTTTCTGACATTTACACCAGTGGGACTTAATACTTGTAATGCCCAGCGTGTACAAGCATATTTCATTGACAAAAGAAAATCCAAAAATACTGTAACCTCTTGTATCAATATATTCTTTTTATTGTGTACCAAATTACTTTGTCTAGTACCCAGATCTACTTCACCCACATTTCCACACTGAGCCTAGGTATTACAGGGATGTCTTTGACTTTTATTTTTTCTTTAAATCTGCAGTGCCCTGCTTTCCATGTTTTGGTTTTGTCCCTCTAATGGTTTTATAAATTATTGCTGTACTTGGTGTCCCTATTAGAAGTTATTAGCTGATGTCAGAGGTGCTGTTTTACTTAAATAATTGTTAAATTTCAATCACTTGCAACTCACTCACAAATTAAGTCAAAATTATTAGTTTAATCAATAATTGTGATGCTTCAGGTAAAATATAATCATAAAACCTAAAAATATATACTGTTAGAATTTTAGAAGCAGAAACGACAATTTCAATTTAATTTATCCTTTATATTTAAAGCTAAGAATTCGCAGATATAGCATTTAAGTTGTACATGTTCCCCATTGCATTTTTTATTTTGAGAGTTCCCCTTGTTAAATTATGATTGACCCTATAAAATAACAACAACAGCAACGAACTTGAGGCCTAATACATTGCATTTCCTAAGTTCTACCAAACTATACCATCCCAACCCAGCATGGACGCCCCTTTCGGACAGCACACCCCCCCGGCCCCCCCTCTGCTGTTGTGACACGCGGCTGATGGACTATTTTTCAAATTGATTTCAAAAATGTACATAAGCAGCCGATCCCCTCGCCCAGATTACCTATTGATTTTTAATATGAAAAGCTCATTATATAAGCAGGAACGGCAACACAAAAAGCTAGCCAACCTTTGCATAAATCCTTTAATTGAATTTCCAGAGCCCGTGGTTCTACATTTTTTAATTAAATCCATTTGGGTTTTTTTTAAGGCTTGCTGTGTAATTTGCATGCTGTGAAGTGGGTGCTGTCCCAGATAAAGTGCCATTGATCCTTATTAAGGCTCACCTCTGGGCGCGCTGAAAACCAACCGCAGAAATGAAAATGTGCTCACGGTGCATACACTTATTGCCCGCATGATAGGATTAGAGGCAGGAAGGCTGGAGATAGAGATGGAGGAGTGGGCAAAGAGGTGAGGAGAGAGGGAGAGAAAGGGTGTGTGTGTGTGTGTGTGTGTGTGTGTGTGTGTGTGTGTGTGTGTGTGTGTGTGTGTGTACGTGCGTGCGTGTGTGTGTGTGGAGGGGTGGGGGGGTGAGTCCTGATTATTAATAGTTGTTCATATTAATGTAATAATTCACCTCTGCTCCTCCTGGGTGAGATTGCGAAGAGACTGTTTATATTTACTGTGTTGTGGTCCAGATTTCTCATCAAGCCCTCGTCTGCGCGCTTATAAGAGCTGCTGGGATTTCCCAAATGGAAATATTTTTGAAGAAGAGTGGACGGCTTGTGTTAGATCTCCTTATTTGATTTTTTTAGTGTCCCGCTCAGACACGGGACGATTACCGTAATGTTTGTAATAAAGTAAGAGCAGGAATTCAGTTTATTAAAGGACTTATCTTAACTGTACTTAAGTGCATGTTTTTAAGTTGACCCAAGATAGAAAATAGTTATTAAACATTTTAAAAGTGAATTTTGCTACTTTATTGGGATTTTATATTTTTTACTAGCCTTGGATCTAAGTATATTCTGTACAGAAGTTCTATCCGCTTGGTCACCCTTTCTTCCTCTGCATCTTAGGCCAAACTCAGACCAAGCTCTTGAATCAGGTTAGTTTATTTCAGTGACACATAGGAAACAGACAAGCTCATTGGTCAGCTATCATTTAGAACAAAACCAAACTTCTCTCTTCTCAGATTAGCAGAGTTAAATGATTCAGGATTTGGTAGAAATCTGCGATGTTTGCAATGAGTCCCTTTTTTAAATTTTTTCTTTTTTTTTTTTAAGCAACCATGTGTGATTGGATAATCCACCTGTCAATCATGCCCATCTGAGCAAAACTGGTGTCCACACAGCTTTCTAAAGTATTGGAGAAGTATGTATTCTTGAATGATTGAATCAGATTTCCTGTGGGGATAACCAGGTGTGCATTTATCCTAGAACACATGCAAATTATAAAGATTATACTCATTTTTTTAATATATTTTTTCCCCTAATATCTAAAATACATTCAAATTTGTCTAATACCGTACACTGTTGGACCTTGCTGTGCTCTTTCATCCTCATCCAATCAGCCATGCTTTGTAACGTCTAACCTGTTCTCCTCCGCAATCATAACCACCCATCACGACTACTCATTTCCTCATTCCCGACTTGTTAAATACCACTGAACACATGTAAGGCCTGTGCTAATATGCAGCCATCATATCGGTCTGAGCAGCACGAGGCCCTCTCTCCCTCCCCTCTCCCTGTCTCTCTCCCTCTCTTCCTCCCTCTCTCCCTCTCTCCTGTGTGGTTATATGCACACGCGGGAGTGAATCAATAGAGATTACCCCCTGACCCCGGCCACATACTTATGGTGCTCCGTGGTGCTCACCCATCTCTCATCAGTTTCACTTAAACACCGCACCTCACTCAATAAGGCAGCGCACGCTAATTCATTTCAAAGATGGAGAGGGCCTGTTCAACTGCTGCGGCACTATACAGCGGTTAGCATACAAACAGAAGGGAACACTTTGTTACTGGGGTCTTACACGGTATAAGACTAAGCAGAGAGACAGTGGTGGTGAAAAGCAGAGGCTAAGGAGGCTGGTGGTTCTGCTGCAGGGAAGATAAAGAGGTGATTGCATTTATATGAAATTATACAAGGTTACTTTTTAAGAGACAAAAATGACAAGTTGTGATTGGTTGAAAGAGGTTGGAATGAGGTAGGAAAAAACATTAGTGTACACACATTTCTTCAATGCCTTCTGTAGTTCTACTGCTTATTTAGTAGAGGCCCTGTACCCGATTTTCCCATGTATTTGAGCAAAATATCTTTCCCAAGTACATACATATTGTATAGGCAGCTCTTGAGATCAAAATATGTCCGCTGCATCTAATTGTAAATGATTTTATTGTCCGATAATCAGGCTTTACTCCCTTGGCAAAACTTCACAAGTTTTGCAAATAAGTTGAGCAAGGGAGCAACCAGTCAACTGTCAGCTAGGTCCAAAGTGTCCCTGTCATCCAGAAATCCAAACTAACAAATGAGCCACTATAAATGTATTCACAGCACATATGATATACATATACATATACTGATTGTGATACCAGATTTCTGCTCAAACAGTAACTTTGGCACTTTCCTTCACACAGTGTGGCAATGTCCAGAGATCACTTCTGGGAAAATGTTGCTAATGCTCTATCAAATATAATAGAAAGAGAAATACCCCACACACAGAGGCTACTCTTACTGAATGACACAGCAAATCTGAAACTATCAATGAACGCCGCCAATCTTTAGCTGGTCTTACACCTGCTGAAAAGATGATGGCATGCTGCTGGAGAGTAAGACAGTCTGAGTGTCGGGCAGTGGCTCTCATCATTCAAAGAAACCGCACAGCTAGAGCTCTCAGCAGCTCGGAACCATGGTGAAGAAAATGCAAATATTTATTGTTGGTCTAAACTGTTATGTGGAATCTGCCATCTAAACATTATTTACTCTATAAACAACAAATTATTGTAATGTACGCTGCTATGTGTATCACACTGTTATGACATGCTTACATAAGTATATGTATGCATAACTATTTCCGTGGATGTCTAATGACAATAATAATAATAACAACAACAAACAATAATAATAATAATAATAATAATTATTATTATTATTATTATTATTATTATTATTATTGGCATTATTATTATTATGATTATTAATAGTTATTGTCCATGCATTATTATTATTATATTAATTATTACGTTGATTGTGCAGTCAGATGCTACTCCCCTTTGGGACTGCCAATGCTGCATTGACATACAGGGGATGTGAGGGAGGGGCGGGCAGTGGAAGGAGAAAAGGGGGGAAAAATCTACAGTACGTGTCAATGATGTTAAAAATGTATGTTACACATTAATAAAATACTTGATCACAAAAAAGAAATAGTTAATTAACATCCCCAAATCTGTATATTTCCGTTTTGTATGTTTTTAATGATATTTATTTGATATGTTTTCTCTCTCCCTCCTCATGTGATGCCTGTCTCTAGGAGTGCGCAGTGACGACTGTGTCTGCTGCTTCTGCTCTGTCAGCACAAAGCACCAGTATTGACCCAGGCCTGTCCTCTGCTCTGCTCTGCCCACTGTCCCCAACTTGTCATCCCTCCATCTCTCTCTCCATCTCTCCTTCTCACTTGTTCCTTGGGTTTCCATGCGTTAGACCTTTTCAAGACATCAAAAATATTTGACAAATTCCATAATCGTTTGGTGAAGTATAGTTTTTTCTTTTCTGTTTCTGTCATTAAAGCCACTTGAAAAAGTTATGACAATAGGCAGCTGAGCAGTGGATTCACTTTGATGGTTAGTTCGATTCACAGCACTCTCCACGGAGACAAGCAAGAGAACGCCAAGGTTACAAGTCAGATCTGTGGAGAGGTGAGCTCACTCACAGAATTCATGTTTTTTCATGCATTTAAATAAATGCAAAATAGATACGTTAAATGCAATACTGTGGAACATTCCAGGCAAAGCAACACCATTTCCATGGAGACAAGCAGGTGGCAGTGCACCATTTAAGAGTTCAGAAATGACCATAGTAATGGATCGCAAATATCTCAAAATACATACCTTTGACTCAACTTTTAATGCCATGTGGGGAACCTGTCCACATCAGTGCAGTATACATTAGACCCCATGCCGTTTGGGAATCAAACCTGAAACCTTGTTGCTCAAAGGAACGCGAAGCACTTTTTCCATTCAATTTTTAATGTACTCCTACTGATTTCTCTCCTCTCTTTAAACTGTATTTCTATTGACATATATAGCCCCACTCCTGGAGGCATGTGCACAGAACCAGCTCCAAACCAAAGCCTTTGATTTCCCTCATTTCATAATCCAATCAATCAGTCCAAAACAGCCCCTTGTATGTGCGTCCTCCCCTAACCACTCAGGCATACATATTTACACACAACACCCTCTGCAGTAGTAAGAGTAGCGTGCGTGTGGGGTCGGTGGCAGTGGGGCTGGCGGTTGTGGGGTCGCGGCTGTGGGACCGGCCCTCCTGGGGGTTAGACCACTCCATGTGTTATTGATTGCGTCGCTGTTGCATGTTGTGCTCAATCATGTGTTCCATGCGTCTAGTGCTGTCCTCTCCCACCTGGCCCATTAGATTAGGCTAATGCATTCCACCATTGATTAGTCATTACACCAGGACCCGATCAGCCAATCGCGTACCTGCCCTGGCTCCACTTGACCCTTGACCCCGGTTGGGCGTGTCAAGTGGGAGCCCAGAACATGTTAAATGCACATAGCTCCGTTTGATAGGATTCAGTCATTTGGGTTCACTACCTGTGGGATGTATCCTTGACAATGCAACCTAGATTTATGTATTTGAATTAGAAAATATGGAGGGTGAGGGCGGATGGAGGTTCAGGTTTTGAAGGTGGAATTTAGAGTGATGAGGATAAAAAATATGAAAACCACAAATTCTGAATAAGAACCAGGAAGCATAGGGTCCTTCACTAACTGATAGTGAACATATCTCAAATGTACTAAAGGCACTCATCAAGCCAAACCTGTTGCACAACTCACATAAGGGGGCATTTAAAAGTTTTTACTTTTGCTTGCTCTTGCTCGCCTATTACACTATATCAAACTATATAAATCATCATGGTGTGGGTTAAAACATAACATTTGAAGTCTTAGGGTTATAGCTCCTCCAATTTGAATACCCACAGAAATAGTTATTTTTTTTTAACTCTAACCATTCAGACTCAAAGAGAAATTCACTACCAACACATCCAAACCATTTTTGTGACTTTCTGTATTTTTCATCTGGTTTTCCAGGCACGAATTGTCCAGATGTGACTATGTTTTGTATAAGGTGACAGTGGAGGTCATGGTGGTAGGGGCTAAAAGTGGGCACATTTTTGAAAAGCTTTTTTTTTTCTAAAATTAATTTGGTTTACTGCAGAGAAATTTAAGTAAAAGTTATTTTCACCTTGATTTTTAGAGTAGGGGTCAAGAGATTATAATGGATGCCAATGGATACACAATTTTCCACACTTCTCACATCAACAAAATTGGTCAGATCAGGATAAAACTCACATATATCTAAAAACCTGTGAAAAGACACATCTTTGTGAATTTTCATGGCATCAAACTACCACAGCCAAAGTTATCACTGTAAATGTCCCCTCAGATACACAAATTCTCTTAACAAGGCACAAGGGTTAAAGAAGACCTGCTTGTGTATAAACTATGATACCTGTGAATCATTATGTTATAATTTGCACATTTTAAATCACTCAGTCCGCTGACTTCTGCGTTGGAAAGCTAAGGTGCCCAATGGGAACTGACATCACAGTACACGTCATCAAAACAAAGAGCTGTGGATCTGTTGGCGCCCCCTATGGATAGCTCCAGATCACACTAACGAGTAGTGGATTTTTAATTTTTTTTAATTTGTACAAAATGACTATGCGATGCTACTAAATACAACGAGTATCACCAATTAATAAAATTGAAGAACAAAGTAAGTACATCACAGTGGGTGTGCTGGTGGAGGCGCACCCACTGGAAAAGACCACATGGCGTCTTGAAAATACGTGATTAAATATTGTTCAAACATGCATGAATCACTCCAAAAACAACTCCAAGAGGGTAAATGAGAAGAGGAAACAAGTAAAACATATTTAAAAGCTCTGAAAAGTCAATCTGGCAGAATAGGTCTGCTTTAACTAAATAAGGCTTTTAAATGTTTGCAACTTTAGGCCTGGACCAATGTAATTATTCAGGCACTTTTACCAACAGTGTGAAAGTTAGTTTTATTTTTTATGCCAATATTTATGTTCAGTTTTTCTAATACCAGAATTTGCACATTATTGTTTTGAAATGGTCCATCTAATACATCTAATATGTGGTTATCCTATACTCAACAACAAAACAGGATGTCAAAGTGACATTTCCTCATACATTTAACTACACCATATGTGCAAATACAATATCTGCACCCACCCTCCACTCTTCCTCTGCATCCGATCATAAACCTGACCAGCGCTCATCTGAATGTCAAATCCTCCATGATGTCACGTCACCCCTGCCCTCCTTCCTCCCCTCTGCCAGCCCCACCCCCTCTGAATGATCACATATAGATGCCCTTACCGGACCCGTGCGCCCGCATTAAATTTGTATTGGATCGGATATTAATGATTGGATAATTCCATCGACGTCGCCCCGCTATTGAACATATAAACAAATTGTTCTTTTCAAGCGCCTGCACGTCAAGGGGGTAGCTCTCATGTTTGTGCTTAAGAAAGAATAAGTCCATGTTAAGCCCACGGTGTATTGAAAAACCCAATTACAACATGCACTTGGAGACACATTTTAAGTTGTATTATATTTCCTCTCAGATTGAAATCCTCCCGTATCCATCTCCCTTTGACAGATCTGATATGTATTGCCGATGTCATAATCTGAATGTATTGAACGCTTTCCACACAGCATATAGTTTTTCGTTTGTGTCAAAGAAACAGTTTTTTTTTCATGCTTCTCCTAATTTTTTTCCCCCGTCGTCTCCTCTGATGCAGTTTTTGTGTATTCTGCACGATTCCATTCTTCAAAAAAATAACTTCAACTTCGCCTGGAAAACGCAAGGCCTGGTTTCGCGCAGATCAAAGCTACGCCGCGGAGTGGAGTGGTGAAAAAGTTGCTTAATTAAAAATCGCGCGTATAGAAGCATAGATGGATGGTCTTTGATGCCACTCGGAGATGTATACAGTTATTACGATTAGTTGAAGAGGTTTTTCAAAATGGAGGGATGAGGAAGTGGAAGAGAGGTGTGCAAGTCTTAATCAAGTTCTTTCTCTTTTTTCTCTCTCTCTATCCATGAAAAGAATTACGGATTGCCATTTGGGTCAGTGGTCTTTATGGAAGTACATTTATGAAATACGCCACTCCTTTGTGTCTGTTGAAATCCCTCCCTTTTTTCGTCTAATTGGAGATGCAATAAACCGGTGTAGGGTCAGTGCCTCTTCAAGGTGAGGTGATGTAGCCACTTTAATTTTTTTATTTTTTCCAATCGCACATTTTCTGCCCAGCTCAAGAAAAAAAAAAAAAAATCCTCACCTTACTACTACCACAAATGAATCGGGACCGCTCCACTACTCCCTCGCTGCCTGCTCTTCCTCACCTCGTGTCCTTGCCCGAGAGCCAAAGGGTGCACCGTGGGTGAATCGAATGCCAGCACACCCAGCGGGACAGCCCTGCCAAGAAGGACCAAGGGTGCCAACGCCTCCAGAGAGTGCAAAACAAGACTTAGAAAATAACAGGGCAAGAGAAGAAATTTGGGTGTGAGATGTAGAAAAAAACAAAAGGTAAAAAAGTTTCGAATTTGGATTTACTGGTTTCTCAATAGTGATATTTAAACATATGTTGGCTGTATTGTTTTGCTGGTTTATGGGTTCTATATACTGAACTACTGGGGTTTTTCATATGAAACAAAACACTGCACAAAGTTTGACATCTCGTTTGTTCAAAATTTTATACATAGATTTTTTTTTTTCATTACAGCATAGTGAAGTTGTGGCATTATCTAAATAAGTAATGGCTTATTTATATACTGGTATGACGGCTGACTGATTGTTAGTGAGTTTTTTGACCCAATCAATATCAAACTATAGTCAGGTTCAATATTTGTTAGTTTTTTAAATTTCAAAAATGGTCCCCGCTCCCTGTCTAAAATTCTATTAAATTAAACGTGAAGACTACTAAACAAAAGATAATTGTGTCATAATAGGAGCAGGTTCAAGCCCTTTGTTCAGCTGCGCTCACGCTCAGTACTAGTTTGCACCAGTTGGGGGCATTGTAGTTTAACTGACAGAGCACAGTGGTTCTACACGGGACAGGAGGCAGCAGGACACATCTCCGCTTCTGTTCTGTCACACCTGTGTTAATGCAGGATTTGGTGACGTCTAAAAGTAGCTATTTTCAATACTCGGACAATAGTGATATAGGTTAATGTAAGGAAAGCACAGGGGGGCATTAAACATTAGATTCTGCTATTATTTACTGAGAACTATAGCAAGTAAATTATACAGATTGCATTATCAATCAAATTTTTATGATTACTGTTAAAATCACAGCACCGGTTTGTTTTTTATGTATTATTTTTTTTATTCAGTCCATTCAGAAACTGTCTTGCGACTTTAAAGTACATTTTTCCGTAAACATTTCAGAAGGAAAAGAACAGTTGTAGGTAATGATTAAAGACAATTTGGCAATAAGAGATCACTAAAACGTTAGCTTTAGAAAACATATTTGGAGATATGGGACACGTTTTTGCATCTCGACCTTGTGATTGGAACCTGATGCCTTTCCTTCCTACCTGCTTCATTTATTTGTCCATCACAGTTACTTTTCATTTACTTTTTTGTCTTATCATCTGCTCATTCATTCTGAAAGATTGTATTTTTGTCTTTATAAATACTGACACCGCTTCTCGAACATGTTTCACTAAGTGTATTTTACTGCACTAAACCTATTTCTGATCAGCCGAAAGCATTTTTTTTTTTTTTTTTTTTTTTATGTAACACTTCATAATAACCACATCATACTTAGGTTTATCCATATTCTCATGTTGGTCAATATAATTTTTGTCTACTTAAGCCACAAAACTGCTGCCGCTCTCTCATCACTTCACCATGTCAAGTCATTTTTGAAAATTTTGTAATATTGTATCTGTTTCAAATGCCACCAGTTTACCAAAGAGTTACTGAGTTTCTTATATGCACAACATGCCTCTCAAAATCTCTAACATCACATTTCCTCTGCAGCTTCACTTCACTCCACTCCCTGCTCCAAAAAAGCCACTTACCTGCCCCTAATTGATTCTACACAGTAAACGACCGCCCTGCCAAACGTATTGTTCAACCCCTTTTGTTGATGAAATAATTGTAGCTTAAAAAGGATCCTCACTTACTCCGCTCTAAAACCAAAACTGCTGATCCTAACCGTCTACTCCTCTCTGCCTCTTTTGCATATTCATACGCCTCGTCCTATATCGACGCAAGCAGAGCCGCTAGTACGCAAATTAAAGTGAATATGACAGGTTAGACGACTCATTTCACTAAAACATAGCTTAACGTGATCATATTTAAGATTTGACACTTTTGGTGGAAACATTTTTGGACTTCCTGGTTGGATGTGGGCAGCAGATAAGAAATATGTAGAGGTAATAAATGTTAGCAACTGTAATTTTAGCAAGATTAAAAAGTAAATTACAAAATAGTTACGATGAGACTAATAAAAGTAAATTATAATACATTTATTCTGTTTAAAGTGTCAGAAAAAACGCCTTCCTTTTCCTGTATTGTTGTCCCGTTCCTCCTCAACTTTTTTTCCCCACAAACTCCCACTTAACTGAAACTGAAACTGTGATAAATATTTACCACAAGTACAAATGCCCCAAACTAAGTCATAATTAGAAAAACATGAAAAACCACATCATATGACAACAGAACCAAAACTAGCATGATTTTTTAAGCTTGTTGGACAAATGTACTTAAGCGGAAAAGTCTCGCCTCTACTCTGCCTCACGGTGTGCACCACGGTTGCCATTGACCCCCTCTAGATGAATATTAGATGAAGCAGCAGCCAATATGTGAATAGCTGAGTTCAGGACACCACCGATTTTAATGGCAGTGAGCAGCCATTAACAGTATATCTGAAAATAGACAGAGGATTTTCCATAGATCATTAATGACGGGAAATCTATCTGCCTTCCCCCTCCTTCCACCCCACAATAAATATCTCCTTTCTGCCCACTTTCTTCTACTGTATTTCAGACGTGTCATTTTCTGTAAGGCTGGAGAGCAGCTTTATGTGGAACTCCGACTCTAAAAAGGCCATTCGGGTGGTGACTTTTTTTAAAATGAAGTTTGTTGCTTCAGAATATTATACGGATCAAATAGATGCGAAAAGTAATCTTATGATGAAGAATTAATTTATTGTTAAAATATGGCTGAACCTGTTGTACTGTCTTTAAAAATGTGAAAAACAGAACTAGTTTATTTCAGACAGTTTGTAGTTCAATGTTCTTCCTCACTCGCCTTATGCATTTTGAGCATCCTAATTATTCCCTTTTGTGCTTTTCACAACTCCCAGAGACCAGTGCAGAGTTTTGCCATGATGATAACAGCAATTACCATGCTAACACGCACTTCCTGATTATCAGAAAATAAAAAGATTTGTGATTAGTAAAAGTGGACCTATTATATATTAAATTATATATAACCTCAACAGCTGTTTATACGATTTGTACTGCGGGAAGTTTAGCTCAAATACATGGGACAAAATCAGTACAGAACCAACCAAAAAAAGAATTTTTTCCCTCTCACTCTCTCTCCCATTACAATTTTCAAGTCTATACTTATTCTATTATATTTTTATATTGACTGGGACACATAGAAAACTGAGACATGGCAGGCTTGAGATATAGACAAGACTCCTGACAGAGTTGGGTGAGTACATCAGTGCTGCAGCTTTACCACTGAGCCACATAACAGCACAAAGTACTACAAGAAAAGTACCTCTAAAATTATTTAAGAAAAACAACAATACAGAGGTGTTTATGGTCATATTACCAGAATATACTATCTTACAGGGTATTGTATTTGTTATGATTAAGATTATGCTGCTACAGACTACAAGTGATTCAGAAAGTTAGTTATGCGTATGCTAGCCATCAGGACGGCACTCTAAAAAGTACAAAATATTTGAATAGAGATGGCTAATGTCTGTTTAGTATATAATGCACGTCTCCTCCTCCCATATTCCTTGTTATTCTAGTTTAGTGCTGTAATCAAGCTGGCCTTGCCAATAAAGTTTATTGTACGGAGGTAAGTGTCAATACCGCGCACGCAGCCGGGGCAGAGAGGTCCCTTTAATTAGAATAGGGGCGGGCGTGCACGGCTACAGCCCGGCTTGCCGCGTCTTGACTCTAACCATCTGAGACTGCTAGTGCCACTCTCAATTCACCGCAGGCCCCCCGCTCCTGTGAAATGTATGAATTGGAAAATCATAAATGCGACATCAAAAGTGTTTTTTTATGAGCAAATCAATTGTAGCTTTACATGACTGCCGAGCCTTGATGTTTTGAATCTAGTCCCAGCAAACAATAATCCCCTCTATATGAAATATTGATTAGAGCGGCTCCCTCTCCATGGGATTGTATTAAAGGTACAGTTGTAAAGGCTTTATGATGGGGCCTGGAGTTGACAGGGGAAAACTTTAGCACTTAAAACATAATGGCATTTTAGGCGTTTATCAGTAAAACATTGTGTGAAGATTGGTGGACTGTTTAGGCTCCTACTGAATGTGTCAAAATGTACTCTTTTCACTATATACACTCTAGATAATTGTATTTTCTTGGTCTCTTCCATACCATAGATCATTTACATTTCTTAAGATTCAGTTAGTTATAATGCTCTAACTGACAAAATGAATAGAAATGGGTGAAAAAGACCCGTCACCAAAATAGCACTTTGTAAAGGGGTAAAAATGACCTCTTCATATTGTATTGTTCAGTCTGTTTATCTGACATCACAAAAATGGAGTCTTTGCTTACAAAAGGCATCTGAGGTCATTTTAACCCGAGGCCAATATCATTTCATCATCAAGTTTTAGCCTGTTAATTCACATCGTTCGTCATGTGAATTTTCCTATCCTAATAATAATAATAATAAAGTTATATGATGAATAATTGACCATTTTTGCCATGTGAGGTAAAAGTGACCCCATGGTTGTACTTTTAAGTGTTCTTTTAAAATAAACAATGTTAATCCATCATACTCTACTTCAGATACTTTGACATTTTACCCCGCTGCAATCCGCTCCGTTTTATCTCCTTCCCCTTCTCCTCCCTTATAGGCCAGCTCCAAAACTCCCCCGTCAATATGCAAAACCGCCTTCCCGATATGAGTTCTCTGATAAAGGGCAATTTGGACGAAAGGGGTGCAAAATTGCTCGCAGCACCTCCCACTCCTAAACAACAACTGCGGCGGCGGCGACGAGGGGCGTGCTTGCCGCTTCAATCAAGTGCTAAAACACAAAACCATTTCCCATTACAATGCGGCTGAGATTAAAGACAGATAGTGCAGGGGAGAGCAGACCCCCTTGCCGCGTGCCCCCCGATAGTCGCTCCGCAGAAGGGAGGGAGAAGAGGGCAGCACCGGGATAAACTCTCACAGACAAGGAGAAGCAGATGGAGCAGTAATTTGCGTGGGATGTGGTAGATGGGGAAAACATGGGCGCGTGTCAGTGCTGAGCGATGCCTCCCGTTCTGAAAGAAATCAATTTAGGGCGGGACGGCGTGCATACAATAATTGAATATTACTGCTTACTATCTCCTCGCCATGCTCTGCTCTGCTCCGCTGTACTTTCTGCACTGGGGAGGGAAGTGTATGCAAGAGCCAATCAGCCAGGGGAAATGGAAGTTAGGGCCAAATACCGGAGTGCTTCAAGTGCTGTTCAGATAATAACGGCGAATCATCTCCCAAGTTAGCATGTAATTGTGAGTATGGAGAGCCGTATCTTTGGAGTGCGCACACAAGCCGTCACTTCTGTCAATTGTGTCCTGCTTGTTCAATAATCACAACTGTTAATCAATGGGCTTTTAAATAAACATCGACCATTCTTACGAGGTTAGCTGTTTATTGGTTTACATTAGGCTAAGTAACTGAATAAGTGCAGATTTAGAAAGCTGCATCTTACAGCAAGTTTTGTGCCCTTCCCCCAAAACCTCCACAGAATAAAATACTTGAAATGTGATGGTGAACTCATTGAAGAAGTGACGAATAACAATATAACCTCTGCTTGTGACAGTTGACGTTTGTATAGGATTGGATTGCTTTTTAAAATTGAATAACTTTTTAGAGAGTCACTTTTCAGTGTGATGGATCGCTGTCGTATTTCCATTATGTATATCTGTCAGTCGTGAGTACTGCATATTTTTGATTAGTACTTTTTACCATCTTGGCTAGTGCCCAGTGTAGTGCACTGTATAACTTCACTCAAAGGATAGTAAAATGTACATTGTGTAGGACACTTTTCTCTATACTTGTCAGTATAGTATGGTATAGTATGGTATGGTATGGTATAGTGTGGTATAGTGTAGTATAGTATATGTTTAGTTTCATCTGGCCTGCCCCTATTGACCAGTTAATCATTTATTTTCCAAAAATATTTAAGCACATTTACACATTTTGCTTACAAGTCTGTACTATTGAACACTGGGTTAAGGTTTGCTTCAGGTAGGTTTCACCAATGAAAATGTATAGATGCATTCACATCTATAAATCTGACATCCAAATTTTTTTTTTTTTTTATTTTTTGTCAGGGCTTGTCCCAGGGTACAGTGAGTCTGGTTTGAACTGGCTACCTTACAGTCTTAGTGTCAGCTCTTTTATATGATAAAAATCATGCTTAAAAGGCACTTAAGAGAAAAAAATATATATACATTGAGGCAAATAAGTATTTGAACACCCTGTGATTTTACAAGTTCTCCCACCTAGAAATCATGGAGGGATCTGAAATTTTCATCTTAGGTGCATGTCCACTGTGAGACATAATCTAAAAAAAAAAATGGACATCACATTGTATGATTTTTTTAAAATAATGTATTTGTATGTTACTGCTGCAAATAAGTATTTGAACACCTGAGAAAATCGATGTTAATATTTGGTACAGTAGCCTTTGTTTGCAGTTACAGAGGTCAAACGTTTCCTGTAGTTTTTCACCAGGTTTGCACACACTGCAGGAGGGATTTTGGCTCACTCCTCCACACAGATCTTCTCTAGATCAGTCGGGTTTCTGGGCTGTCGCTGAGAAACACAGAGTTTGAGCTCCCTCTAAAGTTTTTCTGTTGGGCTTAGGTCTGGAGACTGGCTAGGCCTCTCCAAAATCTTGATATGCTTCTTACGGAGCCACTCCTTGGTTATCCTGGCTGTGTGCTTCGGGTCATTGTCATGCTGGAAGACTCAGCCATAACCCATCTTCAATGCTCTAACTGAGGGAAGGAGGTTGTTTCCCAAAATCTTGCAGTACATGGCCCCGGTCATCCTCTCCTTAATACAGTGCAGTCGTCCTGTCCCATGTGCAGAAAAACACCCCCAAAACATGATGCCACCACCCCCATGCTTCACAGTAGGGATGGTGTTCGTTGGATGGTCCTCATCATTCTTCTTCCTCCAAACATGGCGAGTGGAATTAAGACCAAAAAGTTCTATTTTGGTCTCATCTGACCACATAACTTTCTCCCATGACTCTTCTGGATCATCCAAATGGTCATTGTCAAACTTAAGACGGGCCTGGGCATGTGCTGGTTTAAGCAGGGGAACCTTCTGTGCCATGCATGATTTTAAACCATGACGTCTTAATGTATTACTAACAGTGACCTTGGAAACTGTGGTCCCAGCTCTTTTCAGGTCATTGACCAGCTCCTCCCGTGTAGTTCTGGGTTGATTCCTCACCTTTCTTAGGATCATTGAGACCCCACGAGGTGAGATGTTGCATGGAGCCCCAATCCGAGGGAGATTGACAGTCATGTTTAGCTTCTTCCATTTTCTAATAATTGCTCCAACAGTGGATCTTTTTTCACCAAGCTGCTTGGCAATTGTCCTGTAGCCTTTTCCAGCCTTGTGGAGGTCTACAATTTTGTCTCTTGTGCATTTTGACAGTTGTTTGGACTTGGCCATGTTAGTAGTTGGAGTCTTACTGATTGTATGGGTTGGACAGGCATCTTTATGCAGCTTAAGACTTCAAACAGGTGTTTCTAATTTAGGAGAATAAGTGGAATGGAGGTGGACTTTTTAAAGGCGCAGGTCTTTGAGGGTCAGTTATCACTTATTTGCAGCAGTAACACACAAATAAATAATAAAAAAAAATCATACAATGTGATTGCCAGATTTTTTTTTTAAATTCTGTGTCTCACAGTGGACATGCACCTAAGATGAAAATTTCAGATCCCTCCATGATTTCTAAGTGGGAGAACTTGCAAAATCACAGGGTGTTCAAATACTTATTTGCCTCACTGTATATGTATGTGTGTGTGTGTGTGTGTGTGTGTGTGTGTGTGTATATATATATATATATATATATATATATATATATATATATATATATATATATATATATATATATATATATATATATATATATATATATATATATATATATATATAATCATCATTATAGCAATAAATAATAATTTAGGTCATCTTGTGAAGTGGTCTCATAAAAAGCCTTATGGCCAACGCAAAGCACTCTATCTCTTGTATGATTAACTGACAGGGAAGTTTTCTATTACGGCAGCTCATAATTAGTCCTGAATCGATTAAATCAACACTAATTCACTCGTTAATTTTGCCCATGATTCCTGTGTACAGATGTTCATTAATTCTTTCAAATGATATCACCCTTGTCTCTATCACTTAATCACCTCGGAATATAATAATCAGCCATATATCATAGCACGTGATCGGGAAGCATTTAATTAGTATAACTGCTCGTTAATCTGCAGCGGCCATGTTTCTTTTTACTCTCCACTCACATTGTTTGGCGGAACGCATGTGTTTTTACGTCTCCATGTGTGTTTTGTTTGCCTCACTTTGGGCAGTATTCATCACTGTCTGATTTAGTGCAGTGTGCTTTTCTGTATCGCCGGGCCCGGATCCACTGCATTTGTCTCTATTTCTTAATGGTATTTCAACAGCTCCTACAGCATCAGCCATTTCTCATTTTAATGACTGCAGAAATGAGCGAGCTCGCGAGTGTGCGTGTGGTGCTCGGAACCCGGATGTCCGCGCACGTGCACTTTCTCCACGCACGCCTCGCTCCCCCGCTTCCCCTTTACCAACCGTCACCCCCCCAGGTTACAAAGATAGAGCGTCAGTTTGTTAAAAGACAAAAAAACAGAAACGCCATCAACAATATTTCTTTGCTTGAGTAGGAGTTCTGATTGATGTGGCTGCGACTTGTGGCTATTGAAGTGACTGTTTGGCCGTGATTGAAATTGTGTTTTTCTTCACAGATGACCCCCCCCCTCCCCCCTCCCCCTTCCTCTCTCTCTCCTCCTCCTCTTTCCCAATCCCCACTTCACACGCTCCGAGATGCTTCCTACCAGATCTGACAATTACAAGAGGGGCTTTTAATCAATGTGGAACGCCGCTTGCAGTGATGGCATGGGAGGAGGAGAGGCGACTGATTACGTCCTCTCAATCTTTAGCTCCCTTTTCTAGATGTATCTTTTTTTTCAGGAACTATTTAAACAGCCTTCCTCCCCTCCCTCCCTTTCTCCGTCTCTCTCTGTCTCTTCTTCTCGTAGCGCTTCATGTTTTGACTATTAGCTGACATGCACACAGGGAGCATTTCTCATCTTCCCAATTTCTCCTCCTCCTCCTCCTCTCCACTCCTTCCCTCCTTCTCCTGGCCCATGTATAACTATTAGGCGACATGCTCTCAGGGAGGGTGATGAATATTTTAGCAGCCTCGGGGAGGGGCTGCAGAGTCCGCCTCCTCGGCTTCTCACAACACGACTAATGGAGCGGAGTGAGTGTTTTTGCTCGCACAACTTCACACTCGGCTCTCAGAGCTAGAGTGCAGAGACACTAGCACAAGGCCTGGTGGCTGTGTAGGTCGACTATGGGCAGGTCGAGAATATAGGGATCAACTGAAGGAGCAGTGAACTTTGAGAAACACAGAAGAGATGAGAATGATGCTCATTTGTTCACTCTTTGCAATGTCCACTATGTAAGTTTTCTGGTGGAGGGTCTGTCACTGTCTTGTCTCATGAAGATGTTATTGTTTTGCCTGAAATTTTACACACGGGGGTCAAAAGCGTTGAAAATCAGATACGTATTGATACTAAAACTTGTCTCAAAAATAAATACTCATTTGAGATATTAAAAAAAGGAACATTCACAGCACAGAAATGAAACCTTTTCTGACTAGCCATGCACCGCAGGACCTACTTGCTGTGATGTGAAAGTGCTAATCATTTTGCCATTGCGTTGTAGCATGTCTGATTTGCATTCATTTCATTTCTACTCAACCCTTTTGTGACTGCTCAAGCCCTGCAGATGAGATCAGTGCTCTCCGTCAGCTCCCTCCCTCCCTGTCACCCATCCTCCCAGCATCACTGTCCAAACGCCCTGTTCAGACCGCCGCTCACACCCGGCTGTATATGTTGCATCTTCCCAGCTCCTCATTAGTCTAACACTTGTCTGTCCCACTCCTCCACTTGCCTCTTTGTGCGCTACGGTAAGAGGCTTTCTCTGGGTGCGTATTCACGTGCACGCAAATCTTTAGACTCGGGTGGGTGGGTAAGGGGGGTGGTTAAATCATGATGCATCGTCCGGGCCACGCTCTGGCCACCGTCATTAATCAGTACAGAGGCGGGGGCGGAGGTGGGGGGGACGTATCTGCTTTTTATCCATCTCTTAAATCAGTCACTGCAGCTATCGGCAGGCCCTCACTACCCCTCCGACCCACCTACCGCACGTACCCCTCACCCCACCTCCCACCCAGGCACCCCCTCCTCTCATCTCCCCTCCAACCCCTCCATCCACCCCCCCACGGGCCGCTGATTGAAGTAGCATTGTTTGGGAGACAAGCGGCGCTCAATCAATAGGCAGTCTCACTAAATTACCGTTTGCATGAAAAATGAACAAGCTCAAGCGACCCTGCCGTGAGTGGAGTTCAGACCGGGATGCGCGGCGGTTTAGATGGAGCCAGGAGATAGTAGGCGACGCATATAGACTTCAGAGGGGTGGGGGGTGCCATGGGACGGGGGGAAGACAGAGTGGGCAGGTAATAGAGGAGGGATGTCGCGGCTGCTACTGTGTGTGGAATGTGCAAAGGAGGACCACCTAGGATAGTAAGGAGGAGGCGAGCGCGTTGGTCTCATATTGATCAGAGCTTGTTAAGGATTTGGTAGCTGTGGGCTGTGTATGACCCTGATATGACACCACGACCCTCACCCTTCACCTCCCACTTTGCCTTTCACCCTCACCTATGACTGGCTGTCTGCACTCATTATGACGCCAAAGCAAACAACTGTACAAATTGCTGGTTTTATATTTCTCTGTTAGAAATTCAAGGTTTATGTGGCTCTTATGAGTGTGAAGACCCATGTGTTAGATCTGTAAGGACAAATATGCCGAAATAATCAGACTTACTGACAAGCCAAGCAGGCCACACTTAAACTCACACGCACACAATCACACAAAAATTTATAGTCTTGTCAAGAACTGTTTCCTGTCTTCAAGATTTCTAGTGGGTATCATTGGAAGCCAAATTACCCAATCTGAGAAACACATGGTTAGTATATATAAAAACAAACATGGTGGACTACAAGTTTAAAAAGGAGGGAAAAACTCAAAACTAAAACAAAAGTACAAGGTATAAGAAGTTATTTTTCATCCTGATTGGATCGTTCCCCAAAATTGTACTGTTGTCTGATGCACTGTATGGTCTGGTCCGGTCCCAGAGGCCTCCTGCATTCTAACAAAACTAGAAGAGAGATGAAGAGAGGCTCACCTGCTAATTACATTTGACCATCATTGTATCATGTATCCTCCTGTCACCTTCAGTAAACTCATCGCATCTTGCTACAGATGCCTCACACCTAATCACTTCTGAATCCATTGTTACTGTTAAAATCCACTCTTCATCCTCAACCCACCTGCAGCAGCAGAATCATCAGCTTACTCAGCCTCTCTTCTTCCTCACCTCTAGCAACTAGACATCAGGTTAGATATTTCCTCTAGCAAATCTGTCATGCATTTCCTTCCTTGTATTACTAATACCTTGGCCTGTTGGAGTCTTGGAGCCAAAGTTTATCCCTTCCATTAGTTATCTGTTGCACCACTAGTAAATGCAAACTAATTTATAGAACCAGACTCCCTCGCTATTTAAGGTCATCTGTACACTGCACAAGGAGAATATATAAGTTAAGAGGTACAATGTTGTAGCAGGTATGATTGATCATTCACCCCTATGAATCTAAGTCTAATTAAAAGTTTTACTATTAATTGTGCTACTGTATTTACTGTTTCTGACCAAGACAGAACCTACTATAAATCAAACTGAAAGGAAGAAGGCCCCATAACCCTTATAAAGCCGTCATCCTGGACATGAAAGCCCGACTTGAGCCCTGCACTCCTCTGGTCCACCTCCAGCCTCAGTGTCCAGTGCCTGGCCCCGGTGCTCGGCCCTGACCCCTGGCTATTAATCATGTGTGGATGTGTGTTTACCCTCACTTCAGCTCTCCAGCACACAGGCACCTAGAGGGGCAATTAGAGAGGAACCACCTCCCCCCACACCACCACCACCACCACCGAGCCTTGGACTACCGCCTCCACTCCTCTGGACACACCAAATATTCTCAAGAAGAGAGCACGTCTGGTGTACTTGTATACTTTTGTGAAAATGTGTTTTACATCCAATCTCTCATCCTCATATCTGTACAAAGTATTTTGGCCGAACGATGTCGGTTAAGAAGAGTCGTCACTAGGTCATCATTTGGCTAGAACATCTAAAGTTTTATGTTTACCCTTGTTACCTTAGCTATTACTGTGTTTTAATTGTTGTTTGTGTGGTTGTGACAAAATATTGCTAATCCAGTATATCATGATACATAAATTGTGCATATTTTACCTTTCATTGCTTACTTGGAGAAAGAAACCTTCAGCAGTTTTGATTATAGGGCTTTGCAATTTAATCAGTTTACATTAATCATTTGGTTGATTCAATGATCAATGTCCAGCTTTAGTTATGTAATCTATAGCCAATCTTCTGAACTCTCCTCCAAACTGCATGCCTTTACTGACAGACGTTGTATGCAATAACCTCATACTCTACTATCCCCACCCAAAAAAATGCACCCGGTAAGAGGCCATGCGATAATGTTTTTATTTACTTGAAAAGCACTACGCCAGTACAAGTGGCGTATCATGGCTGCGCTCTTTCATCTCTATGGGACCCTTTTCGGAGTTCAAGTGCCGTATAATTCCATGTTGTGATGGTCCGTCTCCCGCGCCCACAGGGGGGAGTGGAACATGCATTAGGATAAGTCGCGCCGCCCGGGTCTCCTCCACTGTACATATGGTAATGGATGGTGTGTGTAACATGTCATCCACCTCATCATGTAAAAGCCCTTCGCATACATGGGTGGGGGCGGAAGGGTGGAGAAGGGTGGCAGGTAGGCATTAGGCGCTATAATGGTCCCTATTTTTACGCGGCGGAATCCAGTTGAAGAGGCGACGCTTACGAGGCTTTCAGAGGAGCAGACGCGCAGGTGGAGGGGGAGTTGGAAGTGGGTAAGTGAAGTAAGAGAATCAAGCAGATTGGACGCGATTGTCTGCTCCGCTGTGTGACAGGATATAGGGTTTGTGTTCATGTCAGAGTGTTTAGACTTTGTTTTTCTGAGACCTGTTGCAGACATTTTCCCATCATGCAACTAGAGGTTTGATTCCTTTAACTGGCAAGTTGTTTAGGTAGTTCATAAGGACAGACTTTATGGACCCATGTAGGGAAATCCTTCTCTGTTGGGAGAGCCCACTCATCAGAGGGCTCCAGTTATGTGTCATGTACTCAATTTTGATTTAACAGTTCATCCTGTTGAGGGATTCATTTATTTTGGATTCCGAAGTTGCAAGAAGTTTATCAACCATTTTTAATAACAAGAACAAATGAGATGGAGGTAGTCAGTCTCAAAGAAAAAAAGTACAAATATAAGATCATGAAAGGTGGAGTGCTTATTTGTGATTATACATACAACAATGAAGATCAGATTGATTTTCTTGAGCTGTTTCTACTGTATGAACCACCACTATGCACCCAGCAAAATCAGAAAAAGGAAATCAAGACTCTGGAAACAGTCCAGTCATGCTCTCCGTCTGCAGCCTGTACACCTGACTATGGTACAGTGCAATAGTGAGCAGCAGCAGCAGTAGTGGCCTGGGCCCTGGGAGGTACTTAATCCTGCCCTGTATGACATGTGTGAGCTCAGGGTATTGTACTATATGTTTGCCTCTCACTCAGCTGTACTTAATGTAGCCCATAAAGGCTACACAACAATAAGCTACGCCTGGCACTCTGGCCACCGTTCCGCACTACACTAGGCCGCTGAGCAGGATAAATGACTCCTATAAAGCTGTCACACACACACATACACACACCCTCAACACAGTGGAGCGTGCACTGACTAGAGAAAGTCATCTTCAGCTCCGGACCATCTACTGCGTGCATGGAGAAGTTTGTTTGGATGGTGCGCCGTAATAAGCAGTGCAACACTCGTAAAAATGTGAACAAAGAAATATGGAGGGAAGGACTTGTTACTGGCGGACACTGGGAGGATATTAATGGGAGCTAGCGTTGATGTGATGTGCTGTTATGCATCTGAGTGTCAGGCCTATCCACAGTGATGCTTCTTTACTGTCCCCCAGCAGTGTTTAATCAGGGGCTCGCGACAAGGCTCTAATGTCCCGCACCTCCCTTACACAAGACGGATGAGAGCAGCAGGGGTGTGAGCCAATCAGGTAGGGAAGGAATACAAATGGTGAATATTAAAGATGAACTAGGAATGAAACACAGGGATATATATCACAATTTCAAAGTCAAACTATCAAAGAGATTTCAGGGTTAAACCATCTTTTGCTGTTGAAGATCTCAGAGAAATCGACATGTTTTTTGTGTTATGTTTTTTATTAACCAGGAAAGTCCCTGAGATTCAGAATCTCTTTTGCGTTGAAGCCCTACCACCAGAGGGAACCCTATTGTATGCGTTTTTAAAGATAGTGGAAAATGGAGTAACTGGATAAAGACAAAACCCAGAACTTTCTTGCTGAGAGACAAGAGCACTAACTGCGGTTTACATTGGGCCTAACTTGGAATCATGGATCTATAATAAGAAATGGAAAAGACACCCCCCCTCTGTCCTGATGTGAGCACGATTAGTGGTAGCGCAATAGGTACTGTGCCCGCTGGGCCCAGAAAGAATTGTCCCATAGAGTGCAATGTATTTTTTGTGAAATCAAGCTGCCTGTGTTTGACTTGCAGGGCAGCGACAGCTTTCACAATGAATTGTGAAAGTGCGTGTTTTCACATCATGCATTTTAAATTTTAAAACAATTTTTTAAATTCTCAAAGCACTTACAAATTAGCGTTTTAATATTTACCCTAGCCGTGCTCTAAGCTTGTGCTTCCCGCTCTAGTCACGATCGCTCTGGTTGGTCTGAACAGATCATGTAGTGCATGTTTCTATTGTCAAACGGTTGGGAGGCACTAGCCACTATTGAAGTAATGCATGAAAAAATCCAGTATAGTGTAGTAGAAAAAGTTGTCAGGCATTGCAGATTATATGTATGGGGTTTGTGAGGCCTAGCTAAAAAGTTTTGGTTTTTTTTGTTGTTGTTTTTTTTATTCAAATTGGCTATATTATGTTTTTATTTAAATCGTATGTTATAGTGGTAGCCTGAGATGTGTACAGAGAGGCAAGAGACTATGTGTCTAATGGAGGAGAAGGTTATTTACCATCACTACAGGACCCAGAGATGGTAACACTCAATACATTATAGAAATATTGTCCATTTAAGTCTGGCCATGCTTCCATTGTAGGGAGTATTATAACCTCTGAAGACGTAGAGCAGATAATACTATTCTATCACCATTCAGGTATAGAACAACATGCCTTTTGACATTTCAAAGTGCAAATCAAAGTTACAATAACACATGATTACCTATATTGTTATGAATCCCTGCTGGCTAAAAGGATTGGACAATAATTTCCTCCCGTGGTGAGGAGTGATATTGAGTGTATTGTATTATAGGCAGTAAAAGCAGTATTTATAGTGGTGTTTATCCGTCATAGCTGATGCGCCTCCGACAGCAGCATCTCGCCTTCGTGTTGCTTTTAATGATTTTCCTCTTAAACATGTCAGTGTCATTCTGCCTGTTCTGCCTTCAGTCCCACCACATACAAACAAGAAAGCAAAGTTGATTCTGATCAATATGTAAATGCATTGTAAGTCCCAATATTTATTCTTGCACTTAAAAAAATGAAATTGAAAACGCTAAAGACATTATCTTTGTATTTTCTTTTTTTTTTTAACGTGGTGCATATTTGGTGCCAGCCCTGCTCTCCATAAATAAAGCAGATAGATAATAGGCGTCAACCGGAAAGCCATTTTCATTCTTGATATTTATTCAAGCACTTCGCAGCGCGTTTATACAATCCGGAGTATTAAAAGATTGATTCAATTTGATGTTTGCGAATAAAACGCAAACAGAAAACAGATGCTAGTGTCTTCTCTGCCACCCCCCCCACCCCCACCCCTCCTCCCCTCCGTGCTCAGGAACCATTGTGGTAGTGATCTATTCTAGCCCAAACAGGAGCTTCCCAGAATGGCTCAGAGTAGGTAGACTGCTGCGTTGTGGAGCTAATACTGTGTGGGTGAGAGTAAAGGGCTTAACAGGGCTCCTCTCTGTACATCTGCTCCATAGTGTCTGTCCTCATTTTACTCCCTCTAATGGCTTTGTATAGCTGCCTACCCCTGAACCTGCAGACGCTATAAGCAGTGCGTTATGGAACACTGAGGGAGGCAGTGCTAGGGGAGATGTAAACTTGTGTACAGGCTGTGGTTTTAACTACATTTTTGTCATATAATAACTGAATAAATTACTGTTGTTTTGTTAGACTTAATGACCCAAAGATTCAACACTGATTTTTGGAGATTTTGAAAGCCAATACAAACTAATAATAATAGTGTTTTTGCAGATGCTCAAACTCGCAGTACAATTTTGTGCATTGTTCATTCTCTCCACAGTTAATGGCTACTATTGTAGCCATAGCTGCCCTGCGGTAAACTGTTTGAAGCAAGGAAATCTGTGCCATTGGTCCCTCTGACCACCATCAACACACACACATATTTCTAGCGATCTCTCATCCAAGTATGAACCAGGCCTGGCCTTGCTTAGGATCAGGCTTTTTTTACAGTGTTCTTTGGTGACTCGCTTTCTGAAATAGTTTTGTTGCCATCATGCACTGCAATTTAAAATTGTGGCTTTTAAAACATAATGGGTGAAAAAGTTTTTTGTTTTTTTTAGCACAATCTATTCCTTTCTTTTCTTGAATGTCTTGCCCAAGGACCAATTTTAAAATTCTATTTCCTGTAATTTTTGGGTATACTTAAAATGACAAATTTCAGAGCCAAATAAAAACAAATTACATGTATTTGCCCCATATAAAACCAATTTTCACTACTACGACTATCACTACAGCATTGATAAGAACACTTTCCAATCCTCTGTTTAAACAAATGAATTCATCTCTTACTATAACTATATCAATGCGACAGTCTCCTGAAATAATTGGCTTTATTTGCTAACTACTTTCATTTACCTTATTCCATCACCCTCTTAACAAAACATAAAGTAAAAACATAAACAAAAAGTCATTGCACTTATTAGCGCACAGGCTCACATACTTTTTTCCCCCTTTTCTTTTCTTATCAATTCTTACCAATTACCAATGAGAGTACCAGATTCTCTATTTCATGAGAGCCCTGTTAAAATACGGAACAATGCAAACAAAAAAAACAAAAACAAGTAACAAATAACTACATAGGTCCATTAAAAAACAGCAGCAGGTGTGATTATAAATGTTTATCACCACATTACTAAAGTGCATTAGTGGCACTGGTGTATCCAGTTTTGCATGTCCTTGAAATGTATTCCATTTTTAGATAGTCGTGAGATCATGTATGAAAAGTTCTCTTATCAAAGTTCAACAAGCAAGTGAGATATTCAGGCAGTTTATCAGGTAGTTCCTTATAAATACATTTTATACAGTGTTGTTCTCTTCTGACAGATGGCAATTGCCAACCTACTTATTCACAGTGCACAGTGATACACGGTTGTAAATTCATCACCTGTTATGAAACAAAGGGCTGAGTGTATCTAAAGGTTTCAAAGTAGAGACTGAAGTCTGCATGCATATTATATCTCCATAATCTGCGCTTGTTTCTTCTTTCTTTCTTGTTCATGTTTGTTTCTTTCAAAAAAACTCTTAAGGCTTATCTTTTAATCCAAGGTGCTTAGTCTCCATGTGCCGAAGCAGTTTTGAAGGTTTCATTGCCTCGTTCGCTTTTCTCCGCATATTTCGCAGAGCGGACTCGGTGCGTGAGAGTCACCTGTAGCGACAAACTCATATTTTAAGTAGGACTCCTGGTGTTGTCTGTTAAATTTTGCTTTCTTTTACTTGGCCTTTTCACCTTTGCAAAAAAGCTCTCCAAAGACTTTTGTTTTTGGCTTATTTTCACCAGCTTGTGGGTCTACTTAATATAGGATAGAGCATATCTAGCACAGATATAATATACCCGCCATTATATCAAATTAATTTCTGTGGCAATTTCCTATCAGGATTTTTCATTATAAGGGGAGGGACGGCCGAAAGTTACGTTAGAGAAGATGCGGTCGCTGATAAATGATTTACTGTTTTTGTGTGACCCGGTAGCAAATGCGTAACGGACCCAGTCCCCAGTCCAGTGGCCTGGGACCAGGGCCTGATTGTCACCTGAGTGTCATCTGCATAGTTGTGGGAGGACATATTATTGCTGCATGTTACCTGGCCTAAAGACAAGACGTAGAGATTGAACAAAAGGGGTCCCAGGTTTGACCCCTGAGGCATTCCACAGGTCAAAGACATTTTATCAGAGACACATTTTCCAATTTCAACATAGTAATCCTAGATATAACTTGACACCTAGACTTCCAGCAGTGGGCAGGCCAATCGTAGAGTAACAACATTGAGGTTTGTGCCAAAAGCAAGCCAAAGGCGAGGAGCCCAAGTGGACCAAAACAAATGTGGCAACACCAACAGATGTGTACTTCAGCCTATTTTAGCGAAAACACAGACTAGTGCAGACTATGTGAAAATGTCCAGAAGGTAAGAGCTTTGTGCATTTGTGACAAGATGCTTGTCCTTTTCTCTCGACCGATGTAACAAAAGTAGAATTTTTCATCTTGTCCAGATGTTGTGACGCTTCGACCAATCAGATTGAAATATTAGTCATGACGTCTCTTCCAGGTCGTTTCCCGAGATTATTGCAGACCCCCATGTAATAAAATTCTACTTTCACGACCAGAAGTAGAAAGCCTAATGTAGCCTTTAAACAGCCAGTGATGCCAGGCAAAGACAATGCTCTGAAGGAGGATAAGCTGAGGAGACTAATGTTTTTGCTGCTGATAGTCTCTGTACTACCAATTTAATCCCCAGCAAATTGGGACTAAACATGTCTAAACAGGAATACAACTGTCTCCTACTTCCATTAAATCTGGAGCACCTGATTTTTAAACTGTGAAAAAGAGGTACTTAAAGAAGTAGGTACTTAAATCTTTTTTACTAGTCGTAGCTCTCACAAACTCTTTGGGCACTTTGTTAGTATCCAGTGCATGGATTTTTTGACACATACACAGCTTTAATTTATAAGATGGTGAGGTGAATCAGGTTGGACTGCCAACACACAGCCTTAGTACACAGCCTAAGTACTTTCTTTTACATTACCATGTGGCCTTATATCTGTGTAATCTTTCAGTCATCCAGGTATGTTCCATAGTGGTCCATTCACATATATTCGTCTATGTCAGGGATCGGCAACCTTTAACACCCAAAGAGCCATTTGTACCCAGTTTCCACGGAAAAGAACACTGGGAGCCGCAAATACTTTTTGACATCTAAAATGAAGATAACACTGTATATGTAGTTTGTTTGTTTGTTTTTTTTACCTTTACGCTTTGTATAAACAACTATAGTATTATATAGATATCTGCATACATATTTATTTTACTTGGTTAATGGAATTTCTGCTCCTGAACCTCTGCGCAGTGTCTGCAAATCAGGATTGTAGAAGTCACTTTCATCTTTACACAGGACCGTGAGCTGTCCTCTGTGAGGCATGAGCGGGGTTTGTTTTTAACATAGTTCCGTGAGTGTGATACCTTTTGAGCAAAAAAAAAAAAAAAAAAAAGAAATATAATTTTATTTTAGTATTTCAAGATCACAATAATCTTCCAATTTACAACTACAATAAAAAAAAAAAAAAACATAACACAAACAAAATACACTTCAATTAAATACACTTCAAAAAAGAACCGCATGTGGCTCCGGAGCCACGGGTTGCCGACCCCTGGTCTATGCTATAGACTAATATAAGTCTATAACTTGTTCTGATGCACTGATCAACTCAAGATCATTCTAAGGTTGTTCAGGTTAATTTCTGTGCTGTGAATGTGACCTTTTTAATATCAGCACCTGCTCAAATGAGTATCTACTTTTCATACTAATTTTAATATCAGATTTTTGATACTTTTGACAACCCTAATATCACAATATAGTTTGCGTTTACAATTAAACAACTATAGAGGGTGGAAAACTAAATTTACAAAAGAAAAGTTTGTGAAAAGAAAAGTAATGCATCTTTGATTGAACTAAAAATGTCATTTGGGTATCGTTAGCATTCGGGATAAAAATGTTTGTGACTACATTTGACCTTACCAAAAAGTCAAATCCTCATTAGCATGTGTTTAAAGAAGCCTGGTTTAAATCTAATCAAGACTTTTAATCTAGCTTTGGAGTGTTCGGTTCAGTGTTTCTGTCAGGTTTTGGCCTTCTCTCCTCACCACCCTCGCACCTATTATGAGACATTATCCAGAAGCTAAGAGAGCTGGGGACTTTTAATAGCACACCTGAATGGGAGGTGTCATATAATCAATGCATACAGCCAGCATTACGCACTGTCAGTGAGCCTGGATCACAAGCTAACCCAGAGACCAGGGACATGGGATATTAACTGAGTGAGAGGAGCTGGAATTAAAGGGCCCTCCAAGAGAAGAACGTGTTTGTGTGCGTGGTGTCAATAATAAATCAGATTTTTAATGCCCAAAAATACTTGACCAGGAACCATCTGATGAAAGTACTTCTGGTTACTGCTGTGTGGTAATGTAGAGGAGTAGATTTTCCTACTGGGACAATAAACTAAACAGTAAACTTTGTAACATTGCTAGTGGAGAAGTCTGCCACCTGCTTGTTTCCATGGAGATGTTATTACTCTGCCCAGATACAGTATGACATAACCTATAACCATATTGCATTTATCCAATGACCTGCGTTTTTATTGCTTAAAATATATTTGAAAAAGGTGATGTTTCTGAGAAGGAGTCGAAAGGCAAAGATACCGATTAATCTACATTCCTGCCCTCACCTATGGCCAAGAGCTGTGGGTAATGGTCGAAAAAACAAGATTGCTGATACAGGGTGGCTGGGTGCTCTTTTAGAGATAGGGTGAAGAGCTCAGTCACACAGGAGGAGCTTGGAGTAGAGCTGCTGCTCCTCCACATCGAGAGGAGCCAGCTGAGGAGACTCAGCATTTGTTCCAGATGCTTCCTGGGAACCTCTTTGTGGAGGTGTTTCAGAGGGAAGACCCAGGACACTCTGGAGGGACTATGGATCTGGAGGAAGTGTCCAGAGTGAGAAAAGTCTGGGAGTCCCTGCTTAGACTGCTGCCCCCGTGACCCAGCCCAGGATAAGTGGAAGAAGATGGATGGATTAAAAATTCAGAGCTGTAGCCTAAATCATTAAGCCAATACAATAAACTCCTGACTAACCACATATAGACTGCATTAAAGCAGTAAGCTAATAGTGTTATTTTAATGAAAATTTCATTTTTATTTAGCACATTTTTATTTTTTATTTTTTTATTCTTCTGAGGCCCAACAAAAATAAAATCTAATCGTGATCTATTTACTGAAATAAGAATTGAATAATGACAAAGCAGGCCCACCCCTATGACTTACAGATCAGACCTGTAATCTTGTCTAGTCCTTCACCTGCTCAGCTCCATGAATGCCATACACTGGAACCTTCTAGGTAATTGTAATGAAGACAAGTATTCGCACATGCACTTTCATTCACTTTACATTTTAACATGTACATTGCACTTTGATAGCATGGGGCACTTATAGGATATGCTAATTTGGACATAAGAAAATATTTCACACCCTTGTATTGTTTTAAAATACTTATTGAAAAAAAAACAACAAAAAAAAACGTAGTTTGTCTCCTACATCCGGTCGAATAGGCACTTCCGGTAATGGCAGCTGCTGGTCTGTGGAGACAAACGCAAAACAATTACAACTGAGCAAAGGGCAATATATGTGCCGTGTTTTAAATGAGTTTTGTCTTAAATGTGTTGTGTCTTAAATGTGTTCACATGTGTGTAGTGTTTTAAAGTGTGAAAGTCGTATGTGTGTCGATGTGGTGAATATTTAAAGTTCTTTTTGTTACCCGTGCCTTGTGTCCAGGTATCTGGCCAAAAGATTCCCCAAGGGACCAGACACCGCTTATGAGTTCTGGGCCAGCTCAAGACATTGGACATTGGGGGGAATAGCGCTAGTTTTTAATTGGGCAACCAGGGAACAGACTCTCCACAGGAAAACTTACATAGTAACTTAAGACTCTTAATTATATCTATCTCCATCTCCATCCTTGTTTTAAGTTCAGCTTGAAGATGCCCATTCTCCAGCTCTGGTGAGAACTTCCAGTCCACAGTAGCAGTGCAGTAGTAGTGTTTGTGCTGCAGCGTGCTGTCGTCAGCACACTCTAATCCCTGTGGCCTGTTGTGTTGTGAGCTCCGCGCTCTGAAAACGCCGGACTGCATGTTGATGTGTGCTCCCGAGATGTTTGCGCCCAATGCCCTTTGATACACACAGACTTTTAGCAATGCAATTTCCCTCCTCTGTGTGCGTGTGTATTCATGTAGGGTTTATTAGAATATGAAAGTGTAGGGCCGGCGTGCCGGGGTGAACCTCTCGGAGCGCCCCTCTCTCCCTCGCCTGTACTCCGGCCGGGCGCTCTCTCTCTCTCTGCTTCATGCATTAGACATGAGGGGCTGGAGAGGAGACCGGAGCCAGGGGAGGCCCACGGCTTGCACTAGGAAGCAGCGTTTAAACACCACTTTCAAGTATGTTTGGAGCGGCTGGGGGCACACAGAACCGATGACCATGTGCTTTTACAAGTTGTTATTTGGCTCTTTAAACTTAAAATTTCTGTTTCTGCATCAGACAAGCAAGTGTTCAAGTTTTGTATTATGTTTTCTGCAGCCACAAGTTTTGACCTTAAATGTTGTTTTGAAATTATAAACTTGTCAAATATCCTCAGAATCTCTCCACCAATGGATTTAGTCAATCAGTTTAATTTAGCTACGTATGTCACTATCAATTAAAAGTACATACAAATACTTAACAAGAAAATGTGTAACTTTATCCACGATTGTAAAAGAACCATGGAAGTGCCACCCAAACTTAAACTTTTTCCAAATGATACCTACATTGTAATGACTTTCTTTTAGCCTCAAGACAACCCGGGCTACTTACATGTAAAATTGTAATATTTCGGTGTGATCCAGAACTCCCGTTTGGTCCCTGTTGTTCGACCTGTCCGACCTCATCTCTCCTCAGGTTCATTCATGTTTGTGTAGCTCCTCTGTCTCCTCACACTAGAGCTGTTGTCCATTGTGTGAGAGAGTCAAAGCCCAGACTGACCCCTGAGGCCCTCCTCTGTGCTCCTATCAGCGGCGGAGAGGAGGCCCAGGCAGGGTGGCACCAACACTCTCCATGTTCCTCACTGTACCTCCATGTGTCTGATCTCATGTCGCAGTATTACTTTAATGAGGACATTATGTAAAACATTTATGAGCTATTACCCATGTAACAATGATCCCTCATCATTAGTTTACCCAGAGTTGTATTTTGTGTGTGTTTGAGTAATCTTGTATTTTCCTGCATTTGGAACTTGAGTGCTCAGAGAATTCCCATTTTCACCTACCCCCTATTCCCGCCCACACTTCTCTACATACTGATTATTATTGAAGACATCAAATTCACACTCAAGGTCATACATGTAGGGCTAAAATGAAATGAAATGTCACGTTGAAGAGGTGATGATGTCTAAACAAGGAAAAAAACAAGGTTACCCATTTCTGCCTGGCGAGATGGGTCAAATAAACGAAACACACAAAGGGTTATTTAAGGGGAGTTCAAATGTAGTTTAAGCAAAGTACCAAAGCTGGGTGATTACCTTTGGTCAAGTTTTCTTTTTTTTTTTTTCGTATTTGCCGCAGTATATTTGATAATTTCAGGTTACATAGTGCAATGTTAATAATTTATGATATTGTACAACAGATACTTGGAAGTTGTTGGGTTCTTCATTTTACTTGGGAGCAGTGACAGGCGGGAGTCTCAAATTGAGTTTAGAATAATATGCAGGGGTCGTATGTACATTTATTGCTGATGGCATTATAACAAAATGATATATATTCCTGAGTATAGCTCTACAGGGCTGGGCTAAGGTTACAGAAAATAGAATTTCTCACAAAAACAGATCATTTGTGCCTCCAGTTAGTCCAAGTCAGACTGCTGAGGCATCAGATTAACTTCAGGTAAACATGCCTCGCCTCAGCAGCACGGCCATGTATGGATTTTATCCTATATTCTCATGCTATGAGTTTGCACTGAGGACAGTCTGGGCAGTGGCCATTAGACTATAGGTTTGCATATATCATTAAGCTTTATTCAGACTTTTTATATCTTAGCCTTTGATACAGATTTTTTTTTATTCCCACACTGCAGGTCAAACCTTTTCACAAACTTACTGCAAACTTGAATGTGTTGATTGGTTTGAGTTTTAACCTGTGTTGGTTAGCTGACAAAACCACCACAGGTGAGCAGAATCTGTTGCTTCATCTGTATAATATCTGTATCTGTATGCACTTGCATCTCAGATTTTTATTACTCAGCATGCCATGTTCTTCACAGTTGGCATGAGCTAAACTTGATTGTATGTACAATCATAGCTGCCCTGGGAGTGAGAGGTAGAGATTCATGTTGGATTAGGGAATTACTTTACGGACATTTCAGCCTTATTCTTTGGCTGCAGCTGAGACTGAACCACAACCATCTTATCCGTACACTGCAGTTGTTCAGTTGTTCTATGTGTGAACTTACTGTATCAGTAGAAGCAGTAGCAGTACAACCCTAGTCCAGTCCAGTCTCCTGCTCTGCTCTGCAGCTCTCTCAGAAATCACTTTTCTCCTAATGGCTGACCTCTTGTAGCCGGTATAGGGTGGTCCCTCACTGCCCCCACCCCACTGGCCAGGGGCTAATGTTCAGCAGGCACCCATCCAGACAGGGGCACTACAGTAACCCCTGACCCCAGCCTCCCCCTGCCTTACCTGGGTCAGCCTGCAGAGGACAGGCCCCGGACAAGATTAATGGAAGTCCCTGCTGGAACTGTGTGTGTGCTACAGAGCAGCCACAGGAGTACTGCTAAATCACTGTACTTTTACGGTCTACTTCAAGTGTACACTATAATAAAACAAAAACAGCTATATTAAGGGAAGTACTATTTGGAGTTTGGGCGAAGTTTTGCTCTTTCGTTCAATCTATAAATCTGAAGAGAATCAGGTTAATTGGAACTAAAATGCATAGTAAAGTATTGCCCCCAACTTATTATAATAAGTCATTGGAAATTGATTAATCATTTTATTTTCACTGCCCATAAAATAGAATCTAAAATATTTTTGTCTAAATTTGAAAAAAAAAAAAATCACTTTGTCAGTGGTGTAATGCAAATCACATGTTGTTATGTATAGGCATTTATTATAATTTTTTTTTTTCCCTTACGTAAGCTGTTTGTTTGCAATGTGCCTGTCAGTCATGCTCGCTGGAACTGGAGACAGGATATGGTTCCAGACCCGCTCGTCTTGGTAAAGTGTGGTTCTGGCTGGTCAGGTAACCTTTACACATTTCTTGACAGAATCTCCAAATCTGTTCTCTTGATTGCACCCTGATTGCATCTCTCTAAAATGCTATATTTTGGGGGAAAATCTCTGAACTAATAAAATTTGACTTTATCATTGTCCTTTAAGACACAAATGGTCACTGGTTAATATTTGCCTAAACTTTACATCTCCCATTCTGCTCCCTGTTCTCGTCAGGTAACACACGGAAGGGCTTATTTAGCAGGTGATTATGTAGCTCCATGTGGTCTTCCCTCTTTCTCCTCCCTCATTTCCTTTCTCTCCATCTCGCTCTCTCCTCCTCTCACTCTCACACATGGTTTCTTCCTTCCTGTTCTCTTTCTCTGTCCATCTTTCCTCTCTCTCACTCCATCTCACCTCTTTTCCTTCTCTCCCTCTCCCTCTTATCCCCTCTATCTCTCTCTCTTTCTCACAATCTTACTCCCCCTGTGTTCTTTCTTCCTCCTTCTCTCACTCTCTCTCTCCCATCCTCTCCCCTCTATCTCTCTCTCTCCCCCGGTGTACGCGAGGAGTTGCTAATTCAGCAAGGTCCTGTGTTCACTCTCAAGGTGTCCTCTGCCGCCTCTTTTCTGAAGGCCCTTTTAATGGATTGGCCTGATATACCTTCCAAATGGAGCACTTTGAGCAGCGTTAATTCGCTTTCTGATAAAGATCCCCACCCTTTTTTTTGTAGCTTTGCCTTTCTATAAGTCTTCTACCCCCGATATGAGGTACACAAGGAAGGGCAGATGAGCACAAAATCCCCCCTCTGTGGCTGGGAAAATGGACCGGTTGTGCGAAGGAATCAATTGGGATTCTCCATTTATGTGTTAGCGACGTTCCTCTCCCCGTGGTCGGTAGGGTGTCTGGGGGGGAAATTGGAGCCGGCTGTGGGGGCTTTGTGGCGTTGCTGGCAGGGTTATCAGTAGGATCTGGTATAGCTGTCAAACCAGTCAGGCCCTGTGAACTCGGGGGCAGCGGCACACATGCCATATAGTGTGGTAAATTGGCACGAGCTAGCATGTAGCTAACACGGATCATCGCACATACTCAGTTCAAGTGCATATGACAGGTTTTCATGCTTGCTAATTATTACTTTGTTTGTGGCATAGCACCTGTAAAGATTTATCATAGTTTTGCATGGCGAATAAATGGGAAATAAAATAGAAAAGAAAAAAAAATACAGTGAGCAGCGGTGAGTTAGAATACCTCTATGTATGTCATCAACACGCCAATGCCGTCCAAAAAGCAGGGACAGTTTACACAGGGACAGGATTTAGCCCTTGTTTACTTTATGATCACTAAGTAACACTTATGAAATGACCTCTATGTATGTCATACCTGCTGCCCGTGTCCAACCAGGATGTAAAATGATAAAACTTAAACCAAAATTTAAAAATCTAGAAAAAACCAGGCAAGATTTTTGTTGTTAGATATAATGACGTTAACTGTGTTTTAGTGAAATGAGTAGTCTAATGTCATATGTGTTTTTAAGGCATCTTTTGATTACACTTTACAGTATATGGACCTATGGAGGAAAATTGTTCGTAAAGCGGATTGAGAGAAATAATTACTTTAAAATGTCCCAAAGAAACCGTAATGCAAAGCTATATTAACATTTTTAATTATGTATAATCAAAATATTGCACAACAAGGACAGTCTCTTTGGCTTGTGCAGAAGATAATGAAGTCTGTATTCTCCAGTCCAATATGTGTACAAAAAAAAGTCAAAAATAACAAAAATTTAACACTAAAAGAGGAATCTTTCTTCAGCTTTCTTTTTCAGATGTTTCTCTTGCCTGGAATATTCCACAATATGGCATTAAAGAGGGGGTTTTATGCAAAATTGACTGTTTGGAGCTTTTCTAAAAACATGCCTGAAGAGGTTTTATATGTCATTGAATAGTTATGTATTTGAGTAATCTAGCGACACCTTTTGCACAAGGCTCAGCCCACAGTCACATATCACTCATGCTCCTGCATGGCAGTTTTGTATTTTGTAGTTTTTTGATTGTAATATGATAGCGATCTGAAGTGGCAGTGACTTAGTCCTGGGAGCAAAGGGTGTCGGAAAGGGTGGCAAAAACAAAACTAAGACTAATTCATCATCTTAATATGTTGTTTTCAGCAAAACTAACATTTTCAAAACAACAAAATGTAACATGGTAATGTATATATGTTATGTGGTAACAATTAATACCCCGTAGGAGTGTAACACCCCTCTTTAACATATGTATCTCGCATTAATTCAGTTACATGTGCCTAAAAATTGAATAAAATGCGACTTAGCCTGGTGGCGTCACCTGCTGGTCTCCATGGAGAGCTGGATGGAAGATAAGAAGGTGGCAGACCCTCCATATTTACTGGAATATGCCCGAGTGTAGTTAACTTTTGGATGCCAAATGTTAGATGGATGTACACACTTAAACATAAATACGTGATTAAAATCAAAAGCATAAGTTGACCTGTAGATGAGTAGATATTTTTGTCATAACTTCCAAAATCTGGTACAGTTTTATACAGGTTAATAGTTTTTTTTAATGCATGATGGTGTTGTGGTCTTTTGGGTAACACCAACTCCAGAAGGAACATGACATTTGCTCAGAAATGTACTCACCACTCCTACTTCACCGTATATACCCCCAGTTTAAACCCCCACTTATAATTACAACCCCAACAACTCCACCTGTGCCATACCGGAGCAGGGTATGCCCAAATCCTCCCCTCACAAACAAACAGCGCACAAACTCCATCCAAATTATGGAAGTATGCCGTATAAGATAAGCCCAACATTTTGGACAACCTATTACCGGCGCGCAGCTCATTCAGCCCGTTAACCCCGCAGATGCCGGAGAGCCGCGCCGCACTCACAATAGACCCGGTGTGACCTGTTTGCCCACTCAAGTGTGACATTATTGTACCGTATGCGCCGCCGGACTTGAAAACTTCGTCTTTTTTTTGCCCTGAGTACAAATTAAACATCATGTCTGCCTAAGTGCTTACATGGTCAGATTTTTATGAATAACTTCCCCCATTACCCCGTGTTGTAGCTGCAGGGGAGCGCGTTCTGTGTCTCGCGGTCTTCTGATGCAATGTGGATGAACCCAATAATTCTTCTAACACTCCCTGTGGGTTATTTATTTTTCTGTTCTGTCACTGAAGGAGCCGAAGCAGAACTTGGTAAGGCCTGTCCTTTGTTCCATGTTGGGAGTAAAGAGGAAGAGTAAAGGTCTTTAGTGTGGGCTTGGAGAGGAGGTGAGAAAGTGATTGTTCCCATGATGCATTGTGCTGGTATGTACACTGTTGCAGGTGTATTTGAGGGCTGCTCAGTGTAATTATGAGGGCCAGAATTTTGCACAACTCTGGCCTTTTGAATAACTTTTGCACACCCTTGCCTTTATATCTCTTAATGCATTTATTAAAAAGAAGTAAAAGTAGCTCTGATTATGAGCACGTAAACGCAACAGTAGCTGTGGCGGAAAGACTTCTGCTGGGTACTAAAGAGTGATGCAGTTTAAATGAGGCTCAAACAATAGCTTAAAAGTGAGAGCATCTTGTAGGATGAGTTTATGTTTGCTATAAGGAAACGATAAAGATTTTTTTTTAGCTGAAGGAATACAGAGATGTTTTTGTAGCTGAAGACTACACTTTACTCGTAGCTTTTGATAGAGTGTTGAGATTGTTGTGTTGTGGTTTTCCGCTCTTAATTTTGAATGTTTCCTAACAAAAACCTCAAAACCAGTTTTTGGTGTAAGTGTAAATCCTGATTAATAATTAGTTATTTAGTTTTTTTAGCTATAAAAATATTTTCCTGCTTAAAAAATAAAATTGCAAAAAGTTATCTTTCATCACAAGACCACTAGAGCTAGACAATGCAAAAATGCAGCACTAACTGTCCAAAAACTTACTCTCTGAATCGTGCCAAGTCTCTGAGTTGTGTAAAGCCACTTCTAGTTTGTTGCTTGGATCACTATATGTGGTAATGGAAGACTGGAAACCTCATTGACAACCATCCAACAGTGTTTAGATTGAATATCAAATAATTTCCTTCTATTTTGTTAATTATTAACCATGTTTGACCTCTCATTTTAACATTATCTTTGCATCACATGACCTCCAGCCTCTCCCTGATTGGCTGTCATGGCTGCCTACTCTCCCGCTCCCCTGGCCCTCGCCCTCTCCCTACTCAGACAGACATGGAGCGCCAACCCAACTCCATGTTTGATGCATTTTTAAACAGCTTTGGACCAATATTTTTTCAAGTTTCCAGCCGACAGTAGATCTGGCGCTATAATTTAATCACACTGCATACTTAAGCCACATTAAACATCGTCTCCGCTCCCTCTCCGGCCACTTAACCGCCCAGAAGAAGAAAGATTGGGTTTTATTTCAGCGCATTTCCCCCCATTTAGAGTCTTTCATCTGGAGCTTTAAACAGACAGTCATTTGTCATGTAATTACCAGGGTCTTTTTGAACATTCGAGGGCTGTTAGGAGAGCCTTGCATGTGGGTTCCAGCGCATTGAAAACATAAAGCTGCAGAGTTATAGCATAATGTAAATCTGCACTAATTTATTCTCTATTAAAAGAGCCAAGAGTGGAAATGCATGGATTATGTGTTTTTAGTTGGCTTGCCTTGTTTGTTTGGGAAGGGTGAGTTTTCTTCTTTTGCCCATCACAGCAATTTTTTTTTGTAACATAAAAATTAATATTGAAAAGTTCTCGAATGCGAAGGAGGGTAGACAAACAGGGGAGTCCCACAGGGAATAGTTTTTGATCTGAATGTGTTTAATCAGTGCTTGCATTTGAGTCCACAATATGATTTGTGCAGAAATCATTTGAGGATAGTGAAGGTGACACTTTTGCTTGGGTAACTGCAGCAACAGGTCAAAAGTCAAGTGTCTTGCTCAGAGCATGATACCACCAGAGCTTTGTTTGCTGGATGTCTGTCTCTATCTTGGAGGTTCTATTGCAATGTCCTGTACTAAACACTTTTTGGTTCCACTGGTTTATCACGCACTGGGAACCTCCTTTTGTGTGCTCCTCATTTTTTAAAAGAAGACTTGCTTTTCTTCTGGCATTTAGTTAAAACCTATGAAAATTGCGATATTGATCTAAAACAACTTAACGATAGGAACAGGTATCGACTTCCTATTAAAAACACATCCTCCAAAGAAATTCAAGAGTGAAGTAAATACAAAGCAGTGGGCATGTATGGGGGATAGGTGAAAACAAGACTTTTCACAGCAATGGAGCCTGAAATGCAGGCCAGTAAAGACTATACTCAAACATTCATGCATCATTCAAAATACGACTTGGAGTGAGTTAATGATGATGGTAAAACAATTACGAGTATAAAATCAGACTCAGTGAATTGGTGATTAGTCCATTGCTGTTTGCTGTCATCACAAAGCATTTATTGTTAGTAAATGTTACTTCAAATGTATATGAGACTTTTTTAGCCTCATCTAAACTGTTTCTCTCTTCAATGCCCCAGTAGATGTCTGTATCTTAGACCATGAAAATGATTGGTGACGCCCCTCAGAAGCCTGCACTTTGAACAGTAAACACCCCCTCCTCTCTCAGACCCTGCTCCCTTGCTCCCTGCTCTGGAGAGGGGCATTCTGGTGGCAGTCAATAGCTCCGACAGCAGAGACTTGTCAATATTTAGACAGTACTTTAGTGTTGTAAAATGAACCAATACACAAAGGGTGCGGCCGCTCACTGGATTAATGATGCCTGACTGTCTGCTGCTGCTGCTGGGGAGGAAGATGTTATTTACCCCTTCCTCTCCTCCTCCTCCGTCCTCCTCCTCCTTCTCATGCCTGTGGTCGATAAGTCTATGTTCAGTTAAAGAGGGATCTGATTCCAATAGAATAACACTGGCTTTGTTCACTTTGCATGTGAGGAGCGAGGGGAGCACTTCACGTGAGAGTACAGTAACATCCGCAGCATGTACCTTCAGATCAGGGGAGCGGAGGAGGAAATGTACCCATCGATCTCGCACTGTCTTCTAATCAAATATTTGTGAATACATTTAATCTAGAGCAGTCCCGCTTTGGGCACAACTCAAATCCCCCCAAGTTCCTCTGAGCATTTGTTCTAGCCATCATTCAGGAAGAAAAATCGTATAGACAGTTATCAATACTGTTAAAGATCAGTTTTATCAAACCCGTTTCAGTGTCCAAACTTGTTGTGCATTTCCCTGCTTTGTTTTTTATTGTGAGTTTGTTTTCATATGAGCAAATGCATTTCAATGGATACATCTGAAAATGTTCCTTGTGTTTAAAAAAGTTATACCTAGGGTTGCAGTTAATATTTTAGTGGTTAGCTAGTTTTGTTTTTAATTACTCAGATCACTCTTTCAATTGTACCTTTTAGATGTTTGATAACAATTTACCAAAAATACCAATTGATACTAAAACTAGTATTGAAAGCATACTGAGTACTTGGGCAAAGTGACAAAATGTTGCCTTTCTTGAATAGTTTTAGAATGGTCTAGAGCTACATTATGCCTGAACTTCTATTAGAGTGCATAATATTAACAAAACTACTGTTTGTATTGAAATTTGAAATTGACATTGGGTCTTTTCCTTGGTATTAAGTTTGAAATGTTTGTATTGTGACAGTATGACAGAAGATCTTGTGATTTATCATAATTACTGAAAATACGTATTTGCCATCTACATCAGTTCATTAAATTCAAATTTAAATAATTGTCTTCTTTATGATCATCACTGTGAATCGCCTTTTACACCTCCCCACCATTCTCCAGCTCTAAGCCTAATCTGTAACTTTCTCACAACCATCCAGCACATGTCAGCTCAAAGTCACAGCCTGTCTTGTGTCCCCCCGTTGCCGCGGCGATGCACTGGCGGCCCCTCTGTGACTTCCCCCAAATGGGCATTAGCATCATTAGCAGCAGTATAGCGCTACCATCCAGTGTAATGGAATGGGCCGATTAGTGCGCTAGTGAGGAGCAGTGCGAGAGGGGCCCGGAATGAGACCGGAGTACCCCATCTCTCCACTCATTCCTCACATACGCAAATGTCAAGCTCCTCCGCTAGCTGCTCCGGGGGTAAGTAGCCTTTTGGGACGCATGCAGGGAACCAAAATATCGGGCAGGATCACTGAGCGGGGAAAGGTTATGGAGAAGACAATGGAGGGGGTGTGTGTTAGATGGAGTTTGGGGAGAAATCATCGGACTGATGGCTCTCTCAGCCCATTTCAAGACATGGGTGGAAAAGAGTGTAAAGGTCGAGGGAGGACAGTACAATTTTTTTGAGGTGGTTCCAATGTGCTAGAAATAAATAAATTACATTCAATAGATTATCTGCATTTTTGTAGACACTGGTAAGCCACATCTCTAACCTCTAATCGATCACTCCCTTTCTTCATTTAGACTACCATTACTAATCTGGACTGAATTTATAATGCCAAAAGAACATAGAACTAAAACTACACATGTGAAGTGACTTACTGCCTCAGTCCCAAGGCAGATTTCTTTTTCAGACTTGGTAAAGCCTCTTGGATAACAGGCAAGACCTCTACATCTTAAAACATGCTATTCCTTTTCAGGTACTTTTTAGCTACTTTTCAGGTATTGGCTTATAATAACTCATGAGTGGATTGTGAAAACCAAAAGTTTTATTTAACTACTTACTGCACAATAAGATATATAGACACAGTTATCAACACTTAATAGATTAAACCAATAATTGGATGAGAAGTGAAATGTCTTAGTTCAGTTACTATGGAACGCTCTTTTGTAAATGCAGAGTACCTCAGCCTTATTTTATGTTGCAAGATTAAATGACAGAAGATTCAGTGACATTTCACTTTGTCATACTGTCATCACACTCTATAGCTGATTCTTCTCTCAGAACCTATGTGAAGAAAAAGTGGTCAGCGGTCTCATGTCACAGAAAGGTCTTTGATTCCTGGATGGGGAAATGTAGTGGAGGTTGCATGTTCTCTCTTTGTCTATTTGTGTATTTTGTCTTCCAGGCATTTCCCCCATCAAACTAAAACATGCACAAAAGGATCTGGAGAAAGGTCTTCAGGATGTCCGATCTAGTGTTATTGAATGACTGGTAAAATATAAGTTGAATCACAGCAGCCAATTGACAAGCTCCAGTAATATAACAACATGACTTTGGGTTTTAAAATATCCTTTCTGCTTTGTACCAAAAGTTGTGTGGCCTGGAACTGATCAGTCAGGAAGTGTATGATTGATTCTCATGAGTGTTGAAAATTTAAATGTTGAGACAATCCAGCTTGCAGCACAATGTTATAGCAGTTCATCTCAATGACAAACTCTATTATATGTATCTCCTAACAGCCCTCCCTCACTTTTCCGGTTGCCACTTGGTCCTGAGCCTCTCTTGACTGCTGCTTAGGCCGTGACACACCATCTCCTCACGCCACTAGCAACTCCAGTGGAACAGATTAAATGAACACAATGATTTTTTAATCAGATAACCTCCGCTCCGAATAGATTAACCTTCCAAACACAGGGCCTACTCCTTCTGTCTTCTCCTGCTGCAGACACAGCTCTGCTCCACAAACCTTACTCTTCATTACCTGCTTTGATTTCCCCGCTAAAGGAAAGAAATGCATAATTCACATCCTTTGAAGTAGCTGCACTATTACTGACAACATGTTAGCTTTAATCTTAAGAGCCCCGCAACATTAAATATTTAGTCATTTATGGAACAAAGGGTGGACCACGGCGATGCCTTTCTTACCTCTTTGACTTTCTCTGTCATGTGCACTCAATGTCCCCAGTAAGAAGCAATTAATTTTAGGACTGGAAACGGCTCGTGCTGAAGTGCAGCTAACTTTGAGTTGTTTTCACACTTACCTTGTTATTCTGTCCTGCTGCTCAGGCTTTAAAGTAAAGTGCTACCGTTAGCAGAAGTGCTATGGGTGACCGGAAGGCTAACAAGTGCATCTGTCTGTCTGTCTGTGCGGGGGTCTCATACAGACTACTCTTCTCTGCATTGTTTGTCTGAATACTGTAGAACTGGATTTAGGAGTAATGCCTCCACGATGACTATTCCTCACAAATGTCCTGTGTAGCAGGTCAGGTTTGCAGGCCTCACCTTGTGAGTCCACATTAAAGCTACCCTTTGAACATGCTTAGAAATCAAATCTGCTATGCTTTTGTTTTGGTTGGTTATAAGGTGAGGCTGTGTGCTCTTTGTTCCAAAGAAGTCCACCGTGTGGTTGTACTATGCTTTTTGGTTTTGCTGGTGTGGTTTTGGTTCCACTTGCTCTTTGTTCTTCGCACATTAAATCCACTTTTGATGGACATGCTTAGAAATCAAACCGACTATGCTTTTGTTTTGGTTGGTTATAAGGTGAGGCTGTGGCTCTGATGTTCTTAAGTCCACCGTGTGGTTGTCCTGGGTTTGCCCTTTAAGCAGGGATTGGTTGATGGTCTTAATCACTTCTTGCCTGCATCAGACCGACTGCTTTAGCAGTTTGTTTTTCAATTCCTGGTTGGGCTCTCTGAAGGAAAATGAGACAATTACCCAGTCTTATAATGTTGTTGAGCCCTCTCGCCCCCTCCCCCTCCTCTGTTATGATTAATTACTCTGTGAACATGGTATGCCAGCTGAACACAAACACTAGTGTGGGCCACATCATTGTGCTCCAGTGTTAATGAGTGTTGATACATTCTCACATACACAGGTGTGTACCAGCAGCCTGGCCCTGTGGCCTGGGGCACAGATTACCATGGTAATAGGCCTGAAGAGCTCAGGCCTGTGACTGATGCTGTACAGGGCTCCTCAGTGGAACATTTGGTCAGTGGTATTAATATCTAGGCCTCATGTGGCCATACCTCCTTGTTAATGCCCGATCTCAAAAGCTAAACAAGGCTGGGCCTTGGGAGACCCCTGGGAATTGCAGTGCCACAGTGGGGTGGCAGAGGCTCTAATGGAAACTGTCCTAAGCAAAGATACTTCATTGTCTAGTATAAATGTGGTGTGAGCATTGAGTTGTTGGTGGTGATCTGAGGGGCCGATGGCACAGATTGGCAGCCGCTCTTCTGTCATTTTACCCAGGGCAGCTATAGTTACACTATAAAGTGTCTTTGAGTGTCCAAAAGAGTGTAATGTTATGCATGGTTATTATTATCATTATTTATTAGCGATCTGGCTTCACACAGTGGGCTCCACAGTCTCTTGGAGGATTGTCGGAGTAGCCCCAGGCCAGGATCTGCCTGTGCTGCAGTACTGCGACTAAAGTCATTAAGATATAAGCTGCTCCTCATTGTCTGCTCTGCCTCACTGCCTAGTTCACTCCTTCAAACATCTGCAGGCCTGCAGGGAGAGCCTGCTCTATTGATCAGAATAAAGAGTGGAACAGCCCTCAGTAATCAGCTTGGGCCCTGGCTTTATTAACAATTGATGTGGTCGGAGTGGAGATCAAGAGCACCAGACCATGTGTGTTTACGTGTGACACTGGTGTGAACAAGATGGAGCACGGCTGTGTGCCGACAACTCACTCACTCAGCCATCTCCAGCTATAGGCCTGTCTCTGCACATGCATTATTAAAGGGCTCTCCTGCTCGGTGCTGCATGCCTTTGAAATAAATGTGCCCCAATACTCCCAGGGACTGTTCCTGGACAGGGGCAAGAGCACTGGAGTCTGACCAAAAGGACTGAATGGACTAAAACACACAGCACTTCCTGGATTCACTTACTTACATAGAGTTATATTGAGGGTATAGATCTATTCGCCAAACAGGATAACTTAAATGTGAGAATGAACTATACACCTCTCCATATGCTTTTATTGTGCAAGAGCATTACAATGTATTTCAACTATTACTCAGACTCCTTAAACTGGACCCCAGTGTGAATTTGGCATTGTTTTTGCTCTCTCTCCTCCATGCTCCATGCCTATTAAGGGCTGTAATTTATGTGTCGCTATCAACTGGCTTCAACTACGCTAGGACTCTAGGATAAAATAACTGCTGTGACAGTTCCTAACCACCGCAACATTTTGGCATAGAAAAAAAAAAAAAAAATCATAATCTTGTCTTTATACAGTTCAAGTTTAAAAGTTTTAAGTAGAGACACTGATTGTTCCAGCCCTGCGCATTCTCTACAAAAATCTCTTACATTCTTATCACTGCTGAGATTCCATTGTCTATCTGCTTATAACTCACAGCTGAACTCTTAAGTCAGTCCCCTCTCCAGGTCCCACCCCTCTGCCCCCCACACCACCCCTCTGCTGCTGGAGGAGTCATTGTCGGGGGCGTCTGTGTTTGTGTGCAGCCACCCTTGGGCAGGGCATTTTTCTCCTTTCAATAGCGCATTGATTTCCTGTATGACTTCATCAGACTAATACCCGCTCTGCCTCCTCTCTCTCTCTTCCTCTCTCTGTCTTTCTTTCTCTCGTTTACTCCCTCTCTCTCTCTCTTCCAGAATACCAGCGCTCCCTCCCAGCCATCACTCAAAACGGCCTCACCTCCCAATCAATGCTTTGACTTGAAAACATTCCGAACCCTCATATACTAACTCCGAGATTTTATGAAGCCAAACTTGACATCTCCGTCTTTTTTCCATTTGCATTGTTTGTCTTCCGGGACATCGCTCCGGTTTAGGCTTAATCTCCCTCGCCGCGCACCACAAAAGCCCACATAATCTCGGTAGATATTTCAATGCAAAGACCCTAACAAGACGGATTTCCACCAAAATAACATATGACAACAAGCGCGCTATAAAACAAATTTGTGGAATAAATGTACTCTACAGCTAGACAGAGTTCAAAGCATCTCCCAGCTTATTAACTTTATATTAATGCACATATGCCTACACAGTTTGGCAGACCACTGAACCATAATGCACTCTGCGATCCCTATCAGAGGTTCATAAAGTGTCAGAACGTAGAGAGATTGGACAGAGAGAGGGAAAACGAGTTATCCTTATGCTAACATGCAGATTAGAGCCCTTTTGGGTGCACATGTAATTGAGGAAGGCGCTTATCGGAACAGTCAGTGGAGAATGTAACTTCCACACTACACAGTTATGAATAGGGCTGTAATGTGTTAGGATGGAGCATGGAGGAACTGCATGAAGAATATCTGGTTAATAGTAAAGGATGTAGTGTGTTAGGTGATTATCAAGATTTAAAGTGATAGTGTGTGCACTATAGCAATAACGTATACATTATAGACCAAATCCAGAAGACACTTTTTCAGGTATATTGCTGAACTACAACAAGATTAGATTTTAAACCGTAATTTTGATCCAAAACGTCTTCATTATAGAAATTGGACCATTGACTTACTATTAAAAAAAATTGGAAACTGATAGACTTCATAGCATTTTCATTTACTTTTTATTATGGAAAATGGCTACTTGAGATTTTAGAAACTCCATCAAGTCTTATTTTTTTTCAAATAATCGGGGACATGGGGTAGGAATTTCCTGAGCACTCAAGCCTCAAATGACTCAAATATGCATGAATCATTTGAAATATAACTTTAAGTAAAAAATTAGGCAATGACAAGGTTTAAAGGTCATTAAAGTCAAATTATCTCCTTTAAAGTAAAATGCGTGTCCTACTGGTCTCATTGGTTCTCAGCAAAGAGGAACCCATCCACCATATAAACTCTCATTTAATGTAATATTGAAAGAATATCTAACAGGTCGCCTCTGAGCCCTCAGCCAAAATTACAAAATCAACAGTGGGCCTGAGGGACAATTGGTTGGGGGCCCCTGCTAGTCGGGTCGGGAGCTCTAGGCAGCCGCCTGCTCCTGCCTAATGGTAGTGCCGCCTCTGCTAATACCAGTCTGTGTAATGACCGCAGATAGGGGGCATGCTCACCATGTACCCCAGCTCTTTACGACGCTTCATCACATCTCTCACTTTGGATTTGGGCAGTAAAAGTTTATCCCCTTTATGTTCCTTATAACTGCCTTTAATATCAGCCCATAAAGTAGCAGCAAACAGGCCATGAGGCACGTCCCACCCATTTCCAACACAGCTAACACTTTCTAACAATTAGAGGAGACGTGTTTGTTATGCTAATTTGACACACATTTAAAAAGTTATTATGAACTTCACACTTATAAAACTTACATGGTTAAATGTATACATGTTTAAGTTATCTTGGGGTTTCTTTCTGACTTGGTTTTAACAACGACAGTGTTCTTGTGAGTTTTGCGTGAAAGCTCAAAGCTTTCACTGTTAAGACATGTATGGGCTAGCACCATGATGACAATAGCCATGCTGCTAATTAGTTATTTTAAAAGTATTCACTCCCTATTTTGAAACCTATTGTCTTAAAGCAATGTAAAGAAATAGTACTGCAAAATTGTCAGCACATACTTGTGAAAAAGAAAGGCATTCACTTATCCAATATGATTTAAATTGGAGTTTGTAAACTTTTAAAACTTTTTGACACTTTGATCATTTGAAAGTACATATCATTTGTGTGTTTTCAACCCAGAGGGATGGAATCGACCATTTTGGATCCACCACTGGCAAATCATATCTCCCATACCCCTGGAATCGCAGAAATAATTAGACACACATGGCTCATTTGCATAAAAGTTGTTAATTAATCTCCTCTCTCCCTTTAGCCCAGTCAGAGGCAGCACTGTGGAGTGTACTACAGTAGCTTGGTCACATTTTAAAGAGGGATTGGGACTTTAAACCTCACTTCACTTCTCTTTGAGTGACTGAAGACGGGCTTATGACACTGGACTACAATTCAGCTTGGTTTTTGAGGGTCTTCATGGTTGTCTAGTGATTATTGGGATGTCCCTCTTTGTGCGCACAGATTGTTAGAAGTTTGTACATGAAGATTTCAAATGTTTTTTGTCGATTTGCCAAATGTTTACTGGGAGTTGTATACCATCTTTGGCAGATTCTTAAAAGTGGTGATCAGCTATGATGTGCCTGCAGAGATCCACTCAAGTTAGTACATCTTTCAAACTTATCATGTTAAAAATGGAATATCATGGGCCTTCATATTCAGAAATGAGAACACTGGTATGGTTTGGACCCTACGGGCTGCCAACCTCAGCAGACTGGAAACATTCGAAACCACATGCTACAGACTCTTTCTGAGAATCACATGGACTACCCTTTCTTTAAGGAAATGAGGGCAAAATGAAAAAAAAGGAAACTACAGTACTTTGGCCAGATCATTGGGTCCCAAAATCTCTGCACCCCTGTTCTGGAAAAGTATACAGATGCCAAGAGGACGAGACGATGGAGGCAATGACATCCAAGACCAAAACATCTCTTGGAAAGTGCACAGCCTTGGCAAGGGAACGGAGTCTGTGGAGGAAGCTGCTCGAGAAGACCATGATCCATGCTTTTTTAAATGGTTTGCAGTGGCCCAAAGTTATTCCTTACTTATCTTATGCATTCTGAACATCCTAATAATTCACAGTGATGAGTTTATAAGAGCTTTTGCGACCCTGTACTACATCAAATGGCTCCACACCACCATCGTACTTGGGACGTTTCTGCTATGTTCAGATTGTTCACTATTGTACTTCACCCCATCTCCTGCACTCTTAATATCCTCCATAGATCTGTAGTGTAGGCATGACCTTCTCCTCTGCCTCCGCTGTCAGTCTGCCTAACCCAGGGCAGCAGAAGGCAGAGTGGGCAGGGTCGAGGAGCCTAGCTGAGCATGATTAGAACAAGCACCTAAATCTGCTGCTCTCCTCTGTGTGATTAGAACCAGAGTTTACATCAGCCGGCCTGCTCTGAAGACATCTAAGAGCCTTACATCATCCGCACAGAGGGACCACTGCTGTCTCAATGCTCAGCCACTTTATCAGCTGTGAGACTGAAAAAGGCTTAAAACAAGAGAGGAGAGTTTGCTAATTTTACTTGAGTGCAAAATAAAGTTGCAAAAAGTTTGACCAATAAACTAAATAGTAGTACATTTTGACTAAACCAACTTTAGAACAAAAATTAGGATAAAATCAGGATTAAACAAGAACTACACTTTACACCAGGACTATACTGACACTACTAACATTAGAATTGTTATGTTTTGTGTGCTCAAATGTGCGATTGGCCATACGAATCTTTACAGTCTGGTCTGTGGACAGTGGATCATATTAAGCAGTCCCCAAACACAGCCAAATCTCAACAAAGTAAACCGGGATCAAAAGCTGGCTCTTACCTAAACCTTCAGCAGAAAATGCACACTAGACAATCATAAACCCTACTGACCCTAAAATTCCACACTTTTCTCAGCAACCCCACATACTGGTCAGTCCCTTACTCCGACTTTAGACTCAGCCTTCTTCTCTTTCTCCTCTTTTCTGTTTGCGTTCACTCAAGAGGGCCATGCTCTTGGTCCGCAGGCTCAAGACTTCATCAATTCCACATGAAACACTAAGATTTCCTCCTGTTACCGAGGCGCAGTGCCTAGGTCTGCTCTGGTCTGCTCTTGTCCACCTCTCCCCAGCTCGCTGAGGAGGTATGGGAGAGGGAGCATCCGCACATGAAGCTGGTAGAGGGGATTGATCGAGGGAACATGGGCATTTCTATTTGGAGAGATTTCTAACTTTTTTTTTTTTTTTGTTCAAAGCATATTCCTTTTATCTTCGTTATCAAATACCAACTATAATAACTATGGTTATAACGTTATTGTGTCAATTCAACCAACAATTTTAGTGAAATTATCCCAGTCAAATAAATAAATAAGAAGACATTTTTTAATACTTTTTTCATATACCTCCTGGTTACCATTGTCCATGTCAGCTAAAGTATAGTAAAAAATCTATCACATGGGCTTATAGACACACTATAAACCAAAGTGATGTATATTTTCCCAAACGAATCTTACTTTTGCCAGATTTTGATTGATATATTTAAACAAAATTAACATTGTGATGGTTGAAGTATCATGCCTAGGGACACAACAACTACACAAAACTTAAATCTGGCATCGAACCAACAACATTATGGTTAAAAGATGAGTGCAATCATTTTCACTACCATTGATTGACACTGTTTCCTACATTCTATCAAACAAATAATAAGAGAAGCAACCAAGCATGCTAAAGCTAGTGCGAAGGCTAACCATTGGAGCAGGTCAGGACAGCAGGGGTAACAGTGGGTGTAACAGCGGGGATAACAGGGGTAAGGGGTTAGCCATTGTTGTTTGTTTAATATCTTTATCTTAATCTATGCCCTGCGGACACAAAGACCAATTCATCCGGAAAACTGGATTATCTCACTTAGATGGTCGGGACTCGCATACGGCTGCTCGATGCTGCATGGATACACTGCGTTTTATTCCCGCTTAATGTAGATTCGGACCGTTTTTCTGCACTTGACTTTTTAACTGCTAATGAGACCGGAGATGCGTCTGCAGATTGGCTTTTACCAGTCATGCAGCAATTACGTCCTCATTCAGAAACGCTGGAGTAAATCATGTCAGTAATCCTAATCAGGGCGGTGTCTATAAAGCAGGGTGTAACTGTATAGAGAGCTTTTAAGTAGGTTTGCATGGAAAGTCAGATTTGAAAAAGCTGTTTGGTGCAATCCCAGGTAGAAGAGTCTGTCTCACTAGTGTTGTAAGTCCCAACTTTGTGTTGTTTTAGGTCAGTTCATTTCAGCATATTCTTTGTTCCTGTTGGTGTCTCCAGAGCCTCTCTTTCTCTCTCTCTTTGCTTGATGTCTAAAGCTCTAAGAGTAATACTACCTGCCATTAATCAAGGAAGGTTTACCTGTAAAAATCCACTCACATACATGTCCCAACAAAGCTTCTTTAGGTATCTTCACAAATGATACCTCTCATGAGCTTCTTGAAAACTTTGAATACAAAAAAAATTACATAAATTTTTCTAAACCAGTCCTGGTGTATGATTTAGAACTTGACAAATGACTTATTCCACTTTCCATATTTTACACATTTACCGTGCTTTTTTCTTTGTACTTTCTTTTACCCTAGTATTGCACACTTTGTTAAGCCCCTTCACCTCCTCCATCACTCTCCTCCCTGGCTTTCTAAACTCGTAATAGGTTGGCTAATTACAAACTGACTCCCTGACTGAAGGTACTCACACTCTTTTCAAGGATTATCTTTTAAGAGCTCATTTCTCGTCATTCCTCCTTTTAGACTTTCGATTACAGCCCTAATTCTAAAACTCCAAATATTACCAAACAGCGGTATTCCAATGCATTTTTCCTTATGAATCTTAAAAGCCGCTTTCATCCTTTTGGTTATTAGTTTCCATGTCCACACCAACAAAAAACACAGCCCAATGCTTCTCCCTCAGGATTACGCTAAGCCTGACATTACCGCCTATATGTTTGTACTGCATGTCCCGATGTGTGTTAAAGCACTAAATCATTCATACTTGCCTTTGCTTTGGCTTTAATTGAGGCTCTTTCCGTATTTGCCGTCATGCCACCCCCTACCTTCACCCGCGTCTTGGCTAACACCCGCTCCACCTACCCCCCTCCTCTGCTCTCGACTTGACCCTAATTGATTGTAATGAGTACAAGCTCCAAAGGCCGGCTCCAGTCTCCAGTTGGGTTAGCTGTCTTCCTGCTTCATTTGTGCTGTTTTAGTTGGAGAGGAGGTGTCTCAAGTGTCTGGAGGAATGTGGGTTGGTTAAGGCTTGAAAGGCTCCAGCTAATATTGTCCTGTCACTTTCGAGAAACCATGTCAAAGAGGAAAATTCATGTCCAAAGAGTCTTCTATGTCTGCAATGATATAAAAGGACTATGCAATGTCCGGGTTAAAATGAGTGATTATAACATGAATTTGCCAGTGCTAAAGCAATAAGTATTTCTTGGAGTAACAGTTGTTCACTTGGTAGACGTTTGCACACTATACTGAAGGTTGTTTCAAGGACTTTAGCTAGTGGTGTGCTAAGTAAAGCAGTTGAAATCATTCTAGCTGTTATGATGCAGTCACATAGTTAACGATGTGCTATGTAACCTTTCAGGGTGGAAAGGCTACTTTCTTTATTGAGGTGTCTTTATTGAGGTACCAGAAATGTTCCACAGTATCTAACTCCATAGAGACAGGCCTCGAGGTCAGAGGTGCCCAAACTTTTTTTTATTGAGGGCCACATCTCAAAACATATTTGAAGCGGAGGGCCACAGACCAGTGATCAATGCAGTGCGGTGCTTTATACACAGCTTTGACAGAGCTGCGGTGTATTAATAAGGCTTGAAACACATTCATTTTCGGTCTGTATCACACTGCAATGTGATGTTTGAGGTTATAGTGGTAGAAATATTTTAATTTGCTGTTAAGTACTGCTTATGATCAATTGGGCCGGTTCAGCAGGAGGCCTGAGGGCCAGTAAAAACTGGTCTGAGGGTCACATTTGGCCCCCAGGCCATAGTTTTGGACACCCCTGCTCTAGGTCAACTTACAGGTCAGATCTGTGGAGAAGCGACCCCACTAATAACTAAAAGCTAGATTGGTATGTTAAATGCCAAACAGGGGAACACTTCAGGCAAAGTACTACGAGGAGAACTATGTTGATCAGAATGAATCTGATCGAATCAACTGAAACAAATGCACTTTAAGAACACAGACGAACATTTGTAGATTACAGTAACTTCAGTCACAGTTGGGGCAAGAGTCATATCCATTCAAGAGGGAGGCAGGCTATAAAATGTTAAAACATATATTCAGAACAGCTTAACTAGCGTGGCATTAGAGCATGTGCTGGATTAGAACATTTACAAGAAAACAAAATACTGTACACCCGGTATGTTTTTGATACAGACACCATACAACAGCCTTTTTATAAATTCTACATGTACATGTAGCTTGATGTCTAAGATCGAGTGAAATCAAGTTCACGTCACTCATTTCTCTGCATATTATTTACTCTGTTGCCACTGCTCTGCATCACATGCCCGCTGAACCACCACTAATGGATGACCTCTACATGATGTCACCATGCTAATTCATAACAAATGCCATTTTTCTTTTGCTATCGAGCGCCAATATGATTAAACACCACAGTCAAAGCCAACTATCAATCTGCGCCTTCATAATCAGCGCTAAGGGGATCATGCGATACGTGCCGTAATTAAACATACACGCACACACATACCCACGACACACCAAGACTGTTGTAACGAATGACTTTTGACGGACTCACTAGCCGGCTGTTTACATGCATGATGGGTAGGCGTGTTTATACATCTGCAAGATCAATGGTTTTGTGGAATGTCATGCATTTAGCTTCCACATACGTAAATTGCAACTTCCACCTTTGAACTTTGTGTCTAGTGGGGTCAATGCAACAATCTGCCGAATTTAAGAACCTCTTCAAGTAGCATGAAATGTTTTGATGGATGCCGAGGTTGCATTTACATGAAATTCCTGCGATAGGGATGGGTTTTAAGTGACAGGTCGATACAGCTGAGAGCTTTCAGACCTCGGGCTTTGGGGAGAGGCATTGATCCATTGACATATGGATTAATGGGCGCACTGATGGTATAGGCTCGAGAGCAGGTAGTAATGGCAGAGTCAGAGGGAACATGTTGGAGTGACCTCTGCAGGAGACGGAGGTGTGGAGACCAGAGGACGGAGACAGGACAGGGGACAGTCAGACTGGATCGACCTGTCTGTCAGTTTCTCACAAGTCTCATCACAGCAGCACGAGTCAATGAGTTCAATGGACATTTGGATGGTCTTAAGCATGCCTCTTTTTTACAAGTGAAATGAGTGACTCCAAGAAATCTATCTGGAACAATGGGGCAGGAGTGGTGTAGTGGGTTAAGTGTTTGCTGATCGATCAGAGGGAATCAGGTTCAAGCATCAGCCAGGTGCATAGTGTTGTTGGTGTCTCTGAGCAAGGCATTTCACTCTCTATAAGGGGTAAGGCTAAAGTGCTTCAAAAAACAAAAAAACAAAAAAAATCTCCAGAAACAGGGTCCGCTCACGGCGAGGTACAGGGCAAGGATCAGGACGAGGATCAGGACAAGGAGCCAGAAGGCACGATGAGGTCCCTGGGCGGAGTACGGTGTCCAGCGGAGCTACATCGGCCCGGTTAAAAACAAAGGACATGTGGAGGTCCCTGGACGGAAGACAATGTCCAGCGGAGCCACAACAGTCCAGACAAGGGGTAGCAGACATGTAGAGGTCCCTGGACGGATGGCTGTGTCCAGCGTAGCTACAGTGGTCTGAATGAGGGGTAGCAAACATGAGGCAATCCCCGGACGGAAGACAATGTCCAGCGGAGCCGGAGCAGACAGGTCGGGACAGGACAAGATGGGATGAGGCGGGGAGCGGAGAACAGGCAGGTAAACAGGGTAGGCAGGTAGGCAGGTACACAAGGCAGGCGGGAGAGTGAGTCCGTGTTCTGTCGGCCCCGAGTCTGCTTGGTCCGTGGATGGCCAGGTCGTTCTGTCGTAATGAGGGTTGTGAGGCGGACCAAGAGATGCGGGACTCGGGGCAAGTTTAAGGGTGTTTATTGACAGAACAGACACAACAGGTGACGGGAGAGAACATACAAGGAGCTGGGTGCAGGTCAGGGTCCAGAGGTGCAGGGAGGCAGGGTGCTGAACAGGAACGTGAACAGGAACACAGGCAGGACACGAGCAGGACATGGGCAGGACACGGGCAGGACACCAGGCAGACGAACAGTGAGACAAGCAGGTCGACGTGCAGAGACGAGCAGTGATGAACAGGATACCAGCAGGACATCAGCAGGACACCAGCAGGACACGGACAGGACACCAGGCAGGACACGGACAGGTAGCACAGTAGAGACACAAGGACAAAACAGACGACCTGGCTAAGAGAGCTGGGTCCTGGCTCCTTTTATCCGCCCACAGGTGTGTTGATTGCGCTGATGGGCTGCAGGTGCGTGTGGGAGGAGCCAGGGCTCCGCCCAGCTCCGGAGTCAGGCAGGTGAGGGAGGGGGAGAGGAGAACACAGGAGGCAAAACAGGAGCAGGGAAGCGTGGATCATGACAGTCTGTCTCTTTATGTCATTGTAAATGTCAATTAAGTGCCATGTAGAGAACTGTGGATTTTAAAATTTTTTTTTTCATTAGTGCCAGAATGGAGTTTGAGTTAGCAATGGCATCTTGAATACATGGAGTGAAGATTATTAAACATGCATGAATCACTCTCTCCTTTAAAAATGCTATACAAAAGAAAATTGTGATTGTGATTATGATGATTATCATTGTTGTTGTTATCATCATTATTATTATTGTTATTATAAAGTAAAGTAAACATAACACTTTATAAATGTTTAAATCTCATTTGATTTCTTTATTGGGAAAGTTGCCTTTGCCTCATTGAACTTGACGACAGCTACAACCATCCCCCTTCACCATAGAACCGCATGTCCAGTTTTTGAAAGGCTTATCAAAGGCCTAAAGTAAAAAAAATTAAATAAAATAAAAAACGGCGACGTAGAAGCCCCATTGATAGTAAACCGTGGAGCATGCATGAGCGGAGGTCAGGAGCGTCTGTGTTGGTGGTGGACAGATTGGTGTCATGTCACGCTCTGCTCCCACGACCCCGCTGCTCTGACACACACTTACGTTTACTTTTATATACATGTTAGCCGAGGGTCGTGGTGAGGAGGAGAGGGGGCCGATCAATAAATCTGAATGAGACGCCTGCATTGCGCGCATCCCCTATTACCCAGCTCGCGACCCTTCCCCCTGTCTTCACCTGTCTGCAGAGGTAAACACATGCATTTAAATCAGCCATGCGGCCTGTGCTAACCAAGACAAATGATGTTGTATGTAATATTTTTCTATTAACATAAAGTAATATAAAGTGAAGGGCAGCGGTGTGTGCGGGAGTTGGAGGCTAATGTCCCATATCAGATGTGGACAATGTCACAGCTGCATACTGAGCAGAGGGTGTCCTTCTGCCCCGCTGTGCACTCAGAACTCTGCTCTGTATACTGAGAGAGCCAGTAACCTCACTGCCCTGGTGCCCTCTCCAGCTCCACATCTACTCTATGGAGTGGAAAAGAGGATATATCAAAATGATACTTCAAAATCAAGATCTCTATTATGATTTGTCTTATGTCAAATTTTTCTTTCCTTATTTTAAGAGCTATTGTGATGAGGGATTCCTGGTCCATAAGGTGTCCTCAGAACACCTTGGAGAAAACTAGGCCACACAAAGGGGGAGCATGCAAAATCTACACTTGCTCTGAGACTCTGGGATCTTGTTTCTGTAAGTCATGTTGTTATTCATGAAGATTTTTTGAAGTTGCACTTTGTAAGTCGTCGAATGCAGGGTCTGCCACCTGCTTATCTCCATGGAGATTTTAATACTTTGCCTGGAATGCACCTTTAAACCAACACTCCTGGTGCCCCAGATCTAGTTAGGTATAATTATACTTTGTTTGTATATGGACAAGGCAACTTGTGTAAGATATGCCCTTCTTGTCCTCCAACTTTGGACACAATCCGGCTGTAATGCAGTTTTGTTTCTCCGTGTTTTTAAAGTAAATTTTCACTATGCTTTCACCAACCACTTTTGTCACCAAAAGTTCAAAACTGCTTCTCTTTTAAGTATGCTAGCTGCTGGCTTTTGTTAAAATAAAATACCAAGGTTAAGGTTACATTTCTGATTACTTTCCTCAGAAGCATATTGTCATCCTTTTGTAATATTGAACTATATAAAAATGCGCTTGCACTGAAGTCATCTCGGGGGGCATGTCTTATGTCATGTGAAAACCCCTCCTCTATCTGTGCCTCAAACACATGATGGATTCACAGCACACTGGCCCTGACACACCGACAGCCACCACACTCAGCTCTCACATATATACACCACATACAAACTGCTCATTTGTTTGTCTGTCTCCCCCCTTCCCCTCTCCTCTCCCACACCAATACTCTCCATTTGGGATGATTACTGTGCCCGACCTGCCCGCGCCCGCTAGCTGCGCCGATTGGATCCACCGTAATCTTCTGTAAGACACCGCTATCTCCGCCGCGGTTTGGAATGCCAACTCAGCTGTTCTTAACACGCACACATACACACATTGGCCACACGCCCCTCTCTGTAGCGCAGGGGGATTTTGAGGCCAAGGCGTGGAATAGTCTCAGGTCACCAGTAGCTAGCTTCCAGTGGCAGGATGCAGAATCAGCAGGAAGTGCATAGAGGATACTATCAGAGCGGGCTTTAGTGTCCTTAACTCCATCCATCTGTCCCATTCACACCGGACGCTCAATACAAACACATAGAGGCACACATGTGGAGATAGGGCCGCCACCATTCAGCAGCTTTCATAAAGCTAATGGCCAGGCTAATGATTCACTTTCAATTAGGGACGTTATAGCCGGAGGTGGTCTGAGGTGGCTAAAATGTTTAAACCTGAGCTCACACTGTATGATTTTGTGCCGTTTTAAGACGTTCCAAATTATTCCCACTCACACTGTGGGATTGAATCTCATATGAAGTTCACGACGGGAATGTGCACAATGACACATCAATGGTCGTTTACACTGACCTGCTCACACTGTACGAGGGACATGAACCAGAGGAGGGCAGTGTGCAGAGCTCCTAAAACTCCCAAAACATCTTATGTTAGTAAACCATTGGCACTGTTAACTTTAGCACTGCTTTGGTTAAAGTCAAAGGCTTTTGTCACGAACCTTTTCTGGCTATCATGTGCATGGTCATTTCAGGTGCACTTAGATTGTCCCAATTGAGCTCACCTCCGCACCCCACTCCAGCCCACCAGAGCTGTGTTCATCCACCTTCAGCTGTATTTTACAGTGCACAAGGTGCTTTCACCCAGCACTCAGCAAACACGCCTGATATCCCTGTGACCACATGATCAGGACAGAGGAGCCGAAATTCGGACAGATTTTAAAATTGTCATGCAACTAAACTTTGTGCCAGCCCAAAAATTGCAGTGTAAGCCCAGCTTAAGTAAGAGGACTGTTACTTCAAAATGTTTGCTCATGAGTTCATTCAAAATAATATTACTTAAGTAAGATTCAAAACAAATGAAGAGACATAACATCAAATGAGGCACAAAATCTGGTATTTTCAAAGAATAGACCCACAAAATATGAAAAAGAAAATCACAGCTGATTATCAAGCAAAAACGCACATTATCAAATGACAACTTAATGCTTTCGTCACTTATAGGCCTTACACAAGTAAGATTACTGTTACTTCTATAAAAATCCAAGTAGGAGTAAAAGTATGACAATAGAGACTACAAAACTACTTCAAAAGCAATTATTTCTTTACAAATAAATATGAGTACTAGCCACCTTTGAACTAATTCAGATATTAATTTTAATTCATCATAAAACATCAGAAATTACATAAAAAATAAATATATACAAATCATGGCAAATGAGCCTAGCATCTCAAAATATTTAAAACTCATCCTTTTGGCAAATGGTTTTATTTCTTTAATCATGTTGCGTTTACAGTCAGGAAATATTGTCTCTGAATATCTTTTTTGAAGCGCTCCGACCGTTCATGTAAGCTAGCAGCCATATCTGTCTCTCCCCTCTCTGCTTTGTCTGGATCAAACATGAATATTCATTTATCAAAGTGAGTCCGCGTTAGCAGCAGCTGGAATCATGTCTGCGGGGCTAATCCTTTATCGCCTGCTCTCCCCTCTCTATCGCGCTCCTCTGCACATCCCCGATACTTCAAGGACTTTTCATTTAAGATCTATTATAAATGATTCATCCAATATTTATGAATATTTTAAACTTCCGATTAAATTACTTTGTATCTGTTTAGCATTACATCTTTCTGCGCCAGAGACAAAACTGTTCCAAGTTCTTTCATCCTCCCCAATGCCCCCTTCGTAGCTGTCTTTGAACTACGCCACAATTAAACCAATGTTATTTCGGCAATCATCCGGCAGCTACTATATGCAGTTTGCACCAAATGTCTTGTCTATACATAGGATGCCCATTGGTGTGTGCGTGTGTGTGCGTGAGTGGGTGTGCGTGTGTGTGTGGTGTTAAGACATAAGAGCGTAGCAAAGTCGCCTTTCTTCCTTTTTCAGGACCATTACCTTTCATTCCAATCACAGAAGGAGCACCCACGGGAGCAGGGAGGGGAGGGGCCACCGCTATACCAGGGCTGTCCTATGTGGAATGCATATGATACAAGTGTGACGGGAGGGTAGGGGCGGGTGAGTGAGGCGGGGGGCGCAGGGGGCGAAGGGAGGGACGGTAGAATAGCCGGTGATGTAGTGGGCAGTGTACGTGTAAGAGCGTTTTTATAGCCACATTATTGGGACGTAATGCGCGATCCTTTATTTGTTGCCATTTAGGAGGCAATAGCTTTTAAATGGCCTAAATGTTTACAATGAATGGTGAAGGATTTTAATGTGTGCGAAGTAGAAGAAAGAGCAGTGTGAATTAGCCCCCGTGTGCCCGGCTATTAATTGCAATAAGATGCACTTAAGATAGCAGGCGGTGACGACGGTGCGTAGACTATTGTTCTCACTGCTGGAAATAGTCAGGAGGCGCTAGTACTGCATTGTATTCACATTTTCAATATTTGACTTTAGAAAAATTATATATTTTTGTATTTTATTCTTTCATGAGCTAGTGTCTGATGACATTTGGCCAGTCAGGGTCCAGGTTGTCTTTTTAAAGGTCCTGTACCCAGGAGTCAGGGACATGTTTTAGTTTGACTTTTAGCCCCTCCCACTTTTTTCCCCTCCTTTTTGCCACTGTGATATTGCACCATGAAACAGAAATAACTATCGGGGTTGGCGTCATGCAGTTGTTTCTTTATAGTTTTTAAATGTCTGCCTACAGTTTAGATATGTAGGTATTAAGTGTTTGGGCATCAGGAAGTTTCCCATGATTCTTAGTAATGGTGTGCCTGATTGAATGAGAAGAGGTGACCCTGCCTATGTAAAATGAATAGATTATGTTTTATGGTCTCTTTTTTCTTATTCAACAGCTTTTTACCATACGATGCATAATGTAAAGAGCATTTATCTTGACAAGAAAAAAAATGTAATCATGCCTCTTTAAGTGGTAATGTGGTGTTCTGTAAACCTCCCTTACATTACATTTGAAATTAAGCATCTTATACTATTCTATCAATTCAACCAATCAATACTCCCCGTTCACCTATGGTCACCAGTCCAGTCACAACCTGCCACCAGGCCAAGTTACAGGTCAGATCTGTGGAGAGCCAACCCCACTCAAAGAGAATACATGTGTTTCAAGGTATTTTTGAGCAATCTGAACACTTGAAATTCATTTGCAGGCCAGTTTCATGCAATGTAACATTTCAGATAAAACAATGACATCTTCAAGAAGAAAGATAGCAAGTTTCCATCAAAAAACTAACACAGCGCACCTTTAATTTGTAAAGGTACACCTAAGGACCTCTCCATATCTTGATCCAGGTTCATGGAGTGCCTAGCTGAGCTAGCTATTGTGCATATGTTCGCTTGTCTATCTTAACTGAAATAACTTTAAAATAATGCACATATTGCTGTTAGTTAAATTCACAATGAGATTATTTTATGAAGTGTTTTAAAGTAGGGGAAACTCCTTCAAGATGGTTGCTTGTAGTCCAGTAAGTGAAAGTGCTGACGTTGTCCTTTTGTATCTGCACGTGCACAAGGCTCTATGTTGGAGGAGGAAGTGTCTGGTGCGGGGCTGATCAGTGGGAAAAGTCGATCAGGAGCTCATAGATCTTGTGTGAGCCGCGTATCGACCCCTCTCCTTCTCCCATCATTGTGATCATCCGCACACACACAAGCATAGATTACTGATGATGGAGAACCTACAGCAACTTCTCTGCATTCAAACCCTTTGCCCTTCCCAGTGATGTCATTCCAGCCCAGTTTACCAAGTTAGAAAAAGCTGGAGAAGTCTTTGGTTCTGCTAAACTGCATATGCCTCCTCTCAGTTGGTGCTGAAATCCCTGATAGAATCTATCGGGATGTGGGTAGCTATGTCTGACAGCCTTGGAGACTTTGTGATCCCAAAACCAAACTAAGTTGCGATTTTCCAGATCTGATTCTTGGAGATTTTGTCACATTTTGCCTATAGTTATGACATTTATATTTCGGCATTACATTTCACATTTTTTTCCTGTTTTAAAAGAGTGTTGAGCGAATTTACTATGATGATACAACCATTTTGCCCCTATTTGTCAAAGGACCCTTTACTCATACAGGACCTTTAACTTTTAAATCTTACACTTTGTGTTGACTCGGATATAAACACTGAGGAAGTCAAACATGTAACTTGCACTGACCAAAGCACTCAGTCCTACTGTTAGTAATTTACACAGTTGGTGGTCCAATACCTGCTGGAGGGCTGGAGAAAGTTGCACTTGACCCACCTTGCCTTTTCTTGCCTTGTGAATGTGTGGGTTTAAATGTGATTGTGAGTCGTCAAAGACAGTTTACTTTCATATTGGCAGCCACGCTTGTATCACTCTGCCCCAGGACATCTTTGTGACTGAGGTATGACCTAATTATACACTGAATAGTAAAACCACTTAATGTGTCAACAAAGGCTCTGTATGTAACCAACACATTATTATAATTCATGGCAAAACGCACATGCCTCCATACTAAAAAGCCTCTCCGGACCTCCACACTGTTCGGGTTGTGTTTTTATACCCTCTTAAGTAAATGTAATGCCTCCGCGTGCATTGGCCCGGCACTTTGACATGCTGTAGGGTGTCAGGGTGATGTGTGGTTGTGGGTCGCCCAGGTGACACCTCTGAAGGCTGATTTACTAAAAGGACAAGAGCATCAGAGCACAACCGTACCGCTCATACCTCATCTTGTCAGGACTGGAAAAAAAATCTCACACAATTCTCCATTCTTGCCCCATACCTTAGCTTTCCGCGCACACCCTAGTCCACCTCAATCGGAATTCACTCCTTTCTTAGCTCATCTCGAATGTAAAGAGAGTATGTTTTTATCAATACGCCCTTGTGCCTGTAAGTATCTGAATCGATAGCCATATGATTATCCATGTAGGAGAGGTATAAATGATTTAAAACAGCGAACCCGGGGTGACGGATGTTTGCTTTGCGCATTGAAGTTACTGTCAATAATTAATGCATGTGATTAATCTGTCAACATGCCCCTTCCCTCCACCCCCATGTGAAAGAGGGGGCGACGGAGAAGAGGGGAGAAGGCACAAAGCTTCAAAAAGGAGCACATCTCTAGGGCGCTGTGACAGTCATATCTGAAGACCAACTCGGTTTCACGTTTAAGTTGTATGTCAATAATCGAGAAGATACGCACGCCATGTTAGAGTCGATAAAAGATGAGAAGTGTCAAAGCTACTGTAGTTCTGCTTTGGGATTGTGATATACCAGGAAGTAGTCAGCCAATCATAGCCTTCCAAGCTCTGCATTTTGACCAATCACCTCGGATTTCTCAAGTTATATATAACCCAGAATTGTTAGATTCCTCAGCGACTCTATCTTCTTTCCTTCACAAATACCAATGTCTATAGGACCTTTTAAAGAGTCGTGGTCACTGCTCCTGACAGCTCAATCCATGTGCACTTGTTGATGATCGGTGGGTCAAATGCGGAGAAAAAAACTTTCCAGTAGAGCTTTAATAGCAGTATATTTAGAAATTGTATAAAACATTAAACATTACCTGAAGTGTACATGTTGTAAGTTACTCCAGAGCTGGGACAATTTCTGCTTGGAAGTCAGTTTCTTAATTGATGAAGACAGGCATTTTGACGATAGATGATTAGCGTAGCCTCATTTGATTGAAAGACTGGGGGCACTGTTGGTGGGGCAGTGTACCTTGCCAATAGTGGAAACACTAGAATTGATACTAAATACACCCAAAAAGCATTAAATGTTATCTTCAACTATGGCAATTGTAACACTGATTGTTACACATATTAGATAGACTTTTGTAACTTGATATAAGGTTTTTTTATGTGCTCCAATCTATCCAATTAGAACAAAGAATGAGCTCCTTTGTTTGGGTTGCTATCTTACTAAATCAGTTCAAGTGCAAACTACACATACCACCAAAACAAGCACACAAGAAACATTGGTGGGATTACAACCAATATCATCATAATGTAATGTCCCTCCATTAACCACACTACCTTCTTAAACCTAAACTTAGTCACAAAGTCATAAAGTAAATGTGCTGCAAAGGGTTTGGGTGATCCCATGTTCCATAGAGTCCTGCCCCACCTGTGTGTGCGTGGACCAGGGCCTTATCTTACCTCCATCATTTGCTCAATGACCTCTGCTTTCAGCCTATGATGGATTGTATTGGTCTCGTAGACATTAATTTTCCTGAACCAGGCAAAAAAAGCTTTACTCACCGGAAGAGCCCGTGTTGGTACAAGGGTAATTCTGTAGAACAACATCCCAGATACATGCGGCAACCTGGGCTGACTTGAGACTAGGGTTGCATCATGAGACATAAATATGATACTTTAATAATGATAGTTTTGAGTTATTTTTGTCATTTATTATGTTGATGGCAAAATCATTATAAACAGAAGCTAGCATTTAGCATTTAGAAGATCACAAATAAAAATGGGCAACTTACAAAAAAGGTCATATGACAGGGGCTCAAATGGCACTCTAATTATGATATAACTAGAACATTTGAGTCTAGCTCTAACCACTCTGTAGTTGTGTCCTTAGGCAGGACACTTCACCCACCATCAATCCAAAGCTGTATTTTAGGCAAAGCTTAGAATTAGTTAAAACTGAAGATGTCAGTGGTATTTATTGTAATACTGTATATTTATACTGCCACATGTTTGTTAGTGTTGTTAACAAAAAAACAAAAAAATGTTACCATGATACTAGTCCATACTCCAACTTGTATCATAACTAGATGAACATTTGTATAAGTATTGATGCTGAAAAATTTGACCTTTCCCGAATCAGTTTAGATGGTTTTACAGAATGGTCTTACAGAAGTGACTACTGCTTGAAAACAAAGACTACAAAGGTTGTTATTATTGTGGTATTAAAATCTCTATTAAGTACCAAACACTTTTCCTAGTAATAAAATAACGTTTGGAGTTTTAGTTCTGTGACACACTTAACACTTCCACATGCAGCGTTTGCTTATCTGTCCACCTTGCTACAACACTAAAATGTCAAGCTTGATTTTGATTTCAAGGAAAAGGCTTGATTTTCGCTTTTAGACAATAGAATGTATTTTTCAACTCAAAAGAACTGCATCGTCTTTAATAAAGTCTTTACTAGTTCTGATATTGGCCAAGACCATTCCAAAGCTATTTCCGTCTAAGTCCAGTTTTGTCCTCTTTATGATTGACTTGTTCAAATGACTATCTAGTTCCAATACTAGTTTTAGTTTGGATTAATATCTGGGTATTGATACTTTAAACAACTTTCTTGCTACTGTACTTTCCACAATTACACTAGCCCCACCTTCCCTTTCCGGTGGGCTCGACGGCGCTCTCTCTCTTAGGAGCTGTTAAACCAATCCTGCTTGTGTCAGTGCCTCAGCGGCTGTATTTACATGCCTCGTCTCGCTCCTCTCGTCCAGGTAAACCTGCAGCTGTCGTCCCCTCGGCCCTGTCTTCTCATTAAGCCAGGTAATTGAGCTCAGTCACTTGCACCTCCGCGGGTCAACCCACCAGAGAAGCTCCACCACCAAGCACCACCACCCCCCACAACCTGCCGACACCAACCCACCGAACGCGCTCCGAGATGGGGGGACATCTTAATTATGTCACCCCTGCTGCCACTCGTGACTGCTGCACCTTTGGGTTACTCACCGTTTACACAGCGAAGACAGAATGGATAATTAGTATACCGAGGGAAGGAAGAGGGGAGGGAGAGGGTTAAAAACTAGAGAAGGGGAGAGGGGAAGCGTTAGTAGGGGTAGTGCTTTAGTGGAGTGTGCCTTCCCCGGGAGTAGGCAGCCGCGTCGTGTCGAGCAGTTCATCATTGTGTCCCTGGTGACTGTGTCTGTGGCCTGGCCCTGCTGTAGCTATAATAAGACATAAATAAGGAACAAGAGTGGCTTATCTTCGCCGAGGCCCCTCTCTCGGCTCTCCCTTCTCTCCCCTTTCCTCTCTCTGCCGCAGGTGGAGGTTGTTTTAAGTGTTTTGTTTCCCGCCTGTTCACCTGTATCTGATGACCTGAGATCATAATGCGGCTGATCCTCTGATGTGCAAATGGGGTGTAGCTGCAGAGGTTGGCCACACATGGAAACTGCAGTTGGGTAGATTTGTTGGAATCAACCAGCAAAGAGCAATGATGGAAGTTCAATGGATGGTTATGGAACTGATAAACCCTGGCGCTTAGACTCCAACAGTGCAGCAGAGACGTTGGTGGGGGTGAAGAGGAGCAGATGGAGAAGTTGAAGTTGCTGCTGATGTGATGATGGGGTAGAGGAGAGTGGTGGAAGGAAAACCCATAAATAGAAACACATCCAGAGGTAATTGCTTAGAAGCTGTGATTGGCTGACAGCAATATAGACAGGTGAGTTAGGAACAATCTGTGCAGTCACTTTCAGGTTCATTATTAACACTTATTGCCAGATCTCATCCACATCATTTATGTCATCATAGACCATAGATGTCATCATATTTAAGTTAAGACAACTTGTATCTGGTTGGTGTGTCAGCTGTCATTGCGTCACGTGTTTCTGAAAACACCAACTATCATCAGCTTTTTTTTTGGACACTTTTGGTAGGTTTTAATGGAAGGAAATGACAACACAGTCTTTGTATAAAGCATTCAGTTATTTTTTTCAGTTATTTTTATTAAAGCAGTCTAGCTCTGTGCTTTTATATACCATGTTCTTTGTGAAAGTGTGGTGTGTTTTTATGTTGCAAGATCTAATAAACATACAGAGATTTTGCCCACATTTTTGTCCACACATTTTGCCCCAGCCTGATGTTTGACTACCCTGTATTATGTATGTGTATTTCAGAGGTGAGATGCTTATCAAAATATTTAAAATGAGATAGTAATTATAATATTAAAACTAGTATGAAAACTAGAGCCAGTATTGATACTAAAGAAGTCACATCAACAGAACAGAAATGAACCTTTCCTGAACAGATTTAGAATGATCTTGAGCTGTATCTGAACAAGTATAAGACCAATGAACTAGTGTACGCCCATGGACCACTAAGGAACCTACCTGGACGTCTGAGGGATTACACAGCTATAAGGCCGCATGGGAATTTAAAAGAAAGTACTATTATTTAATGTTGGGATATCCTTGTTCTTTAGCCACATCCTCAAGTTATTGTATTCCTTGGAAGAAAACTATATCCACCAGTTTTGTGAAGCCCATCTTCGCATACACAGAACAAATATTATTGTCTAAGTTTATTTGTATTTCGCAGCTCTCTCCCTCTTGTTGACAAAGACCCTCGTAGAAGCGCCAGTATTAATGTGTATGTTTAATAGCGCCTTCATTGGGGACTCGGATCTCTGTTATCACTTTTGTTTACACAATTCGCCCCTGCTTGATGTGGGACTACCCTGGCCTGTGTGCTGTGTGAAGTCATGAGGGGAGAGGGGGCGCGCTTGTCTCATGCCCCTGGAGAATGCGCTCTTTACACGGGCCCCGCTTGTTCCTGCATCATTACCTGGAGCACAGACAAAGCCTACTTATGTGCCCCCTCCTAGCCCCCTCAGCATTCACACTCCAGCAGATTGTTGTGTGAGGGAGTCCTGCGCTGGGGTCCGGGGAGAGGCGCTCAAACACACAGGAGCGGGGTATGGGAAAACGGAGGAGAATAGATTTATGAAATGAAACGTTCCACTGCGCTCTCTCCACCCGCTGCGAGAAACACCTTTATAAATCACTGTGTGGAAAATAGAGCATTTGGTGGTGCTCCTGACGCTGCACGCTGACTGTTTGTGTTTGGGGATGTGGGAGGAACACAGATACAGGCATAAAAATGTATGCTTCCACGGCAGGAGAACCACCACAACATTTTCATTGTCATATTGTTTCTGTAGTATAAGCCAATAAGAGAGAGAAGACAGGGATGACTTTGTTCACAAATTCCCAATACTTAAAGTGTCAAAAACTGTTTAATAAAAAAAAAGTGAAGGTGTAAAGCATTTTAATTAAATTTCACAATAGTTTCATATTATATTTTACTTTTTATTCATATTTTATTTATTTAAATTATGGCAAAATAAATACACGCTCCTTAATATATTTAGTGTAGTTTGTGGAGTCATTTAAACCAAAAATGCTATTTAATTAGTTTAGGTTATTACTAACTAATTATATTATATTATAGGTAGTAATTAAAAGCTTATTTTCTAGTTGATAGTATGCTTCTTAAAGTTTAAAGCTCATATAGGTATTATCATGAGCTATGGATCTAAGCATAAAACGGCAACAGGCATAACTTTGGTCACAGTCGCACATCAACCCAGTTACACTGTTTCAGAATGTCCCGTTAGGTCAGGAAAATTTTGCTTTTACCGATAACAATTGTCTAATTACAATAACACTGGACATGATGGCCAAGTTGTTGATGGTCTCATTGGCTGTTTTGGCTCTCAAGACATTTGTCTAATCAGCAGTAAATGGCCCTCATAATACAAGCTTTAAAACCAGTAAGAGCACAGGCTACATATCCTTTTTTAACATGATTATGATCATGTTTATTTATCTCATGTGGAAATGGACAATGTGCTTACACTCCAAGCAGAGCAGGTGTTGGCTTTTTGCATGTGTGCTAAGTTTCACCTGTATTCCCTGGGCGGGCTAGTTTTAGATTTGTAAAAACAGACATTGATGCACTTTGAGCATTGTTTACCTTGTCTGAAACAGGTGAGATTTGCAGTAGTGCAGCATGGTAGGTGCGCGGGGTATATGTTTGCTTGTGCGGTGAGCAGTCGGCCCTGGGTATCTTCACTGTGACAGGATAGGGCCAGATCAGCTCTCACTTCCAGCGGAGCTCACCTGAGGAAAAACTCTCCCCTCTCCTTCCCCTGGTGTCTGTACTGCCTCCTGTCTCTGACCCAGACACACATCCCCGTGAGCTACTATCCTCTCCTCTGCTCTCCTCTGCTCTCTTCTTCTCCACTTTTCCTCCGCTCACCCATCTGTCTCTTTTTATACAGCGCTTGCTGTAAAGATACCCTGGGAGGGCAGTATCTAAAAACAACACTGCAGCAGGACATGCCTGTACACATGTGCTGTTCTACTAGATATGGGACATTACAATGAGGTGTGTTACACAGCTACATGCCTCAAACACTCCCTACAACTACTCTAAGTCACAAACTATATCATATAGATGTGTTTTTATGCTGCAGCCTTTGTGCTTGGAGATTTAAAATCTCATACGATTGTCCTCATGTCTGTGGTTGCACTTTTTGTCACACGTTTAAAAATCGTTTAAGACTGAAAAATCCTGTAGTGTGTGGAGGCTTAAAACAGTGTTAGAACAATTAAAGGCGCTCCTGTGTGTGCCTTTCCCTACTGAGTTTATAGAGCCGTCTGTGTAATAGAGGCCCTCTTATAAAACACAGCGCCGTGTCACTTGCATTATTCAGCCCACCGCCCCTTTAAATGATCCCAAGATGTATGAGGCCATCTGTGGGCCACAATTAAATACCCACCCCTTTAATTCAGCTGCATGCTACATTAGCACCCACTGCCCAAAGGGAGCCAGAACAATCCCATACCATCAAATACAGATCTTCAACTCCAATAATCCAATGCACTTCTAAAGACAAAAGATAAACTTCTATTAGGAGACAAAGTAGGGCAAGCTTATTCAATTAATTAGCTTTTAGGCTTTCCAATGTACTTGACAAGACGCATACATTATATAACAAATTGGATTACAGCGTTTCCCATTCTAGACATGCATGTTCAAACATTCCCATAAAACGTGGGAGTCAGTGGAGTGCGGATCACGTCTCGACTCTTCAAATCACTTATTCTCTCGTGACCCCTTCGCTGACAATCAGTAAAAGTGCTCAATGAAATGCGCCCGCTGTCCAACACATGCGCGTTCTTATTTGATATCACTCGGGTCTGATTGCCTCTCGCAGTGGCGCTCGTAAAACTCCCCCTCTCCCCGGATCTTAAGAGTCCATTTCCGACGATCTGTCAGTCTCTCATTCATTCGCTCTTTCACAATGTATTCGCGGGCTAAATTGTCTCTGCTCGCGTCCGCCGCTCCCCGTGCATTGAGCGAAGCCGGCCTTGTCTGCGAAGCGCTAATTGTCTCATTGAGGGGGACTTAAGGATGCGAGATGGGCGCCAGATGTGTTAAAGAGAAGGATTGTGAGAGCCGAGTGTGACTGGCAAATTACATCCTTGGCCTTTCTATGGTGGGCAAAGACTCTTAATAAGCTCTTGATGTGTTGGAGAGCAGGTGAATAGTTCAGCGGATGTATGCTGGGGTGCGGAGGGTGTGGAGGGATCTGGTGAGGGGGGGTGATATGATATGGCTTAAAACAGGCAGTCTCCTGAAAAGGTTGTAAAAGGGCTAGGACTCCTGTCTCACAACAAGGGACATATGTTTTGTATCAACTTTCAAATACATTGTGGTGTCATTATTGTGGTCATTTTAACTTAAGTTACAAGGTGCACTATGTAACTTTTCTGGTTGACCTGTTTGTAACCATGGAGATGTTATTACTTAGCCTGGAATGTTCCACAGCATGGCATTGAAAGAATCTATCCCAAAGGAAACAAATTACAAGTTGGTAACACTACAAGGTCAATCTATAGAGAGGTAATGATCTATGAGAGAGGTTTTTGTGTTGTTTGTTTTTTTTGTTTTTTACCAATAAAACACCTGTAACTACGTTTAATGAATGAATTTAATGCCTTAATGTGGAACTATCCAGATTAAGTGAGAACTTCGTTAGGGACACAAGCAAATAAACCTGAGATAGTGAGGTTGTTGTCCTAACTAAAATATTTGTGGTCATTTCCAGCTCTGACCAGTTTATATTTTTGTTTCTTTGGGTAACACACTTCCCTGTGTTAATGTAGTGTATGAGTGTTTTGTGGTGGTTGGAGAGACCAATGGCACTAATTGGCAGCCACTTTTCCCATCTGTGTGAGTGGCTTACCAACACCAACTAACGGAGCAGAGTAAATAATGACATGGTGTATTAGATGTATCACCATCCCAGAATTGAACCTTGGACCTTCTAGCTATAACTCCGTGGCAATAATCTGCATGCAAACTGAAATTGTGTTTTTACATATGCTCGTCCTGCCTACAACATTTGGGCATCACACATTATACACCCTAAGTCTCCCTTTAAAGACACATTCCCATTTGTCGGTTTCAGTTTTACATGAAGTGCAGTGCATGACGCGTTTGGATATGGGAGGAGCACTTCCCTATCAACAAGCGCCACACTCGGCCGTCCTGCCATGTCAACACAGGGGGATTAGGCAACAGACACATAGAGCAGGCCAAAATGAGCTAATGCAGCTAACCAGCAACCCGCTTATTCTCAACCTGTCTTCTCCGGCTCGGGAACCAGATTGGAAAAGCTGTCTAGCCACGGAGCGCGGAATGTAATCGTGATTCTACAGACTGTGGGCACTTGAAAGACCATGCTTCATATATGTGCCTTTTCTTTTTCATATAGCCGTGCATGCTATCGTTTCTGCTTTCCATATCTCCAAAAAGAAGGAATTTTGAGTAATAAATAGAGCAATATTGGAGCAAATTTAAAAAATATGAGATAGAGTCTATGATGAGGGTAGGGAAGCCAGGGATGTATACATTTTTTCAGACCTAAAGAGATTGTCCATCATGAAAAAAAAAAAAAAAAAAAATGTGGCCAAACCTCCTTCTCAAAGCCTCATCTTGTCATATCTCTCAGCTAATAACTTAAATGGGAAACTGCTGGGAATATCAGGTGCCACAGCGGGGCACTAGTCATTGTGTCCTTAGCCAAGGCACTTCACCCACATTCCCTAGTATGAATGTGATGTGATGAATAGAGACTTTGGGACAGCTGATTCCAGTAAAAGGGCAGCTGTTATTAGAGACAGGGCACTAATGCTGTTATTTAAGACTAATGCATTTTTATTATTATTATTTTCATCTGCTGCTTGTGGCATTTACACTCAAACATGCCGCATCACCTCTTGAAACACGGAGCGGATACGTCAGACCCGCAGAGACCCGTAACCCCCATAGAGTTTGCATGTCAAAACCGACGACACCCCTGACGACGCGGTCTGAACGCAGCATTACACATTTTAATGGCCACATAGTAGTAGTGTGTAACAAAATAATTTAAGTTTATATATTACAATATGGGACTCCATATCTCTTCACATTTGTGCAGGTTTCCGGACTCCAGAAATATTCCATTGACCATCTCATTCATCTGAAGGATATGGTCCTCCCACTATGTCTATCAGGAGCAAAAGGAAAAAAAAAAACCTGACCAAAATTTTTGTATAAAAGGAAATCCCTCCCCCAAAATGCAGCAGTGATTCCTCTGCTGATTTACATTTATAACACTAGAGACACACAAGGACTTGACATGAGGGAAATATACAAAGCTGCATATGTATTTGTTATATTACGTTGTGTGACAGTGGTTTAATCCCCTAAAGATGGCATTCTACCCCTACATGCATCTGAACTCATTTTACCATAACCATCTCCATATTGTTCATCTCCAAGTCTCATTTACTCTCACAAAACCCGATCCCCGTTCTCATGATCTGGATTGCACCCCTTTAGTTCAGACTCCTCCCTGGACAGTTGATTGTATATATACGGTGAAGATAGACTTTTCTATCTTGTGTCAATTTGTTGCCACATCTTAGACAAATGCAGTCTCATGACAACCTTGTTTTTGATCATCACAATACCATGAAATAATGTAGCCATTTCTTGTCAATCTCATGTTTAGTTTTTTTCAGAAGCTTGAACGAGTTTCACTTTTGGTTTGGAAGCTCTGAGTCTCCCCTTACTTTGCTCCTTGCGTTAAGTCACATTACAATTGTCGTGCATCCTGCTAATGAAATTACTGCACATCACATCAGGTTTGTCCAGTTTTGTATTATGTTTTTGTATATTTATAGAGAACTATCATGTGTTACCATGGTTGACGTAGGTTTGTGGATGGAGCATTGAACAGAATCTTGCAGCTAACCCTAAGAAGGCCGAAGAGAGCTTGCTAAAATACTCGGATAAACATTTATGCAAGCTGTTTTTGATGAGGGAACAACATTAGAAAAGCATGTAGGACTTTTAGATTTTATGTAGAACCGTTGTGTTAATTATGAGTTAAATTACCATCACAATTTGGCATTAACTGAAATTTTGCTTATCTCCCCCTATGGTAATGTATAGTTGCTGTTGCACTAGCATGTCTGTATAGGTTTATCCAGGTATAGAGCCAGTGTCCAGGTTTGCCTCCCCTCCTCTCAGAGCTCATGTTGGGGGTTTGGAGAGCATTGTTGTGGATCCAGGGGAGATCTGGGAGGATAGAGTGGGATAGAGGGGGATCAGCGGCTGCGCACGGAGGAAGAAGAGGAGGAGGAGGAAGAAGAGGAGGAGAGGCTATAGGAGAAGAGTGATTATGGTGGGTCTGTGCTGCCAGCTCTGATAAATGACTAATCAGGAGAGCAGGGCCTTAGGTGCCTCTCCACACGGGCCTATCCCAGACACCACTGTACAAGAGCAGGTATACATTCGGACACAAAGAGAGAGAACCAGAGGGGCTAGTCACGGAGATGCCTTCTGACAGTGGTGTGGATCTGATCTCCAAAATGTTATGTGTATTTGGCTAGTTGCGTTCACATTTTAGAATTTGGTGATGTTATAATTTTTGATGGGCATGGGCCTCTATATACTTCACTGCTGAAAGAAATGTCAGAAATATCAAATGAGAAATCCAGTGCTATACCATTGGTCACATTAAATTGCCAGTTATAGTTCACAGGTGACAGCGTTCTTTACATTGCATTATCCTTTCACATCCGACTCTTCCAGACACTTCTGTTTTGCTATGGATCAGACCTGGACGACTGAGGGATTACACAGACTGCCCTGGGGCAAACGGATGGAAGCAAGGCTGCCAATCTGTGCCCTCCCACCACCACTCACACACAATTTTCATAACATAAGATAATCGTTTATTGTCTCCCATGGGAGAAATTTGTCTTGGGACATTGAGTCGCATGGTTTAACACAGAGAAAAGACATTACAGCATAAGCCCATACAAAGCACATCATACACCATCAGGGGACCTCTAAGTCACTCTATGCAGACAAGCACCTCACTTCAGACTAGGCAAGGGCACAGTGACTATATGACAACTGTATCTATTGTTTTAAACAAATTTCCACAAGGATAAAAACAGTTGTGCATTCCTGGAAAGACATTTAACAAACTGAAACTGAAAAAAACAACAAAAAAAAACAGTTAGTCTGGCTAGTTAAACCCAATCTGGCTGCTCTCCAGGCTAATGATCAGGGGGCCGCTGGAGTAGGAGGCGGCTGACAGCGGCTCTATATGGATGTCTCTGTGTGGCACGCTCCATTGCCTCTCCACTCCACTGAGGACCATGCGGAACCAGCACCACGCGCCTAACCGGGGAACCCAGGCCGACAGCACGTGGGAGGCACAGGAGCGTCTGGTGCAGAGGCGGAGGGGCGGAGAGGGGGAGCGAGAGACGGATGGGATTAGAAGTCTCCGAGGGGACCCAGTCAGATCGGTGCAAGGACGGCCAAGTCTGCTCCAGCGTCCCCGCCGTCCCAAAATGTCCAGCCACGTCCTGGGACACAAAGTCACTCGCCCAGCCAGATCACCTCTATACGGCTTGTATACATGGAGCAGGCGGGCAGAGTTTTTTAGTCCACTGCCAGGATGTATGGACCATATGTTCCAAGTTAGACATTAACCTACACAAGGTTTTCCCATCGGCCAGAGAGTCTGTTCACCAGCTCTTATAGACCTACTAACCTCCACATTAGCTGTAGCTGAGTGGTCCTTGTGCATGGTATCAGTTAGTAAGGCAAATGGGCTGTTTTCAAAAAGTATTACCAAATTTAACCTTAAATGTGCAATTTTAACTGTGGTGGAGAGTTCACACTTGAATTTAGATACTGATACTCTTGAGCAGGTATCAATACTAAAAAAGTCACATTCACATGACAGAAATTAACCTTTCCTGAAAAGATTAAGAATGATCTTGAGCTGAAAATAAAGTGTTTTTATTATCATTGTGGTATTGAGTCTGTTCCTTAGAATCAAAACCGAGCAGCATGCCAGTTTTCTTTTCGCCTGTCACTTTGCATTTACTGTTTTTCCTTCATACATTCAATCGAGCTCAGATATTCCTCTTATAGTGTCATGACCAGATAGACTTGAGTCGATAGAGTTGACATCCAAGCGTTCTAATCCGTATTTCACGCCCAATATGCATCTGTGCCATTCCGCCGGCGCCAGTCATAACACGGGCAGCGCAGTTTCAAACCTCCCCCTGTACCCACCTGTCACTTCCCCCTAGCTCCGAGCTTGCTTCCCTCCGACTCTCTGTCTCCACCAATCAGCTCGCGGCTCTTTCTGATGCCCTGTGATGTGCTCCCCGCAGATGCCCGTGTCCGTGGCAATAAGGCCTCGCCGATCCCGCGATCTGATTGGATTAGCCGGCCCTTTGAACAAGCGTCTGACTGGCTGCTTGCCGGCGGGATGCAAACAAGCTCCTTAAGAGAAATGCCGTGGACTTGACCCTCATTGGCCCTGACACAGCGGACAGTGGCGCGCGGGCAGCCAGGAGGGAAAAGCGTCTTAAAAAAGCTGAATTGTGGGAAATGGAGAGGTAAAAGTAGATCTGTGTCTGCAAGTGGATCTCTGGTGCCAGTGTCCAGACTATACCAGCCCAATGTCATGGAAGCTTAGTGCTAATTTGGATCAGTTTTTCAGAGACACTCGCTGTAGAGTTTGCCCCATTCTGGCAACCGTTTAGCCGCAGTTTGCACTTAAAGGGGATATATTAGATGCTTTGGGCTGGCTTTAAAGGGCGTACATGTGCTGTGTATAGTTTCATTAACACATGATTAACCCACATAGTGTTCTTTTCTCAAACTGAAAACACACTGTTCTACATTGTGATGTCATCAAGTGTTAATGCAAGTACCCCACTGTGTTTTTAAACTCCATCCACCTTCACTAAAATAATTTGAATAATTTCAGACTTGGATTTCCCAAACAAGCTACATCCATTGTTTTAGCTTTGTTGAAATGTCTTTGATATTGTAGATATTGTCTGTAGCTGAAAGTCTACAATATTTTGATAAAACAGAACAATTATGAAAAGGCAGCTAGTTGAGGCTAAAACTAGCTGTTAACTTGTAAACTATAAGAGCATTTTGAACTTTAGAGATAAGCAGCCCAATAATGCAGAGTTACTCAAATATGTGTGAATGAAACAAAACACAACTCCAGGCATGTTTTTGATCAGGTAACATTATAACTTGGTTAAAAGCTCAGGAGTCAATTTTGCGAATATAGGACCTTGTAAAAACATTTCATGGTTTAAAATAGTCATCATAAGATGTGTTAACATGACTTGCAGTTGCAAAAAAAGTTTGGATTAGTGCTTTTGCCCTTTAAGTGGAAAAATGGATAACTTCAGTATACCTGAATAAAACCAGCTACATTTATATTTATGTTTTAGATAAGATTGCTACATTATAACAAAGCTAAAAGCCCATAATTAGTCAAATGTGCATCCTAATTGGCCCATTCAACAGGCAGTCACTTGGTAAGCACTGGTAGACAAAGCAACACTGTGGATGCCAATACAGTAAGAGCCGTGATGAAGAAAATGGCCCACTTCCTCCTATAGGATGACTGAATCAGCAGAGTCAGTGCCAGCTGAGGGTCCAGTGTAAAAGTGCTGTACCAGGATCCAGGCAGCTGCAGCAGCCAATCAGCTAACGACTCTGTGCTTATGATAGGGCTCATCACATCACAGGTCAGTGGGCTCCTATTACTGTACATACCTAAAGACTACTGCACATTTTACTTGGACACTATGAATCCAGTCCAATTATCTATGATTATTTGTATGAGAAGTTTTATATTAAAAAAAAAAAAAAAAGTTCTGAATTTAGGAAGGAACTGATATCATTGGAAGTTATGGATGACGCCATAGTTATAACTTGATTTGTTGGGATTGACAGTTTGAAGCCCTACCATGTAAAGTAAAAGCATAATTTTTTCCCCCTTACTTTTGCGTGTTTTTATTGCACTGAAAATCATACAAAACAAGTCTCCTTACTGTGAATGGGATTGCATCTCCAAAAACCCGACTCTTATTTGGCCTTCTACTTGTTTCCACGGAAATGTTGCTCCTTTGGGGATGAGATTCCAAAGATTCTCTTTTTTGAATGAAATTATCAAACTTTTTAGGCAAAACAATACCATCTCCACGAGGCAGGTGGCGTACAGTCCACCACAAAAAATTATGCAATTAAACAACCAGTTCAAAGCTATGAATGAAAAACGTGTTGAATGCCATCAGCGTTTTGTCAAGTGATGCCAACAAATTTCTTAAGACCTCATAAAGCTAGGTCACTGATTTGGGATTATTATTATTAATTTTATTTCTAAACGGCTTCAAACACATTATTAAGAATCATCCTCCTAAATGAAGACAAAAGATCTGGCTCTGATCAGTGTGCGCTAAAACGTTCCTTTGTTGCACATTGGCTGAGGGCCCGTCACACGCACAGCCCGCTTGAGTGATACAGAACAGCTCTGTTTTATGCTCTCCCATCCACGCGGTCATGCGCACTCACACATGCTATATGACCTCGCGCTGCCATCAGGAGAGAGTCAGGCTGGGGCCGTAAGTCAGGCTAGATAAATCCTGCTTCTATGGCTCCAGACAAGGTTGTTTTGGGTGTGCGCAGAGCCAGGACGATTTTAGAGGTCACATGTTATGCAAAATCTGCTTTCATGAGATTTAATAATGTTATTCCAGCCTCAAAACATACCTGGACTTGTGTTTTGCTTGATTTAAATGTGAAAGATAAGATCTAGTTTTGTCACAATACTAAAATTTCAAACTTGTTTTTGATAGTAAGGAATGGACTCAATACGCAATACCGATTCCGATACCATGGTGATAATTAAAAAACTATTTCTTTAGACAATAGAATGTGATTTTCAACATTAAATCGTAGCACTTCCCATATTGCCATGTGGCCTTATATCATAATTTGCCACTATGAGGTTTGACTTTTTAATCTTACTCCCCTTACTTTACATAGACTGCAGCTGTTGTGTCACTGGGCAAGACACTTCATCCACAGTGTTCACTCCAATCACAGCAATATGGATGGCGACAGCGAGAAGGACATTTAATAACTATTCACTGCATCAGAATATTTTTGAGTGAAAGTTTGCTAACCAGCTCTAATAGTTATGAAAATAGGCTGCGCAAAAAGTAATCATTGTTAATCGTCGATATAGTTGAGGCTTCTGAATTGGGAGGCTGGGAGCTGAGTAAAAGCGTGTGGAGTTTGGATCTATGGTGGAAGACTTGTTTATTCAGTGTGAGGGGGAAACGATTGTGATTCATATTTTTGCCATATCGCATCTTTTAATTACATTCTGAATCTTACCGACTTCGTACCCTGCAGCATGGCCTTTCACTCACCCCTCACCTCCCCTTCCTCCCGCCTCCCCTGGGGCACCTTTATCTGCCCATTTCCTCCTTGTGAGCCGGACCCCTGGGAAACTCTAACGGCTCCATGTTCCCCGTCAGTCAGATATTTAAATGTAAACCGACCATGAAGGTACCAGTGCACATGGCTGCCTTGTCGTGTCCTTGCTAACAGCGCGACCACGGCTAACCCCTCCACTCCGGCCGGTCCTGTCCAGGCGAAGGGTGGAAGTCGGCCTCAATCTGCAAGTTTAATATCCCCCAGCAGGTTTTAAAGCTGTTTGCCTTGCAGATTTGATCAAGGATACTCAAGGATGCAAATGGAGGCAGAGACTCTGAGAACCTTCCGTCTGGAGGTCCATTGATTCATGCTAAATGGGCCCAAGCAGCCCCCTTAATCACGCACTTGACTAAATTGATATTGTCCCAAACAGAAAGGAATGTAGTGTGTGCGGTGTCAAACTGCAAAGCATTTTGGGTACGTTTGGGTTTATAGTAAATACCATACAACAATGGAAATGTTCCATTCAAAGTGAAATGCGTCTGATATAATACATTTTTGGAACAGAATTGCATTTCTTAGTCACTCCCCAAAGTCAGTAGTACTGTATTACACAGCTGCCTAGGACTGATATTTCTACATTTAAAATATCGTAAATATTGATATAATGTAGTCCTGTGAAAATATATTTGAACTGCTGCTCAGCCCGTTTGTTTGCCCGTCTCTTTTGGCTCCTCCTCACACAGAGACCAGAGCTGTAGCCGGAGTGTGCCCATGTCACAGGCTCCTCTGTCTGCATGTCCTGTTCTTAGAGTCTAGACTTATACTAAAACTGTCCACTGTCCACCAGGACCCGGCAGAAAAATAATTCCAGGATTTATTTGAGGCTTTATTTTGCTCTTTTTTGAGTTTCCAGTAAAAGACGCTCACACGTGACAGCTCAAGTCGTAGCACTTCGCTGGCTTCTTTCAAGAAATGTTTTTTCTGTCTCCGCTGCAGACAGCTTCATGTTACTTAGTGTTTATTGCAAAATCCACTCAGAAACGGTCCCAAACTAACTCCACAAAGGGAAGTGGGTGTGTGGGCTGTAGTTTCTCTCATAAAAGTTTGCACTACACTGTACAGTCCGCTGTGTGTTCGTACGAGAGAATGAGAAGTGTCCAACGAGAGAATGAGAGGTGTTCTACGAGAGAATGAGAAGTGTTCTACGAGAGAAAGAGAAGTGTTCTACGAGAGAGAATGAGAAGAAGTGTTCTACGAGAGAATGAGAAGTGTTCTACGAGAGAATGAGAAGAAGTGTTCTACGAGAGAATGAGAAGAAGTGTTCTACGAGAAAATGAGAAGTGTTCTATGAGAGAATGAGAAGTGTTCTACGAGAGAATGAGAAGTGTTCTATGAGAGAATGAGAAGAAGTGTTCTACAAGCGAATGAGAAGAAGTGTTCTACGAGAGAATGAGAAGTGTTCTACGAGAGAATGAGAGGTGTTCTACGAGAGAATGAGAAGAAGTGTTCTACGAGAGAATGAGAGGTGTTCTACGAGAGAATGAGAAGTGTTGTAGGAGAGAATGAGAGGTGTTCTACGAGAGAATGAGAAGTGTTCTACGAGAGAATGAGAAGTGTTCTACGAGAGAATGAGAGGTGTTGTACGAGAGAATGAGAAGAAGTGTTCTACGAGAGAATAAGAAGTGTTCATGAATTGCTCTACGAGAGAAGAGTGTTCTATTATTATGTCCTAACCGGCTGTAACTGGGGGCTACATTGTTATGCATAAAACCTGGAGTTCAAATTTTTGGAATAATCTTATGTAAGCACAGAAAATCGGGTGGCTGGGTGAAAATTGAAAGTTGTGCCTTGAATAGGACAATACAGAATTAAACATGCATGAATCAGTCAACAGAAAGTCGTTTTTACATAATATGTCTCCATTTTAATATGCACTCCAGCTGGATATTCCCACCCAAAGACCAAGATCTGGAGAAGGGGCCAACAATGAACTTTGAATTAATTGCTACATCATGTGCATATCTGCTGTCCTTCACACATCAAACTCCTCCCATAACACTTTTTGACACCAACACTCCTGGCTGTATTGACTCCTACTCGTCCTCGCTCCTGACAGGCCTCTGTAGCAGTCTGTTTGCGCGGCATATGTTTCATCAGTGTTGTCTTTCTCTACAGCTGTAATAATCATCGTGACAATCACCATCTGCAGGCGGTCCTCCCACCCCCGGCACACAGCCTAATTTAACCAGCTAATAAATCTCTGTGCCCAGTTGGCCATTTTAGCTGTTTGGCACAGGGCACTGTAAATTCACCCTAATTACCTCCTCCTCCCTGTTCTCCTCCCCTTCTTTGGGCTCGTGGTCGCTGGGCTCTTGACTCGCGGGTCCTGTCCCTCCTCTTCCTCCTCTTCCTCACCGCTCATGGTACATATGCTGGTACACCTGGCCTGCATCGTTACCTGTTTACAAATGACCCAGGCGCTTGTGCAGACGTAAGCATCCTCTCCCGCCACAGAGTAGTGAATCTCCGTGCCGGCCTCGCGCTCACCTCCCCTGTGTCATAATTAGACCTCTGAGCTCATGTTTGCTTAATATTATAATCCACCGCCACACCTGCATCTCGCAACTTATAGGCTGGTGCTTAGGCAGGGCTCATGCAGTTAGGAAATAGGCGTTTGACAGAGCAGAGTGTAAAGTAAAGTTGTCATGATATGAAATTTGAGTGTTGAGAAGAAACATCACTATTTAATGGGTATTCTCCATTCTGACAATAGTGAAATACTTAAAGAGGATGTATTACGCTTTCTACCATTTTATAACGTTGTTCCCTCATCAAAAACCTGCCTGAAGAGGTTTTTGAGTTCGAGTAATCTGGCGATGTCTCCTGGGCCCTATTCGAACCCTCCTCATGGTTAGCTTTAAGATTCTTTCTTTCTCTTCTTTCCTTTTCTCTTTCTTTCACTGTCTCTCTTTCCCTCTCTCTACTTTCTTTCCCTCCCCTTTCCTCTCTGTCTTTCTCCCTCCCGTCTCTTTTCTTTCATTTTCTCTTTTAATCTTTCTCTTTTCCCTTCCTTTGTTTTTTGTTCTGTCCCTTTCCCTCACTCTCTTTCTGTCATTCCCTCTTTCTTTCTTTCTTTTTTACACTCTCTTTGTCTTTCTTTTCCCTGTCTCCATTTTTGTTTCTCTGCCTTTCCCTTTCTCTTTGAGTAATCTAGCAATGTCCAATGCTCAGCCCCTAAGCCTACGTCACCCACGCTCCCACACAGCAATTTTCCAGAAATATACAAAACCATGATACAAAACAATACACTTTACTTTTACTTTTTACACACTAAGTTGATTTGTGTCATTGTGTTTAGTGAGCGACGTCAACACGTTTTGTTTTCATTTCCACTGTTCCTGCCTGTACTCTATCTGCAGCACTCAAAGGCCGCCCGGTGGAGCTGCTAAGAGTCCTGAGAGCACCCGGTGTCAGTGTGGGGGCTAATGGTCTCGAGCAGGGCGTCCGCCTCAAGATTTATGCCACAAATTAGTCAAATGTGATCAAACAGCCCCCAGTTCATCATGCAGGACCTCGCTTTATCTGCAGGCATAATTATAGACAGCCATTCACGTGACAGGCCAACTGCAGGCCCCCACGGAGTCATATCGGGGTGTGGGGGAGGGTGTGGGTTATGTGTTGTCATGGTGATGGATGATTTAGCGGCGTGGGGAGTCTTTTAAACATGTATATACTTAACAGTCCCATATGACTATTATGAATGAATGAGTGAAAACATGGCCTCCAGAGCACAGGTGTGTCAGGTATGTTACAGAACTATGACTGTTCATTGGCTTAAAGGAGAACTCTGTAACTTTTCTGGTAACTTTGCTACCTGCTTGTCTCCGTGGAGATGTTCCAAACTATTGCTTTCATTTTTGGGGAGGATTTATACAATTACACGTCTTTATTGGTGAAAAATAGACTAGACAAACACGTAGTCATAATGTAAGTGGGAGCACTCGCCTCTCCATAGATCTTACCTTAAGTTTTCACAATCAAAATGACTGAAATCCAAAAATAGAAATAGAAAATATTTGGAGTTCAGTTAACGGGACATTTACCATATCACGACAAAGGAAACGTTTGACTTGTGACTAAACTGACTCTGTTATTTTTGCGACATTCTGAAAAATGGCTGTCCAGACTGTGATGATGTAAACGTGTACATTTCCACTCCTCCTTCGTGCGTTCGATTCGTCTCCACATTAGTTTTATGTGGCTTTTGTAAATGAACATTGCAGTGAATGAGTTAAGTCCTCCTTCCCCAGTCGCGCTATTCAAACCCATTAAGAACACGCAGCGCCATAAATTTCATTCATCGCACAACTCCCTATTCATTATGTGTTAAGTGTTGACTGGTTAAAGCTCGCTCTATCCCCCTCTCTCTCCCTCTCTCTTTCTCTCACGTTCTCACTCTCTCACTTTTTCACTGTTTCTTTATCTTGTTCTTTTTTCTCTCCCGATTTCTTTCTCTCCCTTCTCCCTCTCTGTTTTTATTTCCCTTTTCCCCTCTCTCTTCTTGTCACTCTTTCTTTCTCTCACCTCTCTCTTTCTCCCTTTCCGTCTTCTTCTCACTCCCTCTTTCTTTCTCTTCACTCGCTCTTTCCCTCTCTCCAATTTTTATTTTCTCCTCTTCCCTCTCTCTCTTTCTCACACTCCCTCTTTCTTTTCTTTCATTTTCTTTCTTGCAGTCTTTCTCTCTTCTCCCTCTCTCCATTTTTCTTTATCTCCATTTCCCTCTTTTATTCTTTTTCTCTCACTCCCTCTCTTTTTCTTTCACTTTCTTTCTCTTTTCTCCATCTCTTCATTTTTCTCTCTCCCTTTCTCTCACTCTTTCTCTCACGCTTTCTCTCTCTCGCTTTCTTTTATTTCCACTTTCTTTCACTCTCTTTGTCCCTTTTTCTCTATTGTTTTTTCCTCTGCCTTTCCCTCTGTTTTTTCTCTCTCACTCTTTCCCTCACTCTGTTTTTCCTCTTCTTTTCTCTCTTTCTTTGACTCTCTCTCTTCCCTCGCCATTTTTCTTTCTCTCTTTCCCGCTCTCTTGTCTTTCTTTCCCTCCCTATTTCTTTCTCTCTCTCTCTCTCTCTCTCTCTCTCTCTCTCTCTCTCTCTCTCTCTCTCTCTCTCTCTCGCTCCACTTCTTTCTCTCTTTTCCCCCCTCACTCCCTTTTTACTTTCTTACTTTCCCTCCCCCTCTCCCTTTGTCTCTCCCTCTCCACAGAACTCTTATGCGAATCATCCGGATGCATTCTGTTTTTCCTCTTCTTTTCTCTCTTTCTTTGACTCTCTCTCTTCCCTTGCCATTTTTCTTTCTTTCCCTCTCTTTTCTTTCTCTCCTTCCCGATTTCTTTCTCTCTCTCTCTCTCACACTCCACCTCTTTCTCTCTTTCCCCCCTGACTCCCTTTTTACTTTCTTTCTCACTCTCCTTCCCCCTCTCCCTCTGTCTCTCTCTTTCCCTCCGTCTCTCTTTCCCTCTCCACAGAACTCTTATGCGAATCATCCGGATGCATTCTGTTTTTCCACGCTATTACCAAGTGCCAAGGCGAGATCCGATGATGTGTGCTCTCCGATTGGAGTAGATCCCTTCTCCTCCTCCTCCTCCTCCCTCTCTCCCTCCCTCCTCTCCTCCCTCTCTCCCCCTCGCTCCTGACAGCCGTTTTAAATGCTGTTTTATGCAACACTTTTAATATCAATAAGAGAAGCACGCAGGCAGGCAACAGTTTTGGCCCGGCTCAGAAAAATCTAGCTTCTCCATCTCGTGCCTACGACAGGGTTTGGTAATTATGTGGATGTGGCCAGAGTGTGGGGTGGCTGTTTGCGGGGTGAAAAATGATAATGGGGTGATTTTTAAGTGCCATATCTCCGCTCCAGCGTAATGAAAAGTACTTTTAATCCGGAGGGGAGGAGGAAGAGGAGTGGCTGAGGGAGGAGGGAGAGGAGGGGAGGGAAACTATGAAAGAGGCGACTTGTGTGTGGAGATATGGGGAGGGATGGAGAACAGGTTTCAAGGGGCTAAGTGGAGTAAAGAGATAGGCAAGTGTGGGGGTAAAAGTGGTACAGTGTGTAAGCATTCACCCGGTGACAAGAAGGTGGCCGGTTCACATCTTGCTCAAATTGAATCATTTTGTCCATAGCTGGTAGCAAATAAAGACATGTTAACATGTTGTTTTTAGGTGAATATGGCATTTTCTAATCAGTAAAAGATAACATGATGATCTAAGTATGTTATGCGTTTATAATAATATCCCATTTTAAAGTACCGAGATTAAAGTTTTGAAGCCATATTTAGTTAGTAGCCCAAGCTATGAAAAATGTCTTTGTCAAAATAAAATGTTTAATGTTGATAACTGACTGATTTTTTAGTGTTACTTCAAATTAAAATGATGATTGTACAAGTAAAAGCTCCTCAGTCTGTTCCTGCTCCTCAGTCTGGTTCTTGCCCCTCAGTCTGGTCCCTGCTGTTTCTCAGTCTGGTCCCTGCTCCTCAGTCTGGTCCCTGCTTCTCCAGTCTGGTCTCTGGTCTGGTCTCTGCTCCTCAGTCTGGTCCCTGTTCCTCCAGTCTGGTCTTAGTCTGGTCTCTGCTCCTCAGTCTGGTCCCTGCTCCTCAGTCTGGTCCCTGCTCCTCAGTCTGGTCTCTGCTCCTCAGTCTGGTCTCTGCTCCTCAGTCTGGTCTCTGCCCCTCAGTCTGGTCTCTGTTTCTCTGTCTGGTCCCTGCTCCTCAGTCTGGTCCCTGCTCCTCAGTCTGGTCTTTGCTCCTCAGTCTGGTCCCTGCTCCTCCAGTCTGGTCTCTGCTCCTCAGTCTGGTCTCTGCTCCTCAGTCTGGTCTCTGCTCCTCAGTCTGGTCTCTGCTCCTCAGTCTGGTCCCTGCTGCTCCTCCAGTCTGGTCTCTGCCCCTCAGTCTGGGTCTCTGCCCCTCAGTCTGGTCCTTGCCCCTCAGTCTGGTCTCTGCTCCTCAGTCTGGTCCCTGCTCCTCAGTCTGGTCTCTGCTCCTCAGTCTGGTCTCTGCTCCTCAGTCTGTCCCCCCTGTCTGGTCTCTGCTCCTCAGTCTGGTCTCTGCTCCTCAGTCTGGTCCCTGCTCCTCAGTCTGGTCCCTGCTCCTCAGTCTGGTCCCTGCTCCTCAGTCTGGTCCCTGCTCCTCAGTCTGGTCCCTGCTCCTCAGTCTGGTCCCTGCTCCTCAGTCTGGTCCCTGCTCCTCATTCTGGTCCCTGCTCCTCAGTCTGGTCCCTGCTCCTCAGTCTGGTCCCTGCTCCTCAGTCTGGTCTCTGTTCCTCAGTCTGGTCCCTGCTCCTCAGTCTGGTCTCTGCTCCTCAGTCTGGTCTCTGTTTCTCAGTCTGGTCCCTGCTCCTCAGTCTGGTCCCTGCTCCTCAGTCTGGTCCCTGTTCCTCAGTCTGGTCCCTGCTCCTCATTCTGGTCTCTGCTCCTCAGTCTGGTCTCTGTTTCTCAGTCTGGTCCTTGCTCCTCACTCTGGTCCCTGCTCCTCAGTCTGGTCCCTGCTCCTCAGTCTGGTCCTTGCTCCTCACTCTGGTCCCTGCTCCTCAGTCTGGTCCCTGCTCCTCAGTCTGTTCTCTGCTCCTCAGTCTGGTCCCTGCTCCTCAGTCTGTTCTCTGCTCCTCAGTGCTGGTCCCTCAGACTCTGTCAGTAATGGTCTCAGCCCATCCTCAGTCTGGTCTTGATGTGTCAGTCTGGGTTATGTGCTCCTCAGTCGTGGACCCAGGAGCCAGCCTCAAGTCTATGTCTCTGTCCCGCAAGAGAGATAGTTAATTGCTCCTCAGGGATTGGTCCCTGCTCCCCTCCCCTTTTTCCTCAGTCTTGTCCCTGCTCCTTATAATCTGGTAATGCTGCTTTGTCAGTCTGTTAAAGTTGCTTCTACCATCAAAAACTTCAGCTCCATTTTTTTTCAGGTTTGGTCCCTGCTCCTCAGTCTGTTCTTTTGTAAAGTATTTTATTGTTCCTATAACCATTAAAAAAATGACATTGTTCACCCATCCACATCACAGCCCATTAGCGCCTGGGCTTGATGTGTCACACTGGGTTATGTGCTTATGCAGTGGAGCGTGGACTTCCAGGAGACCAGCATGGAAGAACTATGTTTGTCCCGCAAGAGAGATAGTTAATTTCAGGGATTTTTGTGTTTTTCTAATTATTACTTGGTTTGATGGGATAGAACTTGTGGTAAATGTTTATCATAGTTTTACATCAGTGAAGTGGAAGTTTAAAAATGTTAAATGATGGGTAAAAAAAATAACAACCTTGAAAATGACATTATGTAGCTGTGTTCTAAAAGGAATTAATTAGAGCAGGTGTGTCAAACACATTTTCACCGAGAGCCACATCTACAAAATGGCTGCTCTCAAAGGGCCAGATGTAAAATGAATCTAACTACTTTTTTAACTTGTTGCATATGCAAATGAATAGACGTAAAAATATGGCTGTGTAACTGCATATCTCCTGGTAAAAATGACATTTTAAGTCCATCATACCTTTTAATTTACCCTGTCGAGGGCCACATAAAATGATGTGGAGGGCCACATTTGGCCCGTGGGCCTTGAGTTTGACACATGTGAATTAGAGTCTATGTCAGCGATACACAAAATTCCAAAATGGAGGGGCAATTTACGCACAAGGAACACAATGATCTGATAATTTAACATGTAAATAAAGATTTAATCCTTGTTTACAGAATAATTGCAAGGTTGCTGCCCATGTCCAACCAGGAAGTACAATTATAAACAGTTTTTCAGTTAAATCTAAAACATGTTTTAATGTAATTAGTTGTCTAACCTCTATATGCTCTTTAAAATGGGGTCCAGCAAAGTAAAAGTACTTCGTGTAAGTATCTAATTACTTCTCAGCATTACCAACTTCACTACTACAGTCCTGGCCATAACTTACCTGAGTGCTCATATTTCCATGACTCCTCTTTCACCTGCAATTACTCCTGAATAATTTGGGAGACATTTTATTACCTCTTCGGACTGAAAACCTGGCAAAACTCTAATTGTGCCTGCCTTAGCCGCTGCACCATCTGTATGCAGAACACCTCTAAGCCAAATATTAATGTCCCCGTCCTGGCACATACAGTCCTATCTGCTTAAATATGCTTAACCTCTTGTAATAGGGCTCTGATATATGACCAGTTTATTTGTCTCCATAATTCAGCGGATCTCTTGTGTGTGATTCATAGATCAATTATTTAAAGAGCCACTATTGTCCAAACATTTATTCGGCGGTTGGAGTGCGTCTTTGTGCATAAATCCATCACGAGTGGAGCTGATATGATACGGTTTAATACATAGGTGGCTTGGATGTCATCTTTATCTTAATTCTCTTCAAGTCAGTTCCTGTGCTGTCATCTGTAGCTTGTCCATGGGGCTCTCAGGGGCCCATAGTACAAACATGCGCCTTTACCTTGCTGTGAAAACGATGATGATGATGAAGATGATGAAGCTTATATATGTATTGTTTACAGTGTGTGACTAAGTGCCGGTGGTGAGCAGATACGAGCTGTTGTCTTGGTTGATGGAGATGTTTCGGTACTGCGTGGGGTTACCTTGGGTTTGATATGCAATCTCTGTGCATCAACATGATGAAGTAAATCTATTGTAGTTTTATTTACCAGTGGTATTCATTCTTGAGGCTCATTGGAATTTTTTACAAGGTGATTTTGGGGTGAGATTGACCTATATGGGTTATTTCATGACCTATAACAGTACTGATTGTTTAGACTCTAGAGAGACCCATCGCCGATAAACTCTATTAATATTTCTGGGTGATATGTGAGGCCGATTTTGATTATTTCCCCCAAATGATATAATTTAAATTTACTATAGACTCACTCACACTTTTTTTTTTTTTTTTTTTTTTACCATAAGCCCATACCAGAGCACTGTAGTCAAGTTTTGTGCTGTTGTCTCTTCTCATTAAAATGTTCAAATAAAGCCTACTCTTGCATCAGGTGAGCCAAAGCAAAATTTCAGTCTCAGCTTGAGATTCAAGGCCAATTTTCGAACAACATTGTAAACACTGGGCAAATATATCAACCAATCAATATTTCAGCCTTTCTCTAATCCATGATACCGACAGATGCAGAACAGAATTACCTAATTGCAACCCTAAATAGCAAATTTAAACAACATGATCGTGTAAGGCATATCTGACCTGTATAACTTGCAACAAGACTAACCACTCTGGGAAATGTGACAGAAATTGATATTGTAAATCGGAGTCTAATCTAATGTTTCTTATTTTTCACCTATCCATGGGTCCAGAATGATGAAAAATTAACATCACTGCAATAGCGATTAACCATTTTTTTCCTATTGAATGGGAAAAGACCCTCAAAATGTTGGAAAAAAAAAATGAAGTTGTATGAAGTTGTGATCACACCACATTCAGACATAAGCAAAATGTGTGATGTGCCAAGGACGCAGTGACAGCTAGCACCGATCAAAGCTGGGATCCAACAGCTGACCTTTGGACTGGTAGGTGAACACTTTAACCACTGAGCCACACGACATAGCATAGCATTTTACTACAGCTTTTAATACATTTGCTTTCATATATTGTTAGTTTATTGATTTATTAGAATACCCTGACATGGACAAAGAAAACACAACTGCTCTTAATGAAGTTGTATCATGATGTCTTATTTACATGCACAATAGCCCTAATTGAAGCTGTGTGAGCTCTGGCTAAAGAGCTGCTCTGTGTATGCCAACATTACATTACCCCCTGTGTGGAGAATGACAGACTCTTCCAGGGCTGCGACCCGCTCCCCACGCTGTTTGTCTTTGAGGTCACGTCCCGCCCTTTAACTCCTGACCCTTGACCTCCGAACCCGCTCCGTCAGCCGGCCGACACCTCCACCCCTCTGATAGCTCTCCCTAAGCTTACTGACCCCAAAGTCCAACCAGAGAGTGAGAAAGAAAGAAGGCGAGAGAAAAAGAGGGAAAGAGAGAGGGAGCAGCGACCTTCCCACAGAGGGGAATCCGTGTTCGCCCAGCACGAGTGGCAGCATACCTGTTTAAAGGGGCCAGGGCAGAGCAGAGACGTTACACTGACGAGTGTGGAGAGAGGGAGAGAGAAGATTGCTGGGAGGAGGGTAAGAGAGGTGAAGCAGACAGGAGGACAGACATGGTGGAGACTCTTGCAAAAGATGGAATTCAAAACAACTTATATATTCAAATTAGGATCTTGGTGTGTTTTGTGCCTGTGCCAAGAGGTCATGTCTTCCATACCTTTCCACCAGGAGTGCTCTCTTAATGGGTATGGGTAACATTCATCCCAGAGCTTTAGACCATCACATGTTTAAAAAAAAGAAACCTTTGACTATCCAACAGTAAGGAAAATGCTTTGCTTAGCGTAAAAGTTGTGTGTGGAGGAAATTGTAGAAGCATTTTAATGATTACAATACAGAATGCCTTAGTGGAGGTCTGCAGTATTTTGAATGTCACACTGATCCAGGCCAAAAATAATTTGGATTATCGAATACTACTATAATCTGAATATTACCATATTATTACTTCTACTTGAGTAATATATTTGACAGCGTAATTTTACTTGAGTAAAGGTTTTGGTTAATCTCTCAATGATGAGTAAGTCTACATGTGGCGCATGCTCTGTTATGTTGGAAATTCCTCAAATACCTTCACTCTTACTGGAGTAATTTTTTGTTCTTGTTACATGTCCTTGTTACATCTTGTCACATGTGTAGTGCAGGCAGTAGCTCAGTTCAGTAAGTGCTCATCATCTGATTGAAAGATCAATGGTTCAAATCCCACCTCTGACATAAACACCGTTGACTGATTCTAGCTACCACCGATGATAACTGTTGTTGTGTCATTGGGCAAAACAGTTCACCCATGTGTGACTGTGTGTGAATGGGTGAGTGGTTCCTTGATGTAAAGTGACTTGAGGGTAGGAAAGCGCTATATACATGTGATCAGTTAAGTGACAGTTTTACTTGTGTAATATTACTTTGAAGCAATAGTACTACTATTCTACTTTCCTCTGCCTATTACCTTCGTTCTTCTGGTCATCATCTCAGCATTTCTCTACAATACCATACACACTACAGTAGGAGTTGTTTTGAATGTTTAAAGAGGTCGAGTGCGGGGAAAATAAATGACTGTGTGACTGGGTGTGTACCTGTGTGCAGGGGAATGGCCTCTGAGGCGGACCACGCTAAGAGTCAGGGGTTTGGGGGAGAGGGATTAGATGGTGGGACAAACCCGGGGTGAACCTGCTCTGTGGAGGTCACACTCTGCCTGAGGAGACAGCTGCCTCAAGATTAGCCCCTACTTTAATGGCCTTTACGTCCAATCCACACACATTTGGGTTTACATGTCTTATGGGGACATTACATTCACTTTCATACAGTTCCTGGAGACTGATCCTAACCTTGACCATAGTCACTACTTAGCTAATCTTAACCTAAACACTACCTTAACCTATTTTAACCCATATCTGAACTTTAAAGGGAGCATGTTATGTAAAATAAACTTTGAAGAGCTTTTAATCATGTTATAATAGTGTTACCTCATATTTGTTTAGCCAGGCGTATATTTCAGTTGATTTATGCATGTTTGAGTAATTCTGTATTGTCTTGTATTAGAGGCTTGAGTGCGCAAAAAATGTCCACTTTCATCTACCCACTATCTCCGCCCACTTTTCTGTACTTGCTTGTACTTGTACTTTTAAAAAAAATATATTATTATTATAAAATGAAATCAAATAGACTTGGGGCACAATTTAAAAAGGTCATGTAGCCACGTTTCAGCCATGAAAACATGAGATTCTGTTACGTGTGAAATTACAATCTAAGCATGTTATAGCTTAAAAATAAATACCCCACAAAAAGCATATGTCTCCTTTAAATCGTCTTACTGCTTAATAATACAGGTGTGTATACAGATTTGAGTCCCCCGCTATGTCATAAATATCTGCCCACACACTGTACAAACCCAAAGACCTCCTCCACCGCTGGGACCTGAAACTTGTGAGAACACCGCTATGACTCCTATATCCTATTTATACACCCTTTGCTGTACATTACAATCCTATTTAGCTCGCCCTGCCTCCTACACATTCCTATTTATGGACTCTGGCCCCATCCCGCAACCCTCCATATATACAGTCCACCTACCCTCTCCCACCCTCCCCCACCTGCCTGCCTCCCTCTCCAATCCTATTTGTGTGCCCCCCTCTCTGGTATGCAGGTGCTATCTATCCCAAAGACGGCCTGCTGGGTCCATAAGCTCTAAGTGTGGCTGTGCTTGCTAGTGTTTGGTGTGCTAATGTAACGTGGAAATTGGAGTGTTGTGGCTTGGGGGGAAATCGGTTCATCTTTGATATATCAATCAGCACCTTTGGGCTAAGGGGAATAGTGTGGAACCAGTTGTACAATGCTAATTCTGTGAAATAGAGAGGTGTGTATTAACCTGGCTCACGTCAGATTGATATGTGTAGCACTCTGAATGGACTTCTACACATTATCAGTCTGGGATGGCTCTCGCTGAAAGCAATCGGAAAAGCAGAACATCATGATGATTATTTGAATCGGATTTGTCGAAGTGTCACAACAGCGGAACAAGACAAAAAATCTAACTTTTGTTTCATCCGGTTCAGGGACAAGCACAGACATCTTTATCGATACTAAAAAAAGTCACATCAACAGGACAGAAATGAACCTTTCCTGAATATCTTTAGTATTTTAGCATTATGCCAACACTAATAGGAGCAAATTTAGCAAGACAATCTTTGGTGTTTTTCTTCCCCCCATTCAAAATTGGTTAGCAGTGTGGGTGAATTGAACAATATGCGCTTGGGCTGTCAACTGTCCATAGTGAACTCTTGCCCCACAAACATTCTGAATTTTCCAAAACGCTATTATATAAATTTCTTACATTTTACCCAACTTTGTCCACAATTTCTTCACTTTTCAAAGGTCACTGTATACCTCTTGATATCCTCCCTGGTTCATCCGGTCAGCTGATGTAATCCCCGCTCTCCCTTGCATCTCCAGATCTGATCATTTGAGTTTTTTTTGTCTTCTTCCATTCTCACCTGTCTGTTTGACAAGCTTCTTATCCTCCATTAGTGTATATTTTAACAGGACAAAATGGCTGTCCACATCACAGCGCTGCCTCTGCTCCTGCCACTCACACGCTGTTATGAAAGCAGGCTCATTCTGTTTGAAGGTTCCAGATAAAAGGTTAGCGCGAGTCGGGACCTGTCAGCCCAAATTGTGGACAGAAGGAAGTGAAAAACCCCAGTATGGTAAGATGGAGATGGGAGTGGAAAGCAGACTGTTGGTTCTTGTTGGAGTTACGAAACAGACCAGGCGGACCAGATCTCCGGTGGTTTGAGATGATGCTGTGGTTTGAAGGACTTCTGATGTTCTAATGATGAGCCAGCAACTTAACTTCAGCAGCCAGATGACGAAACTCCAAAGAACATGGGTGGAATTTGAATGATACTGTTTCTTGTTATGGAACAGGTGAAAGTATATGGTTATAGTTTAAGTTAAAACAATTGTGTTAATGTTTTGCTCTATTCTAAAAATTGTTATCTAATGTTAACAGTTGTTTCCAGTGCTATTTGGGCGATATGTCAGGGGCTGTAGAGGGCCAATCCTCTAATTCTCAAGCCAGGATTATAGTCAGGTCTAGCTGGAGGGTTAGCACATTGTTCTTGTTTTAGATTAGTAAGGGAAAGCTACACCCAATCAGATTTAAGTGTTTGTCAGGTTATCCCTTTTCCTGATCACTTTCCATCCTAGATTGATAATGTGTAGAATTCATATCAAGCTGAATACTGGAAGGAAACCAGTCTTGCAAAGAGCATTCTAACTAAACAGAAAAACCTCTTCCCAGGGCAGTTTTGGCTCAGATGTTGGACTTTTTGACTCCTGGCCAAACTACAAAGAGCCTTCCAATCTCTGCAATACTGTCATTGAGTCCATAGACATACACTAATGTTATGTCTCATGAAATATCATCCCGCCAATGTACCAGGTGGTTTGCGGTTTGATCCAGCCAACATAAAGTGGGTGTCTGCATTTCCCATAGAGAACGAAGAGTAAAGAGTTGTCTGCAAGTCCGATGTCCATAGATAGATACCCTGCTTTAGACCCGTTGTTGCAGTGATTCAAACAAGTTAAAAATATATACATTTTTTATGACATGTAGTATCAAGTTTGAGCCTTTCTCAGCCCCATCACATGTGTGCACATACCCACTCAGCCGCACTAGTTGTGACTTGTGCTCGATATGAGGCGGGGAATTTCAAAGCGGTGATATATGATTTTTTCCGTTTGGCAGACATTTTTATCCAAAGCCCACAGAGTGAAATAGTGTGACTGAGCTGAATTTATTAATCATTCAATTAACTAAATGTTCGGTCTTGGTGTGGCTCAGATGAATGGACTGTCACTCCTTAATGCAATCTAATTCTGAGAGAGAGAGAGAGAGATGCTGCGAACTTAACTGCTCGGCAACTCTTTACTTCCCCCTGTATTACTCCTTCTTTACTATGTTTTGTCATTTGGGCTTGATTATTTTTCTCCATTGCGCCGCTGAAAATCTAACGCCTCATAGCAACAGTTCAAGTGGCCTATGCATCTTCCCCCTCCCCTCCCCATATAGAGTCCTCCTGTGTGTCTTTGGGCTGCGGGTGAAGACACTCGGAGCGTTGGATCGTATCGCACTATCAGGCCAGTTCAACCATAAATTACCTGCAGCTAACAAAGCGTGCGGCCGTAACTATTACCCCGGCAGTCAAAGTCACCCCGGCCACACGGCAAGGCTGCACTGTGAGAGGGGGCCACCACAGGGAGAGGATCGGGAGGGTGTTTGTTTAAAATGTTTGCTCTGGAATGTTCACTTATTTGTTTGAACTTCATTTAAGAAGAATCACGCTGGAATTTTGAGTTCTGCAAAGTCCATAGTAACATCACAGCATGAACAACAACTTGGCAAATAGGGACATCTTTATTTCATCTCATTTACCCACTTGAAGTTGTATTAGATTGACTCATGCATGTTTGAGTAATCTCTCTTCTCCTGCATTCAAGACATCATTGCTCCAAACTACCCCCATGCTCTATACTTTGTGCTCTGCTGTTTTTCTTCATTTGTGATACACAGAGGTCTGGATTATGTTTATGGTACCAGAGAGAGGCGAGCAGAAATCAGTGCCGCAGTTTTCAACCGGCAGTCAGTAGATTTCGTTCTTTTATTAATTTGTTGTCGATCAAAACTGCGATTTAAAATGTCTTTAATGGGATGTCATAGATTATAACTATATAACAGACAAAAGCATAAATATGTATGTCTTGTTTAATGTTAATGATCCACAGATTTTTTTTTTTTTTTCTTCAAATTATGCTGATAGGTAGAGGGTTCTTTTCCAAAAGTTGGTAGATGGATTGCATTGCATTGGTGGTGTTCCCTTGGGTAAGAGATTTTTGCCCTACTTCAGACTCTCTAGTTAGACTTCAAGTTCTGGAAAGAAATATTTTGTATAACATATTCAAATATTTTCTATTCATCACATATTCTACTGCTTGTGGAGTTATTACTGTGATTGAAACCAGTCATTTTGAGACCTGCGTTGACGTCAGTGGTTGGTACAGCTATTACTTAACAGTTTGTAGTGCTAAACTCTTGCAGTGCCCGTGGACCCACTCCTCCCTCTTTTCTGGGTGGTAGCAGCTAATTGCGAGTAGCGTGTTGCGTGCCCTGGAGGTGAGTGTTAGCAGCAGGACAAATGAGAATACAGCTCACCATCTGCCCACGGAGACTCTCCCTCGGCCTCTCCTTGTCCCTCCAACCTCTGTCCCCTTCTTTAATTTTACACTGCACATTTTAATCTCCACTACCACTACTTCTCTAGCCCTGTTTTTGCCCTTCTACACCCCATATCTGCTCACTCGTGTCCCCCTGGCCCACTAACATGCTTGGAGAGTTCTCCAAGTATCCTCTCCACTTTGAACCGCTTTGTTGCTTGTTCTTGCAGTTGGCGGCATAGTGGCAGTGGTGAGCAGATTCAGCAAGGAATATTCTGGATGGTTTGGAGTGTCTGCATGGGGGTCTCTCATCTGCTTTGGTCTCTCATGTCACCTTAAAAACATGCACAATAAAATTAATCAAACCTCTTAATTAAACCTCTGGTTATGAACCTCCTGACATGCTAGAGTCCAAATGGCTTTGAAGGATGGGCCAAAAGAAGATGACACATTTCTTTACTAAAATTATAGGATTACAAGCCCTCTCACACTTCAGTATTTTAGCCTGTACGTTTCTGCACGGCGGTCAGGTGGGGCGTATGTTCAGAGCCTCCTCACAGCAGACTCGCAGACTGCTCACGGTGAGATCCATAGGCGCTGACACAGAAGGTGACCCCTGGGCGGTAACCTTGGAGACCAACTGTATTAAAATGAATTTGAGTGGAGGGGCTGTCCTGACAGCAGCATAATTACATCGTGGAGCATCAGTGCTAATTTATGCAGCCTGCATTGAAGCGGTCAGGAGTGTGAGATGGGGTCAGCCTGGGCTCCACAAACACACATGTACAGGTGTGCACTGGGACAGTACACACTCACACACATGGATCAGAATACCAACACAAAGAGGTAAATACAGCCGCACAAACCCTCTGCCCCTGTATAGACTGTCTGGGTTCTGAGCTCAGCAGACAGATCAAACATGTTTGTGACTGCTTTAGCTCCTAACTTCAGGCCTTTAAAATGTTTAAAAATAATATGTGAGCAATCCCCACACATGCCCCTCGTGTGTAGCAGCGATGTAAAGCCAAGCACCACAGACCTACTCTCCTCGGATGTGTGTTCCAGCTCCACTGGGAGTATCCAGGGGTATTCCCATAATCCTTTTAGCCTGAGCCAGGTCTACCTTAAAGCCCAGATCACCTTCCTGGGAAATGCTCCAATGGCATCCAAAACGGCTGCCCAATCCACTTGCTGGCTCCGCTCAATGTGGAGGAGCAGCGGCTCTAGTCCAAGCTCTTACCCAGTGACAGAGCTTCTTACCCTATCTCCAAGGGACCACAGACATACCTCGCAGAGTGAAATGACCCATTTAATGTTGTCCTTTCAATTTGACCAAGTGAGCCTAGTAACTGACAAAAAAGAAGGTAAATTTTCTTTTCTCTCAGGTGTGTAATAGAAACCCAGTGTCTATCTCCCCACACCCTAAACTCCCCTATTCCCTCCATCTCACTTTTATTCCACTATAGATTAGTTAGTCCCTCTGCACTAATTAGCCACTCATTAACAACAATCCATACACAGAAAAATGGCGTTCCTCCCTTGAATACTAAAATGATCCCTTGATTACTACAATCATTTGCTCTCACAGTCTGCCGGGCTAGTCTACAGTGAGCTCGGAGCTGTTAGCGCGCGCTGAAGTGCAGGTCAGGAGCCGAGAAGGGGGCGAGGAAGAGGGAAAGACATTGATGTAAGCTCCCTCCACTCCATTGTAGCCATCGTGACCAAGGGCACACTAATCTATGCCATTAGCCGGTCCCGACGAGTCTCTCATAATGTTACCGCTAGCTGCTCTGCTGTGACGTGGTCCTGGTGTGTAGGGCTAGCATGTGTGTGTGAGTGTGTGTGTGTGTGTGTGTGTGTGTGGTAATGGCGCACTAGCTTAGTTGCTCTCCTGTGAAAATGACAACGTTCCTGCCAAATTAATATCATTACGATCAGAGTTTAATGGGCCAGCTCTGCCTTCTTATTTAAAACAGAACATCCCCGTGTCGACCTCCAGTGTGTCAGGGGGAGGGGGGCGGGGGAGAATGGGTTTCCGAGGAGTAGATGAATGAGGAGAAGGGGCTACTTTTTACCTCTTACCTGGCAGTGGAACAGTTCTGCCCGGGTCACAGCGAGGTGAAGAGTGTCCCCATTCTTGAAGGTGATGGGAAGTTCTCAGCAAAGTGTGTCACTGGTTTGTGAGTCTAAGGTAGGGGGAAAATGAACATGGTTTGAAGGAGGTGTGCCAGGAAGGTTGTGGGTTGGATTCCCAGACAGAACCTTTCCGTGTTTTTATTCTAAGTCAGAAGAAGTGATCTATCAACCTAAAACGCAAATTCTCCAGCTAGGTACTCCTGATTGTGATCCTACCTCCAGATTCTGAGGGATTTTGGGATGTTGTACTTATATTTACTGTATGCTCCTGAAAAAGGAAAACTCATTTTCATTTTGGGACAATAAAGAAAGTAAAAGCAGTAAATGTAACCTGACAGTATTGGACATATTTGGACATGAAGTAGTGTGTCCAGGGATAAACATGCACGAATCATTACGTTCATTAAAACAGATCAGGATGAGGGAAAAACATTATAACACTGTATCGTCAATTCAGTATGTCTCATTGTCTTCTTAATAATCCTCCTACAATCCACTCCTACAACGATTTGTCCAGTTGACAGATTTGAACTTCGTCTTTTGCTATTGATCATACCTGGACGACTGAGGGTTTACACAGATTTCTTCTTAATAATGACATTACCCAAGACGACATAAAAAATCAGGTTTATTTAGTTTGACCCACTGCCCCTAACCCCCTTTAGCAGTGCAGTTAAAACTCAAGCCTTTTTAGCTTTAGACTGTATGGGCTTTTGGAGCTGTGGTGTTGTTTCCCAGTGAGAATGATCTTTCAAAGCCTGTCCACCTTGTAACCACACAATTGCTACACTTAAATTTACCAGTTTTTATTTCTTGTGGCTGTCGCGTCTCAGAACTCCCAGTCGCTGCTTGAACACGCATGTTGCATTTCTGTCCTGTTTTATAACGCCATCACCGCTCGTGTGTTTTACAGTAGACCCTCTCCTCTTTTTGGACTCTTTTTGCAGTATTTTAGCAGGCGGTACGGTGAGGTGCGGTGGGTGTCATTCGTCACCGGGAGTGCGCGGTGTGATAATCAGTTAATTTGGCGATGTGCTCGGCGAGATGCCTGTGCACGACTGTACCAGTGTTAGCACAGTGTACAGGGCTGGAACACCTTCATTCCTCCTCCGTGTGTGTGTGTGTGTGTGCGTGTGTGCATACGTGGATATGTCAGGTTGCCGCGGGAGACCAATTAGCTGGAGCATCACTGAGGAGGTGGCCCTATTACACCAGCTCATCACACGGACAGCGCGGCTCAGCTCATAATAGAAACACTGACACTTATAGTACATTGACCATATGGAATAATGACTCGAGTGTGTCAAACTGTCAGCCGCTAGTCACTGCTCTCTGCACCAGGTGGTACCAACTTAACCAACTTTTGTGAATTATCGCCGTATCTTACCGTGCCTGAATGGTTGTCGTTAGCGATGTGTAACTTTGCGTTTGAGTCTTTCTCTGTTTAAACCAGGATTTTAGTGTTTAGTGAGTGCACAAGCAGGACTAGTTTGCTCTCTTTATGGGCTAAATATGAGAAATTTACTAACTAGATATGTCAGGAACATATTTTGCAGAAAAACTAAAGGGGGTTCAGAATGTTCCATAATATGGCATTACACTTACTGTCTATTTACATGGAGAAAAGCAGGTCATGCCACTGAACCAAGTTACAGGTCTGATCTGTGGAGAGACATCCCCGCTCACAGTTAAGATGCATGTTTTTAAGACAAGTTAGATTAGATACTACATCTCCATGGAGACAAGCAGGTGGTGGACCCTCACTAGAAAAGTTGCGCAGTGCAACTTTGTCCACGTTTCAAAAGATGTGTACAGTTTATAGTTTGTACATTTTTTTTGTTTTTCATCAATAGCCCGTCACTTATTCCAATCCAACCTGAGCACCTTAGGTCTCAAAATTTGACATTCAGAAGTATATTTTTCTACAATATCCTCAATTCCTTTCTTTCACTCTTTCATTTCTTCCCCTCCAAACTTTGATCCACCGTCCAGTGCGCAGGTAAAATGGGAAAAATGCAGATGACGCCCTATAAAGCCGGCGACCTCTTCATGTATAATTCTCATCTTTTACGGTGGACTATGCTAAAGGAAGCCCATTTCCAGGCACAGAAAAGCCCTTTTAAAAGCTAATCCTGGCGCCAGTGCCCGGGTCCTTTTACTGCACCCCTTTAATGAATAGGTGTCCAATAAGGCCTTTTATTGTCTTAGCATATGTTGCTTTTATTAGCTGAAAATAATTAGCTTGTGCGGATCACTTCGGAAGTCCTCTCGCAAGATCAAAATGAGATAGTTTCACAGTGGCTGGGCAAGTCCTTCCGAGTCCACGTCGTTTTCCCCTTGGATGCCTTGTGTCCTGGCTTTCCATCTATACCTTTCCCTCCTCCCCTCCTCCATTTTGCCATCCCTCTCTCACTCCCCTCCTCCTCCTCCTCCTTGTCCTCCTCCCACTGTCCTTTGCAGTCGTTTCTTACTTTCCATTGTTTCAGGCGAACATGGAGCGAGGAGGTATGGCGGAGTGCGCATTAACACCTTGAACAATGGCGTCGTGGCTATAGGATGTTGATGGGTGACATGTGGGTGATCTTATCTGTACAATAGGGGGGAAATTTGAAAAAAAAAAAAAAAAAAAAATAGCAGGGGACTACAGTGGGGATTTGTACACGCCTTTGTCCTGTCGACTTGTCACTCCTACATACTTCAGCCTTCCTTTGCTTTGTGTGAGCAGGGAGAAATTAGAACTGTTGGCTTGTAGACAAAACATGGTGTGGGATATTGCGATAGCTATAGGGATAGGGATGAGTTTCCATTGTAAGTATTGTAAATTTGGTTTCTCTTTGCATATTCTTGTCTTCGCCCATCTGTCAAATAACTTAAAGGATAAATATTTAGTAAATTGAATTTTACAAGCTTAAATCATATTATAATGGTTTATTTATTTATATTGATTAGTGCGTGTTTGAGTAATCCTGTATTTACCACGCTCAGCCCACATGCCTATGTCACTCATGCTCCCACATGATAATTTTCCATAAATATACAAAAAGATGATGCAGAAAAATACATTACAACTTCACAAACCTGATGTGATGTGCAGTAGTTTCATTAGCGTAATGTGATAGCACTCTGAAGGGGGAGTGACTTAGCGTGGAGAGCTAAAGGAAGCGTTTTTTTTCAAAAATAAAAGCACTGTAAATGAAAATCGGTGAAGTGCCACAATGAAGAGGCGGGGCCAGTTGTAGAGAATCAGTTTGTTCTGCTGCTTTTTAACAGGAAGTCAACGGAACAGTTTGTACTGTTGTATTGTTAAGTCCTTTTAGATAAGTATTGCAAAAAAAAGTAAAACATGATCATTTGTTTTAGTATACAACTACAAATGAATGCATGCAATCAGAAATACACAGACATTTAAATTTGGCCATTGACAAGAAATTTCAGCCAAAAATCTACCTGTTTGTCACATGTCGACCCTGTTACTACATCAGACCTCTGTCCACTATGTGTCCTGCCCCACCCAAGGCCCATGTAACACCTTATCATTTTTAATTTTAACAGTACAATTTGGACAATTTACACAATCTTCAAAACCTAAAACCTAAACCCCTGGAAGTAGGTCTACATCAGATTGACCACAGCCATATCCTTCCTGAACCTTTACTTAAGTTTCTGATTTGACAAGTGTGACATATACAGACGTGACAGACCTGCTGAATTTGCAATCAGTTGCACTGCCTTATCACAAATCAACATTGTTTTCACTGCAAGCCTAAATTCACTTACCTCCAGGACTTCTATTATGACCATTTCCCATAAGGCCTCACTGCATCTGGGCATGCTCCTGTGCTGAGTGATGGCTCTTTAGGGACATGGGGCCAACACAGGACAAAGATGTAGAGGAAAAGGTAGAGTAGACAGACCCAGATTTAAAATGACATGGATGACGTAATGGAGAGAAGGAGCAGTGGAAGAGTGCATTCATCCTGTTCTTAACGCTCCTCTAGAGACCAGCCGTCTCTGGGTCAGTATTAGCCATCAGCTCTCAGGCTAATGGAGAGGTTAGTACGCACAGTTTACATGACCAATAAGGAGGGAAGTCCAATATATTGTACATGGGAGTAATCCAAAGCAAGGGTAATTCTGATCTATGTTTGTCTGGTCAAAGTACTGCTGTGATATTGCTTTATGAAGATCAAATTGCCTCCATAATGCAGAATATTTATATATGTGATATTGTGTTACCTGAGTATTTAGTTGTGTACTGTGGAGTTACCTTAGTATAGTGTATACCTCTGTAGCTGCTGAGTGTACTATTGTGTTTCTCAGCGTTTACTGTGTGTACTAATGTTACCCTAGTCTTTAGTGTGTACCTCAGAAGTACTGTTGTGTATTTGTGTGTGACCTGAGGGTGCAGAGTTATCTCTGTATTTAGTGTGCACCTCAGAAGTACTAGTCAATGTGTGTACCTCAAAAGTACTAGTTGGTGTGTATTTGTGTGTGGCCTGAGGGCACAGTGTTACCTCTGTATGTAGTTTGTACCTCAGTAATCAGAGTGTGTACTGCAGTCTGTGTCGGTGTGTGTACTTTAGAAGTACTAGTCAGTGTGTATTTGTGTGTGACCTGAGGGGGCCTGGCGCAGGGTGACAGAGGTTACTTGAACCATGATGTGGGTGTCACTGCTCTGTGAGCTGTGTGCTGAGTGTTTGAGGAGCTAATCTCCCCTGCTCCTGGTCCACTGGTCAGGCTGAATAGAGAGACAGCTTGTTTATCTGTGAGAGGACCGCGTTACCCAGGATTCCCTGTACAGCTGGGCCAGGCACGCTCAGCTGAGCTGTCAGCCCCAGAGGCTCAACACCACACTGAGACATAAGGCTTGTTTCACTGCTTATTTATTAAATGTAAAATATCTTCATCACAGATTAAAAATCAGACACCTCCATCTATTTGAAACATCACAGGTGGAAATAAAAACATTCCTGAAACAGAATTACAAACCCTTTGGAGTCCCACTGTGAGGATCCACGACTGGACAGAGGGCTGAGGCACAACTGCACGGTCACTATGTGAAACCAGTGTAAATGTTTAGTTACAATTACAGGAAACAAATACTCTATGATATGTTCTGATTGAGCAGCAACAAAAATACAGATTTTCCAGTTACGTTTTCTGGATGTTTACACTATTGTAAGTGTAAAAGTACTAGACTTGTAATATTAATTAAAATGTATCCAAACATTTACTGTTCTAAATGCCAAAGATTGACCAATGTTTCTAAACCTTCTCTCTAATGGCTTCCAAAGACAAATTTGAACCAAACAAACCCAAAATGACAGAAAACCTCATGAGCCCAAAGCTCTTGCACAGCAGTACGTCTGGCGTGTGGCCTCCATGCCTCAGCCCTCACTGGAGCTGCACAAACTGAGCACACTGACACGGATGGTGCGCAGAAACACGGACAGGCAAAAGGAGCACCCACAGGAAGGACACAGGACCACTCCACAACACTGTCCAAGAGAGGGGATTGCCTGACGATAGCATCAACTCATTTTTAGTTTTTCCTTTTTTTCTACTTTTTATAGGATTATTTTGAAGTGCATGCCATATGAGAACTTGAGGTTATAAAAGTACCTGAAAGAATTGCTATTTTGTTTTTTCGCATGCATAGGTGTTTTTTCATATTTACAATGCTTATATACAGGGATGGGCCAAAAACAGCAGCTCTACAGTGGGTTTATTTACAACCGGGTCAAAGGTGAATGTTACACATGTTTGGGGTCACATGCACAGGGTCAGAAAACCTATAGCTGATGAAGACACGAAACAGAACACAGCAAAAGAACACAACATCACATCTTTAACCCTTTTTGCTTTTGATACGCTTTTTAAACAACAGATTATTGCGCAGTTCTGTACAAGGACCATTGTGTCAAGAGTCCATGAGGTCCTCAGGTGTCTGAATAGGAAGACTGGGGATATTTTTATTGCAAAACGATTGGGAAGAAACTAGAGGTGTGGTGCCGTAATAGACTGATCATCCATTGCTGTAGATTTTTCCTTTGGTCTGCCATATTGCTATAACGCACTGCAAAAAATATCTGCATTAGTTATGAAATATATGTATCTTATGCTGTGTAGTTTGACGAGTTTTGACAGATTGTACTTGTTTTGGGACAATACTTTTTTTATTATCGGCAAAACTACCCAACAATGGTTTGACATTTTTTGGTCCTTTTAAATGCTATTCTTCTAAATCTATAACTGTAATTTTACTTTAATTAGAAAACAATGAATTCAAAACACTTTGTCAAACATAAAGTCCCTTAAAAATCACCACTATTAAAATGTGTGTATTGCTGTAAATTTTGTAGCCATTGGAAAAAGAGTAATAGTCTAGAAATATTCAAGGTATTTTTAACTAACCAAAATACATATTTTTGCAGTGCTTTTTGAGTTTTGAAAACACGAGTCCGAGTTAAAACCTTTGTATTGCCATCGCTTATCATGTGCATACTGTATCGTCATTGCTTCTCATATATGCATGGCTTGAACAGTTCCAAACAGCTCCGTCAACATACTACAGATGTTAGCATTAGCATAGATGTACAACAATGTCATGAGTCACAAGTTGCAGAAGACGCACAATAAAATTCACCATATTGTTATATATTACAGACTGTAGGCCTATATTTGCACATTTGGAAGTCTTTGTCATGTCCGTTTCAGTGAGATTGTCATCAGTGTTTTGTGTGCGGACACATGCTCATGCACGTATGGATGTGTGGCTGTGGTGTGCGTCACATAATTAGCCTGTTTTTGCTCCTTCATTTGATATTGCTCTGAATTTTCCAAAATATTCCATCTCATTCAGACTTCTTTTCCATTTACGCTTCCCGTACAAGCTGATGAGCCACTGTAATTAGTCTGGGAAAATGATTAGTACAAGATTGGTTAAATTTTGAATAGTCAATAATAAACTATGTAACATGTAATTTTTAACATCAACAACAATCTTTTTATAGTACACTTAATTCTTTCTGTTGGCATTTGTGGGAAATTATCACAGTGGTAAAGATTTTGCCTACCAACGGGATGGTCTAGGGTTTGAACTTTAAGTGCATACTGCTGTTGTGTCACTGAGTATTTACTGCATTTTATGGGCGCTGATTATGGTCAGAAGGGCATCAAGAGCAAAAAAATATGATACTATAACTACAATTTAGGCTGTACCTTAAAAGTGCCCAATGCAGCTTTTCTGGTGAAGGCAAGTCACAAGCTTGTCTGAATGTACCACAGTATGGCATTAATCCCCTCTTTTGTTATCTCCATGGAAACAAGCAGGTGATACCTCCAGACTAAGCTGCAGGTTAGATCTGCGGAGAGTGGAGCCTGGTCACAGTAAAAATGCATTATAAACAAATACAAGCTGGATATGTTAAATGCCTTACAGTGGAACATTCCCATGGAGACACACAAGACCCTCCACCAGAAAAGTTCCATAGTGCACCTTTAAACCATGGTTCGAAATTCAAGTGAGCGCCGTAAAAAAATCCCGGCTGAGTAGCTAAATTCATACTAATAAGAAACACAATCTGATCTCAGTCCATGCGTCTGGATTACACCTTGAAAGTATTTCCCACTCATTTGAACCGCACTAGCCGCTAACAAACTGTTCTGAAAGTCAGCCGAGTTCAAGGGGGCGCCGCGGAGTCAGAAATCTTCAGAGGGCCCAACATTTGAGCCGAGCTAAATCAAGATGGCCTGTGCGCCGGGCGAGATGACTGGAGCTAGCCCGCCTGTGAAGCTCAGAGCCGGAGACACTGGGTTGGCATTTGGTAGTCTTTGATAGAGCTTTGACATGGACTTATCAGCAGAGGGGCAGGTAAGAGACAGGCGGGGACATGGGCGTTTCATGTGGCTGTTAGCTAGCCTCTCTCTCATCACCACACGACTTCAAACATGCTCAATCTGCCTCTGCTTCACTAGCCATACCGCACACTGGAGGACTACTGGCACAACTTAACTCGTAAACATTTCTACAAATCTCTGCATTTGCATTTCTTGTGTATTTTGTTTCACATCTGCTCCAGGAAGCGGTTCAGTCGGTGTTACATGTGGTTCGTTATGCATATATGTTGGCGATTGACTATATATGTGCCAGTTAGATCAATGTTTCTAACCCTGTCCTTGGTTCTTTACAACTGAATGCTCGAAATCTCTATCAGAATGGGAACGGTTGCAATTAGCGAAACGCAAAAGCTGCAATTATTTAGCCAATATAATTTGTTTGCAGAAAACGATATCCCATTTCCGTGGGGTCTTAAAATCTGTAGTTTAGCTCTTTCCAAACACATTCTGAAATGCATGTGACTCTTGGACATCGTAAAATTTGCAAAACTGCTCATCTAATCCTGAAATTCATCTGGAAACCCTGTAATTTAGTCGTCTTTGAAGTTGTTTTTTTGCTGGTAATTTTTCAATATTCTCTCAAATGTTAAAATATCCTCTGTAAATTAAGTCTTGATTTTTGAAATACATTACAAATCCGATCTAATATTGGGCGAATTTGAATTGCAATTTTCAGGCAAAAATAATTCCTCCGTAGTCTCTTCCATTGAGCCCCACTATACCAGATTGTAAGGGAAGCTATGGCAGGAGCTTTGAGCACTTGAAAGCTCCGTGTCTGAGCGAGCTGGTTATGTGTGTAATTCTATATGACATGTTTATTTTGCTGCTCTTTAAACTCTCCCTCTCCTTTCTGAGAACATCCAGGCTAATTACAAAGTGACAGGGCAGGCGTGTAGAACGGAGCAGGTTGTGTCCAAGTGAGATGACAGCAGACACAGTCATTTCTAGTGTTGAAGGAGTGGATTTTACACCGGCGAAGAGTTAAATATGTAATGACTTATTGAGAATGAGTGTGAGTAGGTTTTGACATGTGTTCTGTGGTGTTATCCTGTTAATTACACGGGTTGAGCTTTACAAGTTAGAAACACATTTTTTCAACTTCATTTAACTGTAAGCTATTAACATGTTTTATAATTTCCATGTCTGGTGCCCATTAAGCAAAACACAACTATGAGAAGTAATGTAAGTTTCAATGTTTCAAGTTACAAGAGGCCAAGCGCACCAATGCAGATGGATAAATGAGCACAAGGGCTGCATAATATCTCATTTTGTTCAAATAATATATTTCAGGAAATTTTAAGCTTTTGCATCTCATGCTTTTGTTAGTATATCTAATTTTTTTTTTTTTTTTTTTTTTTTATTTGAAATAATCCAGGTATTATTTAATGTAGCCATGCTTTGATTTTGATTTATTTTTTGCTTTATTAACCTAGTTTATCATTTCATTTTTTTCTCTGTTTTTCTGCAGTTGTAACAAGTTGTCAGATTACTCCTCAAACCATACGACAATATAACATCAAATTATTTTCTGTCCCTCTGACAATCTGCCAGTTTGGAGAGATGGCTGAACGGTGCTCAAATTAAAAGGCCAGTTTAAAGGTGCATTATATAATATCTACTTAAATAAGTTAAATAAAACGTACATGTCTTAAATCTGTGTCAAAATAAAAACTTGACACCAACTAAACCAAGACCAAAACATGGCTTAAATTGTAAAAAATCTCAATTAAAAGCAGTAAATTTCTATCAGATAAAAAACTTTCTGTCACTGTGATTTATGTATTTCATTATTGATTACTGTGTTAACAAATTTTGCAATACTGATAATTTAGTAATATATTGTGCAGCCCCGGCTTGTACACCTTAAACATACATATGCCAAATGAAATGTGTTTTGCTTAATCGTAATGAAATATTGTTTACATTATGTAGCCTGTTTAAATGTGTTTCTTACTTTTTACATAAGCTGTGAACAGATTTCCCATAGCACACTTAGACAACCCATAAACACAAAATATACACATTACTATAGACACATTGAAAAGCTGAGGTTGTCCTGGTGATTCCCATCCAGACTGCCGCTGGTGTCCTGCTCTCTGCTTTGACATGGTCCCATTATAGTCCAGTAGACAAATAAATAAATATACTGTTATATAAATATATGTACAGTATTGAGCAGCTGTGCCGATGGGGACAGCTCTGGTCTCTTGTGTCCCTGTCCTCTCAGTCTGTCCTCGGAGTGGCTGAGGACAAGACCTCTCTGGACAGAACCGTAGTCCACTTGTCCGTGTGTCAGTAGTTCCTCGTCTCCTAGTTCCTCGCCTCCTTGGTCGCTTTCTTGGTGTGTCAGTAGTCCCTCGGCTCCTAGTTCCTTGGTCCCATTCTTGATGTGTTCGTAGTTCCTTCCCTCCATAGTCGCTCAGTGTGTGAGCTGTCCTCCTTGCTTCCTTAGTGACTTATACTTTGTCTATCAGTCGTTACTTGCCTCCTAGTCCCTTGCCACCTCGATCACTAACCTCTCCATCTTCTTGCCTCTTTGTGTCCTTACAGCAACAGGGAGCAGCCACCACCGTGTACTGCGCAGTGGCCCCGGAGCTGGAAGGCCTGGGGGGTATGTACTTCAACAACTGCTTCCGGTGCCTACCCTCTCTCCAGGCCCAGGACGACGGGAGCGCGGCCAGCCTATGGGAGCTGAGCGAGAGGCTGGTGTCGGAGCGGCGCGGGGGGGTGCAGGCTCTGTGAGGGAACCATAGGGCTAAACTAAAGACTGGGGGAAGTCTGTGTGTGGATGGGAAACACTCTATAATACAAGGTGTCTACAAAGGAGGTGGTAGTTTACAATGGAGGGGGTAGAATGTTGGTACCAAATCAGGGGAGGTATTTTGTAGCTTTCAGTCTTTTCATTCCTATTAAGTTGTATTTAAAGCAACACTACTTAACTTTTATAGACATGGAAACTCATTCACATACTTTAAACTAAGCTGGCTAACTAATCTTAAAAGGATTTCAAAACTGTTCTCGTAGCATGTTCTAAAAATTGTAAATTGAAGCCTGCAAAATTTGTTTATATTTGGATTATATATATTTTTAAAAAATGCAAATTATGCTTGGGAAGAATATATTTTGCAAGGTGCTTTAAAACTGAGGCTTATAACTTTCTTTCAAAATACAGGACTAATTTATGTTTTAATTACTACAGCTAAAATACCCTATTGTTAGCAATCCCTGACAAGCTAACATGACATTAGCATAGCATCCAGCTGTATCTAATTAAGCGACTGACCCTTTTATGTCGGGGAATTATTAAATGAATTAATTAAACTTAACATCTCAGTTACATAGTGTTGCTTTAAATAAATGATTTGTCCAGCTAACGTATGCATCTGATTTAGTGCACTGTATATGATGTGTTCCCTTAGCGATAGCCTACTTTGCCAATTTCTTCAATACTGAAAAATGCTTGGGCCATATTTTGCAAAATTATTCTCAGCACATAATAAATAAAGATTACTAATGGTGGATATATAAACACTAAAGGTATGATTTTTAAGTCTATGTACAGAATTCTGCAATATGTTTAACAATTCTTTGCAAGGTCCCTATGTCTTCTCTGTACAGTATTTACAAAATCACACAGGGGCGTGGACATCAGTTTGTGTTTGCTATGTTTCTATGGATTCATTTACACTTGAAGTAAGAGGTAAGAGTGTCCATTTTGACAGATGTAGAAGAATCCGTGGTCAGTCCATTGTTAGTGGTATGAGTGTGAAGGTTGGGTCTCCCTGACGCTTGCAGTGGGATTGTGCTTTGTGGCAGTCCGGGTGCCGCGGGTGGAGGTTCTGGTGAAATCTGTGGAGACACAAATGGAGAATTTGTTTAATAAAAGTATTTTGTACAAAGATTTGTGAATTGAGTTTTCATTCAAAAATAGGTCTAAACAACAGAATAAGGGAAGGGAAACCTACCCAGACACAGGGAGAAAAGGCAAACTCTACAGAAAGTCAAGAGTTTTAATATATTTCCTGCATTCGCATTGAGAAGAAAACTGACAGGCCAAGCATGTCTAATCACTTCCTTTCACTCAGTCCATTCTGATCACCTCACCACAAGTGAAAGCTGTACTGATCAGAGCCCCACTGCCCTCTGCTATAACCACCACAGCACAGATACTGTAAACCAGAGCACAGTTTACAGATTGCCACAGAAGCACTGCAGAATGTGACAAGTAGTGAAGGTAAATTGGCTATGTACAAAAAACCTTGATTTCTGATCATACTTTGCTAATCATTATCGTTATCTGAACTGTGTAGCCTCTAAAACAAAGACCTTTTTATAAAGACAGCAGCATTATTACGTCAAAATGTCAAAAAAGAATAAACAATTTCTGATTTCTTATTTAATGCACTTGGTTCATAAATATTATCTTTAACCTTCAGTCACCACATTTTGACCTTTACTTGGTTAAAAATGTGTTTTGAAAATCTAAATTCAAAATAAAAAAAACAAAATTTGACTAATATAAAATCATTAGTTGCTAATAGTCGTTATTTGCAGGACTAGATCACGATTCGATTTTTGTCACTATTAGAGTTGTCAAAAGTTTCAAATAATAATTGATACTAAAACTAGTGTCAAAACTAGAAACTCATTTGATCATATTGAAATAGGGTTTGAAATTTTAGTAAAGTGACAACACCAATCACCATATCGTCCAGCCCTATTACATTACATTATTTGCACCATTAAGTGCACTAACTGATTTCAGAAAAGTCCATTCAAACTGGCCATGTGTCACTCCTCTTGTCATGTGTTCACTCCCTGGTCAGTGACCCCTGGAGCGGCTCTCACGTGTCCCGCTGTCCCCGTGCAGGTGGGACCTCTGTACAGTGAGTGGGAACGGTGCCATGCTTTGTTCACTTCAACTCCTCCTCTCTCCACTGATACAGCCTCATAATCTGACAGTCCAGGTGCCTTATCGCTGTCCCTTCTCACACCTCACACCAGGAGCTGATAGACGGGGTACAACACAGGGAGGACACATGAGCTCAGGTCAGGGAGCAGGAGGGGGCAAAATAAGAGCAGAACATAATGAAAGAGTAAAAACAACACTGGAAGGCTATAGAGTAATGTGTAAAAATGTCATCAGTCTCTGTCCATGGTGCTGAATCAACATGAGTCTATGTTTGTCTTGGGTTAATGATGCCATACTCAAGGACTATGCAATAATCTAAATAGTGTAAAATAATAAAACTGATAGTATTACATAGCCAACCAGGAATTGCATCAACAAAACATTTAAGAATCAAGTAAAACAATGAAAAATGACTCATGTAATAATAATGTATGAATACTTAATGATAGAATATCTGTTTTTAATGCATAAAACACTATATAGAGGCAAAATAACACAACATAGAGCTAAAACGAACCATTATTTTGGTGACTGATTCATCTGGCGATTATTCTTTAGATTAATCGCTTTGTTTAGATCACGAAAGGCCCATCAATATGAGATTTTTTAAATAAACAGATGAAGCTAAAAAGATGCCACTTCATAAAGTATATTTGCAGCAAAATCTGGTAGTTCATTGATCTCTCCGCACATGTCATGGTTTGGAGTCTATGTACGGCTCAGGGGCAGCAGTAAGGCATAATATGTATTTATAGAAAATATGTATTGGAAAAACATATGTTTGTAATACTTTTATAGTGTAAGGTCTTATGGAGCATGGAAGCAGTGTAAATAACTGAAGCCGTATAAATAAGGCCAACAACAATAGCAGCTAGCGAGTTACTATCACTGTCCTACCCTTGTCCGATTCTCACCTGTGCTTAGGTCTGCTCCACACTGTCACGGAGCAGACTGGAGAGAGAGAAGCTGTTATTTATAGAGATTCCACAGCTGTGTTGGTTTACCAAGTTTATCTCGTTCACTCTTTCACCCCTCTCTTTCTTTCTAACACAGATTGTAATCGCTTCATTTACTCCTAAATCAGGGGTCCAAATTGTCTCTTGGAAAAGGGCCCGAAAAGTCACAGCCAACTTTCAACAGTGATTAAGCAAAAATCAGAACTTATTTCATACATCATTTTTGGTACACTAAAAATTAAGACATATGCTGATCTTAATCTTAGAGGGAAAAACTGGTATAAATGCACTTTTTGGCTTTCAGAAAATAAAGGGAAGCAGAAAGGACAGATAAGCTTCTATAACGAATCACCACTGAACACAATGCACGTCAAAATTGGGGCTAAACCTGGAACTAAACCTAGTCTAAACCAGTATTAAACTAAAACTAGAATAGGATCAAACCGAGTCTACATCATGACTAAACTAAGCTCATTAACCACCATAGATACAGATCATTATATATCATTTCCTCTTCATTAAATAATACCCGTATTACTCTTTTGTATCATTCACTCGGGATATACCCAGACATGAGACGAAAAAGCACACATTCTGACAACTAACTCTGGAAAAGCTTCTTGTTACGAGGCAAAAGTACCAACAAACATACACCGCCATGCCACCCTTTCATGAAAATTATAATCTCTTTTTTTTATGTACGCATACTGTTTACCCAGAGGTATTATTTGACCAGACAGTACAGCAAGTAGTGGGGTTAAAGAGCAGGGGAGACATTCACTAAATTGTCAGAGCCGGGAATTGAACTTGCAACATTTAGACCAGCACAAAGAATGACATATGTACTGACGACAATCCTCTGTGAAGGTAAAAGCGTGTTTAAATAAGCGAAAGAACTTTATATGAAGAAACTAGCAAAACGGCAAACACAGGATGATAAACTTGACTAGACTAGGGTTGTCACGATACTCACATTTTAAACTTGATACCAATTCTGATACCACGATGATGATATAAGCTACTCTTTATTTAGTCCTGGGAATGTGATTTTTTTCAGTATCAATACTTGCTCGTATAAGTATCTAGTTTTGATACTTTTGACGACCCTAGACTAGACCAGGACTTATCCAGGATTACAACAGGACTAAACTAGGACCAGGACTAGTGTGACTACCACCAAACCCCATATCCTGTCTCTCCAGCTGACTCCATCACGTCTGACCATGGCTTCCTTCTATCCCGAACCCGATAGACCCATCTCCCCCTAACCCCCCCCTTCCTTCTCGCCTGGTGCGCTGTGTCCTGCTGCAGTGGGTGTGTCTGGAGGGGAGGGTCCCGTCTGGCTCGCAAACAAAGTCCCATTGATCAGGCTTTATCGGAATCATCTGATAGGTAATCAATGCGCTACACATCCTCCGAGCACCGGCAGGACCTTGATCTCCTGACCCCCTGGTTTCATCCTGGAAGCCTTCGCCCACCCCTCTGTCTCCTGCAGGAAAAAAACAAAAAAAATCTACCAACAAAGTCTTACGAGCACAAAGCAAATACCCGATATTTCAATTAGCGCTATTTACAAGTTATTTCTCCCTCTGCTGATTTTATTTTCATTTGTTTACAATTGACCGTGATAAATCTCTCCTCTCGTGGAATAATTATGAGTAAATTGATTTGATTGTGGCTTTGTTCAGCGCGCACATTGACGGAGGGAATGCCATGTTGCCATTTCGCCCGGATATATTTAATGATCACAATCAATGTTCCAAGCTCTCTCTGCAGACTCGGCCTACTCAATAACAATCTACCAGGAGGGAATTTACCATCTTAACTGCTACGCCAGGCCTGTGCAGGTACCACCCCCCCCGAGAAGTGCGCCCGCTGAGGATGACATCGTGATTAAAAACTGCTGATCAATTTTCATAAAGTACTGGCAGTCAATGGAAATGCTATTTTCTTTCAATATGTGCTCTTGTGCTTGGCTTGCAGTCGCTGTTGTGCACGGGGCATTAAGTTAATACGCCATGCAGAATTGTACAAAGAACGATTTGAAATGATGTAATATTTCCCCCAGACTCTATTGGATATAATTACAGCATTTTAATATAGAAATAAATGGCATGTCTCAATTAAGGATGGATTTCAATGATTTTAAATGTAATTTGTTCTCCCACTGGGATAGAAAGATATAGTTTTCACTTGGTTTCAATTTGCATGCGTGTTTCATTAATTTAGAGGCAGTCAAATTGCAATTTTATATATTTTTTGTAGCACCCAATGTGTGTAAGAACCAAGGTGCCTCAGAGAGAAGAATTAAATACAAGAAATGATTCAAAAGGTCCCTGAAACTTTTATAATGTGTCTTGCTCCAGTGCATACATAAAACAGCAAACAGTTGTAAAAACAGCTCTTCAAATGAGACCAGATGTGTGCTCTCTGCATCTAATTCTAAAGTGTTTTTATTGTCTGCGAACCACGAGGTAAGGCTAGTTGTTGTTAGCATTACAGTGATGGTAAGTTGCACTCTAACTGTATCATAGTCAATAAGAACGCTAGTGAAGGATGCTGCAAGCAAAAGGTGAAAGGTCACTTCTCGAAACATATTCAAAGTGGAGGGCCACAGACCATTGATCAATGCAGTGCGGTGCTTTATACACAGCTTTGACAGAGCTGCTGTGTATTAATAAAGCTTGAAACACATTCATTTTAGGTCTGTATCACACTGCAATGTGATGTTTGAGGATATAGTGGTAGAAATACTTTGCTGTTAAAAGTACTGCTTATGATCAACTGGGCTGGTTCAGCATGAGGCCTAAAAAAATGGCATAAGTAAAAATAAAAAATCACCAGTATAAGAGTGGGTAATAAGCAGTTCTCCCACCAGTTGGATAGTAAGCAGTTCAGATCTCTCACAAGCACATGGTAGTAGGTGTATATATTGCCGTTAGACATGTGCAATAGCTACACCTACTAACTGTCTGAGATGGCTACAGACAGGAATATAGAATTAACCTGAAGTGGGCGCTCTAGGCCTTTAAACATGTTTTGCTTATGTTGGTTGAGGCACTGATCACAACACACACGACTAGTTCTAAATGTACAGGTGCAGTGACTACATAACCTGCTGCTGTTGCATCAGAGTTCCCAGAATAGCTCGGGGAAAGTGTGGACAAACGTGTATTGCAAAGAGCTGTTTTACCTCCAAGTACAAGCCATTGTCATATCACAAGTATTGTACATTTTAGAGGTACATAGGTCTTCTAATTCCACATTTTGTCTCTGGTCACTTTATAGCCCCATTCTCATCAACTCAGCAAAAAGACCAGCTATTGTTTTAGACTGCTTCATTCTTTAGTGCCCCTGTAGCCTTTTTTTGTGTAAGAAATCAGCAATACATAGTACAACTTGAATACATATTCAAGTTTTACTATGTAACTTCACCAGTTGAAGGGTTTTGACAGTATGGCATTAAAGTAATCTCTTGAATAAATTACAGGCATTTTTATCACTCAAAATAGATCCACTTGGCCTTGTGATGACACCTCCCTGTCTCCAACCTTGTCTTCCAAAAAAGTTAGACAGTACACCTTTAGAATAATTTAAACTAAAGGTGCTGTTCCGTATAGTCTGAAATATGTGAAAAACAGAACCACTTTCCTGTGGTCCAAAGTTATTCCTCACATACGTTATGCATTCTGAGCATCCTAAGTATTCTTTTGTTAGTTTATAAGCGCTTTTCACAACTCTCAGAGACCAAAGTGGAGTTTTATTGTCACGGTAAAGCTAACAACAGCCCCCAGCAGACTTATTTTGACCTAGAGAGTTGCATATACAATACATCTGAACTGGGACAAGACGCACTCTGCTCACAAGCATGGGAAAAATGAGAAAAGAGCATTTAAAGGTGACGTAATACAGCACCTGCAAAAATTTTGAAAAGTGCTTCTGAAGTTTCCCAAACCAAACCACCCTTTCTCTCCATCTCCCTGTCACTGTTAGACGTATACAATGATGAGATTTGGCCTGCAGTCTCCTTCCTGATTGAGTGAGCATGTTCACCATCAGGCGCACTTATACGCCCCTGCAGAGTCGGCCTCTTCTATCCATAACTTTATGTTTTTTATTGAACCTCCTGTACGACACCTTGGAGGAACTCTTCGTCCCCAGCGCGTCCTCACCGCGAGACAGCATGACCTTGTAAACCTCTGAGTTATTCTACCCTCCCATTGTGTAAGAGAGAGAGAGAAAAGAGGAGAGGGGGAAGGGGGAGGGAGCGCCTGCCTGTCACAGCTTTCAAACACAAAGAAAAATGAGCACTTGGGCTGAAGTACAATTATTAGCCCCTGTCTGCAGATTCATCACACTGTACAGAGAGGGAGGAGGAGGTAAGAGAGAGTGAGAGAGAGAGGGAGGAAGGAGGGGAGAAAGAGAGAGGGAGACAAAGAGGAGAGGAGACTGAGACAGGGAAGTGGAGGTGTGAGGAGAGAGCGGAGGAGAGAAGTGTTGAACTGCTCCACTGTTCAGGACAAGGGTTTAAATGTGCCCTATGTAGACGATGTGTATTGTATCTAATAACAATAGCATTGGTTTAATGTTGAGCACTCAAAGTCATAATTATCATATCTTCACATCTCTATCACTTGTGGTGGTGTAAACAGAACAGCAGCTGCCCTGGGACAAACCTGTGAAGGTGTGGCTGCTGATGCTCAGGGTCACAATACTGTCAGGTGCAGGACACTTGGTAAAAAGTGTGGCACTCTGAGTTGACTTCTATACATTATCAATCTTGGATGGCTTTCACTGAAAGTATTTGAGGAAAGGCAGAAAGTTCAGATAAAATCTTCAAGCTAACGGATGTAGTGTCACAGAAACAAGTCAAGAAATCCATTTTTTGTTAAATCCAGTTGAGAATACACAAAGCACTTCCCTCTGCAATGTTTTTCAAAAATCCCGCCCAATTGTAACTGTGTGAGCTGGACAAGATGGATATGCACGAGTCTGAACTCACAGACATCGCTCAAATTCAACTTCCTGTGCAAGTTTATAGGGTATAGGTGATATGGCACCATTACCATGATTCTTAGACTCTCATTTGTATCGCAGGTGAGAGGGGACGAAAGGGTATATATTACAGGTGTACTTCTGAGACATCACAGTCCACTGTGATTGGTTAAACTGTCCTGTCGCTCACTCAGAGCATAACACTCAGAACACAAAAGAGGCTGACATGCACATGGAGCATAAATGGGACTTAAGATGTTAACATAGTCACTGGTAACACAAAATATCTGAAAGAGATGTATAGAAATTGTTAACTTGTATTGACAATATGAAACAATAGAGACATCTGGAGCAATAAAGTCCACTAATTATTAACCTGCCACATTTCTCCCCCTACTGTCCACTGACCAACATGACACCAAACAATCTGCACATGGTCCTTAAGGAAACCTAAGGCCAAGGAGAATGAAGAGAATGGGAGTGCGGAGGTGAAATGAAATAAGAGGATTTGTCAGGCCGCTGGTTGGTGGCAGTAATAAAGAGCGCTAATCTGCAGCACAACGCTTGGATGAACACAGACTGACTGTGCTGACGGCCTCTGCAGTCCGGGCCACGCCAAGGTCACCCTAACACGCACATGTATACACACAACCCAGATAGCAGATAACCCAGCCATTAGCCTTACACCCCTTTATTTGGGAGTATCTCAACAAGACATTACACCATTTCAATAGAAACGTGTTAAAACATGTCTTTAAAATGTATTAGATGGGACGTAAGAAACAGACACATGTGAAATGACTAAGATAACCCACAAAAGTGTAGAGATCACTTCATAGCCTTGTTTGCTTTCCATTTTTAATCATATTTTCAAAACAATATTCACAATACTGATAATCTTTGTTAATGTTTTGTGTGCGTGGGATCCATACAGACATCTGCAATACTTTATGAAGATGTGAGTCTGGTCACCGATCAATCTCCCAGAGTTCAAATGGGTGTGAATGACCAGTGGATTAACCAATCGGGGACATGCCCAGTCTGTCTACATCAAAACAAATATGGCTGCTCATGATGAAAAAAATATCACCGAACTGAGATGGACTGAAAAACATCACAAATTTCTGCAGAATCAATGAGCAAAGCCCTAAACTCTGTTGATCTGATGAGAGAGAAATGGAATTGTAAATGATGCTGACCTATGAGCTCCTTTGTTTCACACGTGTCCCTGAAATAAACACTGTGATTGCACGATCATGTTTGGTGCTGGCTCAAGATGCGACACAGTCTAACCCTGATAACTAGATTGTATCCTTCTGTATAAAAAAATACAGCGATATCAATATGAATTTGCCAGGAAAAGCTTTTGCATGGCCCTGTGTCATCTAGCATCTATTCATACTCTGATTAGCCATGAACTAAAGAAGGTACTTGGACGAGTGGTCAACCCTCTTGGACCCTACCTGACTGGACGACTAAGGACTTACACAGATAATATTGTGACTACTACACCTAACATTACTTGGTATTCAGACAAAAACACTGCTTTCATCCACCACCAAAACAAGTGGTAACAAAACAATGTATTTTAGTTCCAGGTGTATCATCACTATTGTTCAACATTATAGTAAAATAAGTAAAGTTGATTTTCCACAAGATACTTCACCTCTCAGTTTCATCTCATTCCACAGACGTCATCTTCACCGTCAACCCCGACTACCATCCAAACTTCATTTTTCTGAGCTTCTTTAACTGCCCCACCACGTGAATCAATAGCTGTCAAAGGCGTTACAAAAACACTAGGGCTGGACATGTTAACAAGTTTTATCGTGTTAACTAAAAAAAAATGAATCGCAATTAATTATTTTGTCGTGCATTAACGCAGGTCACATTATAAGTGAAAAACACAGGTTCAAAGACAGCCCCGCTCTGGTGAGTCACTGCGTTTGCCTTTTCCTCTCTCCGCTCATACACACACAGAGGGGGCAGGTCTGCTGTGTCTGTGCACCGTACATGAGGAAGGGAGCGAGCTGTACAGAGCGCACAACAGAGACAAGTCCAAGTTCTATCTGAGTTTTTAAAAAACTTTTGCACTTAACGTGATTAATCATGATAATAAACACATCTGTAGGGATAGTCTGTCTGGTTTAGGCCAACATACAGCAAAAGAAGATCTGGTCTGGAGCAGTGATACAGGAGGACAGCCGGAGTCATGCGGTGTGACCAGGTGTGTCGGGCGATACAGAGGGAGGCAGAGCGCGTGTTATTGAGTGGAGTTAAATGACGCGTTACCCTCCGCAGAGCTTACTTAGCCTGGACCTCCTCTGTCAGGCCAGTGTCACTGTAAAGCTTATGATGTGGATGTGTTTTTGGGAAAGGGCTTGAAGGTACTCTATGTGAACTGAACATGTATAGTGCAGGTGATTGTCTCCATGGAGATTTTATTGTGTGCCAAAATGTTCCACGTTATGGAATGAAACAGATCTACCAAGGATTTATTTCATTGTGAGTGTTTCAATTGTGCAAATATGCCTTGAACAACTTTGTGCACTATTGTCTCTCCACAAATATAACTTTCTCTGGAGGCACCATATGCTTGTGTCCATGAAGATCCAAGAAGATACATAAGTTTAAAGCCATACTGTGGAACACTCCAGACAAAACATTAGTATTTCTATGACTAGGCAGTGTAAACCCAATCTGAAAAGCAGTGCAGTTTTTAATTACACTGAAAAACAAAATAGCATTTTTGTCCAATTACATTCAAATCTTGTATATTTTTCTATGAACCTGAAAACTATTGATTTTTAAAAGTTAGTTCTAATAAGGAACAGAATTTATCATAGTTCAAGAATGACATAACATTTTATTTGATACAAATTGTTCAGCTATGATACTTTTCAACCAATCACCTCATTCAAATACATGCCCTCTCTCCCATTTCTTTCTACCATTCAATCTACTGTATAAGCCCTCAACTCAGCAGCAGAAACATCAGCCTCCTCAGCCTCAAGAAGAAATATTTCCTCAAACAAACCCATCACTCACTCCTTTCAACCCATCGCTGACATCTCTAACACGAGTTCATCCACTTGATTTGCCTCTTTTGTCTCTCCTTGTTTCTATTCTATCAGATCACTTTAGTTTTAGACGCCGGGACAGACATTGAGACTTTACTGGGAGAGACGTGAAGAAAGCTCCGATCCGATAAAGGACAACCTGAATGGACAGGCTGCGATGGGCTCCGATAGAGAAGTGTCCTCCTCTGACCCTGTCCTCTTCTGATGGAGTGGACTATCTGTGGACCGCCTGTCAATCTCAGCTGAAATCATGACATCAGCAGCAGGTTAAACGTCCTTGTAGATTTAGGTAAAGTGTCTTAAGTTTGCTAGGGAGCTTCATAGCATTTTTGTTCAACTATAACTGCTATTGATAATTACTGTGTACAGCTGCGATATTCAGACTTCTCAAATAAAGTCCCATCTCATTAAATATCTGGCTTTTCCCCCAAGACTGAACAAGGTCTAAAACAGGACTAGCTAAACCTGAAATAAATTAGATGTGAATCAAAAGGGCATAAGTCACATTAAGGGCGAAAATGTACTTAACCCTGGAGAACCCAAGAACCATTTTCTTCTTTGGAAAATTATGATTAATGATTAATTGATGATTATTATTATTACATTAAATTACTGCTATAAGTTCACTGAACACTGAAATATCCACTTTTTCAATTTTAACGCTTTGTTCCCTAATTTAGGATCAGGGCCAAATTTGACCCATTGGGCTCACTAATTTATCCAAAAAGAATATAAAATGTACTTCTAAACATTCTGTGAGCTATTATGAAAAAGATTAACAACAAAAAACAAAAAAAAACACAATTTTACAAAAAAAAAAAAAAACACCAATTTTGTTTGGGAGTTTTGTAGTTTTCCAGCTAAACAGGTCAGTCAGTACCTCTCTGGCTCATTTTAGTTCAATATTCATCCACTAGGTGTCTCTATGCAGGGGCCAGAAGTGGCACTCTGGGCTTTTGAAATTTTTTTTTTTTGTTTGTTTGTTCATTTTGGGTAGCAGCAATTAACTGTTGTCAAATTTGACCCCATGAGTTCTCCAGGGTTAGTGTATAAAATACTGCTTATGACTACCTCTTTCTAACTGCCTAATTACTTCAAAAATATTCACAACAAATTTTGAATTTATGATAAAACAAAGTAACACATCTTTAGACTTTTCAGTGTATTTCAGTCTAGAATAGAAAAGTGTTTTATTGAATAATTTAACAATTTGCAGTTGCAGACCCACTTTATGTTTAGTTGTAACTTTTTTTTTTTTTTTTATCTTAAAGGTGCACTATGTAACTTTTCAGATGGAGGGTGCACCGCCTTCTTGTCTCCATGGAAACGTTACTGTTTCATCTATAAAATGTTCCTAATCTGTAACTAATCTACCTCCATGGAGACAAACTGGCTCAAATCTGTAGAGGCTGCACTCACAGTATGTAATTTTGAGCAATAAAAACTCCTCTGATAAAATAAGTGCAAGACAGATATGTTTAATGCCAAACTGTGGAACATTCCAGGCACCACAGCTACTACAGACTGTCTCCGCTCGACTCTTGCTGTTGATACAGAACAATAGTGGCTTCTATAATCACCTCATTGTGGCCTCCCTCTCTCACTCACAGAACTATCATTACATTGTATTGTTTGATCACACTCCTCTGTTACAATGCTCTTAATGGGCTCCCTGGCAGCGCACCAAGGCCCGCTGTAAATGTTTGATTCCAATAAATTACACTCATATGCAAACAGTATAAAATCTGAGGGATATCCGGAGAAGTGCGCGGAGGTGGCATGCTGACAGATGAAGAGTTATGGCTCCTCATCAGTCACTCTGGCACGAGTTTTAATTTTTCATATTTCTTTAATTTCCAAATTGCTCCAAATGCACCAAGTTTGAAAAATGTGAGAATTATAGCGTCAGGGTCCAAGAGGATATGATTAATAAGTATGATTTTTAATTCATTGAGAAACAAAATGAAAGAAAGTTATGATGCGGAGTGCTACCATAAAACAGTCCCTCTCTGTCTTTCTCAATAATGGAGGTTGTTCTGCCCATGTTCACAACAACCATTTAAAACACTTAAATAGGACATTGTTTTATCCATATCTTCAAGCACTTTGATTTTTTGTATGATTATGACAATGAATTTTAGCTAGTATCCCAAAAATGTCCATAAAAATGCCCCTATTGCCTGTCTACATTAAATATACATAATTAGAAAGCTTAAAGTCCTACAGAGAATACTAACTGACCTGTCCTGCTAATTTGTGAATCCAAATCTATCTTTACCTTCTCATAGTTCAAACTCATTTTTATTTCATTTTTTATTTATGAACAGTACATTTTAATTCCAAGCTGCTTTCATTGGTGGCTAATTGAAAAGCGATTTAACAAACATTGGTGTGTGTCCCTCTCATTAGTGTGTATATCTTAATAGGAGAAGAGTCACCTTTCCAAACCCGGCAGATTAATTACGAGACTGTGAATCACCGCACAATTAATGAAGTTGTCCTGGGTTACAAGTGTGCAAGAGGGAGTGTGTGAGAGGGAGGGTGTGCGAGAGGGAGTGTGTGAGAGGGAGTGTGCGAGAGGGTGTGTGTGAACAGTGTACATGATGAGTATGCATGAGGAGAGCATGAGAAAAGTGTGCCAGAGGAATGTGTGTGGGAAGTTTGTGTCAGTGTGGAAGGAAGGAGTGTGAGAGAGGGAGTGCGCAAGAGAGGAGTGTGCATGAAAAGTGTGAGTGAAAAGTGAACGAAAGAAGTGTGTGTGAAAAGTGGATGAGATGAGTGTCAGTGAGGAGTGTGGGTGAAGAGTGGACGAGAGGAGTGTGTGTGAAGAGTGGACGAGAGGCGTGTGTGCGAGGAGTGGACGAGATGAGTGTCAGTGCGGAGTGTGGGTGAAGAGTGGATGAGAAAAGTGTGGGTGAAGAGTGGACGAGAGGAGTGTGCGTGAAGAGTGGACGAGATGAGCGCGCAAGAGGAGTGTGGGTGAAGAGTGGACAAGAGGAGTGTGCGTGAGGAGTAAACAAGAAGAGTGTGCGTGAGGAGTAAACAAGAAGAGTGTGAGTGAGGAGTAAACAAGAGGAGTGTGCGTGAGGAGTGGACGAGGGAAGTATCTGCGAGGAGCGTGGGTGAAGAGTGTGTGTGAAGAGTGGACAAGAGGATTGTGTGGACGAGAACAGTGGACAAGTGAAGTGTGTGAGAGGAGTGTGCAAGAGAGGAATGTTCGTGAAGAGAGGAGCAAAGGAGTGTGCATGAAGAGTGGACGACAGGAGTATGTATGAAGAGTGGATGATGAGAGGAGTGTGTGTGAGGAGTGTGTGTGAAGAGTGGACAAGAGGAGTGTCTGTGAGGAGTGTGTGTGAAGAGTGGATGAGAGGATTGTGCATGCATGAGGAGTGAACTTGAGAGGTGTGCGTGAACAGTGCAGGAGTGGAGTGTGTGTGAGGAGTGGGCGAGATGAATGTGCCTGAAGAGTGGACAAGCGGAGTATGCGAGAGGAGTGTGTGCAGGGAAGTGCAAAGATGTCCCTCCGTCTGCAACATTCGTCTTGTCCCGACTGTAATTGCTTCCCTCAATATTCAAATACACAGTGGTTTGACATCCCCCAATCTATAGTTAGGTCGGGCCAAGACACTGCAGTGCACTTAAGTTAGTTTAGAGGGAGGGGGACTCAAATGTAATGTTTTTTCTATGTCAAGCAAGAAGTGAATATGAAACTGTTTTTTTGGGGGGTTTTTTATCGTCCAATTTGTAAATCCTTATGCTTGACAATACTCGACACTCGTGCGTTTGCTTAAAACTTTCCACACAGTTCACAATTCACACCCTCCTGACATTTAAATCTTGCTTCAAATCTACACAGAAGACCCAAAACACCCCCTCCTTCTCTCTCTCCCCCTCCCTCTCTTCTGCGCTGTGATTGGTGAATAAATCACGCCGACATCAGCAGGTCCAACTCCCCCAAACACAGAGCAGAACAGGCCCGAGAGCAGCCATCATGAGGCTGGTGGATCACCTATCTCTCTTTTATCATTCCCCCACTTTCCCTGACATTTAAAAAGCCATTAACACGCACAGGACTCGCCGCGTGTACATTTCATATGGGGCTGGACCTACCCCCTCACCTCTGTAGTACCAACGCTATTCACTACATTTACTACTGCTGTGGGAATGATCTTAAGTGAGCTTGATAATGAAACACAATTGAAATTCCAATGGTGACAATTACCAAATCACAAAGTCCGCAATGAATTAGGCAATGGAATGTCCTCTGCAAACCACAAAATATCATCTCTTTTTAATAGAAAACAAAACTGGTAATCCTGAAATGTGTGTGACTCTGGTAGTAGCAGTTCATTTTCATTTTCTCTCAAATGTTTTTGCTCCTGGATGGGTTTAAAATGTGCAGGAGGATGATAAAAAAAAAAAACTTGCAAATCTAATCGCAATACAAAAAAAAAAAAAAAATCACAATTATTATTTTTCCCCTAAATCGTGCAGATCTGATAACAATATAACTCAGTCTATACATTGCAATTCCAATGGTCTCAAAAATCTGATCACAAAGGCTGCCATTATTTAGGTAACAGAATGTCCTCTGCAAATAAAAAAAAAACTAAAACTACTAACCCTGTATTTTAGATCTCTACAAGCATGTTCTAAAATACATGTGATTCTTGTAATAGTTTAGCAGTTCATTTTTAAGTCTTCTCTCAAACGTTAATGCGCTTGGATATGTTTAAAATCTCCACTGTGAAACGAATTTGAAAGCTTAAGTCATGAATCTAATTGCAATTCTCACCCAAAGCATCGAATAAAAACAGGCAAATACAAAAACTTGCCATAATAGGCCATCTGCACCTGCCCCTTTCTACTGCAGGTTAGTGTAAAAATACCTGAATACACTTGAGCGCTTGTGTTAAGCTTGTGGTCCGCATATCGACCCCTCACTTCAGATCAATGAAGTTTAGGTTCCTCCCTCTAGTCTCCAGCCATGACGAAAAACTGTATTAATGAATATGAACTGTTATTATATAGGTCATCTGTACAATGCAATTAGAGGAAGGCATAGTCCGAAACGCACCTTTGAATTATTTGGCCACTTTTACTGTCAATTGGGAAAAAAAAAAAAATCACTTTTGTAAAGAATGACTCTGTAGTGTTTCTAATGAGAAATGAGAAGCTTGTATTCATGATGTTATTGCCTCGCATGTAATGTTCCACAGTATAATATTCAACTTTTTTGCATCTATTCAATTAGAGGTGTTTGTATTGCTCAAAACTATCCTGAAAAACAACGTATTCTCAGTGTGAGTAGGATCGTCTGTTCATTGATCTGACTTGTAATTTGGTCCTTTGCTGTCACCTGCTTGTCTTCATGGAGATAGATTTGTTTAGTTTAATGTCGTTCTGTGGAAAAAGCAGTAAGAGGCAGGTGGCACACTGTCCACCAGAAAAACGTATATAGTGTATCTTTTATATAAATTTACTTGCACGCTTTTGGACACTTTACACTCGTTTTCATAGCAAGATCATAGACTGTACAAAGAAGTGGACTAAGTGAGTGTGACGTCACCCATAGCGTTCGGCTCCAGTCAAATGAAGCGTGTTGAGGCTAGCGGTTACACGGGTGAAATAAGAGCTGAATTCCATATTTGTAAATCCGACTGCGAGTATCATAGCAACCAAAGAGCCAATCCAGAGCAAGCCTGTTGAAGGTAATGCCTCTTCTCACCCACACCACTGGGTTAGCAGGGACCAGGCGCTTAGCAACGCTGTCAATCACAACCTTATTATTTTTAAGTTTTTCATTGATAGTTGATCTACTTTCAAATGTATCTGTCACAATTGCTTCACAGTTGACAATCCATACCCACCACAGTTTCCCCACAAATCCACCGCTCTATACAGTTAACTGCATAATGGCATTTACAGTTGAAAGCTGTATTAATTTATGTCCTGTTATTGTTCGTGCCATCATTACAATGCAAGAGTGTGCTTATTGTAATCAGAGCCTTATAGAGAATGGAAACACAGCTAATGTATGTAATGTAGTGCCCGGGTGACACACGCTAGCGGCTAATGCACACGCTGACATATGGCCGCGCTGTTTGTTGTTAGCACTTATTAGCAGCTATCAGAGCGCCAGCCGGGTTCATTATGGGCAGTTGTATTAAAGCTATTTGCCAGTGTTTACCAATCAGAGTTAAAGGGACTACACTAGGCGGATGAAAGCATTTTGCTACATATGTATATGCGAATCCGTTGGTCAATTCAGTCCAGCCAACACAAGACAAATACTTTTATTACACCGTTTACTGTTACACTGCTATTGTACCTATGGCAAGTTAAGACATTTTAGTAGTAATATTTTGTGTACATTTTTAACAGTAAATCTTTAAAGGCAAATGCTCTATCAACTGAGCCACTGTTGCCATTAATGCCGACTGCTGTTGTGTCCTTGAGCAAGACACTTGACCTTACTCGGACCTTACTATAGCTAATGACCATTTAGAAAGGACAAAAATGTATGTAAACCAGATGATCACTGCCACTGCCAGCTCAGTTCTTACGTCACCACAGGTATAATACTCCCTACAACGGAAACATAGCCAACTGGACTGGACTACTCTTTTATTCAACTGTCAAGCTACTTCATTTTATTCTAGAACAAATATTATAGATTTATTATTGGTTAGTATCAGAGTATCAAGACTTTCAGAACTTAAGCATAAACAGTCAGATCCATCGCTTCAATACACTCCTCCACCGCTCCCTCCGCTCTGCAGTATAACTCATGGCACAGTGAAATATGGAGGACTCCCATTTTGAGGCCAGTCATTCAAATGCAGCTTTGAGTCATCCTGCAAATGACTGAAGGACTTTCACTAATACTGATTGAATTTCTTCAAAAAAAAAACTGCCATAAAAATGCAACTTTCCCGGAGAGAGTAAGGAATCATTTGGGAGGTACAGTATATTTGAGCTACATATTAAAACCCAGAATGAATAAATATAATAAAATACTAACTGCTGCCTAGTCAGAAGGAGTATAAAAATATATCTCATTTTCCATATGCATCCAAGCGCACTGCTCCCTGTACAAGCAAACCTAACAACCGCCACTGCTGCAACCGATTCATTCTTGAAAAATCATGGGGTACCACCAGCCAATGAGACGATCCTTCGTTTATCCTCACAGCAAGAAGGTCCTTCGTGTTCTTCCTGTATACGGTACTCCCTGGGTGTTCTAGTTTCCCACTGACCAAAATGCACAGTAGACTAATCCTCCAGCTAGGTACTCCTGATTCATGCTTAAGATCCGCAGAGGGATTAGTGCCACACAATTTTGGAGATAAAATAAATACATTCAGTAGTATTGCAATTTAGATTTGTGATTTATGTTTTCAAATTGGGATTATTTTTACCATACACATATAAACACATCCAGAATATGAACAGCGAACCCAATATGCTTTTCATGATCATGTTTGTAGAGTTCTAAACTACAGGGTTAGCATGTTTTCCTATGAATAAGATTTTTTTTTCCTATTACATACATGGTGCATAACACAATTTTGCCCCCTTTTAAAACCATTCTTCAGGTTAACCGACATTACCTTGAGAAAACAAAACATCGGCACTATAGTTTTAACCTAGACTCCTGCCAGACAATGCTTATATTAGAATAACAAAACAGTCCATTTGACTTTGGGAATTTTGAAATATTCAGATGAAATCACGGCATGTTTACTCCCCAAATATGTAAGACCTACCGCAGGTTTGAAGCCTTAGACACACCTCTGGACCTCTGTCTACCAAGCCCTCCTAGAGCTATTTTGTATTTTTAATAATAACAACGTGCAATGCTCCTAGTTCACTCCGAGCGTGCATGCGTGCTTCAACGGCGCAAACAAAGAAAGTCCCATTCTTTCTCTCTCTCTTCCCCGTCTCATCCCCCTCGGAGGTCTGTGCGTGTTTCGAGATATGCTACTGTCAAGATTGCACTCCACTTTTAAACCTCTGGGCCTGAGCGTGCGCAATTCCTGATTCCCTATCGGTTTTCATCACGCCAAGGAAAGTTGGTTGTTAATGCTACTATAGTTTCCACCCGCTGATATGCCCCACATGTTTATCGAAATAATAGGCTTAAAGTCGGAATTTGCCCCCCTCTCCCGCCCCCAGAGTGATCCGCTGTTTATCGAATGCACTTGGGTTGAGTGGTGAGGAGAGCTACGCGGGCTACAGTGTGTTTTGGTGTTTCTATAGTCCCTGCGAGAGTCTATCATTCTGCCAGCTGGAAGTCAGGCAGGCTGCCAGACAAGCACCCACCGCAGAGGAAGGGGAGGAGGGGGGTGGAGGGATTTGGGTGAGATGCACAAGAGGGTGGGTGAGTGGGGGGGTAATGTGAGGCAGAGCTATTGTAGAGACTGGTGCCAAGCATGACATGACAGTTTGAAGGGAAAATTAAGGTTAGGGATTGACTCAGCAAGGAGATTAAGGGTAAGAAAAAGGTTTAATTTAGTCTTTTGGACTGGCTTTAACTTAACTTAACCTCTACAATTTTCTTGAATAAGAGACAAAACATTACTATTGAAGACATTTTAATCTTTTTTTGCAATGGAATGCACCCGGACGACTGAGGGGTTAAGAGAGTCCTTACACAGACGTCAAAGAAGGTTGAGAGTTTGATTCCAACAACTTCATACAGTCCATGTGTATGTATATATTTGATGCTTAACATAACCTAAAATTGCAACATGAATAAATAGCTATAATGATTAGACTGGCATTCTTACAAATATTTTATTATGCCATTCTGTTTTAGCATGAATACAATTTTGGAAGCAATTTTGTCATGAAGAAAAAATCAAAGCTGATCACTCTGACTCAAATAACTCAAATACTCAAGTAAGTTTCAAGTTTAAGGCTAAAGACAGACCACAGACTACTTACACACACGGCCCTGGTTCCATCTGAGCACATCTTTGCAAGACATTCACTTCTGCCCTAAGCATTTTCACATAAGAACAAATGACAAATTAAGTGTAAAACTTGCTTTGTTTGATTTGGCTATTTATTCAGCTTTAACTTTGTGAGGTAAGAGGACGGATCATGGTACAGTGGAGAGATAGGAAAAATAAGAGCAGAAAATGCTGCTGAGGTGAGAGCTGCCAGGAAGCAGGAGGCCTAAAGGAAGACAAGATTTTTTTACACGAAAATAGTAGAAGAAAAAGAAAAAAACATACATACAAACATCACACACATATTATAACATATGTCAGTGACAACACTATCATGTGCACTGCCCCTTTAAACAGTCCAAAGCTTTTATTGTGTTTGGTATTTGACTCACATGTATTTCTGCATGTGTCTACACCATCTGACCTCTCCTGATTCACATGCAGCTCCTCTCCTCTCCGCAGACCAGTCACGACCTTTGTTAGCTCATTAACATACCTAAATTAAGCTGACAGGGCATTTCAGTCTAAGCTACGAGACACAAGAAAGCCACGACATACATGGTACAGCTGCTTAATACAGTTACACACATGGTATATCCAGTATCGCAAGAAAAGTATGGTAAAAAGGCAGAGGTATTTTGTACTTCACTGCTATTGAGAATTAGTGCTTAACATGAAAATGTGAGGGTTTTCCATTTGTTTTTGTTAACCTGAAAAAAAAAAAAAAAAATCTAGTATGTAATAATATTTCCATCAGAAATGTGGTGCAAAATTTTAGCAAATCGCCCAAACAATGATTTCAATAGTCCCCAATTTTTTAAAAGGTATTTTCAAATTTAACTGTGTCCCCTGCCCACAATATATTTTTTATTTTTTTTTTATCAATTTTTTTTCTCCAACTATTTATTATTTATAATTATATATTTTTTAATTACCCTAAATGTTGTTGTAATCAAAATCTTATTTTTAAGATAATCCTCTCCTAAGACTTGTTTGGTATCAATTCGGTAAAGGTTTGATTCTCTTATTATATTTTTTGATCAAAACTATATTTTTAAGCACCACTAAGTATTCAAAGGAAAGAATACCATAGAAGTTACATATATTATTAGGACTGTATGATAAAGAGTAAAATTAGTTTTGTCATAAACTAGCAAATCGTAAACCCCATGTTTCCAGAAAATTGCCTGAAAATCGCACTTAATGTAGTGTTTTTTTTTTTGTTCATTCAATCCCCATATACCATACACCACACACCACACAAGATCACATTTTCCCTCACATCACACTGCCTTATATCCACCACCAAATCACATTTACTGTAAAATCCCCACAACGGGCAGCAGGACTGTTACCACACACACTCTCCTAATCTTTACATTAGCTGGCAGACATTATAGCCTTACTAAAGTGTTCGGATCTGTGTTTCTGGTGCCATTTAAATGCTTGGCCCTTGTTTTCTCCTCCTCCTCTGAGCTCAAACTAAAGACTCGTAATAAGCCACAAGAGCCCCGCGGCTGTGGAGGGAATATGTGTGGAAGTGTGTGTGTGTGTTAGGAGAAAATGTAAGCAAATGATCACTAAAGTAAGAATGCGAAATGTCGGATGGGCTGGGTGTAAGGAACCTACAAGAGGCAGACCACAAGAATAACTGTGCACTAGAGTTGTCTCGATGTTAACATTTCAAACTCAATTTCGATACTAAGGAATAGACTCGATACTCAATACCAAATCTGATACCATGATGATAATAAAAACACTCTTTATTTAGACAATAGAGGATCATTTTCAACATTAATTTGTGGTACTTTCTTATATATTTCCATGTGGTGTTATGTATGTGTAATCCCTCAGTCGTCCAGGTGTGTTCTATAGTAGTCCAAGGGCGTATCCTCGTCTATGTGGTCTTATACTTCTAAATCAAGATTCATTTCTGTAACTAGTCTCGATATAGTTTTAGTAACTGGTTTTCGATACTTTTGACAACCCTACTGTGCTAAGAACAATCAAAGCGAAAACTGAATTTCAAATCAGCCGCCAAAAAATATATACTTATTGAGAGATACTATTAACAAAAAACTACGCTCAAATGCATAATACAAAGTTGGCAAAAATATTGACAAAAATGCATATCTTATTGTATTTATCTCGATAGAGATATTCAGAAAATATGAAGAATGTGAGAAAATGTGAGGTGGATCAAATAATTTACCAGAAAAGTGCAGAAATAAACATTTTTCATCCAGTTGACAGATTTGAATTTTTCTTTTACTGTGTGTATTAAATAAATAAATAAATAAATATTGCATTCAGATTCCTTAAAGTAGCTGCACTTACAATTAAAAAAAATCTTGAATAAAGAAAAAACGTGACATAAAAAGTGTGTCCAAACTTTAGACTGATTCTCAAGTAAATGTACCACAAAAACAGCAAAGTTTTCCATGTTACATTACAGTACTTAGGAAAATTACAATGTATGAAAGTCTGAGTTTTATTTTGACACATTACACATTCAATTTTTGCTCAAATTTCACTGAACTTCTAAACATGATTATCAAATATTGCATTTCTTTCTCATATTACACAGCCTAAGACAATCATACACTAAACTGACCTGAAAAGCTCTTTTAGCACAGACGCAGTGCACTGTTTTATCTGTGACACCTCTGCAGTTCCCACTCGTAATCTAAACCTAATCTGCAGAGTGCGCAGATTATCAGAAGACAAGATCCATCTGAGGTTTGGAGCCATTACACAATCAGAGAGTGAACCATAACAGAGGTACATATGCTGACATCAACAAGCCTAGAAACCCATGACATGTCTGCTTCACCTCTGCTTTTGGTTCGGTTTCCACGCACTATCAGGTCTTTGATGTTCAAAATGAGCACAATGAAACAATTAGACGACGTGTACATGTGCGCTGTAGGTAAAGTGTTGATGGAAAAGTAATGTTATTTTACTTCATTTTGAATCTCGGGTATATTGTTGGATTAAAAAGACATGATATTTCTGTACTTGTAGTAGTTTTACACTAAAGGTTGAATGTCAGAAGTCATATTTAATAGAAATGTTTCAGGTAATTTTGTAAGAATTGCCAAACTATGTCCAGATTTATTGTTATCAGAATACAGGACACCAATAACTGAGGTATTTATTTTATGTCAGAACAGTCTACCCCTAATGTCAGTCTCTATTAGAAGTAAATGTGTAATTTAGAGATATATCGGTTGGCCTATCTACCGGGCTGATACTTGGACTTTTTAGCGTGTCAGCTATCCTTAAATCTCCACGACAGGCTGATATTTTGTTCTGGTTGATTGAAAGAATAAAAAAATTAGCTGAGTCTTTATAAACATTCATAATAATACACCATGTTGTTATGGATGGGCAATATTGTAATAAGTAAAGACTCAATATTGCCCATCCACTGCCATGTTTTTTTTAATTCTCCAAACTGATTTTTTTTTTTTGACACAATAAACTAATTGTAAAATTTTCCTGCTAAAATGTAGAACTTATTTTGTACATCTTCAAAACATCAATTTCATCAGCTTGTAGACAATATATAATAACTCACATACATCTTATTCTCTAGTCTCATCTACACTGCAGCAGCAAAACAGTCAGCCTCCTCAACACCTCTATCTCCTCTTATTCATTCAACCTTTTCTTTAACAAGGTAAATGTTTAAGGACCAGTTCTTCTTTACAAACACAACATAGTCAAGACACAATATTACATACACACACAAGTGTCTACAGACCTAAGGGGAGAGGCAGTATTTTCATATTCTGTCTGCATTGCATCACTGATGTCTCTGCCTGCTGGGCTCTAGTAAACTATTCATTGCACCTCACACACTGTAGCATCTTCTATAGTTGAAACTGAGGTTGGACCAGAGCCCGTATCTGTGCTAATATCAATATGGCACATTTGGCAGCTCACTATTATTTTAGCAGTTAACCAGTCAAACATTGGGAATTTCTGAATACATTTTAACCAGATAAAATGTAAAACCATAAGCAAACTAAAGGCTTCTACTTAAAGAAGATTTATGAATGAAGTGTAGTATTTATAAAAATTTAATAGTTGATCTTGTTTGCCATTTTGATTTACTAATGCAGCTGACATTGTGATAAAGCACAATGTTGGCATGTGTTTTATTGTCCAGATCAGTGATGGAAGAAGTACTCAACTGTGTTACTTAAATAAAATGACAGATACCAGAGCAAGACAATATTCAAGTAAAAGTATCATATGAAAAAATCTACTTAAGTAAAAGTATTAAAGTGCCCCTTTAAAAATGCACTTAAAAAGTAAAATAAAAAATAATAAGTATTTCTTGCTGATTTTTAGATCCAATAAAGCTTCAAATGTAGTTTTGATGAAGATTTGAGCTGACAGAAACAACTGAATCGATCTTTTTACTCTAGCTGTTTTATTTGTATATTTGTTGTTATATTTTTATTCAAATTATAATTATATAGTGTCACATTTGACTTTTCAGTCCAGTTAAAAAATGTAGGAGAGTAGAAAGTACATATACCTGCTCTCAAATGTAGTAAAGTAAAAAGTAAAGTGTGTATGTATGTGTGTGTCTGTGTGAGTGTGTGTCTGTGCCTGTGTGTATGTCTCTGTGTGAGTGTGTGTGTGTGTGTGTGTGCGTGAGTGCCTGTGTGTATGTGTCTGTGTGCGTGCGTGTCTGTGCGTGTGTGTGTGTGCGTGCGGGCTTCTGTGTGTACGTGTGTGTGTGTGTGTGTGGGTTTATGCGTGTGTCTGTGTGTGTATGTGTTTGTGTGTATGTGTGTCTGTCTGTGTGCGTGTGTTTATATGTATGTGTGTGTGTGTTTATATGTATGTGTGTGTTTATATGTATGTGTGTGTTTTTATGTGTGTTGTGTGTGTGTGTGTGTGTGTGTGTGTGTGTATGTGTCTGTGTGTGCGCCGGTGTGTGTGTTTGTGTGCGTCTGTGTGTGTGTTTATATGTATGTGTGTGTGTTTATATATGTGTGTGTGTGTGTGCGTCGGTGTGTGTGTTTGTGTGCGTCTGTGTGTGTGTTTATATGTATGTGTGTGTGTGCGTCAGTGTGTGTGTTTGTGTGCGTCTGTGTGTGTTTATATGTATGTGTGTGCGTGTGTCCAATTGATAAAAAGCACAGATTTGAAAATTGTGCTTTTTTGTTTCCTAAATCATTGTGTAATATTTTCCACATATTTACAGGATTTACCTCAGCACCACAGAGTCCAGACCTTAACCCCAGTGAGAATCTTTGGGATGTGCTGGAGAAGCTTTGTGCCGTGTCAGACTCGACCATCATCAATGCAACATTTTGGTGAAAATAAATAAAATGTAATCTAAAGAATCCTGCCTGTGTCACTGAGCTGCTAAACTTCAAAACCACAACCTCATAAAAATGTCGTGGCTCACGGCGACGTTGGTGTGACATCTAGAGTTTTGAAAGCCCATAATACTACTACTACTACTACTACTACTACTACTACTACTACTACTACTACTACTACTACTACTACTACTACTACTACTACTACTACTACTACTACTACTACTACTACTACTACTACTACTACTACTACTACTACTACTACTACTACTACTACTACTACTACTACTACTACTACTACTACTACTACTACGAAGAACCCTGGTTGATTTAAAGAGCAGAAATTCCAAGTAAAAGTGGTTTTCAGGTGTCTGTACTTTCTACTCAACTACATTTTTTAACTGGAAGTATTTTTTCTATTATTGTCTGAGACCTGCTGAAAAGTCTGAAGTTTTATTTTTAACACATTCATAATTTGAGCAAACAAAAATATACAGATAAATATAGCACACAAAAAAAAACAACGATTGATTCATGTCCTTAAGTCACTTTTAAACAGGTAGTTTAATACTTTTACTTTTACTAGTGTATTTTTACTTCAGATTTCACCAATATCCTTCATAATAGTGACAGTTGTGCGGCTGCAGGTGAGTCAGGTTTGGACTGTAAAACAATAAAACACGAATAATAAATATTTAAAATAGTTTTATTTTATGTTAATGCAGGGGTCAAAGGTCATGTTTGGAGCTTAGCGGTGGTAACGCCGGGGCCCATCTCTGCTCCTCGCTGACTGATGTTGTTGTGAGCCACATTTATTTTTATTGTGCCATTTTTGATTTTGTGGAGCTCCTTTTTCACCTCCATCATCTCCTGCAGAGACGTGAGATGCTTGATTCTTCTCTGTCGATGCTCCTCTTTCTCATGTTCCAGTTCTAGGTCCTTCTTTTGGACGGCCTCAGTGATATTTTGGATCTCCAAGTCTTGCTTTTCAAGTGTCCTGCTCATCTCTTCCATGTTTGTTTGAGCAGAGTCCAGTTCTTGAGTGAGCTGAGTTTTGTGCCGCAGTGCACTGTGGAAATGAGAAAACCTGATTTTGTTCATCTCCTGCAGTGACTGGAGATGCTTGATTCTTCTCTGTCGATACTCCTCTTTCTCATGTTCGAGTTTGTGACCCTTGTTTTGGACGGCCTCAGTGAGAGTTTGGATCTCCAGGTCTTGCTGTTGGTTAATCCTCTCCTGAGTCTTGAGCCTGAGGTCCAGTGATTGGTTCATTTGGACATGATTTGTGAGCTCAGCCCTCGTTCACTCCAACTCTTGGCGGAGCGCCCTCACCAGAGCGCTCTCCTCCAGGGGTACCTCATTCAGGGGTGCCTCGTCCTGGGGTACCTCATTCAGGCGTACCACGTGCAGGGGTACCTCGTGCAGGGGTACGTCATGCAGGGGTACCTCATGGTACCTCGGAGTGCCTCGTCAGTGGTACCTCATCCTGAGTACCTTGTACCTCGTGCAGGGGTACCCTCAGGGGTACCTGAGTACCTTGTACTTCATCAAGGGGTACCTCGTCTAGGAGTACCTTGATCAGGGGTACCTCATTCAGAGGTAAGTCGTTCAGGCGTGTATTTTAGGGGTGTTTCAAAAGATGACATCATCATCATAGTTGCTCATTGCATAGTTTATCAATTTATATATATATATATATATATATATATATATATATATATATATATATATATATATATATATATATATATATATATATATAGAGAGATATATAGAGAGATATATAAGCACTAAAAATCATATTTATATAGATGTGTGTGCCTGTGTGTGTATGTAAGTATGTAAGTGTGTGTGTGTGTGTGTGTGTGTGTGTAAGTGCAGTGTGTGTGTGGTGTGTGTGTGTGTGTGTGTGTGTGTGTGTAGTGTCTGTGTGTCTGTGTGTGTGTGTGTCTGTCTGTCCACAGTAGTCCACAGTAGCAATGGAAATATAGGGAGTATGTTTATACAATCATCACAAAAATACAACACATTCTAATATATACACACATTTTAGAAAGGTGAAAAATTAATTTGTGAGCTTAATCAATATTTTGAAATCTATAGCAGAGCCCAAAAACTCTAATATAAACAAATATCACTGATGAGCTACTAACAGAAAGACAATTCTATCAAATTAGCTAAAAACATCCCTAGTTGAAATTGTAATAACTCTATAACAAGCACGTTACATATAGATTATGTCAAACCAACAGCATTTCTACTTTACCCTGGTAGTACAAGTAACTACCCTAACTCCACTCTTTCCTCGCAGTATCTCAACATGTCACACTACAGAGGACATCTTGAACTGGGAAGTGCTGGTTCCCTGACAGAGATATGAAAGGCGGGGGAGCAGTGGACGGATTTGGAGGGGTGCGACCTCTCTGTGTTATACTGTCAGTCTGTCTGTCATGCTGACACGTCCTACACTGTGGTGGGCCCTGAACGCACCACGAGCCACACACTCTCACACACACATACATACATACATACACAGGGGCTGGTGGTTCACTGACAGACAGGAGCCCAGGGCGCTCGTGTCCACTGTGAAAAAATATACAAACTAAAAGAGCAAGTATAGTGGAGTGTGTGCAGAGGATGGGGGTGAACACTGGACAAGAGATACAGGGGTATTTGTCATACACAGGTTTTGCATTAACGAAAGTTATTAGTGTTGTCACAATACAAACATTTCAAACTTAAAACTTGAATTTCATACTAAGGAATAGACTCAATACTCAATACCAATTCTGATTATTTATGTAATTCCTCAGTGGTCCATGGCCGTATACTAGTCTATGTGTCTTATACTTTCTGATACAGCTCAAGATGATTCTAAAGCTATTCAGGAAAGGTTCATTTCTGTTTTGTGAATGTGACTTTTTTTAGTATCGATACCTGTTCAAATGAGTATCTAGTTTCAATGCTAGTTTTAGTATCGATTAGTATCTAATTTTACAACCCTAAAAGTGAAATAACAAACCCTAAAAGTTAAACAATAATATTACAGACTATATATTAAACTGTAAGCTTCTTGGAGTAAAATGAATTGGTTTATTGCCATGGCATTAACTACACAGACCGTGATTCTTCTCTCCTTTTCAGATCAGCCAACTCAAAATGAATAAATAAATAATGAAAAGTTGTCCCTTAATAAATAAACATTTGATGATACATTTGCATAGAATCCACATTTGCCCAACAAGCTCACCACTTAACACACGTCTTTTCTTCTCATAACATTTCACAATATAAATAGTCACTGACAGAGAAGCGTTTTGCTCAAGGACACAACAGCAGTATGTGACAACGCAAAATTCAACCCATCAACTCCACAATATCGCGTCAATGCAATATATGCCACATGTAGTATATAAAACAAAAAACATTTACTTGTGAATAAGTAAGAGCGCATTTTTAGTTATTGTTACATTGTTATTATCAAGACAAATTCCATAACATCTCCTCACACTGCTTCTTGTCCGTGTGGCCTCCTGCTTGCCTCTCCTCTGTGTCACATCTGAGCCTGTGATTTTTATCCTCCTGGTCCTCCATTCCAGTAAATACTCGGTCGGGGCCTCTCACTCGAAGCCCGGGGCCCGAACCATCAATCAGGCCAAACAACAGCCGCGCTCTGTTTGTGAGCTCAGTAAAACAGCTTTCACACACTGCACGCACTCAGAGTGGCACATCCACAATTTACGATCTTTGTTTTTGTGCCATCCTTGCCTTTAATCACTATTCTGTCATAGAGGCAGAGATTAGGGCTAGTTTTGGGTAGTGTGGAAAGAGAGCTCACAAACTGTACTCACAATAAAGCAGTTTCAGTGGAAATACAAGGCTTATAATGACTCAGTATGAAAGTAAAAAAGCTATTCACTCAGTCATAAAATGTAAGAAATGCAACTTAGAATCTTACAATCATGCCTCCTCCTTAACCACAATCAAAAATATAAAAATATTTTTTTTAAATTTCACCAATTTGTCTTAAGTCTGAAAAGAATAGCAAAGATAGCAAAGAGTATGCAAGTATCCATATAGTAATAGTATCGGTACGTCACACAACAGGTGAAGTTGAATTTTAATTTTAGTTATTTGTACTTACAAAAAAAAAAAAAAAAAAAAAAAATCAACCTATTGAAAAAAAAATCATATTTTATTTCTTTTGTAATTTTTCTCAACACATAATGTTACAGAAATTTTATCGACTCTCCAAATATTTAAATGTGTTTTTAAGCATATGAATGTGAGACATTTGATACATTTTAAGTAACAATACTCTTATTAAAACTCTTATTACACTCCCTGCCTCTCCACCAGTACATGAGTAAAAGTACTATAACTACTAATAGCATAACTCACTCCCTGCCACCTCTGCTACAAGAAACCAAAAGTCAATGAATTCATAACTACCCTACAACAAACACCCAGCGCTGTTTTCACTGTATCCAGCATCAGATATAATGCCATATTAATATTTGATGTTTTCCTTACAGGCTCTTATATATGGGAAAGTGGAACTCCAAGGCAGAGGGCAAGCACACAAGGGGGGGCGTTTTATCATGTAACGCGGGAGAGTATTAAAAGTGCATGGTCAAGTGGTGGGGTGCTAGCGTAGCGTGTTGGGTTCAGGCGCATATGGATGTGTACAGGCTGCAGTGCATTGAGTTTCACTGTGTTGGCCGCTTAGCTTACAGATGTTGATCAGGTCTCGCTGAGCTTGCAGGGAAAAGGGGGATAGGTAACGTCTCCTACACAGCCGTGGTCTGCTGTTTTCACCCAAACTGCAGAAAAATGGACAGATGACTTGCAGAATATAGGAGCTAAATATGGGGTTTTTGCACAATATATGGATCAATGATGTAATATTGGTGTTGGAAGAAATTAAATATATTGTGGTAATATTAGCTGATAATCAACAAAAAAAAAAAAAAAGCCAAGATGGATTCACACAAAATGACCTTGGTAAACTACAATAAAAAGTATATACTGACAAGAAGAAGACATATTGTGCTAATGTATGCTATATAATTATAATCTATGACACTGTTTTGACACTTTTTTTGGTCATCTGTATCAAAATGACTACACAATGTTGCTAAAATCCTAGGCGTATCACCAATTAAATGCATCAAATTGGAGAACATGTAAGCAAAAAGCAATGGGCATATACTGGTGGTGGAAAAAAACGGGGTTGGTCGGAGCAATGACGTCTACTCCCACTAAAACAACTCTTACTAAGCATAACTACAAGTCCAAAGCAACTCCTACTAGTGTTGTCACGATACTAAAACCTCAAACTCGATTTCGATACTGAGAAATAGATTCGATATTCAATACCGATTCCAATAGGATCTGATTTTCAACATCATATTACATCATAGTACCTTCTTTTATTTTACCATGTGGTGTTATCTGTTATCTGTGTAACTCTGTCCTGCTACTGCAACTTTTTAGTAATGACACTTGTTCAAATGAGAATCTAGTTTCGATATTAGTTTTAGTATCGATTAGTATCTGATTTTCTAGACTTTTGACAATCCTAACTCCTACGAAAACATCTAGCAAAACCCTACTACAACTGCTATGACTACACACTTGTTTCAAAAGTTCAAAGTACCTCATTGACAGCACTTTCCATGACAATCATTTCTGTAGCATAGTTGATCCCCCTCAGTGAAAGTGCTGAGCTGTCACCAGACCCCTACATGGCCCTTAAAGAGACAGTACACTTACTTTTCTATGAGGCCGGTCTGAAATGTCAGTCTGAGTATAGTCTTACTTCCCCAAACGGAGCGGACATGCTAAGAGCTTTTCACACGATGATGTATGAAGTTAACCTTTACTTTGCCAGCTCCTGTCTGCTCCTCCAAACATAACCAATACAATGGGGCAGGCTGCATTGGAAAAACGTGATATTTAAAAGGGCTTGGACACCATTTTGAACCATGAATTAACTAAGAATTTGTTTCAGACTGTTAGCGCCGCCTACTTAATCCTTTGTCATTGTGATGTTGAACCGTGATAGAGAAACAACGGCCCCAGACGATCCCGCTCTCGCTTCCATATGGTTCTCATCCAACAGCTCATCTGACTTACGAGATCAGATGAGATTAGGCATTCTCAAGGTGAAACGACCATAAAAATCAAGTCTTATTTTACAGCCTACAGCCTTGACCACTACATCAGGTCACGCATCATTAAGTCATTTTAAGGTTAACTAGTTAGTATTGTCAAAGGCAACACTGCACAACACAAAGAGTTCAAGAGCCTTCCTTCACTCTTACGGGATTGCCAGTTTTACTATAAAAAACATTGAGGAGTGGATGAGAGCCGGGGCCAAGCATAATACCAAATTGGTGCCACGGGGTTGCGAGTAAGATATCAAAGCATGCATGAGCGAAATCCGACATATTTTTGGTCTCGGAGGTCGGCCTTTTGAAAAAAAACAAAAACACACGAGCTCTCCAGCAATCTCTAGTACACTGCATTGTCTCGTATCTAGCCCAAGAAAAGCATTTTGGTCGGCTCGTATCGGGAGGGAGAATGCTAGCGCGCCTTATTGTCCCTCTGTGGTGATGTGGGGGTGTGTGCTAGGCGTTGATTGTTTACATAGGGGTATTAAAGCGCTGCACAGCCTATCTTTCTGAGGCAGCCCGATATATTTGTGTAGCGCGTTCTTTTATGCATTTGTTATTTCCAAAGAGGATTGGGACGCGCCAGTGGAGGAGAGGATAGATAGCCCGCGTGATATTAGCTACACTCCCCCTCTCCTACTTTACCTTTCAGTTTCCTACTGCTAAGTGAGCGTGTGCCGGCCCAAACAAAAGACAGTCATTAATTAAAGGGAAGTGTACTTTAGGCGCTATTGTCCCCCTACACAACGCTAATAGAAGTAGCATTTAGTGATATTACGCACAATAAGAGTGGCACTGGAGATCTCGATAGGCTAAAATTGGAATGGTTTAATAATGGGGGAGGAGGGGTCTTAAAGATTTGCTGTTGAAAATTTTTACGAGAGATTAGTTAAATGTTGAGACAATGGCCGACCAGAGTTTTAAAGTATTCATGCGTTTTGTCATTGTTTGGGGAGTGGAAACATCATTTTGTTACAGACATAATTAATTGTTAATGATGTTTGTGTGTTGAAGTAATTAAATTCAGAGCTTCCACACTCACTCATGTCTTGCTCCAGTGACAAAAATTTAGACCAGCTACACTATTTTAGCCTGTTAGCGTTACATGATTTGTCACTAAAAGTGGTGTACCTGATTTTTACCTTGTTAAAAATGTGAAAAACAGAACTAGTTTGTGTTAAATGGTTAGTAGTTCACTTACCTTATGCATTCCGAGTTTCCTAATTATTCCCCGTGATAAGTTTATAAGCGCTTGTCACAACTTCAACTGTCACGGTAATGCTAACAACAACTAGCATGTGGATTATCAGACAATAAAAGGCTTTATAATTAGATGCAGACAGCGCAAAGACTTATTTTGACCTCAAGAGCTGCTTATACTATACATACATATACACACACATTTTATATATACAGTATATATACAGTATATATATACACAGTATATATACTGTGTGTGTGTGTATATTTACATATACATATATACACACACACACACACACACAAACCCAAAACGTCCAAACTCCACAGAGGGTCTCATCCTTTTTTTCCATGCCCAGGTCTTCTACCAAAGGCCTGGGAGCTTCAAAGTTCTACACAGTATCTTTGCTCCTCCAGTTTGGGGGTCACTGCCCCGAGTGCTCCGATGACCACGGGCACCACTGATGCCTTCACCTTCCAGGCCTTCTCCAGCTCTTTTTTGAGCCCCTGGTATTTCTCTAGTTTCTCATGTTCCTTTTTCCTGATGTTCCCATCGCTTGGTACTGCGATGTCCACCACAATGGTTTTGCTTTGTTGTTTATCCACCACCACTATGTTCGGTTGGTTCATCACCATTCTGTCAGTATGTATCAGGACGTCCCACAGGTTGTTGGCTTGATCATTCTCCACACACACACACACACACACACACACACACACACACTGGGGCAAGTCAAATTTTGCTCAAATAAATGGGGGAAAAAAATCTAATATAAGGTGGCATAATGGCTGACCAAGTCTAGCACAAAATCACAGAGATGGGTCCCCAAGCACTGCGGTGCTCACTGCCCCAGCGGCTTTGAAGAATGGGTCAAATGCAGAGGACAAATTTCCCTATGAAGACAATATAGTGCGCCTCAACCTTCCTTAACCTTAAATTTCAAAATGGAAACCCCAAAACAACGCACACAATAAACACACAGCAAAACATTCATGCATTTATTTTCTATTATATGCAGACACTGAACAGAAATAAGCATTTTCTTGACACTTTAAAGTCTGAAAGGAACAGGGGCTGCAGCAGAGAAAGCAGCATCTCGTTCTATGCTTCTGTCATGCAGGAAAACATGTGCCTCAGTAATAACATGCTAAAATACACACAGCCTCCTCACACGGCCTCATTTTTAGCTGTGATTAGCAGATAAACATCTATTTAAAGCAGCCCTTGGGTTGTGTTAAAACCTGCGTCCATTGTGTTCAGAGTGTCCATGAAAGAAAGTCTGGACTTCTGAGTGCTGGTATTTTCTGTTTTATAACGAAAATAAACAATTATTTTGCTCAATTAAGTTATAATAGAATTCTCACGGAGAAACACTTCTTGGAGACGAACATGACATCAGCAGGTGCAATACTGTGTTTTGAGCTCATGAGCAGAGGATGAACAGAATCTGCAGGATTACACAAATGTGCATGACTGAAAGAAAACACAACCACATACTTTAGATGAGGAAACAATATTATAACAAATACTCAAGAAATTAATGCAATGGCCTCTTAAAGCTACCATTTCTGATTAGATTGGCCGACCCACTCCTGTTGTATTCTCACATATCACCACTAGATGCTATCTATGTTACTGCAGTCTGATAGTGCGCAAGCTTTGACAATTTTTTTTTACAAAATGACAAATGTAGTGTGCCTTGCTTTTGTAAAAAAAAAAAAAAAAAAAAAAAAAAAAAAAGGAGACAATACTGTACATTTTTTTTAAAAATAAAGACAAACACGAGGCTCTTATCAGCCTCTGCTTCTGTCTCTAGATAAAGTCTCTTCTTATGTTTGAGCTTTAGAATGTGTTTCCCACTGCACTTAGAATTTATTTGTCTTTTAAATGGAAATATGTCTCAATTTTCAAAACCTGATTTAGTCTTTTTTATAGGAAAAATGTCAACGCCTGCACACAGAAAGCCCACACAACTATGAGAATCCGAAGATATAAGCTGTACTGTAAAAAAACGACTTTCATTCCAACAAATATGATTGGTGAGCCAGATACATTTCAGCAATACAAAGGAAGAGTGTGGGGTTGAGGGGTTCGAACACAGGAGGTGATGAAGAGGAGGAGAGTGGCTGAGAAGGCTGTTAGACTGATACTTTTGCTGCTTGGTGTGCATATAATTTAAACCAGTGATAAGCGAGTAGAACAAATATGTCTCGAACTGCTCTTGGTTTTGTTGTTTATTGTGACACATGTTTTACAAGTAAATCTAGTTATTTACATTTTTTTTTTTTTTTTTTACAGTTTTATGGCTTCACCTGTAATGTTCTACAGTGTGTCACTTAACATGAGTATCTTACATTTAATATTAGTATTTTTATTGCCCAAAAGTACCATCTCTCCACAGATCTGATCTGTAACTTGGCCTGGTTGTGTCACCTGCCTTCCTCCTTTGAAATAAATACGTTTATTGGCAAACAGTCGGGCATTTCACTCCTCTACTGTTACTCCAGTGCGGCTAATACAGTCACTGGTCTGAAAATGGGGTTAAGGAGCCACACACGCTGAGAGAAACATTCCCCGTCTCTCCTGCAATGATAATGAGCCAACTTCTTTGTTTTATCCGAGTGGTGAGGGAGGGTCCAGCCACGGCCAGCGCTCCCGCCAAATCGATATCATCATCCATAATCTTTATAGTGGGATGAAACGCGGCATAAATCAGGCCTTCTCAGCGAGCGCTTGGGTAGACTACAGCCCCCTCTGGTATTTGGAATATGTTTTTGGGCTCTTACATAAGTCTATTTGCGGCAGAGGTAGAGGAGGAGGAAGAAGTGCAGGTGTTTTACGAAAGCAGATGCTCAGTGTTTACCTAAAGGTGATTGGTGATGTGAGGTAGACAGTAGAATGGTTATTTGGAGTTTGGTGAAGCAAAAAGTGCAATTTTTACTGTAGTAAGGGCCTGTGTGTATTACAGAAAAAAACACAACAGGTTTAAATACAAAAATAAGGTGCAAAACAGCAACTCTACACCAGTAAATAACATTTAACAAATATCACTGTGGTGGCGCTGTGCGAGTCTTAATTCAGGCCTTTATGTAAGCTCCAGCCATGATCGTATGACAAAGAAAACCACGAGCCCACCACACAGAACTTGATAACCCACAGTATGTTTTATTAATTACAGTTAATCAGTAATTACAGGTGAATTAAGCGGTTTATAGCTAGAGCTGTGCATTTAATAAACATTTTATAGAGATTCTGTGATAGAAACTTAATATTGAAGACAATTTTATTTGTTTTAATATGACAGAATAAAACGGAAAATCATAAACAACCAATTTGAGGAAAACAATGATTAGTTTGTCATATCGCCTATAGCTTTATCAACTGCTGTTCAGATTGGGCCAATAATGTCATTCATTTCAGCAGTAAATATTCTGGGTGATATTCTATTGTTGATCAGTCAAGATTTTCAATGTGAATGTATTTTATTTTAAGGTTTAATCTTAATAAATAAAAAAGGATTGTAGACCTTAGCTGATCTCCCCAGTTCTTGTGAGTATACTGTTTCACCTATATCAAAAAGCAGCATTTCATTTGTCATGCAACTAATCATTATATACAGCAAACTAGACCTAAAATCTTGCATCTCCCTTGTGCAAAACCCCAGTCTCTCCCTTTCAGTCGTTTGCATTAGCTCCCAGCTCGGTTGTGTTTGAACATGAATAAAAGAAAGCTTTTCCGTTCTTCCCATCAGTCTTCACACCTTCGATAGCCAATCAGCGGGCTAATTCAATACCCAATCACAGCACTAATAGCAATGAGGAGCAGACAGAACTGCCCTTTCCAAGACCCTGGGGAAGCACAATATGGATACCAACTTCAGAAAAATCTTTGAGTGTAAAAAAGACTAAGATATAATGATCAGTTTGGTTAAGGAAACAAAGAAACAGTGTAGGTGATGTGCAATAGGGCTGCATGTGCCAAGAAAATCTATAAAGTGGATTTTGGTGATGAGCCTTTTTTTTTTTTTCAGAATCCTTCAAACTCTTAAACTCTAATATAAGAACTAACTAATTTGCCCAGCTGTCCAACCAACAAAATTAGCAAAAGATGCACAGCCAGAACATGCAAACTGCACACAAAAAATCCCAGATGGCTTCCTATGGATTTAGAAACCTCAATATCAATATCATCGGTTATTGGCCACAGCAGCAAAACACCTACAGAATATTTTTATTGCCCAAAAAAATCCACATTGGATCATTCCTAAATTGATCCTAAACCAAGGTACTTACAGGTTTCAAATGCAATGCCAAAATATGATCAAATTATTCTCATCCTGTAAGTTATTTTTGTCAACATTTCCCAATAAACTCAGTTCCCTCACTCCTCCTCCACCTTTGCCTCCACGCACCCGTCGCTCTCCTCCCATTGTCGCGTCACAAATCTGCCGCTCCTGACATGCTCTGAATAAACTGTCAGGCCCGTTATATAGTGTCTCCATAAAGCGTACCATCAAACAGTTACTAGCTCCAGCAGCGCCGCGGTCCACTGCACCACGCACAAACATCACCCTCCCACCACCACCCCTGTGTACAAGCCCGCTCACCTGATGTGATAATACCCATTCATATCGCCGCATGTACTTATCAAAACTGACCTGGAGGTTTTGAAATGCGCCAAAAGCAACATAGAACCGATGAATGCTATAAGCCGGGGGTCTCTAACCTGTAGCTCAGGAGCGACCAGTAGCTCTCCACCACCTTCCAAGTGCCAGTGACCTTGCCAAAGGATTTCTGAATTATACATATTGAGCTGAATAACTAAAATGTGATTGATTAAATGCCCATTATTATTGTAAATATATCATTTTGATGCTTAACTTTGTGCACGAATAAATGGATAATGTTTTATGTTTTTTTACGCATCTAACTGTACCCCTGGCTCTTATATTTACTTGATTTCTTTCGACAGTTTCAATTAGCTTTCTGGCATTTTTGTTTTGTAAAGGCAGAGGAAAACGTTTGCAGACCCCTACTATAACCTCATGTAGCATCTATAATGTTGTCTGGATTCATCAGAAAGAGTTGTTCTCATCAAGTGTTGGTATGTGAGATAGACAGTAGAAAGCACTGTGTCTGACCTGATTCGGTAAAACAGGATGTACATACTGTTTATATGCACAGAGTTGAAATAAATGGCTTTCTTGAAATGAGAGCATCAAAGCCAAAGATGAAAGATACTCAAAGCTACAGAATTGATCATATCTTTTGTGGAGGCAGGCGGGGTTAGAAAAAAAAATCCACTTTAAAGGCACACTATGAAACTTTCGGGTAGAACTGTCCTTGTAGAAGAGAAGATATTTGTCCACAATGAGGTCATTTCAGTTTCGACTTAAACTGACTCCATTTTGTAGCTTTACTAAAATCACTTATATTTTCAAATTAAATATAACAGATATGTCTAGCATTGAAACTGCAGACTAACTACAACATCTTCAAGGTCTGAAACAGTGGCTCAAATCAGAGCACAATAATGCTTTATGAAATGTAATAATGTGCACTTAGCTCTTTCTAGATTGGATTATAGCTTTAATTGACTTTTATTTAACCAGGATAATTCTGCTGAGATTAAGAATCTCTCTTTCAGGTCCCAGAGGGGAGACTATTGTAAATGTTTTTAGGGGTAGGGAAAACCAGAGCACCCGGAGAAAGGCCCATGCAAACACCTCACCAGGCCCTGCTCACCAGCTGCACCAACAATTTAAAATGGTAAGTGCTCCAAGCTCCAATTTTAACTATTAAGTCAATATGCAAAATAAAAACAAGCCATTACAAAAAGTGAAGTCTCAAAGTGATGAAAAATGATCCAAGACGACACTATCCAGATAAATCCACTCTTGAACATGTGCCCTAACGTCACAACACTCCCATAGAAGCGCTGTCATAGCTGAGGGCTCCAACCATCAGCGCACATTACACATACACTACAACATGGAAACACCTCTTTAATCTCTTTCACATCATCTTTTATTGGCCGACAAAGTGAAGAGCAGCCTGCAGCGGCACACGGGGCTGCTGCAGAAATGACAATTGATCGGCCGGTTATATCCTGCTTCCTGCGAGCTAATTGAAATAAAGTGGGAAGCTACACTCTGCCTCTATCAATACAGTGAGCTGGGCTCGCTGCCTAACCAGAGGAAGAGGACGTGTCATTGCCTTTAAGATATAGGCAAACACTTAAAGGCAATGGCGGATAAGGAGAATGTATGAGCCAGGTTGTGAGATGTTGCAGGGTATAATTTGTACAGTGTTGTCCTTAGCGAAGCAGTCTGCAGTATCTGGGATAGGATTTAAATTTAAATATTGTCCAAAAAATTTTTTTAAAAGTGTTTATTACATGGTGGCTGCAAGGGAATGAAGCAAAGGATCAAGGTCCATGTAGTTCTTCTGTTGAAACAAGGAAAATGTTTGATACTCAATTCAAGGAAAAGGAGTATTGGTATCAAAGTATCAATACTAACACTGATTCAGTATTGGTATTTGCTTAACAGTATTGATACCTACATTTACACTAGGTCACAAACGTGCACATTTTAAGGCTAAGAAACCATTTTAAATACGTCGGGGCCATTTCTTTAAAGTTATGAGTAAAAACATCCTCACCAGCAGCTTTTTGGACAGATCATCTGTGTCAGGTGTCCTGTTTGTCACCCATAAGGCTAGACCAGTATTGAGTATTGGTACTGAAAAAACGTAGTTGGCATAGCTCTCTGTGAAATCCCTCAGTCGTCCAGGTATGATCCAGAGTAAAAAAAAAATTTTGAGAGTTGTGGGAGTGAAGACATTTCAATGCTCATCCAAGTTCTTCAGTTCTTGGCATAGCATCAATACCAAAAATCGTGGCATCGTCCCCAAAAACACTTTTATTTTAAACAACAGAATGTAATTTTCAACACAGAATAATTTTGTAATAGTTTCTGTCATGTTACCATAATCTCTAACAAGTTCTAATATAGATCAAGACCTTCTAAAACTATTCTGAACAGGCCAAGTTAGAATGGATTTGTATCTGTGTATTGATACTTTTAATAACCTCATAGTTTAAGGCACAATTTGAAATATTACCAATACAGTGGTTGCTCGCTATGTCGCGGGTCAGTATGAACGTGCATTGTGCTCTGCTTCCTGATTGGCTAAGGGACTGTGGAGTCCCTTAGTCTGTACAGTACAGAATGTGTTCAGACAAATTTACATAAATGTTCGATCGCAGTGTGACTCTGAAGTGCTGTATGTTTGCAAGTTTTCTCCCCGACAAAACCCACAATGCCGATGAAATGTTCTGCACTGACAGATTTCAGAAACGCTTTGGACTTAAAAGTGTTTCTGTGCACGGAGAGGCGCCTCTGTGGATATTGCTGGAGCAGAGACATACATGAACAACACATTTAAAGAGATCATGGAGGAAGGGGAATATAATATACGAAGGTTTGAACTTTGAGAGTGTTTAAATAAGAGAGAAATGGGAGAAAATGTTAATGCCTGTCTGAGAAAAGTGTATTAAGTGTGTGGTGAGGGGTTTTAAAGCCTTAAAACATATAATAATTGTTAAAAAAAAATAAGCTGACTACTTCACGGATTTCGTCTATTGCGGGTTATTTTTAGAACATAACCCCTGCGATAAACGAGGGACCACAAATCCTTTAATAAATCCATAGAAAACCATATACCACAAATCTTACAAACAATACTGGTAAATTTGAGTGAAAGCTGACATAACTTGATAATCCAAACGGCACAAGAGTAAGTATGTTATACAGAATATATTAAGTGCTTGATCATGCATATTATCTGTTCAGTGATAGAAGAGTATGGGAGCACATGTGTCCAGGTGCTTGTACAGTAGAGCAGTGTAATGTGTGGCATGTTTAATTCACTTAGACTGTCCCAGCTGTGAGAGCATCTGATCAGACACAGATGTGAGAGAGACAATGGAGCTATAGTTACACCTCTACAGAAACATGCATCTACAGTGTCTTCAGGCAGTCATGAGAAAAAGTGATTAGATGAATAAATAAAGGAACCGTATAGAACACACTGCACAGTAAAAGGTTTCACAACGACATGAAGGTACTTACGCTGCATTAGGGCTGAACGATTTCTGACATTGTAATTGTGCGTAGATTTATGTTTCAATGATAGGATTCTGCTCAAAGTTCATGAAAAATATACATATTTTTTGCATTATACCCCCTCTTTAAACATGACCAGAAGAACTGACAAAAAGACTGAAATATACAGAGCATGTTTGTACAGATCTAAACTACAGGGTTGGCAGTTTTCATCCAGAATAAGATGCTTGTTTGTGTAGAAAATTATGGTACTCGTTATGGTACTGCAGCCTTTGAGATTTGCTAATTGTGTCCATTCAAATTGCGATTTCACGGGGCTAAGTCATTTTTAGCCCCTCTGGGTAATTTTTTCTGGTGTCTGGAATATTTCACAGTATGGCATATTACTTATCCATCTTCAGGGAAACTAGCAGATTAAGTTACTTCATGTAATTTAATTCTTTGTTTAGACAATAGAATGCCATTTTCAACATGAAATATTTCTTTTATATTGCCATATGGCCTTATATCTTTGTAATCCCTCAGTTGAACAAGTAGGGTCCATCGTGGACTATATTAGTCTAGTATGGTCTTATAGTTCAGCTCAAGGTCATTCTAAAGCTATTCTTGAAAGGTTAATTTCTGTCCTGTCAATGTAACTCTTTTAGCATCAATACCTGCTCAAAGAAGTATTTAGTTTCGACACTAGTTCATTTAGTATTTAAATACTGTCCCATTAGGTGATTACCATGATTGCCATATGGATGCTACAACACTTCCACTTGTAAAACAGTATTGCATTTTTATTTTTCATAATTTTCCTTCTTTGTAACTTTCCCAAAATAGCACTTTCAAATCTTGTAACAGCATGTAAAATCTGCTCTGGTACTTCTAATGCTAATGCAGTGTCGGAGTTTCCAGTATTAAAGATTCCTCTGGTTTCTGTCGGCGCCACATAAGTGCTCCAATAGTCTAATCAAACTCTCGTTACTCACACCGCACAACCACTGAATCATCATTACATGGATCTGCATATTACCTGTGCTGCTACAATTAGCTATGAATCTCATTTGAATCTCATTTTGCCTTCTCTGGCTCGGAATGGCAATTAAATGCGTGGAATAATAAAAAATAAAAAAAACACCAGCACTCGCTCTCCTCTCCAACCACACCTGCTGTTCCCGACTCTACACTTTTTAATTAATTTGTTTTGATACTCAAACAAATCCTTTACAAATCCTCGTGTGGTAATTAACAATTATCGCACATTTAATAAGCACACGGAGATAATGGAACAATTAGCGAGAAACAAGCCTCCTTAAAGACTGGCGCGCGGCTTTGAACTACGCGATATGTGCTAATATGCACTAATTGTGTTTCGCTAGCTTCCGTATGCTAGCAGATCACAATAATAAACGTCTTTGCCGCTTACAAATCAAAACAGCCTTCAAAGAGGAATTACAAACCAACAAATGATTACGGCTGGAAAAACATGAGCATTTTCCGAGTTAGCCCCGTTCCCGCCTCTGTGGTGTTATCACAGGGGCCAATTAGCGGGGCCCCGGCTCTCTGCGCAGGCATGTGTCAGGGGACCTATAGGCAGCCCGCGAGGCAGCCGAGGGCCCGGGGGTAGCAGGAGAATTATCACTCTTTTCATCTCTCCGTCTCTCGCGCATCCTCGCATACACACACAGTTACGCTGGGAGCTAGCGCTTTCATTCCTGAGCTAGCTTCCGTTTTGTGTAGCGCTTCAGAAGGGAAACAAAGCAGGCATGAAAGTTGTAGATCTAAGGTGAGGCGGGCAAAGGGGTTCGATAAACATATGCATAAGCTGGCCCTCGTAGATAAATCAGTCGATATGGTTTACGCGTAACCTTTGCCCCTCCCACGAGAAAGGCCAAGTCATCACAATGCAGGACAGTGGAATGGGAATATAGCCCTGAGTGATGGAGGGTAAAGGATGCAAGGCAACGGGGGTAGAACTTGGCATGGCTCTGTCAAAAACGGCACAAATAGTAAAGGTCGTCAAGCATGTGGACAGTGAAAATGATTTATATTTTCAGTGTTCCTAAGCCACACAGTAACACATTTATAATCATAATAGCTTGTTTGAAAAGATATTTGTGGCACATATTCGAAAGTCAAAGTAGAAAAAAAAATGCGCAAATTTCCCAGCAACAGTACACACAAAAAGTCCACATAAACTAGAAAGACGCACAACTGCAATGGTCATAATGTCAATTTTATCACCATCTATTCAAATTATTAATTAAAAATAAAATAAAACTGATTTCAGCATTGTGGCAGAGTAAAAATGTATCTTGAATGCAGTTCTATGCTCAAATAACTTTTTTCCCCAACCACACCTCTTACTAGTGATTAACAGGTGGATTTATCCAATTGCAATGAAGTGTGAACTTTCAGAAGAAGCAGATGACTTTACTTACCTCTTCACGGCAATATAAAGCTACTAAGTTTACATGAATTGGGATCAAATCATAATCATGATCTGGATCCAAGTGATTTTTTTTTTAAACTCTTCTGCTTCTTCTGAGAGGTCACACTTCATCATGATTGGTTAAAGCTGCCTGCCAATCACTCAGAGCATGACCGAGGCTGACCAATAGGAGTGTGTTTTATTTTCGTGTTTGGGCATAGAGCTACATTTCAGAGTTAAGTACTAAATCACAATTGATCATAATATTAATTGTCATATTACTCCAAAAATTACAGTTGTCCTTTGGAATCTGAAAGGAGACGTGCAATTTATTCAAGTCTAAGGATCTTATCTTTGTGTGTGTGTTTTGAGTTTGTTTTTTGTTTTTTTCATTAACAAATCTTGCTTACTGGTAGATTACTTTTATAACTACTTTTCTACTTGCTTTTAATTCATAATACTCAACTAAACTTTCAAGCATACGCATCAAACAGTCTGGTAGTGTCCAAAATCTAGTCCACTACAATTTCTTTTCATATTACTAATGCCAGTTTATGTTGTGATCATTACCCCCTCATAGTTTCCCTAACCCTAACCCTAGATGACTGTCCCAGAAGACTTGTAAACTGCAGCTTATTCCCACAGCTCCCAGGCCTCCTCCCACATGTTCTGCCTCTCCTCTCATCGCTCTGGATCCCGCTGAGAGCCTGCTAGGTGGGCCAACACATGCTAATATAAAGCATACTGTTAAAAGATCAAACTGGAGAGGATTACAGAACATGGAAAATAATGGACACATGCCGGCTGCCTAGTGTCTGTCTATAAAACGACGAAAAAAGCCACATTGGTGCATACGGCTGCGCGAGACGACTTCAAAATTGTAATTACGGAATATCAGCTTTAACAAAGGTATCAAAATTAAAATGATATACACAAACATTTGCACAATTTTCCTTCAGAATCTAAAATGCAAACAGTGCTGTAACTTAAAATGATCCAAATGTCCGCTTAGTATATTTTTACAGCGCTTTTTCCATACTCAAAGTCACTGGCAAATTGGTGTAGAAGTAGTAGTAGTATTAGGAGAAGTAACAGGAGCAGTTGTAGTAGAAGCACTTGCACCACTGTTTTTTGCACTACTGCATTACAAAATATTATTGCAATATTCAACTATCGCACATAGCACTTTCACCATTATTCCCATCCCGAGTGGACACCTGTTTCTTGTCTAGCATCTGTATCTATAAACTCCCAACACGATCCACCTCAGCTGCTGTGAAAAGCCCTCTTCATAAGTGACAAAAGTGTGTGTTTGTTTTGTCGTCCCGGGTGTATTCTGTGTGCGCGCAGAGGCAGACAGCCGAGTGGAGGCACTAGATAAGATAAGTGCTCTTTATTTCTGACAGACTCATTTAGCTGCGGATGAGGAGAGGAGAGCAGGCCAGAGTTATAGTTATGGAGCTGTCGGAGAGAGCTCGCAGCCAGCGCAGGGAGAAATGGAGAGGAGGAGGAAAAGAGAGAGAGAGAGAGAGAGATGCAGGAGGGAAAACACAGGTGGAGGGGGTAAAGGGGAGAGGGGGAGGACAGACAGATGAGGAGAAGGCACGTGCTCACTCTAAATCATGGCACAGTTGTTTTTGCTCTCACCGTAAGTCACTTAACATGTCAGCAGCACGACCCTCAGTCCTGTTTAACTACACAAGTAAAGAAATGGATCTTATCTGTGTTTTTTGTTGAGGTTTTTTTTTTTTTTTTTTGTTTTTTAAATTTTTTGTTTTTTGTTTTCAAATACAAATCTTGCATACTGGTATATTTTACACATTTTATGCATTCTATAATAAATTTTCTATTTACATTAAGCGTATATACGTGTGTTTTATTGTCGCTCTGAAAGGCTGACTAAATCATTTCAGTTGTGGATCAGTTTGTCCCAAGTTTAAATGAATCATTTAAGACATTTTGTAACTTAAAACAAATGCGTTTATTCACAGAGAATATTTGGCTTAGCGGTCTGATAGCAGGCCATTGTGAAAATAAACAGATGCTTCATGCTAACAGAAAAATCAGAACAAATTAAGACTCACCAATGTAGTCATAAAAAAATGTAATTGGTTTTACTATGATTAAATGGGCAATGTCCTGTTAAACAGCAGGCCACTTGGTCCAGGTTAAAAAAAACTGATCCACATTGCAAAAAAAAAAATAAAATCTGAAATGTGCATTAAGAATTGGTGTGTAAAAATCTACCAAAAAGGCCCAAAAAGCAGTTTTATAATATCAATAAAAAAATTGTACCATAAAAATTGCACATAAAAATCTGCCTCCTAGTGTACATAAATCACTACAGATACACAGATCGCACTTGGCCCAAGACTTGAAATGAAAACACAGTTGCATAATACAGCACCACTAAAGCAAATGTCAAATTCAAACTGCCGCCGAGCACACGCGACTTTGAAATCTGACCGATATGAATGAGGAAAAAGCTTTATGTTTAACTCCTCTTTGTGCATGTGCCGACGCTTTTATCCCATCTGCCCTTTACAACCTGCCCCTGTGCACACTACCGACTCACACCCTTATGATTCCACATACGCATCCACAAAGCCGCAGACACCACTCTCGCCGCTTCACAAATAGTCCCCCTCACTAATAGCCCCATATTTCACTTTGCCTGCATTCTTTCCGGCAAGCTAGCCAGGAGAACTCTTATGTTTCCCCTCCTGCTCCTGCTTTGTCGCCCGCTCTGCTCTGCTCCTGTCCGGGCATCAAACTGTCAGAGCCCTCCTGTCACTTGGCATTTCTCTGGCTCTCTCCTGTTCCAGCTATATGAAGAAAAGTATTTATTTCCATTTATCAAAGGCTTTTACCCCCGAGAGGAGCAGCCAAAGTGCTGCGTCGGCATTTGCGGCTGTGTGCGCTTGTTTCGTGCTTGTGTGTGTGTGTGTGTGTGTGTGTGCCAGCGTGCCGGGAGGGTGCAGAGCAGTGCTGGAGGTTATTATGAAGAGACTGAAATGCGACAAGAGACCGCTCTGATTGGAAATAAAACAGCTTGGTATCTATTTAAATAAACCTCGGCGCGCGCACAGACACACATGCGTACATTAAAAGGTATAAGAAAATAAGAGACTTTCAAGGGAGAGTGGAAAAAGTGCAAAGCGGGCAAATCTATGCATGTAAACAAACACTAGAGCATATTCACAAAGGGATTTGTAGTAATTAAATTGCAATGATCGGCCTATTTTCGCTTTCACTTTGAAAATGAAAAAGGGGCGAGCATGAAAAAAAAAAACATCACTAATAGAACATGAAACAAAAATGTAATTATTCAAAGGAGGGATGACAAGATAAACAAATAAAGTGTTGCTTATGAGGAGGTGTGAAATCGCCGTGGGACAGAAACCGATCGTATCTGATGACCCCAGCCTCCTGAACTAACCTGGCGACCTTTGACCCCTTACTGATCGGAGCAGAGGAACCTGGACTTGACCTGGAACTTCGGGCATCTTTAATAAGCAGTGTGAACAAACACGAGTCAATAACACAAAACGTGGAGAGATAGATGGGAGGGGAGAGTGAGTGAGGAGGGGCAGATGGGCACTCCAGGTGGTCTAATAACAGCCACAACTTTACAGGCTCCTAAATTCACTTGCAAAACACGCAATTAGGTAAAGATGAAAGTTAAGTGTCACTAAGCGGTACTGCAGCAACATAACAAATGTACCCCTATAGTTAACTGGCTAAATCACACGTTTGTCATTAACACTGCCGTTTACTATCAACTATCAACCAATATCAGCCAATAATGTTAGAAAAATCTTGTTGCTATTTGCCGCTAACAAACATCCATTAAAGTAAAAAAAAAAAAAAAAAAAAAAAAAAAAAACAAAACCCCTCTAAAAACTCATATTTTCAAATAAAGAAATAAATGAAATAAATAAGCACTAACCAACAAACAGTACAACATGGATGCAGCTATTACAAAAAAAACCCAAAAATACAAAGAAAAACCTATGCCACAATTCCACACATTGCATTGAAAAAAAAAAAAAAAAAAAAAAAAATCAACTTCACATGTAGCTAAATATAAATTATTGTACCAGTTTCCTTGATGTTAGCTCCGCCTTCTTGTTTGCCCCAGCGCTGGCCCCTCCCCCTCCTCTGTCCCACATGTTTACCTTCTGCAGGACAAAAACAACAGCTCACTGGACACCCAATGTCAGGTATGAATTATAAGACCACTTTACTGCGGTGCAATCAAATTTATGAGCTACGTGAAGACTATTTATCATACATCATTTCTGACTGTGTGCAGTTTCAGGTAAATTAGTTAGCTTATAAGGGAAATGTTTGGGGACTTTTTTGACCCCAGATCCAAATAATTTCCAGCAATCCAATGGTGATTCATGATTCTGAAGACTTAATTATTTGGCTGCAAAATGTTAAAACTGTGTTATAAGTGTTTTCTTGTTTGCACTGTATACGTTTATTCTCACTAGAACCATATCCTCCGCCTGAAGTAGTTTTAAAAGGCATTGTCTGCAGTAGGTTGCTTGAAAATATATTCTTACATGTTTTTACAAGCAGCCAGTTTTCCTTTCCCTTTCTTACACTTGTCAACAGCAGTAAACAGTGCGTTTCCGTGTTTGTTTACCTGGGTTTATGACAAAGCGGGCGGCTAAGGGGCTGTATACGGTAGTTAGTTTAAGCTTTCACATGCGCCGCTCCAGGTATGAGAGCTCGTGTTCAGACTGAGGGGGAATCCGTAAACTTTCTCCACCACCACTGTGCAGAAAAATGTCTAGTGCCTCTTTTCAGTACAAAATCTGTTTTGAAAATTATACTAAAATCAACCAAATATCTATATATCGCAACAGTCAAGGTAACGTGAAAGTTGAACGGAGATTTGCAAACATGTCGGTTAAGAAAATGGAGTTGAACAATTTTGGCAGGAAAATTGTTAATTGCTATTGATGCAGCCAAGACAGAATAAACTTTTTAAAAAAACATGTTTTTTATTTTTATTTAACCACATAAGTGCGTATACACGGATTTATACCCTTGTTTAGAAGATTACACTGCACTGCACAACACCAAACAGCTCTTTCTCAAGCTTTGCAATTAGCCAATCACAATTAACACTGGAACAAGACTGCACCTGACAGCTCTCACATCTGTTAGATCACTATAAGTCTGCAAAATGGGAGCAGACAGATACAAAAAATATATATATAAAACATAGCTCACTGTATTCTGTTAATCAGTACTATTGCTTCAGTGGTAAGTGGCAGCAGGTTGCACAATAACATGTAACAGTTCTCTACACAAACTGGACAGGAGTATAGGATGGATAGGAAGTACATGTTTGCAAAGCTAGGGGCAAATTCATTATCCCACTTCCCCCGGTCTTATCAGCCCCACGCCCCACGCTCTGGCCCTCCCCTTTCCCCTGTAAATGAGTGATTTATCAGCCTTAATTGTTGGCACTGGTTCGGGCTGCCATGTGACCGCAACATGACAGCCAGTGATAAATACACTTCTGCAAATTAAACCGACGCAGTATCCATTCAATTGCATCTGCGGCCGGGACAAAAATTTAAAATGTATATAATCAAATGGGAAAGCTTTTGGCAAAATAAGGCTTGGGTTAAGTGACGAAAAGCAAAAATGTGGCGGTAATAAAAGGCATTTGTCAAGCGACGGCAAAAGGGCAAAACGTGCGATCAATACTGACAAGGAAGTGAGTCTGGTGTAAGGAGGTGTCCACATATATAAATACTAAAACGCACTTGGTGTCTATGGAGATCGTCAAGCGGTTATCAGCTAGGCGTGAAGTTTTGCTGTAAAAATAAATAATGAAACTTTTTTTGGGTCCAATTTTGAGATTGTGATTAATTGAGATTTAGTAAATTCATGCGCAATAACGAACTAACTAGTGGTTTTCAGATTATAGAACGGGAGAGATCATTCTCCCAGAGTTTCCTATTAATTACACTGTACTTTGATGAGAAATATTAAAAGTAAATTCACAAATGTTGAATCTGATCATTAATGACTACACTCTTGCAAGAACTCATTGTACTACAACAGAAATCTGCATTTTAATCATTTTTGTTACTCCCATCTGTATTCAATATGATTGGAATGGCAGCAATGCAAGAATCCCATGCATTTAAGAATATGTTTGGTCTAAATTACACAGTTTGTAGGTAAGACTATTTCATAACTTTATTCTTTACGACCTCTAACTCATTGATCAACCCCAGAGACAGTATATTTTTCTACAGGCAGTATATGTTCTATACCAACTGCATCTTGACAAGTCCAAACATTCAAATTACAGTTCTCAAATCAATTTTTATCATTCGCAATATTTAAAAATGATACAGTTCGCAAGTCACAAGCCTCCTATAGGAATCGGTGCTAGCGTCTTTATCATATGCAGAGCTGAACGTGTGCTAAAATATTCGGCTTAAAGAACATGGCGCCCTCAGCAGTGATGTGCATGTTCTCACGTGTGGCTTTATTTATAGCGCGCACTACATCACCTTTATGATTGTGCATTTGCTGCCGTCACTGGCTGTAATATAAGTTTAAGTTATGCCTTTTCCATTGCAAAATGCTACAGAAGAAATGAGAGGTGAAAATGCATTGGATAGAAAAGATTATGTGGTGTGTTTTTTTGGTGAAGATGTAAGTATTCGTTGCCAAAGCAGAAAGCGGTTGTTTACATCAAATGCAATAAGTGCTCATTACCATCACATTGACCGGTAACCCTCCAGCTACATTCCTCACCAAGATTTTGGATGAAGAACTGGAAAAATGTAGGTAACAAAATTCTAGGAACAACTAAAGAGCCTACACCTGGTTTTGAAACATAAGCGAAGAACATGTTTCAGAATGAACAGTTAGCTCCACCCACTCTCCATCTCTCACCCGTCTCTCTCCCGTCTCTCCACCGTCCCTCCACCGTCCCTCACCGTCTCTCCACCGTCTCTCCACCGTCTCTCCACCGTCTCTCACCCATCTCTCATCCATCTCTCTCCCATCTCTCTCCCATCTCTCTCCCATCTCTCCCCATCTCTCCACCACCATCTCTCACCCATTTTTTTCACCCATCTCTCCCCCATCTCTCCCCATCCTCTCCACCGTCTCTCACCCGTCTCTTCCCCATCTCTCACCCGTCTCTCCCCATCTCTCACCCGTCTCTCCCCCATCTCTCACCCATCTCTCCACCAACTCTCACCCATTTTTCCACCATCTCTCACCCATCTCTCCACCGTCTCTCCACCGTCTCTCCACCATTTCTCACCCGTCTCTCACCTATCTCTCACCTATCTCTCTCTCGTCTCTCTCTCTCTCGTCTCTCACCCGTCTCTCACCCGTCTCTCACCCATCTCTCACCCATCTCTCTCTCATCTCTCACCCGTCTCTCACCTGTCTCTCACCTGTCTCTCACCCATCTCTCCACCATTTCTTACCCTGACAGAGAAACACACATCTGAAAGAATGAAGAAGGCAGCTGTTTCCATGTTTCTCATCTAACATTTTTTGGTTTAATTAAATAAAAAAAAAAAATACTATACAATATATTTTATAAAGTGTAAAACATTTCACGTGCTAAGAGAAACAGACACAGATCGCAACTCTACATAAACTTTAACCAGTTACACAATAAAACCATGAGCAGTAATGCTAAACATAACTCATACAACTGATGTGTTAAGAAACATGGAAAAAATGCAACAAATGATGGCAGCAAATCATTCCATAACGCGCTTGTGATGGCGCATATATCATTTAAGAACATGGTTTGAGAGGTTGTATACAGTATATTTATATTTGTATATGTATATTTGTAGGCAGCACTCATACCACTCTGATATAGACAGGGATGTTGCATTAATGTGCCACGTAATGAGTTATCACAGTCCAAATCAGAACGCTTTTATTGTCACTGCGCAAACTTCCCGACAAAATTACAAAAAGCCGCTCCACAGTGGTTATAACAAGACATAACATATTAGTGAACATTTAAGAGGAGATCACATGATGGTATAAGTCTAAGGACCCCACCAGAACTGAGATGGGAAAAGGGCTTTCCCATCTCAGCTTCACTTAAATGGAATATATTTCAAGTACAAGCAAAATTGGATACTTTGGTGCCCCATACTCAATTGTGATAATCTAATAACAAACTTTTATGCTCACAATCGCTCCTGTTTTTAGTATTTTAAATGGACTTATTTGTTTGTTTAGATTTTTTGTGTATTTTTAACAGAGAACGCATGAAAGACAATCCAAGAAGTGCTCTCATTGGGTCTCCCTGTATAAATAAAGACAAACAAATAAAACTAGTGGGACAGATAATTAGTGTTTGAATGAAATACCAATTTTACAGTTCACTCATGCAACTCGACTTTGACGGTAGCAGCTATTGTTTTTAGTCTCATTTACACTGCACGTGGCTTTTTTTTGTTTTGTATTTGGACATGCAAGCTACGTAACTTACTTTTCCCCATACTTTAAGCAGTAAATAATGCTCGATATTAAACATTCATATACTTAGATTGCATGTTTTTCTCCTTGCACATAACGCACCTTTCAGGCATTCCACCGCTACCGAAACTTTGTCCACTTTTTTTTTTTATAGCCAAAACCGCACATCTAGGGGACATCCAGCCTTCTAATAACGCGACTGGGACATTTTCGGACACCGCGCTGTCTCTCTGGAGTATAATTGAATCACATCTCATGCATTGTTTATTTTTGCAACTTTGCATATTGCATATTTACAGGTATGCGCACCGAGAGGGACGGGAGGGGGGGCTGGCGACTTCTCAACCTCCTTCCACCACTAGCGCCTTATTTATTTGTCTGTATTAGTTAGCTCCTTTTCAGCACTTAAAATTAATGTCATCCTGCAGAAAATAGCGTCTGAAAGCCAAAATTCAGCACTTTCCGAGCGGCGCGGTTATTTATCAAGCTAACAAGGAGGAGAAGCATCCGGAGCGCAGGAAATATGTCCCATTAAAAAGCCCCGGCGCTGGGGTTGAAGTAGCCGCGCGGCCAAAGTGAGCGTGTCAGGAAGCAAGGGAATGGACTGCCTCTGCGCTAATATGGATGTAGAGGCGGCAGCGGACACATTTGTACACGGGACAGTCCAGGAGAGGGATGGGAGCAACAACAGGGGGAAACAAAGGCGGGCTGGGAGGAGTGAAGACGTGTCGGGAAGGGGAAAGATTATGTTGCGATGAAAATTTTGAATATTCGTAGAAAAGTTCACATTTGTATTTGTAATGAACATGTTTCAAAAGTATCATTTATAACAGTGAAGTATTCCTTACTATGAAGCTACAGCTCAGGGTCTGCGGATAAGGGTCTTTGGACAAGTTTGCACCAGCGGCATAGAATAGCAGGTCAAATGCAGAAGACAAATTTCCCAATAAAGTGAAAGTTAGAGCAGTGTATCTAACCTACTGTCTAAAGTAAATCATAATGCTAACCACTACATGTAAGGAAACATTACCTGAAGAGAATCTGTCAGAATATAAAAAAAGAAAAAAACATCTACGCAAAAAAACAGGCCTAAACAAGGTCTAAATAAGGTCTAAGCAGAACTAAAACAAGACCAGAAGACTAACTATAACACCACAAAGAAACAACAAGAACAAAGAAAATACAAAGAAAAATTGAATAACAGGGTGAGTCAAGACACTTTTTTTCCACAGGACAAGACAAAAACTTAAACCACAACTTATTTTTACATTTTCCAGCTCCAGAGATTGGTTACACGCCAAAGAAAATCTTCAGTAATCTAATATAGTGCAATCCAACTTAACTGGTGCCAAATCAAGCAAAAATGTTTTCCACAGGGATGAGAAATCGTATAGAATTTTGATGTTGTCATGGAGCTCTTGCACGATCCTTAAGCAGCTCTACACCAAGACGAAGCCAGATCCGAACCTGGACTAGCCCTAAGTGCAAAGCAACCCACACAATACATATGAAAAGCTCTATTGTTACTCTTGATCTCTGCGCCTGCAAGACTTGTAACTTTGACTAAATCATGCGCCGCTAGCTTCACATGTACATTCCCGCGGAGTGTTAGCAAAGCGCCATGTTAACATCTCCATAGCCAATTCCCCTCCCAGACTGAAGTGGCTTACGCGCTGGAGGGGCCGCGAGTTCAGATCATGTTTGTGTGCGCGACAAAAGGAGCTAACGCGCTAACGGCTAAGAGGAAGGCCCCCGAGCTAACCCTTCATCTGAATACATTAAACCCCGTCGCATGGAATAAAACAACACAAATTATGCTTAAACAACCGAAATGAGCAGATAAATTGTGTATTAGCATAAGTTAAAAAGAACAGGATTTGTGTTCAGGGGTAGGGCCTCGAGGTGCAAGGGTGAACGAGTCTGGATTTTTTAAAACAAACTTTCAGTTGAAATTTTTTTTAGTTGGTAACTTAAAAGTGGAGAATGAACTCAATTATTTTTAATAATTCTTTCATATTTTGCATATCCTGATTTTGTTTGTTTTATTTTATTTTATTTTTCCATTTTATTCAACTTAAGGAAGGAATTACATCAGATTTGTTGGTTTGTTGGGGAATGTACTTCTAAGGCATTATTTAGTTTTAGTAGTCGTAGTAGTAGTAGTAGTAGTAATAGTAGTAGTAAGAGATAGACAGGTAGGCTATATCAGTTAGAACAGGGGTGTCCGAACTTTTCTCATTAAGGGCCACATACAAAAACAGACAAAGCTGAGGGCCGATTGAGGGCCATAGACTGGTCGCCAGGACACTTTAGTGCAAAGAGTACACTGTACAAACGTGACTACACAGCTCTCGTGTCCATTTTGTAGTGAAACAGGTTTGTGAATGTGGTCGATCTCTAGTAGTAGTAGGCTAGTACTAGCAGTAGGCTTGTAGTAGCGTTAACAGTTAGATGGGCCAGTGATTTCTCTTTCTGTTTCAAGTAATACTATGGCAAGCTACTAAAATATAAACAGTGTCTTTAAAATATTTTGTAGAATTTTAGCAAAGAAAAGTGCAATTCTTGAGGAACTTTTAAGCACTGACTCAATACTTTTCGATACTACAGTCAATATTGAAATCGACATTTTGGTATTGATCCATCTGTCTGTAAAAGTAGTAATAGCAGTAGTAGTATAGTAGTTGTGCTGGTAGTGTTGCCCTTACCCTTGGTTATAATAAAGCAAATCTGCATTATTAAATCTACATAAAGTTCCACTAAATTAGCCACACATTTTTCTATTGTTGACAACACCGGTAGTTTCACAGTGGAATAATTTTAGCCTAATATAATGAGCAGTCTGTCTGTCATTTAATGTGTGGGGATGGAGTGATGCTGCCTGAGTAACGAGTGGCACTGGGCAGCAGCAGACAGCACACTCCAGCAGACACTGGCTATGTGCAGTTATATATAGTCAGGCCAGTGAAGGATGTCAGGCTGGAGATAGACTGTTTCCAGGACGTAGACCGTACCAAAGCTCCACGCATGTCACTGTGCAGGTCTGACAAAGTGAAATCATCCAGGCTTTGTCTATAAGGTGCCTTCACATTCAGTTGTATTTAGGGATGTCCCAATCCAGTTTTTTTGGCTACCAATCTGATTTTTAAATATTTGCAATTCCCAATATCGATCCAATGGTGAACCATATCTTTTTATTGATTTTATTTACACAATTTAGGCAGTCCAATTTTGCCCCAGTTTAATAAAAAATATTATAAGATATAAAAAGACCAACTTAACAATAGCCTAATAATTTGTTGTAATATTATAAAATTATGTGTTAAACTCCTCCACACACAGTAGGTTCACAGCATAGTGACTTAGACATTAGGTGATGTTTTAACCTCTGTTTCTAAAGGCAGTGTTTCTTCACTATATTATTTATGTTTGACGCCTGTAAAAAGAAGAGAAGCCTCCCCGAAGCACATGGCTACTTAACATATGTAAACATGTTAGTGCATTTAGCTCTGCTCCTCTGCCCGATTTGTTCTTGTTGTTGTTCCGTTTTCACTTTTATGGCTCCATGAAGACATCACAGAGGTAAAACAAATATTGTCACTAATGTTTTTAGTGGCGCTAGACCCTCCTAAGTCTGTGTTTAAGCTGCTCTGGGTGTTAGCTGCAGCGTTTGCAGCGACAACTGTGTGCAGAGGACTCAATGACTCCATGTTGTATCGGCCATCTGTATCTATTCACCAATTCACTGTATATATTCAACAAACTCAATCCAAGCTCTAACAATGCCTATATCGGCAGCCGATACCAGAACATATCGGATCAGAACATCCCTAGTTGTATTGATAAGGTGTAGGGCAGGTTATTTATGGCTGTTATTTGCATGTATTTGTTGAAATGATGGTGAACTGAATTCCGTTTGATGGTTTCCAGACAAAGTTAAAAAAAAAAAAAATCTTACACACAGCAATGGAAGACTAAAGCCTCTAGAAACCACTAAACACATCATTGTAGGTCTAATGTTTGATTATCAAACTACATGGAGGCTATCCAGTTGTATGTTCACCTTGTGTTGAAATCCACAATACAGTTAAATTTAACTATGGTTCCAAAAATTGGATGGCCAATAGACAATTTCTGAGAAATATATTTTCCGTAAAGTGTGTCACATATAAACTGATGTGAGTGACCCTAAAGCAGAGTCTGTCCAGGTCATGGCATCAAGACATTTCCCATCATCACTAATATAATCCTGCTGTCTCATGTTCAGCACCACATTTCACATAATATATATTCTATATGATCATGTGGATTCTACACAAATATGATACCTGACATATCAGTCTCAGCTCCAGAAAAAGCTGACAGCACAGTCTGGGCTGTTTGCACCTTTTTCCTTCACATTACAGGACATTTGTAGAGTGTTAAGCATTCACCCACTATCTGAAGGGCAGCTGGTTCATACCTCGCCCATGAACAAACTGTTATTGTGCTGTTGGCTCGACTGTCAATAATCTGGTGTGAACAACACAAAAAATACATATGTTATGGTAACAAATAATGTCAGCTTTGAGCTAAACGAGCATGTAGCCTGCGATTAGTGTGTTAGCTTGTCCTTCCTCTTCACATGATCTTACACAGACAGGCATCCTGCTGTGAGCCCTCTGCCCGGCACTCACCTCAAAAATTATATTTACATTTAGACCAGGATCAAATCCTAGCCCCCCTCATCCTGCCCCTCCCCCAGCACTGTCCCTCCATACCCCCTCCACCCCTCCCCATCACTCCCCCCCCTCCACCCCTCCCCTCCCTGCCTGTGACCTCTGAGGTGGGGATGGAGAAAGTGCTGAAGGCTGCAGGTGTCCTGGAGCTGCTCCGAGCAGGTGTCCTGCCTCAGCCTGCATCCTCCACAGTAACCCCTGCACTACCAGGACCATGACCAGAGCGCCATGCACAAAAATACTGCTCCTCCTTCTTACACTGGGAAGAAACTATTCAAATATGATATACTGTAAGTTCAGATCCACTTCTTATTTCTTTGTCTAAAAGTCATTTCAAAAGTAAAGGGTCTGTATGAAGTAATCTTCTCATGCAGCGTCCACAACATGAAAGATAAGTGCGATCCCAGCATTTCTGGGGAAGATTGTGACTGTTGATATTGTGATGCAAAGATAATTTTTGATATATTGTTCAGGCCCACTTGCTCCGTATAATTAGTCAACGTTAGGGAGAGCGGACAGTGATGGAGTGCGTGTATTAAAAGGCAAAACAAGCATGTGCTCAGTGCTGAGGCATGAGGACAGCAGCATTCTGCCGGCTGTACTGTAAAATTAGCTGATGCTGAGGCAGGACTTTGGAGTGTCCAGGCCCGCGGTGTGAAGGGAGAGCGGAGGTGTCCACAGCACGTCCAGACCTGAACAGGCCAGAGGGGGGACGAGGGACGAGGGGCGAGGAGGGGGTGGGCAGAGGGGCAAGGCAGGAGGGGTAGAGGGGGAGGGGTAGTATTACACTGGCGATGGCTGGCCTGGCTCACAGGCTGATACCTCAGCAGCATCAGCATTGACCAGGCCTTTAAATAAAGGCTTCGATCTCCTGCACAGAAGGTCACTGGCTGCCTCTGGTTACCCTCTGTCTCTGTCTGCTCCTGGAGCCTCACGCAGACTGCACTTCCTGCCACGCACTTTCTCTGGCTCCTTACAGTGCGCAGACACGCTTTAACTGGCAAGATGGGTTTATTATAACATTTGGTAGTTGGTTTTTGCGGATGTCTTTATGACTGAAAACACATGTTAGATGTCAAGATTATTAGGTTGATTGACAATTGCAATTTTTCAGTTACAAATTGTGACGATTTTAGTTTCTCCTCCAATTATAGTATAAAAAATGTCGGGATGTCCCAATGTTAAATTTAAGTGATACAATAAGTTTTCAAAATTGACATGGGACAATATCAACACTAATCGGTGCGTATGTATTTATATGTATAAAACGATGCAACATCGCAGCCTACACACATGGCAGGATTCAGTTCTTACACTTTTTAATAATAATATTTAATAATAATACTATAGAGGTCTCCTAGTATCAATAGACTATAATTTAGATTTAAAATTTGAAAGGGATGGAATAAAAAGCAGCAGCGTCTACATCTTTGCTCCCTTTCATTTTGATATATGTTAAAATATTACATTTTAAACATATACAGTACCTAGGGTGTAACATATACATTTCTGCTTCTTTTTGGACAGCCATAGCAGTTTGAAAAAGCCATTTTGATTTCTCACTTTTGACACCGGAGCATGAGAACCATCAAACTGTCACCCCTCGTCACATCAGCCGCCTTTAATGCAAGCGTACAGTGTGCAGAGGCAGCAAGGCGGTGTGCAGAGAGGAGCGCAGAGTGGCCACAGAGGTCAAGAGGTCAGGACAGGGGTCAGGGGTCAAAGGTCAGAGTCAGGCCCACGTCACTGCTGTCTGTCAAACACTGTCACAATCTCCAAACACAACAAGAGCCTCCATCACAATACAGCAGAGAGGGGAAGTACTTCAAAGTATATTTTATACACTGTACGCATCACTATAATACTCTTATTTTTGCAAGTTTGTCGTGTATACATCCAGACAATACACAAAAAAATGTAACTGGATTTTTAAAGGTGCATAATGTAACCCAATAGTCTGGTCTTTATTTGTTATTACTTTGCCTCTAGAATGTTCCACAGTATGACATTAAAAATGTCTATATTCATGGAAACAACCAAAAGGAGCCACCAAGCCAAGTTACAGGTAAAGTCTGTGGAGAGGCAAGCACAATCACAATAAGAATGCATGTTTTTAAGGTCTCTTTTAGCTATGAAAATACTGAATAAATGAAAGAGATGTCTTGAATGCCAATGATACAAATCAAAATATCCATAGAGACAAGTACTGCAAGTACTCCACTGCAGGAAAGTTACATAGTGCACCTTTAGTAATAACACTCTTCATATCGGTTGGTGCTGATAATAAAAGGTTTGAAAGTTACCTCAGAGTGTGGGATGTGCAGGCTCTCTATCACAGATGGAGGAATTTTCTCGACGTCCTGAAAAAGACACACAACATCACAAGGTTAAATAAACGACTAAATGGGTTCAAATGGCAGCTATGGGAGTGTATAAAAAACAGTTTAACTATTTTAAATATCATGGGATTAAAACCAACACACACTTACACTAGAGTACAGCTGTCTTTAGGAAGTACAAATATGCAGTTGCAATTAAATAACATAATATCAAATTCACAAAAAAATTAATCAGCATATTTGGTAGGTGTGTATGCATTTAAATTAGTTTTATGAAGATAATTTGGCTCAAAATATCTTCTCAATAGATGCATTCAATCACATGAAACATTGTAATTATTCCTAATTATATAGATCGTGGTTTGAACTGAATTCTTACACCCTTAATATTTAGTGCCTCCAGAAAACAACTACACCTTAATGAAGCATCAACAAATACCCAATCCATAAGCAAATAGTTTATTGAGAACTACAGGTATTTATAAAGGATTAAGGAGCTGGTGTATTAAGTCACCAAACCTGAATCATTAATCTTCATGCTTTATTAAGGCTAATTAAGGTGTAGTTATTATAAAATAGTGCCCAAAAATGTAGTCAAATTAAAATATCATCACTGTAGATCATTTCATGTTAGGTTCATAATTTTAAAAATCCATCCATTTTCAAACAGCTTCTACTTTGTCACATACGTATTTTCCTGCCACACATAAATAAGGCATGTGGTTAAATCTGTCCCAAATCTGGTCTCTTCCTGGAAACTTCGACAGAAATCAGGTGAAGTGTGAGTCCGCTGGCCCCAATCCACAGCCAGGCTACAAAGAGGCTTTAGTGAGCACAGAGCTGTAATCGGCTTCACACAGGGGCCAACCCGGGGACCCTAACCCACTCTCTCCTCCCTCCCTCTCTCTGTCTGTCTGTCTTTCCCTCTGACCCTCTCCTCTCCTCCTCTTTTTCTGTCTCTATCTCTTCCTCTCCTGCTCTGTCTTTCTCCCCTCCTCCTCATTCTCTGCCTCTCTCTCCTCCTCCCTCTGTCTCTTTCCCCTCCCCTCCCGCTCTTTGCCTCTCTCTCCTACTCTCCCACTCTCTGCTTCTCTCTCCTCACCATCTGCCTCTCTCTCCTCACTCCCCTCCCTAATCTCTGTCCCTTCTCTCCTCCTCTCCCGCTCTCCGCCTCCATCTCGTTTTCTGCCTCTCCCTCCTCCTCCCCCGTTCTATGCTTCTCTTTCCTCCTCTCCCACTCTGTCTCTTTCCCCTCCCCTCCCGCTCTCTGCCTCTCTCTCCTACTCTCCCACTCTCTGCCTCTCCCTCTCCTCACTCCCCTCCCTGGTCTCTGTCCCCTCTCTCCTCCTCTCCCGCTCTCTGCCTCCATCTCGCTTTCTGTCTCTTTCTTCTCCTTCCTCTTTCTCTGTTCTCCTCTCCCGTGCTCTACCATCCCCTCCCGCTCTCTGCCTCCCTCTCTTCCTCTCTCTCCCCTTCTGTCTCTCCCTCCATTTCTCTCTTTTCTTCTCTCTTTCCCTCGGTTTCTCTGTTCTCCTCTCCCTCTCTCAACTGTCTCTCTGGTCTCTCTTTGTCTTTCTCTCTGTCTCCTCCTTCCACATTCCTCTCTCATCTCTCTCGCTCCACCGTCCCTCCACTCCTCCATCCCTCTCTCCGGCTGCACCGTAGTACGTGCACAATCATGTTTACTTATACTAAAACATGAGAAGGAGGAAGAGAGAGGGAAAGGGAGGACAGGGGTTCATCAAGTCCACATGCACTGGCCCTACACGCAGCGGTGAGGAGGGCTGGATGCCTGGATATCTCTTCCAGGTTCCAGGGGGCAGAGGGAGGCAAGAGGGAGGCAGGAGGGAGGCAGGAGGGAGGCAGGAGGGAGCAGGAGGGGGCAGGAGGGGGCAGGAGGGGGCAGGAGGGGCAGGAGGGAGCAGGAGGGGGCAGGAGGGGGCAGGAGGGGCAGGAGGGCAGCAGAGTCTGGGGGAGCCGGGTACGCCTTTGAGATGATGGTGGTGGTGGGGGTCACCTTGCCTGACTCTGGATCAATGTGCGTTTAAGAGGCTGAGTGACAAACAGGGGCGACACAGCACCAAAACATATTCATGAATGGGGCAGAGAGGGAGGAACGCATACTGCTACCAGATTACTTTGATGTATGATACAACGTGCCTACAAGCTACTTTTGAAATTCAAATTATTTTTACGCCACTAATAATTATTAGCATATTACTCATGAGCACCTTAATTTAGTCAAAATGTCAAAAGGATTTGGGAATTGCTGATTAAGATTTTTTTGTAAGCTATATAAAATTGTAAAGGTCTAACCTAAACATAAAAAACGTTGATACAAATCCTCTTTTGCACAGATATCCATTGTAATGATATGTGTGTTTAAACTGAAAAAAAATTACATAATTTTATTTTTGAATTCACACTGTACTAGTCAAAACATGGGCTCAAATTATCTTCTAAAATACAAAATCCAGGGTCTGTATATGTGGATCTATGATATTGCAGAGGATATTTACAAAAAACTAAAGTGCTGTAGTCACTGGTGACACCTAGGCCAATCAAAATGTAATGTAATTCTGAATCATTGAAGTGGGGGTATTATACAAAATCCTGCCTGCAGAGGTTTTAGTTGTCACCCTTGAAAGTTTTAGTAATTTAGCCATCTCTCCCGAGCAGTATTTGAACCCTCCTTAAGGTTAGCTGTAACTTTCTGTCCAACGCTCCGCCCACAAGCCTACATCATCCATGCTCCCACACGACAATTCTGCATAAATACACAAAAACATAATATAAAACCATAAATACACAAACCTGATGTGATGTGCAGTAGTTTGATTAACGTGGTGCACACTGACTGTGCTGATAACACTTTGAAGGGGGGAGTGACGTGACGGGGAGCAAAGGGAGGGGAGACTCAAAGCGTCAAAAACTAAACTGAAACTTATAAAACATATTTATACGTTGTTTTCAGCAAATATAGCATTTTCATATCTAAATATGTTATGTGTTAGCAGGTATACCCCATAGAAGTAAAATACACCCTAAAATTAGTTAGTATACTCTTCCACTTAAAAGCTGCTAACCCTGTAGTTTTCAGTCTCTTTACAAACGTCTGAAATGCATGAGATTTGTTTAGTCTAACCATTCATCATAAATCAGTTTTCTCTCAATGCAAACATTACTGGACGCGCTTAAAACATACATCATGAACTGGATCTTAATTTCCCCCAAAAAATCCCAAATCATCCGCGCAATCTTCAAAATCAAAATCACAATCTGACATTGCTCCACAGCCCTCCAGCCCTATACAACATCAAAACCAATTACCCTTTATCCAACATCGGCCATGCAAATTCAATCCCCGACAACACAAGACACTTACATGTCCCAGTATACACATAAATACAGTCTCCGTCAGTCAGTACACAATTACATTATCTCCTCTCCATGCTTCTATGCTGTTCAAATTCACCATGCAAAACCAATGAGACACAGACACTCAGTCAAGAAGCGAGAGGAGAGAAAGGGAGACCTCATTCTGTAGTTACGCATACACAAACCCTAACGCAGCTGGCCCGGACAAGTTAAATTACTATCTTTCCAAGTAAATTACATATAACTTAGGACAATGCAAGACAATAGGGTGGAGAAGGGAAAGGAGAGGGGGGGAGGGAGCACAGACCGGAGCCCCCCCATTGCGTTGTAAGGGTGGGGAATGATGGACGCGTTTCGGAGGAACATCAACGTGCCTGATTTAAATCGCTTTAAATGTAAATGTTTATGGCTGCCGCGGTGATGCAAATGCGGATCGAGTGGGTGAGGAGGAAATAGCGGGCGTGTAGCAGTTTGAATGTGGTTTTAACCCTTCTGGGGATGTGTCATTTGGGACAAGAGGAGCAGGCAGAGGAGGAGAGGAAAACAGATATAAGATTGAATGAAATTAAAAGATTAAATCAAAATAATAGGGTAAATTGTTGGCTTTTTAAAGATAAATAAGTTTTATGTGGTGCACAATAATGAAAACTGTTTACATATGTATATACCAACTAAATGTGATATGCTTTGCGCTACGTTTAACTTAGAAATAGGGTTTAAACATTTTGGAAGAATTTAAAATCAATTGTCAAATCCAGTGGCATTAATATTTGAGAGAAAACTGAAAAATAAACCACTAAACTGATATATTTCAGAACATATTTGTAGAGTGCTAAAGTACAGGGTTAGCACCTTTTACAAGACGAAGTGGAGACAGGATACTCAGTCCATTGCAGATTTTAACATTTGCGATTTGTCTTTTCAGTTTTAATTAGGTTTTGACTACTTGCTTTAGATCGAATCCTATGCAATCAAACACTTTTCTACACATTATGGTCACACTGTTAGTTTACATTTCAGCCAAATTGGGACGGGCCATATCATGTTGTTTCTGTTATATTGTTGTTTGCGTTTGAGGTGATATGAAATTTGAGTATTGTGATACAACTGCATGCACTCAGATGCGAGGCGGACACAAATTGCATGAGATGGTATGAGATCTGCCTCTTTTCTCTGTCATTATTAAAGACAACAAGTTAGCAACATATAAAAAAAAGTTAGCAAAAATCTTCTAAATGCAACAATTAAGTATTTTGCCAGTTATACTGTTATCACCAATCTTCTCATTTATATTGTGATGAAAGATTTAGACCATATCGCGTTGTCCTACTGTCAAACTTCCAAACTTCAACTTTGCAAATCTACAGTGTATTTTTACCATTCAAAGGTAGAGCTGCAAGCTTGCAATCAAATAAAAATCTGATTGGATGGAATTAGCTCATCTTATTCTGCATAAAAACCACTAACCCTGCAGTTAAGATCTGTACAAACATGTTCTGAAATACATGTGATTCTTATATTAGTTTGTCTGTTGATATTTCAGTCTTTGGTTTAAGATGTGAACTTTGAACAGTATCCTATTATTAAAATTAAATCACAAATCGAACCGCTTGTCAGAAAAATTGCAATTAGTTATTTTTCCCAAATCAGCACCTTCTATTTCTCAAGCTTTCCTATAGATCCTATGCATTACCTTCATACTCTCCTCCTTTCCCACAAGGTCATACAGAAGACAATGCCTGGTACTTATCGAGCCCTGGACCGACCCATACACGCCTGCTTTTGTCCTGTTCATTCAGACAGCATTAAAAGACCGCGCGCTGCTGTGTTGATTCATCTGCCAATGCTGATACATTTCAAAGTGATTTCCCATAGTTGACCTGAAAGGCAAGAGTCCAATATTGTGACAGCGGACAACTGCATTATCTTTAATAACCTAATCACGGGACCAATGGACACTGATCACTTCCAGCCAGTCGATGTGTATATAGTATTACACTGATATGATTAATATTAATATTGAGAGTGCATTAAGGCTTACATTACGAAGACCTGAGTATGATATGGAATGTGATTTTTTTTTAAGCAAATGTTATTAAACAAATGATTTATAGCTTAGAGATAAAGGTCTGCAACTAAGAGTAAACTGTATTTTGAAATGTGATTTTTGTAGTCTGAAAAGAGCGAATGTTATTGCAAAGATGTGTGATATACAACTTGGAGATTAAGGTTTGCAACTAAGCGTAAAGTGTATTTGAAAAGTGATTTTTGCATTATTAAAAACACATAATTGGACTTGAGATATTGTGAGATTTCTAACATGTAGTGTGTTCCTGATGGATAAATTTAAGCATGTTTTACCTCCTTAAAATTCATAGCACTGAGATTAGGGTTACATTTGAACTTACATGTGATAGGATATGGGTTTTTGCATTGCACAACTGACATGTGATGATGTCTTTAATAACAGTAAACTAAGACGTGCCCTACATGTTTCGAAAATGTGATTTTTGCCTGCCAGTGAATGAATGAATGAATAATAATTATATTAGAATGGCTGATAACAGGGATGTAAAGGTTTGCATGCACTTAGACTGTAGTTTGTGTTTTTAAATGTGCTTTTTCCCTACTTAAAACTGCAAATAATAACAGTCTCTCCTCCTTCTTCCTCCTGTCATCCCTCTAAAAGTATGTGGAAACTTAGGCCCCTGCAACGCACAAAACCACCTGTATGCCAAGGCGAATAAGAAGAATGGCATCTCCAGTCCTATAGGTTAGAACACAAATGTAATTAAATAGCGCGCTATATTGACCTAATCAGATAGCGGGGGCCATAAATTAGTGGACACATGCTCACTAAAAGGCCCTCTCCGCTCCGAGCTAGGACGCATCGCTGATCGTTTATCATCCCGAAAGCAGCAGCGGGAATAGACGGAGGCACGCCAGTTATCTCTCTTCCTCTCTCACGTTTTTCACTCCCTCTTTCTTTCCCTCTCTCCCACCCTTGTCTGGTCCCATCGCCGTCTTTCTTTTCTATCTTTGTCTGCGTGTCCTGATCGGGTATCTTTGGACAGGGACAGGTGACTGCATTACGCACGATGCACGAGGAGGAGGAGGTTAAAACACAAGTATATAAGTAGTGAGTGTTTTCTCAGTTAGGAAACTTACCATTTAAGAAGAGATTTTAGATACTGTAAATGCAAGAAAAAAGTGGCAGAAAAAAAAAAAAACTAAGAAAAAAAAAAAAAAAAACAACTGTGCGGGTGACAATGACGTCAGGGCTAAACGGTTCAAAAATTATAATTGTAATCAAAAATTGCGAAAGGCCGAAGTCATATTTACGCTTTTATAGCGTATTGACAGCAAATACTTTCATAGTAATAATTAATAACGTTTCACTGTCGTTTTTAAAAGATTTGTCCAAGTTTGTAAGCACACGTGCGTGATGGTTTAACTAGTTCCATGTTTTCCCAGAATTCTTAGCAAATTTTAACAACCGGAAATTAATAAAGTTGTTTTTTTTTTTTTTTTTGTAAGTTATTTATAAAATTAATAAATAATAATAATAGTGTAAATATATTTCCTCCGCTATTTATTTGGGCATATTTGTCAATGTCAGATTATATTTTAATACATTTTTGCTTGTTCGATTTTAAATTCCACCTTCTCCTGACAGTGTTCAACAAGTGGCCTGCGCTGTCAGCGAAAGGGGAAAAAAAACGTGTTTGCTCTAAAATCAATCATCTACCGTGAGCTTTGGACACCTGCTGCACTTGTCTGTCAGGTATCAATGTCAAAAATCATGTCTTTAAGGCTGCAAACCAAATCATAATCTGTGCGTAATTGCGCGTAACAACAAATCCAGACAAGCCTATTTTGTTTTATTCGGGGGAAAAATCAGTAGTGTCAGTGAAGTGTAAATTATGCTGTATTGCAAAAATATAAATATGTTAATTTTGGTCAAAATCGATTCGTGGTTTAACTCGGGTTTTATGTTTAAATCAATTTGATCCTTCGCCTGGAGTGTTGCGTGTAATTTTAAGACCAACTTATCATTTCAGTTTTATTTATATACATATTTAGTTTGTGTTTAAAATGTGCTATGTGTCTATATTGTGCGGTTTATAAGACACATATAAAGGCATGCAAAAGAAAAAAGAACCAAATGAAACCGTTGAATAGACGTTTCTGTTCAGATACGTTTATTCTTGAATGGCATAATCATTCAATAGTCCATGATGCGTTTGGCTCTGTATGAAACCATGACAGAGGATGGCTGCAGGTACTCGGGTTAATTATTCTCACACAGCAGCGTCACAGTCACACATTCCCAAACAGTGAGGGTGCATTGGCAGCGTAAGTACATTTTATACAACAGCCTTTTCATGACAAACAGTCTCTTCTGAAAGACATGCTGATGAAGGTCAGATTAGAATTTACGTGACACTTGTTGAATATTGTTCCATTGAATCTGCGCGTAAATTGGAGAGTTTCTGGCACTGTTCTGGCTGTGTGTCTCAGCTCATTTAAAGTGGATAAAATGTCAGAGTCCATGAGAGCATGACATGAAGACAAAGCTTTACAAGGTTTATAAATAAAAGCATAAGTGTGATGTAGCTGAGCCATGCCCGTGAGGTGACAGTCGTTACGCACAGGGGACACAGGATGGAGCGCACTGGCCGCACATGACCCGCATGGCTCAAGTCCACAGCAGCTCCACGCTCTGTCCCACAGCCACATGGCGTTCATGGGACACACACGATGAATGACATGGGATGAGATTTATCTTTTAGTTCCAAAACACTCAACACAAACATAATCCAAGACATTTAAATAAAAGTTTCTCCGGATGAGGCTTAATTTACAATAAACTTTAGGTGAAGCGTCATTACGCACGGACATCAGACCAGGACAAAACACTTACGTGTCACATTTAAAAGCAGTGTCTCTAATGTAAGTGTTAGGTGCACAAAAACAAAAATTAACGTTTTAAATAATTTTGGTAACTTTTCTGTAACTTGTGAAACTCCAGGATCCACTTACTAACGCTGCGTTTGGACGCGTCTTATTACAGCCCTGAGTCAGTCACCAAACACTGGAATAGGTAAAAAAGAGACGGTTTTGTTCCCTTTTTAGCCAAATACGAAGTAAAGTGTGTGCAGTTGCGCGTGTGCCTTCTGGGGCTTGCGCTGTAAACTTTGGACGCGCGTGGGACTCACATGAAAAACTCCGGGGAGGACGGGTTGTTGTCGCTGGCCGAGCCGTTCTCTCGGAAGCCGGTGCTGATGAGCTTCTCGTACTTCTCCTTGTAGACGTCCCGCTCCCTGGCCAGCCGCGAGATCTCCGCTTTGAGGTGGTCCACCTGCTGCTGCAGCTGCGTCTTCTCGCCCTCCAGCACGTGCCGTTGCTGTACCCGCTTGAAGCGGCAGGACTGCGCGTAGCCCCTGTTCTTTAGCGTCCTCCTCTTCTGTTTGAGCCGGATCACCTCCTCTTTGCTGACCCCGCGGAGCTGCCGGTTCAACTCCCGGACGGACATGGTGACGAGCTGCTCGTCCGAGAAACGGTCGTCCAGGCGCAGGTGCGAGTGGTTCCCCGCGGCTCCGCCGGGCTGCGTACCGGACACGGGATGGTGCGCGCTCGGGTGGTGGTGGTGATGGTGGTGGTGATGGTGAGGAGTCCCATTCTGAGCCGCTGCGGCTGCTATAACAGCGGACACCACAGCGGCCGCTGAGCCCATCTCTTCCCCGGCCATGGCGCCCCCCGGGCCGGCCGAAGCTCCAAACTGCTGCCCCCTGGCGTAGCCATCGAAAGACTGGAGCTGGTGACTGCTGCTGATCAGCGCCTCTACGGCGTCCTCCGGGCTAAAACCCAGAGCCTCGGGGTTCAGCTGCTGTTGGTAGCCGCTCATCCAGTAGAAGTCCTCCAGGTGCGCCTTCTGCTCGCTCCCTGATCCCGGACTGGGCGCCGAGAAACTTGGAGAGGGGGGAACCGAGCTGCAAGGCGTGCTCATCGGGGTGGAAGACAGGGATCCCCCGGCGACCAGGCGGCTGCACTGGCTGATGCTGCGATCGGGCTCCACCGGCTCCTTTTTCACTTCAAACTTCATCAGATCGAAGTCATTAACATATTCCATGGCCAGGGGACTGGTGGGCAGGTCGGAGTTGCTCATTGCCAGCTCTGATGCCATCCTCTTGCTGTTGACAGTCCTCCAAAGGGGGTGAGGAGCACCTGTCAAAGTAGGCTGCTGAGACACGCACTGAGCCAGCTTGATTTCTTTATTTATTTTCTTCAAAACCGAAGGAAAAGTGTGTTTTCTCACACTAATTGCGCAGCGCAGGTTGCTTTTGCGAGTCGATAAGTTTTTTTTCTTCAGTCTGTGTTGCACAGACGCATTGGAGCGCCGCTCTTTCCTCCCTCTCCCCCCGCGTGTCTGTTGCTCACAGATGCTTGAGCGCAGCGCTCTCTGTCGGCATGGCTCCCTTGTCCGCGTAGTGCGCCGCAGCGCTCTCTGTTTCGACCATTTAACACTTCATGGCTCCTTTTAGGATTAGTGCGCCAAATTGAGGAGGTTCACGGACGTGTCCAGGGCAAACAGTTGCCTTGTGGAGAATGGAAAAAACTCCACCCAAGGATTGATAGATTTTTTTCTAAGAGATCAGTCAGCCGACGAGTTAAAAAGCATTGCTTAGTTTTATAGGCAGCCTGACGTCACAACTGAAATATGAAATTGAGCGGAGCGCAGCCAATGAGCGCGGCTGCCCCGGGACCTTATTAGCATATCGGGATGGAAAGCAAAGTTTGTCAAGTGTCCAAAGAAATCAGCCGCTGTTTCTCCTCTCATTTAGTATGCACACGTTTCCGCGCGCACAAAGGAAAGGAGAGCCGTTACTTCTGTGCGCATGGAGCCTCGCGCACATGTCCCGGGAAATGCGCACGTTACTGTCCACGACAGCACATGAACATACATCAGATCAATCATTATGCATAAACATTCATCAAAATAAATCAGTCATTTCCGCTGTACCGCTGCTGCTAATGTTAATAAAGCTTTGGATCCGTTTGGACTTTTGAGCTTAGTCCATCTGTTGTGCGTCACTACGTAAACATGACCACATGGATTACTCTAATTCAGCCAATTTACCTAATTATTACCCATTTGTTAATTAACTTACGACGAATGAATTTCTTTTCATTTCAACAAAACTAAAACTGCGAATGATATAACTTGAAAACGTCACAATCCATGCACATGTTTCGTAAATGTCCGTGATTATAAACTTGATAAATGGTTTCTTTTGTCCTCACATAGAGAATAAACAAAGCGCACGGGCAGCAGTGGTCGGGGGAGCGCTGGAGAGGACGAGGAGAGGACGGGACATTAGAGGAGAGCCACGCGTCCTGCTCCGTGCTCTGTTTGGAAATGTCGCCACCTTTCGGTAAAACGCGTAACATCCAGTCCGCTTCTGTATGATTTACGCAAAATAAACCACGAAGATATCGATGAATTAGCTTGATATTATATTATAGTAAGATATTTTAATAAAGAACATAAAAGCAATTGAAGAAAGGGAGGCTAAATGTTGTAAATGTGTTGCAGTTTTTCAAATAACTTTTTCTCAAATGCTCTTACCCTAACAACTAAGAAAACGTTTGGCTTTTGAAGTTTTATCCTTAAGTATTTTGTGCTACTACTTTGTGTGGTATTGACGACTACCTCTGATTATTATTGAATATTTCGTCAAATACTACATTACTACAGCATTTTTGTGTTTGGGTTCTGTATAAACAGATTGTATTCATATTGGTTTTATTCGTAATTTTAATGCACCATTGCTCTGTTGTCTAGTTTTATATGTAGTCTTCAGTAAATATTTCATGATTATATTGGGTCATAACTGTGAAGGAATCATGTGATTAGTGCCACCGAGGTTAAAAAAGAAAAGTATATGCAATGTACTTTGACTTTGGAAGTTATGGAAATGCCAAAATTGATGTTTGTATGGGTGTAGTTGCAGGCACAAACTGTACTCAGCTTTTGTAAAAAAAAAAAAAATATTATAAAGCTGGTCAGTGGAAAAAATGTATATGTGATCAAAACAAGAACATAGTTTTATTATTTTAAAAAGTGCATACAAGAAAACTGGTGCCATCAGATCACATCTTTCTACAATGAATGTCTTTTTTTTTTTTTTCTAACAGAGCTTTTTAAAACAAATTGAAAGTTTTTTTTTTATTGTGGTTAGAAATGTTGCTTGAATAAAAGTAAAAGTACATTGCAATAAATTCACATATGACCAAAAAACATATATTACAAATACTTAAATGCTTTTGGCTCAATCAGCAGTCAAACAATGAACAATGATACAACGTCAGTAGCAAACTTTCTGGGCAAACACCAAAATCTTCTGCACAATCTTGTTCAACAATCGTTACCAAAACCTGTTGCGTTATCTCTTACACTTCCATATATAATCTGTCCTACCAAATAAACCCAGAACGTGACCAGTGGTGGGAAGAGAACCGAAAATGTGTACTCATGTAAAAGTACAGTTACATGGCAAAAATATACTCAACTTCAAAAGTACTCCTGCCGAAAGTCAGCTTAAGTAAAAGTAAAAGTATATAAATGAGCAGGTGATGCAGTGCTGTTTGTCGGGAAAGCACGGAGCAGGGACAGTCGTGGATTGGCACAGTTGGGACTTGGTACAGTATTTGGTAACTTCTATTATTTAAAATGTAAGAAATTACAATGACATGGGCAGAATTATACTCAATTACAAGCACAAATACAGGTTTAAAAATCTACTCAATAAAGTACTATTTACCCAAAAGAACACCCATTTACTCAGTTAACACGAGTATTTATTATTAATTACTTTCCACCCCTGAAAATGACTTATCTTAAAAAAAACAACGTTACTTTGGTCTCCCTTTTCATGTCTACTATTTTTTTTTAAAAACCTCTCGCCTTGTGCACATTTTGCTGACTAAACACTTTTCAAATTTTGATCGTCTTATTCCCATCCCGTATTTCTCTCTCCGTCTCAGCAGTGCCACATATAAGAACAAACATTGAAACGCACAGAGCTGTATCCTCACAGGACAGGCGTGTAAATATATGTGTCTCTATGGAGCGAGTCACCGGGGGGACACTACAAAGCCTACAGCCCAGAGACAGTCCCCCTCTTCCCCCTTTCTCACTGCAGCCAACTCCCCTGGTCCCCCACACAGTTCTGGAGCCCAAACCCCATCATATTAACATGCTGTTTTATTCATTAGAACACACTACAGAGGACGCACGCTAAACAAATAGTGAACAAGTCTATATCGTCTGAAGAGGCGGCGTCATCGAGGTAGAGACAAGCTGGAATCAGAGATGGAAAGAGTTAAAGATGCACAACGTAACTTTTCCAGCCTCAAAAGTGAGTAGAGTGGCCAAAAATTGCACTCAAGCACTGAAGAATAATGTCACTTAATATTACCAAAGTACAAAGTAGTGGTCCAAGACTACTTAAGTAAGAGTAAAAAAAGAGAAAACTACTACTTAAGTAAAAAAAAAGTTACTCAACTCAATGTAACTAAGTGGATGTAACTGAGTACTACCCACCTCCTGTTTCCATGGAGATGTTTTTGCGTTACCTGGAATGTTCCACAATATGACATTTAATATATCAATCTGGAGATAAGCTCTGCACACCACCAGGTCAAGATAAAGGTCAGATCTGTGGAGCGGCAATTCACTCACAGTAAGAATACATGCTTTTAGCCATAAGAACATCTCTAATGGAATAAATGCAAGATAAATAAGTTTAATGTCATATTGTGGAATATTTCAGGCAGAGCAACAATATTTCTTTGATTAAAAGGCGGCGGAACACAGACTAGAGAGGCGCACCTTTAAACACAAGTGATGTGTTTTCAATAGATAAACTTGTGATCCAGTCTGTTCAAATTTGTAGCTCGCCTCATATTGTATCTGGAGTGTTATTATAGTAATTTGCCCAGGTTGTGTTTCTGTTATAACCATCCAGTGACTATAAAGAGGATGGTGAAAGTGTCTTGCCTGTGGACACAACATCAAACACCCAATCTTCCCTTTAGTATGCATTGCACATCTCACAAAATTTACACTTATAACTAGTGTTTGAAAGTAACTAAATACCTGTGCCAAAAATACATGCTTAGAATACATTTTTTGAGTTTTGTATTGAGGTACAGACTATAGTTACTTTCCTAAAATCATTGGAATACACATTGCAGTTGATCTTGCAATTTTAGGCTTCAAACTGCACAGTATTAGTGAGTAAAATAGACGACAGAGCTCTTGGTGAGTGCATGTGTGATTTATTCTTTTATAATCAGTTGTAAATAAAACTGATTAAAAAAAAAATTAAAAAGCTGTGTTTGTATCCTGTTTTTACATTTAAATGAATAGCTTTCTGGAGGTGGAAAGTACACTGCATGATTCCATGGAAAAAGAAAGTTTAAACCATACTTTGAAACATTCTCCATGGAGATACATAAGAGTCAGGTTTGTGGAGATGAAAGCCTGCACAGAGAAAAGATGCCACACACTACAAGATTTTTCGGTCTTTAAATGTGCGACAAAAAGCACAGATAATAGGCTCAAAGAGAATCATATACGATTTTAAATCTCAGAGAGCAAAGACTGCAGTAGGATATGGCAGCGAAGAGACCGTGCACCACAAGCTGTTTCCTGTCCAGAAAAAAAAAAAAAAAAGACTCACTTTGAGACTCTAAACTGTTCAAAAAAAATGAGAGAACTGTACTTCTAGTCTAGATGCAAGTCCAAACTGTCATTGTTATTTGTGAAATGTGGTGCAGTAGTTCAGATAAATGCTTTTTTATTGTGCTGAAGGTTGGCGATAAATGACACAGGAAGAAGAGTCACTATCGCTAATCTGCAGCAGCTTCACCCTATTTCCTGTAAACTTACACACGTGAGGACCTGCTCTCTCCTTTTTACCTAACAAACAATGCTTCAAACTAAATTAATAGCGCTGTTTTGTTGAATGGGTGTCTTTACTTGCGGAGGACACATTCTAATAAATAATATGGATGAGAATACTGCAGTTTAACAACTTTACAAGAGGTGAGTAATAAAGTTGTCTTTAAATTATTTCTTGAGTTAGGGTTCTGCCCCTTTGGCTGTTTTATTGGCTGTTGCTGTGTTGTGATGTTTGTGGTTACGAATTTACCATATGATATAGCAGTTCAGAGTTGCTTGGACACCACACAAATGAGGAGCGCAGCGGCTTTACAAATCACATACAAGGATCCTAAATGGGGTAACGCCTACCTGAAGTCGAGGAGAGGCAAATTGAGTCCTAAATTGGGAAAATTAGCCTGCAGTGTGTGGCGGGTTTAAGGACTTTTTCAGTAAACAATATTCCGCAATAAAAACACCAATAATGCTTTTATTTCTGTATCTTTCATGGCTAAAAAGTGACATACTATGTCTTTAAGAGATCAAAATGCAGAATATGTTACAAAATAGGCTACATTTCATTGCAGGTAGCTAAATACATGTAAAAATTCTTCACTGCCTAACTGTCTGCATAACTCTAACATATTTTGATTATTTATTCAACTCAGTTTTAAATGAGTTGAGCGTACTTGACAACCAAGCCACACTGAGGCATAACATTTTCCCTTGCTTTTAATACCAATTCCACGTTAAAATTCACAAGGTGTGTAAAACCAACACACCACATTTATATATTTGTCGTGTTTGACGGTAAAGAGTCCCTCCTCGCAGTTACACTTCATCACCAATAAATTAGCCGTTTGAGGGACAATAAAACCTACTGCTTTCTGTGCATTTCTTTTTACAGTGCAGTATGGCATCGTAAGGGTTAACCGGTGCATATATAGACCTCCAGCTGCTTTACTCAGCCTGCTCTATACCACCGTCCCCCTTTTGTGCGTTTACTTTATCATACGTGACAAGGCACAAACATAAGGAGCAACCGCAGTGTCAGAAATAGCCCGCCAACATGAGGAGGTATACTTTCGCTCAATGTGTTTCACCTGTGAGTAACACACACAGCTAGCATGCTTAGCAGTTTAATAGGAAGTATATACGGTTATTTAGGTGTGCTGTGAAAAACATTACAAGTATGTCTCTATATGGTTGCCGTAGTGGTGAAAGTTGAGTTTTAATGTTAGAGCTGAAAAGTTTTTGTGTAAAATGAGTTACTAGCCTTATAGCAGCTGTAAACCCCTGGTACATATCACTAAAGTTCAATTTAAATAGATAAATACATAAATAAATAAGTCATTGTAGCAAAAGCTGCCCTGGGCACAAAGGGGCGCTAACATGGCTGCCGATCTGTGCCAATGGCCTATCCAGCCATCACCAATTTCGCCACACAAGACACATTCTAACGCAGGCAAGGTGGATGAAGTGTCTTGCCCGAAGACAAAAGATGCACTAGTCAGAGCTGGAATCGTGCTAGCAACCTTGTTTTTAGATGATCATGTGATGTCAGTTTTTCAAAATCAGCTTCTAATGAAATGCAAATGCAAATATGTAGGTGTCAGGTGTGTGTTTTATTTTATATCAAGTAAAAAAAATGTGATAATCTGAAAATTTGGCAGTGATTTTTTATCTATTTATTTAAGATTTTGCCAATTTCCCCTGAAACCTGCAGCATTACAATCTTTCAGTGTTATGCGTGAGTCATTTGACCTTGACATATATGTTTTTTTTTGCTTTAACTCATATAAATGTTTTGCCCAAGGACACAACGTCAGTAAACAATCATGCAAAGCCACTAGCTGGGATTAAACCACAAACGTTCTCATTATGGGGCAAACGGCCGCAGTCATGTGCTCTTCCACCTCCGTTACGTTCCCCTGATCTGATGCTGCCCTATGTTAAAGTATAGGCCCCATGTAAAGTATAGACCCCATGTAAAGGTATGGGGCCCCTGTGTGCTGGTGTTAATGAGCCTCTCTGACCTTTGCTGCTCACCCCTGAGAACGCGGTGCATTGTGGGTAAAGAATCACCTGGCTGCAGACTTGGGTGTGATTTAGCGCTGGTCTGGGTTTACTAATTGTTACATCTATTAAAAGGCGTCTCATTACAGTATGACTTATGTGCTATCTGCTGCTAGTTTGAGCGCACTCACCTTTTGTTTGCCCCTGGGGTCTGCGGAGATACACTCACACTATGTATAGGAAACATTAGATTTGTCATGTGCAAATGTGCCTTTGTTTTAGCTATATGTTGTTTTCTTCAGCTATTTGGAGCTCCTTGTGAGGTCTGCAAAATAAAAATAAAGCACATATTTTTTTTGCTGTCATTGCATTCAGGGTGGAAAAGAGTTTTTAATTTTATTGCAAGCCATTTGAAATATTTTTAATAAAGATCCTTTTACTAGATATTAAAGGGTAAAAGTAATAGACTTGGTGTACTTAGGTAGTCCCTTACACCTAATATTTTTCTGGTCATAGACTAAAGTTACAAAGTGACTCTTAAAGCTTCTTTATGATGTGCAGTCATAAATTCAACCAATCACAGCCTGCTACCGTTTGACAAACCATTCATTGTAAACTGTCTGTCAGTACTTCACATTGCCATATTTCTGTTTTAACAATATCCAAAGAGTTAAATAGCTCTCAGATCATTACACTCTCATTTATGCAACCACGGCAATTCTCCCAGCAAAAACAGTCTTATAAATTTACATATTTAACAGACACTAAGTTAAGTAAAAGACAAGAGAAGGAACTAAAGAATTCCTGCTTTCCAAAGATTGTGCCTTCTAATCATCCATTACGTTCCCAATGGGAGCGGGCTGCATATCCATCCTCACTTATGCCATCTATTACAGTGTGTAGCACTTCAAATGGGGGCTTCAAATGAGTGGGCTCTGTGGGATCGTCACACGCGCTTTTAATTAGCGCAACTGTAAATGAAATGTTAACGAACTCCTGGATCTTTGGAAATAGGATGGAGAGCTGAAGAGTCTCCCTCGTCTCTATGTTCTGTAGTGATACACTGAGCAGTACAAAAGGTGAGAGAGAGTGACAGAACATGTAATACCTCTTGTGTGGATCAAACCAGTCACATGCTAAGACTTGAATGGCTACAATAGGTGAAGTGTCTTAAATAGGCACACAGCAGTAGTTTGGGTGTAGGCAAGGTTTGAATTAACCAATCATTTTGGTCAGTTGGTTGTGCATAGAAATTGGGTAAAATTATATTTCCCGAAGTCGGTGCCCTTTGATTGGTGGGCGCACCAGTCCTACATTTTGTGACAGGAATGGAAATAAAGTGGATGAAGTGTATTGGCCTGAGATACAGCTTGTTGACCAGTGTAAAATACACATGTACAAGCTTGCTGACTTTTATTGCCAGCTGGATAAAGACAGGTTTAAAAACCACTTACCGTTCCGACGGCCCGCCCGCGGGCCGTCGCCTTTTATTTACAACTTTACAGCAATGTACATTCACTTCTGCGTCACCCACACAAACAATATACACATCAAATGAAAGCTACGGATCTCATCTTTCCGAATATGTAAACCATTTTCACATAAAGTCACCACAGTGCTGTCAGGAAAGCCGTTTTTAGACAGAAAAGCCAAAATGCCTATTTGGACTTCACTTACCTTTGAGGGCTCTGGTTCTGTCAAACATCAACATATTTCCACAATATCGGTCTCATTCTTTCCGTAGACGTCCAGAGAATATAATCCAGTCAAGAAATTATGTCCGCAAAATAACTTTGATCCTCCATGTCCAATCTGCTGCAGGAAAGTGAAATCTTCTCCGTCATTTTTTTGCATTTCTTTCGTCAATTTCAGGCATAACAAACTTCAGACAGCGCCAACTTTGTTCCTCCGTGATAAACAAACTTGCTAGCTTCTGATTGACACCAAGAAGTTTGCCAATAAGGTGGGGGTTGTGGGTCACTGAGCCCCAGACAGCGAATCAGTGCTACAGGTGACTGAAAGTGTACACCCCACTCTCCCCCGTGTAGAATCAACCAGTCACATCTCACACATTCAGTGACGTTTTCTCCTTACAGCCAATGAGCCAATGAGCTGCTGAACACGAGGATGTGTGACATGCCGTGGTTTTCTGTAAACACACGGAGCAGGCCCAGTGCGTAACGAAAGTAAATGAATCACGGCTTTTCGTGCGTAAAGTGTGCGTAAAATGACGCACTGTGATTTTGCCACAGTTTTGCGTTCTAAACACGACGAAACGGATAAAACAAAGACAGTACGCGACCACGGACACTGTGGATGTTTGTACAAGTTATACCAGAGGCATCTCGGACCCGGAGCGGTCCGTGGCAGATTCCACGGTGGACTCAGAAGTGGAGGAGCATATTCTTTGATGGACTGGATGCTGCTGGGTCGGTAAGCCTGGTTTATTCTGCTATTTACATAATTGTAGATAAAATATATCGTGTGTAATCATTAGCATCACTTCTGTGCATAGTGGCATTGGAACCATGGGCTCTGGCACATTTGTGTTTATCTGTATGAATTAGACTTCATTTGTCTATTGATTGAAAGGTGTTTTATTCTGCAGTTTACAGTATTGTAAGTAAATTATAATATGTATATGATATAATATTACTTCACCCTCTCTCAATTTTGTACTTTCTTGTTACTAATGTGTTTGTGGTTTTTCTTTAGGCACGTGGGTGACGTTATCAGATGTTCTCATCGGCTGTTACCAGGTTTTGCACAAAACAAAGAAATGGTATTTTGGCAAAGACATTTTTTCACCATTTTTTGGACAAGCCATAATCATGTACAGTGAGCTTTTCACTGATGTTTACAGTGTGTGTTTGTTCATTGTTTGCAGTGTGTGGAGTTTGTAAATATATATTTATTTTGACCCATACCCCTTGTTTTGACTATATTTCATAAACAAAATATGTATTTTATATTGTGTTTTGATATGCTATATAAATTTACATAAGTAATAGAGCAGCTCAGTGTGCAGATACAGATTCCTCTAAGTGTGAGCTTTCAGTAGAGCCCTCATTGATGTCTGTGGGTTGAAGCATTCAAAAGTTATTGCAGTTTTTCCAAACGTTCTCCAAATGTCTCCATTTGGAGAGGTTTGGATAAACTTGGATACATCAAAAGTCCCTCCATAAAACGCCTGGATTTAGTCATAATAAAATAAGTGTAAAAATCTCATTTTTTTATAGATTGACCTCAAATCTGAAATGTGTGAGGTCAACAACATTTTCAATTGAAATATGGTGTATTTTTGTCCCCAGCTACCTACTGCAGCTTTCTTCCCCTTAATTTTTACAAAAAAATTTAGGCGAGGATGAGAAAAATCATTTTTTATGTGTATTCCAAAGTGTATAAATACTTACCAGACAAACTTACAGTGATTCTGACACCTGAGGGTAAAACTAGAGGATGTTACCTTTACAAAGACCCCAAACATGTGTAAATAATACTTATGGTTCAATAACAGTAATCATTTTAATTTGGAGAGGTCAGAACATAGACAATTTCACCAAAAATACCCGGAATGGTAAGGGGTTAAAGAAATTCAAACCTTTGAAAAGAAAATGCTGAGTTTGTTCGACTTATTTGTGTGAGAAGACATTCTTGGTTATGAACTTTAACAAGAACTCTGTGAGGACAAGACTAACTGACTCTCACCTGTGTGACATTCACTGTCTTTGAGCCAGATCTGGCCTATTTACTACAGTCCAGATCTCAGTTTCACTCTTCACATTAGTGCAGGCAAGTTATTTGTTAGCCTTCTGAGGTGAATAAATTCTAAAATCTCTGAATTTATTTTGTTATGGTTATCAAAACCACAGTTTAAATCTTTACTTTTTCATATTTATAATCTGTATATCATTCATTTTGTTTTTGAAAGGTGAAAGCCATTTGTAATATTGCCCATTTCTTAATTGACAATAATGAATGAATAATTAATTTGCATTTAATCACCTCACCAAATCTGGCCCTCTTTGCAAAAAGCTTGGACACCCCTGAGTTAGAGGGTCATCCAGCCAATAAATACAAGGAGTGACATGGAGTATTGCCCATGGGTTCAGGCAATGTTTGAACTTGCTATCCTTTGGTTAGTGGGTGAGTCCATCCTACACATTATAATGGACTGGAATGACTAAAGTGGATGAAGTGTAATGCCCGTGCAATAGTGGTAGTGTGTGCTCAAGCAAGGACTGAACCAGGTGCTCTTTGGTTACAGGGCAAGTCCAGTTAGGTACTATTATTGTAGTTGGTAAAGAGGAGGAATTGTCTTGTTCAGGTACTCAACAACAGTATGTGCTCAGGCAACATTTGAACCGCTGACCCTTTGGTTAGAGGGTGATGCAGACATACGTACTAGGAACAGAATGGGTAAAATAAGTCAAAAGTATTACATAAAGACTCAACGGCAATGTGTTTTCAGTCGAGGTTAGTACTTGCTACCCTTTGATTAGTGGGTGAATCAATCCTACATATTATGACCGGAATGAGTAAAGTGGAGGAAGTGTATTGCCCAGGGACACAATGGTAGTATGAAGCAAGGTTTGAACCCGCTGTTCTGTGGTTACTGGGCAATCCAATCTTACGTACTATCACAGGAGTTAGAAGAGGGCGTCGTCTTGTCTTGTCCATGTACACGACAGCATTGAACTGCAAACCCTTTCAACTGAGTGAAGAGTTTTGCCCAAAGACACAACAACAATATGTCTTCAGACAACATATGAGCTCAGACAAGGTTTGAACTGGCGACACTATGGTTTGTGGGTGATTCAGTCCTACACCTGTAATTGGAATCGATACAATTCAAGTGTGTTGACAATGACAGTATACTTAGAAAACTATTGAAGCAGGTACACTATGGTTGGTGGGCAGTCATTCAACCCACTGTGCCACTGTCACCTCACGTTGAACATTTCTTACTACAATAATTACCATCTCCTCTCCCACCTTTAAATGTCATGATTGTGTTAAATTGGTAGAATTAGCAGCGTGCAGGTGCCAAGCTACTCACATCTGCTAACAGTCTGTCTCTGCAGGTGGGCTCCTCCAGTGTCTGCTCCCATCTCATCCGTTTGAGATGTTCACCACCTACGAAGAAATCACAGCTCATATTTGCTCCGGAAATAAACACTAAATCCACTTATTTGCTGCTGAACTGTATATATGGTGTTTTAATGATATTAGCTACAGTTCCTAGTCATTATTTAAGTGCAAACTAGGTAAATTTGCAGCTTTCTGGTCAAAAACGCCTAACTGTAAGTGTGCGCTGCATTCAGTGGCCTCTGCGATTTCCAGTAGTTGGTGACATCACACAGAACTCACCTGATAACAGCCAGGTGTTTCTGAACAAATACCTGGCTGAAGGGGTGGAGTTTGAAGTGAGGATGTCGATGTATTAGACCAATCACGGTGTTCCTTATACGGCAAAACCCCGCCCTTCCTCCTCTCTCACGCTCCTCTTTAGTCCTCAGGCACGGCCCAGTTTAGCAGCTCTGTTTGAAATATGGTTGTGTCCCAGGTTTATTTTCTAAATGGCCTTTAGCTATAGTTCTATCACTGCCTTTTCCACAAGAATTAAGATTTAAATAGTGTTCAACAAAAGTAGTTCCTTCATGTTGAATCATGTTTTATGTTTTTCTCTTACCTTCTACCATGCTGCTGCATCTACATTTTGGCAAAGAGTGTATCGTATATAAGAAAATAGTTCTGCAACGATTGTATTCTATGACTTTTTGCAATATCACAATGTAAGCAATCCAACTATTTGTCACATCCATATCCCTAAATCAGTATTGCCTGTCTGTAATTTAATAAGACACCAATAATTCTTACATAATAAGATAATGGAGCAGGAGTTCTGATGCTAATGGAACTGAGTGTACCCTGCGCTCTTACTACAAAAGGTTTTACAATCACAGCTGAACGTGGCTTGGCAGTGTTTTAATCTGCATAGAGAGGACACATCCAAGTTTTTCTCATTCTCAGTATATGGACACTAGTACTGATTCATGATGTAAATGTATACACGTCTGTTCAAGATAGCCCGAAACAAATCCTCTAACATTTGCGTATTTCATAACATTTTCTCTACAACCTCACATTCCACTGCTACCAGACAGTTCATTTGGACAATAGGGCTCCCCCATTACGTACACACAGCTCCATTATTGGCTTCATTAGTGCTGATCCCCACAGTGAATCAAACCGCGTGGGGTAGAGACAGAACCCACAGCCCCTTACAAAGCCATCACCTCCCCTCTCCCCATCTCCACTCCTCCTCCAAACTTTAGCATAGCCCCGTAATGCCATGCACAGCTGATTAATGCTACTCGGGAGGTTGAGGCTTGTATCGATGCGGCCCTATATTTCCTCTTTCTATACGCTCCCCGCAAAAGGCCAATATTAATGTCCGGCCGCTGCAGTTATTTATGTGAGTCATATACATAAAGAGCTTCTCTATTAGTCACCAGTCAAACCCCCACATTTACATTCACTCTCTGATGGTATATACTGACCCCAGCCAACAGTGTTTTCATCCAAATGACTAAGCAGTAAAGAGCCTAAATATTATCTAGGCTATTATTCACATTTGAAGTACTTTTGGGTGGCTTAAAGAAGGATCTGGTGGAGGATCTGGCACTTACTTGTCTCCATGGAAATGTGATTACTTTGCCTGCATGACATAATCCGCAGTAAGGCATTAAGCATTGTCTATCTGCATGGAGATAAACTAGTGACGCCACTAGGCTATGTTACAGGTCAGATCTGTGGGGAGGGGACCCTAACTCACAGTAATAAGGAGCGTTATTCCTTCCAAGATTTTTGGCAATATATACATTACGTTATACGTTATAATTGTTCACTTACACTTGAACTTATCACTAATTTAAAAAATCTTTTTTTTTTTTTTAAGTGTCCACCATCTTCGGTTTGGCTCTGAATAGCCCGATCCAACACACTCTGCAGAACATTTGAAAGCATTTCCAGGATTATGGCTTTTATTTGATTCTTCGATATTATGTCGTTTTTGTTTGAAGTCATTTATTGTCTGAGGTTTACTCACAAACACTTTTTCTTTAAGATAACCCCACAGGAAGAAATCAGGACTAGTCAGGTCTCAGGAGCTCACATACTGCCCCTTGTCTTTGAAAACTACTTATTATTCCTTTAATGGCATTTACACTTGGGGCATCTCTGGTATTAAAATGTCAACGGTAACACCACTGGGTTTCTGAATTTGACCCAAAGTACCACTGTACAATGACGGTCCCTCGGTGCTATATTTGCTCATATTAATGTCGGACGGGTAGTTCTAAATGCTCTGAAAAAATAAAAATAAAAAGAATTAGAAACAAAAGTTGTTGTTTTTTTCCAACTGTCAGTGACTTTTGAGCCACCCTGTAGATGAGTGAAATGCCATAATGGACATAATAATATCTTCATTAACACAATGGCAGCTCCTTCATCAGAAAGGGTATTTAGTGCACCTTTAATTAAATACCCTGTACTGATTTATTCCCACAGCAAAATTTGATATATTGTACTGTATAAGCAGCTCTTCAGGTCAAAAGTCCACTGCACGCTGTGGTCATCAGAGCTGAAATCATCCCAATGATTTTAGTGAAAGTGTATGGAGTTTAAAAACACAGTGGAGCACTTCCTGTATTACCACATGACATCACAAGGTGGGACAGAGTATTTTCTGTTTGAGAGAAGAAATCAGCGTAAATATGCAAGGCTTGTGTGTTAAACATGTGTGAATGAAACAAAACGCAACTGTATGTCGATGTTGATGTGATGAGGAAACAACATTATCACACAGATGAAAAAATAGCACCTTTAAAAGCTCAAAAAGTATAAAACCTTTACATTATATGACTATGGCTTTGTGTCTTCCAGGTAGCTCTAAACTACATTTCATGCATTTTCAAACAGCGCTGCATCTTGTGTAACTAAATATATCGTTTTCAAACCCTCTAACAGATTCCTTTTGTAATAAATAGCTTTCAAATTTCAGAATACACTCATTTAATTCACATTATTTGAACACTGGCGAAACAAATCATTTTCAAAAGTCTATTATTAATGGATTAGTCTGCTGGCTCCAGAGCAGGTGTTTGCAGCTAACAGCAACAAACTCATATCATGTTTTACTATATTCTTTATTTATTTCAATATTTAGTTTACATTTTGATGATTAATAATTAGTCTAGACAAGTTTTGACCCTTGTTTACATTACGTTCACTATGTAACAGTTTTGAATGAACTCTGTCTATGTCATATCTGCTTCCCGTGTCCAGTCAGAAAGTATCATCTTAAATACAATGATGTTAACTATGTTTTAGTGAAATGAATAGTCCAGTCTGTCATTTGCACTTTAAAACACACAGAACAATGCTTGCAAGCTCCACCTCCCCGTCACCTGTCTTAGCTCCTCAACCATTTATGTCTATACCCGTTAATATAGAGCCACTTTCTCTCCCCTCATTCTTCCCATTTTTTTACCTCCGCAGCAGAAGAACCATCAACCGCCTCAGCCTCTCCTTCACCACTGCACGCCTATAGGTCTTGAACAATTATTGTATTTACGTTTTATATTAGCCAATCAAATGGTGCAAATTAAAAGTGCATTATGTAACGTCACCTGCTTTTCTCACAAACATGTTAATGCTTTGCCTGGAATGTTCCAAAGTATGGCATTACACTTTAATTAAATTACATGTGTGGTCCCCTCTCCTCAGATCTGATTTGTATCTTGGCCTAGCGTCTCACCTGCTTTTCTTCATGGAGAGAGATGTGTTTAATGTTCCCTAGAGATAGGGTGAGGAGCTCAGTCACTCAGAGCTCAGAGTAGAGCCGCTGCTCCTACACGTCGAGAGGAGCCAGCTGAGATGGCTCAAGTATCTGTTCAGGATGCCTCCTGGACGCCTCCCTGGGGAGGTGTTTCAGGCAAGTCACACCGGGAGGAGGCCCCGGGGAAGACCCAGGACACGCTGGAGGGACTATGTTTCTCAGCTGGCCTTGGAATGCCTTGGGGTCCCTCCGGAGGAGCTGGAGGACGTGTCTGGGGTGGGGAAGTCTGGGAGTCCCTGCTTAGACAGCTGCCCTCGCGACCCGGCCCCGGATAAGCGGAAGAAAATGGATGGATGGTGTTTAATGTTATACTGTGGAACATTCCAGGTAAAACATAACATCTCATCTACTACACCTTTCCATCTATGTCTGTGTTTTGGAGTTTTCTTTAAAGGAAAGATAACAGTGTAAACATTGAATGGTTAAGATCACATCAGCTGTTAACATAAATTTGCACTTTTAGCCATGAAGTCCACATTTGTTGCTGTAGCAGTGTTGCATCATTCACAAATATATCTGTGCGGCTGGGAGAGCAGACAAACTAAAGTCAAATTCCTCTAGTTTATTCAATAATCGATCAAAAAGCAAGATGTTTAGACAATAGCCTCATCTAAGTGTCCTTTATATGTGGACTGGATGAATACTGGAGAGGGGTGAGGGGGGCTGGATCGTTACGGGTGGAGGCAGAGTGATAAACAGGCTTCAAGTAATGGCAGGACTTTTGATTATGGCAATATCGAGTGTGGAAATGAGATGTTTATCAGATTTGGTTTTAAGGGATGAAGCAGCGGAGGAGGAGCGGGAGGCGCGGGAGCAGTGGGAGGGCCAGGATATGTGTTAATCTGGCTGCTAAATGGAGGGTTTGACATGTTGTGTCTGTCTGAGGGAACCCATGGGGGACGCGGCGGCTTTGATGGCACAAACAGACAGAAGGGAAGCACATGAAAAGCAAATCAAATGTCTCAAAAGCTGAGCTTAAAGTGGGGGTATTCTGCCAAATGGTCTATCTGGTGGACGTTCTAACTGTTGTACAGTTTTCCCCCTCATCAAAAACATGTCTGAAGAGGTTTAAGATGTCATCCATGCGTTTTTGAGTGATCTAGCAACCTCTCTCCTAACAGTTAGCAGTATGACCCTGTACGAGGCTCCGCCCACAAGCCTGCGTCACCCATGGTCCCACACGGCCTTTTGTGCTTTGAACAGGGAGTGACTTCATGCCGGGAGCAAGGGGAGACTCAGACCGTCAAAAACAAAACTGAAGCTTATTAAACATGCAAATATGTTGTAGGACGTCGGGCATGTCCCACCAGGAAGAGGCCCCGGGGAAGACCCAGGACATGCTGGAGGGACTATGTCTCTTGGCTGGCCTGGGAACGCCTTTGGGTCCCACTGGAGGACATGTCTGGGGTGAGGGAAGTTTGGGAGTCCCTGCTTAGACTGCTGCCCCCGTAATCTGGCTCTGGATAAGCGGAAGAAAATGGATGAATGGAAAGGTTGTTTTCTGCGTTATGCATTAGCAGTTAATACCATAGAAGTGTTATACCCCCACCCATAATTTTTTGCCAATATGGATCCTCCCTTCAATTCAACGTTAACCTATAGTCTACACAACAAAGACTCGACACAAAGGCAGTGGAAGTATACCGCCTGTGCGCTCCAGGGTTTGAGTGGACAGCCAAACACACAGACACTCTTCAGTGCACCAGATGTAAACCTGTGCAAAGAAACAAGCAAATATGCAGTGATTTTCGATAACAAATTTAACAGTAACATATATTTTAATAAAATAAACCAAAAAAAAAAATCTAAACCATAGTAAAAGCTCTTTGCTATTATATTTTATTTTATGTTTAATTTCATTCAGCAAAGTGTAACGCAAGACGGTTGTATCAAAAACAGGACATACAACATGCATGTTGTTGGCAAAATTTGTGTTGAGATTCAATTTTTTCTTCCAAAATCAAACCACTTGAACCAAAGTGATAGGAAGTAAAGGTGCCCACTATCCAGGCATCACCGCAGCAGCAGAACCATCCTCCTCAACCTGTCCATCTCCTCCTCTTCACCTCCAATGTCTTTACTTTCTCTATCAAATCCATCATTCTCTCCCTTTATCACGTTTCATTTACATCTCTACCTGTCATAGTCTAAACGCTAATTTAGTTTATCTGTTCAAAAGTTGACAAGTCCATTTTGGTTGAATTGTCTAAACTAGAGGCAGTGGAAGTATACCGTCTGCTCCAGTGTTTGAGCTGAGAGCCAAACACACAAGCACACTTCTGCTTCAGAGTTAGTCACGGCTCTTTGCGCTCTCATAGTAGATTTGGATGCTTAGGAGCACAGACACTCTTCCTGTTGCTTATCCGCTTTCTTGAGCCGCAATTTGTATTGAAATCCCTCACAGGCAATTATCCATACGCCAATGGTGTCCCCTCTCTCAGCTTATATAAGTTTCTGTCTCGGTAAGCCTCACCATTTCATTTGAAAACTCTTATTACAATTTCAGACTTTATTCCAGGTTGGAAAAAAAAAAAAACATGGCGGCTCATAGTTAGCACGGAGCATGAAATCCTGCTGGACCTTTGGGAGCTGTATAATTTGAAGGATTGGGTGATCTTTCTGTGGTGTGCTGGAGGAAATCCCTTTGAAGAGCTGTGGCCAGTTGGTGTGGTAAGACCTCCGAGGAAGTAGGGGAGGGGGCCGGGTTTACACAGGTTAGGCATGTGTTGGTGTGCTGCTAAATTTGATGTTTAAATGTGAAATAAGTAATAAAAGTAATTTAGTAGTAATAGCTATATTATTCAGACGTAATTGTTAATAATAGTTGTTAAATCAGCTTTTGAGGTTATTGCATTAGCAAGTTGTTTTTAGGAAAAGCTCTGCTCTGGTCTTTCAGAGTTGTGAAAAGCGCCATGAATAAGTAGGATGCTCTGAATGCATAAAGTAAGTGAGGAATAACTTTAGACCACTGCAAACCATTTAAAATGAACTAGTTTTGTTTTTAAGACAGCAAAAAATCAGGTACAACATTTTAACATTCTATATAATGAAGCTAATTTGACTGCATATAAATGGACATAGCTAACCTACCAGCCGTGAGCATGGGCGTGCTTCCGGCTCATCGACTCAATTCAACTTGATTAAATTAATTTTGTATTGAAAAACTGTTTCCCATCACTCTGTAACTGCTCCTGTCGGATTAACCCGCTCTACATGATCCTGGGGTTTTTATTCCACTATTGTGTCTGTAAATCAAGATATGAACATTAATAACAGACAAATCAGGCGCCTTCTTTCCCCGAGGTCACTCCCACTAGCATTAGCAACAGGTTTGATTGACAGCGTTGCTAAGTGCCTGCTGCTCCCTGCTAAACCAGCCGTGCAGGTGGGAAGGGGCGTTACCTTCAACACCCTCGCTCCAGATTAACTCTTTGGTTGCTATGATACTCACGGTCTTAATTCCAAATATGGAATTCGGCTCCAGACACTGCAGGCCTCAGTGAGCTTCATTTGGCTGGATGACGTCACACTCCCTTAGTCCACTTCTTTATACAGTCTATGTTTGAATGCCATGAGTGAACGGACTTTAAAAGCACAGAATACTGCTTTGTGAGGGAGAGCACCACTTCGTGACATCAGCTGGTGGAACAGTACATTTTGAGTTCTTGATAGGATGGACAGTGATAAAGAAATTGCATTGATAAGCCAAGGAAACTGCCAGTTGAGTGCTTGTTATCTGGCCTATGTCTGACCTAGGTTATAATGCTCCCTACAACAGAAGCATAGCCAGGCTTGAATGGCCATACGACATATATACTACAATAGACAGAATATGTACTATGACTCAAACATATATGTGAATAGAAGAGAAACAACATGTAATTGTAGTTAATTTAGCACAAAATGGGTCCTTTAACATTGGTAATCAATGTCAAAAAGCTGAAAAGAATTGCACTGAGTATTAGTGCAGAAAATCTGTTGTAGCTATATGTGTGTCTGATATAATTATATGTGGGCAAACAAAAATAAATAACAGAATGCACTAAAAAATTTACGAACTCAGACAATGTTCAGCCCCATTGCTTAACAGTGTGGAGAGAATGTTCAAACCCCACAATGAAAAAGCCAAACAGCCGCTCTAACCGAGTCTAGCTCTGACCACTCTTCCACCATTTAGTGTCCCTTGTACTTAACCCGCTTCACTCCAGGAGGCCCGGTTGTGCTGACCAGGATCAAACTCCAGTAATGGTCTTTATAATCCAGAGGCACCCCATCCTACCCCACTCTTACAATCCGGAAAATCCCTTTAAGGTTAAACCAAAGTAGTCCGAACGCAGTGCTGTGATTGGTTGTTTGGGAGGACATTTAGTTGGCAGAGAGATGGTCCCCCACCCTCCCTCCCCCACCCTGCTTGCCCACCGCTCAGCCTGTCAGGAGTGTCATATATCTGGGGTATATCTGAGGGCCGGGAGATCGCAGCCCAATTACGCTCTGATAACTAATCAATAGGCCGCTTATTCCTACAGCAGGAAGTAAAAGAATGGGCCCCGGGGACGCGTAGTTCAGATTACTCTCCTCTCAGAGCGGGACAGCCACTAATGATGAAACAGAAAAAGAGGTGGAAAGCGGTGGAGTGAGGGAAGGGATGGAAGGATGTATTTTTTTAAAAAAACATTGAAAAAAGAAAACAACTCCATGCTTACACAATGAATGCTGCTGTTTTTAGCTAGTCTGCATACAGTTGTAAACCATTTTATCAGTAGGAAGAAGAAAGTGCATGGTAGGTCACAAAAAGGTTGTTGGGTGTGCAATGGTAGTGTGCAATATTAGGGTTTGTGAGAGCTAATATTAGGAACACATTAGATAGATGGAACAGCTACTTCCTTATGGATCCAGACGTTGCACTGCTGAATAAGAAACTATAGTCCTACTCAAACTAAATAAACAAAGAAAGGCATAAGGCGAAATAAGGACAACTTAATTGTTCTTCTGCATTTAACACATTTTTCCTTACCAGTGGGGCAGCTGTGTTGAGGCAGTTGTGAATCCATATTACATTTTATTAATGCGTTACACAAACAGTGAACTTCACATCCAGAAACACCACACCGAGTTTACCAGGCTTCAGCGACCCAACCTGCACGAGAGCGTCTGAAAAAAACACACTGAAAATCCCGCAGCATGTACGCCGCGGCTCTATTCCACTGTATTTATGAAAGTAACACTCCTCCAGTGACACAGACCTACTTCCTCTCCTCTCTCTCGCACAAATAGCCTGCAAGTTCCACAGAGCGCTGATGGCTTTGGACGTTAGGATTCTATTAAACTCTATACATTTTACATGGAAAATAGCTCTGGCCAAACCCGCAGACAATATTTTTTTTTCAGAAATCCGCATGCCTGGCAACACTACACTATACATTACTACTACCTTTACGCTCTGTGTGTTTGGAAATCATGTAGTTTTTTTGTCGTTATTGTCTCTACATGTTAACCTTTGAAAACTATTTAAACACCTCTTTTCTAGGTATAACTGGGCTTTTTGCTACATCAGACACTACTCACGTGAGCTGTTAGCATGCTAGCTTGCACCTTCACCGTTTCAACATTTCTCCAAACAAATGCTCTTTGTCGGAGGAGACTTCTTTGGGTGGAACATAGGAACTATTCATTCTCATTGGTGGTGACAGGCCATTCGTTTTGGGGCTGCTCTGTCACTGCAGGCTCATGAAGAAATATGGCAGCCGTGCGCTCCAGAATGTGCACACCTCATGGCCCTAGTCGTAACCACGATGACCTCTGCTCACTTCAGACGCCACACTACAACAGGTGAGCTACAGGAGCGGTTATGGGTTATAGTCAACATTTATACTGTCAAACAATACAAAGTTAGGTTTTTATTTAGTCTTGTTAGCTAAAACAGAGTCATTTTCTGAATGTCCACAACATAACTTATTTAGTACATACATACATGCATGCATACATACATACATACATACATACATATCAATCAATTTCAAGAGAAACACCAGTAATAAATAATACACCCAAGCAACATGGTAATCTTGTAAATGCAAATTTTAAATAGCCTACATTAAAATGATCATATATTTTAAGAGTTTTATCTCGATTGAGAAGATTTTGAGTAGTCTGGAAATTATACCTGCAAATGGATTTTTTGTCAAGATGAGTGGATTACAAGAGACAGACTTCCGCTGTTTCCCAAGAAATATGATCGTGTGGATGTCTTTCTGATCGCCAACCGCATCAGCGCAATGAAAAAACAAACTTAAAACAGAAGCAGTGCTAGCAAAATGAATGAGCTGCTTGCTTCCTTTTTAGTGTGTAACCAGTTTGAAATTTTCTGAATGATGCCCATAGAAACGAATAGACTTTTGACATTGCTCATCCTGTGAAAATGCACACAAGACTGTGAAAATGTGTCTGTGTCTATAAAATATAGACACAGACACAAAACATAGTCATGGGGTAATTTCAATTACAGATATCCTTAGGTAAAGTGAATTCTGTATGAATAAGGCAGGCAGTGCACAACTAGCAACCATGGGGACTTAAATCGATTTTCTAGCAACTTGAAAGTTTGCTCATACCAAAATGTGACTCAACACAACATTGGCAAAAAGTATCTTTGTGTGTATATTTTAAAGAAGATTTGTCTCCAGACGAAACCAACATGAGTCCAAACTGACAAAACCCCATCCCCCTATTGATATTCCTTGTCCAAATTGATATATCTATGTCCAATCGATCAGTCTAGTTTAACACTCAAAAGACAAAAAACGTGGCATATACATCAGGTGGTGAGTCTTTTATCTAACAGGCTGGGTTAGTGATGCTCTTTCTCCCTACTCCAGCAGCAGACTTTAATCAGGACAATGGTGTTTTTGGCTGTCAGATCAGGAGGCCTTGCTGAAAGCCCAAAGCCTAAACCATCACCAGTAATAGTGATCAGGTTCTTCACAATCTGCTTGTTTATCCTCCTCTCCAAAGATCACTACAAAGCTACTTAACAGCCTCTTAAATCTGCCTTGTTTTGCTAAGACAATAGAGCTGTAGCACAAACACAGCTCAGTGACTCCAGTGATCAAACCGAGAAGGGGATTGGGATGAGGACAAGACAGCAGACACTTCCCCAAGCACTCCATCTCCAAATCAAGTGCTTTTGGCAGAGGCACCTTGGACACATCCAGAGTTCTCTCCACTCCGAAGAACAATGCCACGCTCGCTCCAAATCGATTGGTAATACGTCTCATCCCATTGATGCCATCTCTAATCCATTCTGGGCAGAGTTAGAGCAGGAGATGGAGAGGCAGGAGATGGCAGGGAGCGCAGAGAGAGAGGAGGGAGGAGCAGAGGCAGAGCAGGCCCGGAATACTGCGACGGCCCGGTGTGGTTAAGCTCTTTAGTCCGCGTGGCTAATGAAATAGGGTTGGCAGGATTACACAGGGCTAACGCGCTGTGCCTGGTGAGCCTCAGAGAAACCACTGTAGCTCCGCCAATTGAACGAGACAGGAGAGTGAGGAAGGAGGAGGGGGTTTGTGGAGCAGAGAGGGCCACTGCAGGCTGCCGGAGTGAGGGAGGCGCAGGGTTAATTGTAAAAAGAAAACTGCTCTGATACAGGAGCATTATCACAAATGGCAGCTCTCATTGGGAGCAGTTTGTGTTGCAGTGAAGTTGACCTGTGTCCAGTGCTGGCTGCTCCCCAGTGTGCTGGTTTTAAAGGCGCCAAAGCACTGCAGCAGAGGAAATGGAGTGAAGTGGAGATGGCTTACACTCAGTGGCTAATAGCCATAAAAGTAGCAGAAGGTTTTTAACTAGTCGTAAAACCAGTGGTGGGAACAGGAGGGCATTAATTACATTAGTGCATTCATGGTCCTGTGATCACCTTTTCTGCTTCCATGATCATTTGGGAGAGATGGAATTAGACCAATTCATCATGTGATAAAGTGTGAATGATGTGGACACAACGCCCTCCGCGGCAGCACGCTAACTTAGGAGAAGTTGTGCCACCATTAGAAAGTCTGTTTGTGTCCAGTCTTGTTTTATTTAACCCTCTCCTCTAGTTTGAATATAGGAATAGATGTGTTACTAAACATAATGGAACCCCCCAGGAGGGCGGTGCACTCTTTAGTATTCTGCTCTCTGATTGGCCGCCACACCGTGTGTCGTATATGATGATAAATCTGGCCCAGGTGTCAGCTCCTCGGCAGCAGGTGAGGATTGATGGGATACAGGAGGACTATCCATCATCCCGGGCAGGAGGCACGCTATCGGAATTTGGGAAATCTGTTCCCAATCAGAGTCCCGCAGAGCTGGGCCTGGTTTGCAGCGTTGTTTGGGAGGCGTTACTGGAAATCAATGGCAAGCACTCAAGGTCAATGTAGTGTTAGAAAACTCCTTAGGCTCTGACAGATAGATGGCTGTGCTCGGCCTCCTCTCACTCTCTCTTTCTTCATCTGTGACTGAGGAGACATGACACCTCCATCCAGAGGTGCCCCGCTCCTGTTTAAACCAAAGGTGCTTTTCAGGGCGCTGTCATAGCAGCTGTCTGGAGTCATTTGCAGCACTTGCTTCTGCAGCGGAGCTGCCACTGCCAGAGCAGGCCCGGGTTGGGAGCGGGCTGGGGCCGGGAGTATCGGAGATCTAATAAAAGCCCAGGGCGCCTGCCTGGCTCCTTATTCTTATAGATTACCTGTAAGTCACCTTGTCCTGCTACTGTAAGGGCTGGAGTTAAGCTGCGTACAGCACACTCTCACCTCCGCTCTTTGGCTCAAAGTCAATCCAAACTGCACATCAAAGAAAGAGGAAACTTTGTCACAGGCCTGCGGCACATTAACCTACTGTACACAGTTTAACTATAGCATGTCCATCAATAGCAGCATGTGTTCTCAGACACACTAGCCCTGCATGGGCAAAAGACCCGCACAGGAGAGAGACAGACTGTGAAAACCTCACAACTTTTACTCTGACTATTAAAAGTTTCTTCACCAGCTAATGAATTCTTCTTTTAAACTCTTATTGTGCTCAAGAATATTATGTACAAGAACAAAACAGTCTCCAGGAACTTAAAGGACTTAGACTTTCTTATGTGACCCACAGGAGCTTACATTAGAGTCTCTGCTCCTCAGTTTAAGATGCTGTCTGCTTTGGCGTCTGTTTGTGATGACCCTGCTCCCTTTGTAGATCCGCTTCTCCTATGACGTTACACAGTTGTTCTCAGTGCTGTTACTGCTGTAGCATGTAAAGCATAAAGAGGTCACGAGAACACTCACCCAGATTCACCCCTCTGGTTTCATGAACAATAAGAGCCCCACATCACTGTCTCTGTAGCTCCTTCTGTGGAGGTGCAGGTATCTCCTCTCTCACATAGTGTGTGCCATTATCCACAGGCAGCAGTGAGGAACATTTCATATGTCTAAGTCATGCTCACCTGTACCCTCTGCACCGGCCTCTTACTTCTCTGTATCCCAAGGTGACCCAGGATCCCAATCCCACTATCGGTCATGCTCCAGGCCTATTAATCCTCCTCCAGTGGACCCAGCTCTGCTCCTGACTTTGGGAGAAATTTATGACAGTGCCTTTAATGCTAATAGGCTCTAATCTTTGGAGAGGTGCAGTCTATTCCAAAGACTTCTATCACTCTTTCTTCGAACAATGAACCCACACGTTAAGAGAAAGTGTCTATTCAAATCTATTTCTAACCAGGAATTCATGTCTTCTTTGTGAAATTGTACAAAAGTGTATTTAGGTACAAAAGAGTAAAGTATAAAGATTATTATGAGTGTTCACTACTATATTAGCATGAGGAGCCTGGTGGAATGTTTAGCCCACTCAAGGAGAAAGGCAGCCCAAAATAAATGCCACTTTGAAACTGCGTGTTTAGAAGGCGCAGGATAAAACTGGACAATTTTCTGCCTCACTAGTTTATTCAATGCAGGGATAAAATAATGCACATTTTAAATGAATGTAATTACTAGTTATCACAGGCAGATACAGACGCAGGCTGTGCTGGAATGGAGTGGAGCGACCATGCACTGACAGTTCTCCTCTAGGGCAGTGGCTCCATATAGGCCTACCCCCTGAACATTTACTCATATTAAGGTCCCCCTCACCCACAAGATTTAGCATATTGCTCATGACTTTATGTTGGGCTAATGTTGATGTTTTATGGACTGGGAAATATAATATTTTCAGTTTTGCCAAAAATACCTTGCATTCACTTTGTTTACATGCACACGAGGAAACTCGGACACACGGCCTAGTTCATAATTTTTATCAAAATACATATAAACCCAAGAACTATGACTGAGGTGAATCGAGTTTCATAGATCCCAATAACACATCTGGAGAAGTCGATAGATGCTTGGATCCCTGCTGCATGTGACAGCACAGTACAGTTTACATTAGGAAAATATTAGACATGTTGCCAGCAAAATATTAGACATGTGTTTGGACGTGTACTCACTCATTTTAGATCAGCGGCGATAATAAACTGAAGTCCTTCACCGAGCACCCACCGAGCACATTGTTTTGGTTTGCTTCTATAAAGTGAAAGTGAAAACTACCAGAGATTCAATGTATATTTGTGCTGCAGAGATCAAAGTAACTGAGTTGTGTGTCAGGATTTGGGTTTCCATTCTGTGTCTGTGCCTGGAGCTGGGAGGAGACTCTGGCTCCACCTCTGCACACCTGCTTCTGATCAAGCAATCAAGCTGCATCTGTAAAAGGACTGAGAATCCAACACTCAGGGCCATAGGTGGGCGACAGTAGCTCAGTAGGTTGAGTGTTTGTCCGCTGATCCGAAGGTTGGCGGTTCAAATCCCGCTCTCTACATAAACATCATTGGTTGAGTGGTTAGATCCACTGACTTGAAGGTTGGCTGTGCAATTCCAGCCCTCACAGATGAATGCTGTCGTTGTGTCCTTGGGCAAGACACTTAACCCACCTACCCCAGCCCTGGGACAAACGGGTGGAAATTAGCCTCTGGCTATAATCCGGCGAGTTTACGGTCATGTCTGTCATGTCATGTCTGTTCATCAACATGCACCAAATAAAATAAAATAAAAATATTGTCGTGTCATCTTCCGATATTTCAACAAGTCATCCTTCATGTCATGCTCCAGTTTATTCGTCAGTGTATCCTTGTGATTTTGCTTTCTGGACTATCCGTGCACCTCCGCCTCCGACCCAGCTCACCTCGTCCTGTACCAGAACGTCCACCGCTGACCCAGATCCACCATTTTCTCCAACAACTACCTTTCACATTTCGTATTGTTAATAAACTCTGTTGAACTGTTTTCCTGAGTCTGTATCTTTGGTCCCTCCGGACGTTACAACATCGTGATATTGTAAGAAACTATTTTCTGTTTGTATCTGATATCTTATATCTGAGCAATAATGGTGCATAGCGCTTCCTTAGCTGAAGCAGGCATGGAGCCAAAGTGGGCTTGACCCCTTTGAGGTACCATGCACAGTCCGCTTCTTGCTCCTGCACCACTTGTTTGGCAGAAGCGGACACTTAGCAACAAGCTCAAACTTGTTGCTAACGCTAGCAGGAGCTGACCTTGAGGGAAAAAGGCATCTGTTTGATCTGTTATTAATGCTCATATCCTGATTTATGGAAAAAAAGCCAAATAAAAGGATCATATAGAGCAGGTTAATACAGAGTGGCCCAAAAGTCACTGACACTTAAATCTTCAATAGTTCCCATAATTTTTAAGTTATACAGAGCAATAGGTAAACTGAACCTTCCGTGATCTTTGGCAATATATACAGTTATAATTGTTCACTTACTTTTGAACTTATCACTACTTAAACTAGGGGAAGTAAAAATGACCAAATTTAAAAAAAAATAATGTTTTTTAAATGTCCACCATTTTCGGTTTGGCACTGAATAGCCCGATCCAACACACTCTGCATAACATTTGAAAGCATTTCCGGGCTTATGGCTCTTATTTGATCCTCAATATTACATTTTAAGTCGTTTATTGTCTGAGGTTTATTCACAAACACCTTTTCTTTAAGATAGCCCCACAGGAAGAAATCTGGACTAGTCAGGTCTGTGGAGATCACATACTGCCCCCTGTCTTTGAAAATGACAATGATTATTCTTTTAATGGCATTTACGCTTGAGGTATCTCTGGTATTAAAATGCCGATGGTAACACCGCTGGGTTTGTGAATTTGACCCCTGTGACTCAAAGTACCACTGTACAATGAGGGTTCGTTCCATGGTGCTGTATTTGCTCATATTAATGTCAGAAGGGTAGTTCTAAATGCTCTGAAAAAATAAAAGAAATATTTAGAAACAAAAGATTTATGATTTTTTTTTTTACTGTCATTGACTTTTGGGCCACCCTGTACGAATATTTAGGACAAGAATGATGAGCCTGACAGCTGCAGTTACAGAAAGAGGAGTGACAGTTTTTCAATAGAAGACCATTAGAACCAGACCTCAAAGGAACCACTTTGCGCCCATGCTCACTTATTTGGGATGCAGCGGCTATCAGGTTAGCTATGTCCATTTATATATACACTCTATGGGCTATGTTTTCTGCCCAGCCAGGTTTATTTATGGGAAGGAAACTTGTTAACTAGGTTAAAAGGTCAAAAATCACATTACAGTATCTTTAAACAAGCCTGAATGAAACAAAATACCTGAGCAACAATACAGTGGAAGATACATTCCTGTAATGTAGCATACATCCATTTGCACTTAGAAAACATTACAGTCATGACTGAATATAATTACATCTGCATTATCAATTGGAGGGGTATTAGAATGCAGTGGGGCATGTGTGGGGGACTGTACATGTCAGGGGCAGGCAGCACTGTGTTAATTCACCACTGGTCACCGGAGAACGCCACGCTAGAGGAGGCAAAGCTCTGACTGAGGGCTTAACACCGTGAGGCCCCGCGGAGCCCGATCAGCTATTAAGATAAACCTGGCACACTTAGCTTAAATCCTGCGCCCGAATTACTCCCGACCCGTTCTGTATTTGCATTCATGGAAATTTCATTAAAAGACTCATTTTGGGAGCGATTTAGCGACTCTCGTCTTACGCCTGAAGATTTGTGATGCATTATGTATGACTAAAGCTACACCTTTTTTATTCCTAGCTTTTTATTTAGCAGTGGGTGTATAAGGATGGTGGATCACAAGCTCGCGAGCGCATTTTGTGGTCACGACCTTTCGGAAAATGCCTAGGCGCGGTACAATTGTTGGTTCATTTATCTGAATATGACTTAGAGCTGGGTCGTGCGACGGATCCGGTAGGGCCCAACGGAGCAGCTAGCTTAACGACGTCTCTGGTAATCACAAGGTAATAAAAGTGGTCATCGCACAGTTAAAACGCGTTCTGACAGTGAGCTATTGTTTCCCGGAACCGTGGCTACCCATAAGGCACTTCTCGTCTCATAATCACCCAGGTATAATGGATGGTTTGGGTCAATGCGGAGGTGGGGTATTTTTCATGCTCACTTGCAGCCAGCCAACCTATTCTTTTATAGCAGTGGTGAACATCGCTGAGTCTCACGCCGCATTTCCTCCGGTTTTAACCTTGGCGTGACTTGTTTACCTCAAAACGTCAGCGGGAGGTCACGCTCTCACTGCCGATGAACAAACAAAACAAGGGAAGCGCGGGAAGCGGCAGAGGGGTACAATAATACAATGGAGCACAGGCTATAGGAGGGAGATAATACGGTTAAAGACAGGTTTATGAAGAGTGTGGCCTCAAATAGCATGTTCTATGTTTGTATTACAGAGATATATACACAGAGGCTTTGTCCTGTGGAGCTCCCTGTAAGTGGAAATTTCAGATAAAAAAAAAATATATATATATATTTATATATAATTAGAGATTAAAAGTTTGATAAAGGCTACTTAGCTATTAGGTAAAGACAGAACTTGGTGCAAATTGTACATACATTTTGCACTGTAATCAAGTTTCCTTATTTCTTCACTGAATATAATCTTGTTATGGTCATAGTTTTTTTATTCAACTTTTTTCTTGTATTTAAATGTAATAAATATGTTGTTGTATCATAATCAGATTTTTTTGGCAATAAGAACAATTCAGTTTGAGTAAAGGATGAAATAAATAATGCCATACTGTGGAACATTCATGAAGAGGCTCATCATGAAGACAAGCAGATAAGTTACACAGTGTAGCTTTAATTATTGAGCCACAATTAATGGCACCTCTATAAATTGGAGTGAGTGCAATATGGGTTTAATATGTATGTTTTATTCTCATTTTGTATCAAATCTGAAGGGCAAGAAAAAGCACTTCTAATAATAATGTGATCCCATTAAAATGTCTAATAAAGAGGTAGTGGATGTACCTTTAAAGGTAACTGTGTAACTTTTCTGGAGGTGGGTCCGCCTCCTGCTGACCGTGGACATGTTATTGTTCTTGAAAAACTTACTGTGAGGGGGCTCGCCTCTCCATAGATCTGACCTATAACTCATTTGCTCTTTCCACTGTGATATATTTCAGTCTATGCATTCTGACAATGTACCAGGCAAAGCAATAACATTACCATGGAGACAAGCAGGTACCCTTCAGTAGAAATGTTACACAGTGCACCATTAATGATATCTGATCTAAATAATGAATTAAATAAAATGGTTAATGATGAACTGTTGTATATATGGCTGCAGTGTTAACAAACACTCTTAAGCTGTTCTAAGAGGAGGAGTTTTAGCAGTTCTGGAGCATGTGGTGTGTAATTCTGTCATATATGAGGAGGTCCAGGTGGGTTTACACAGAAAGTGGGCTATGATGATAAACAGGCACGTCCCAAATGTATGTGTACACAAACTTACACAGAGCTCACTCCTGTGGCAGATATTTCCTCCTTGTATCTATACTATACTTCCTGTGATTGTCACTGTCAGCCAATCACAGCCTGCTATTCTTGGCTCTCAATCAGTCACTCACTCTCCATCCTTACACTGGTTTGTTTGAAGAACGCTGCAGATGAAGACACTTTGGGACAGTGAAAGGAATATGAAATGTGGGCGAAGCACTTTTGGATTACCACCTGATGACATCATGCAGTGGGACCAGGTGTTTTAAGATCTGGAGTAGGTGAAAGCCTAAATATGCTGCTATTTTTATTTACATCCATGGATTAACAAAACCAACATTCAGCAGAATATAGGCACTTAAAGGGACGCTACCTGATCTTTTTATGTAGTAAAGTAAAATTTGTTTTGCCCAAGTACAGACAGATTATAAAAGTAGGTCTTAGGGTCAAAGTGAGACTGCTGTGTGCTCTTTGCATTCATAATTGAGTATTTTTTATCATCCATTAACCAGGAAGTAATGCACACACATTGGCCTCTGACAGTTGGAAAACCGCTGCAGACAAGTTCCATTTTTCATTTTTTTAAGATATTAATGTTATCTTTCAATAAGTAGGCCTATAACATTTGTTAGGTCAAATGAATTTATCCAAGTAAAACTACCAATGCCTTTAGTGAGCACTTTTACATCACATGTTTGAGTACATTTAACACAACCTGTCCTGTTATTGGTTGAGAGATGAGCCCACCGCACATAACCCTTAAAACCACACATATCCACTTACACACAACTATCCATTAAACAAACATCTTATGTTCTGTCTGATGCAGCATCCATGTCCTCCTCTACATTCTTTTACACATCTCAGCTGCACATTTTAATCTGTGTATCGAACGCCACATACAATAAAGCATATGGCACTTTTATATGTTGGCCTGTGCGGGTTTACTATGAGGGATAAAACGGAAATGCATAGGCGCTTTATGACAACGGAAATTAAAATAGACTTTCACAATCCCCTGACAGTAAAATACGACAATCTCAAATTCACAAATCAAATTCACAAATCGTCAAATACACTTCAGATTTTAACTTCAGCGCAAATCTACCTCCGTGCTCCTTAACTGGCGGTAGAACGCTGTTGGTGTTTACAGGATTGCGTAGAGCCCACCTCCATCTCCCCAAGCTCCATCGCAACCGTCTTAAATTTTAATAGCAGACAGTTAAATATTAATAACCGATATCAATGCGGGTTACTTTACAGTTGTTGGCAGCGGTACAAGAGTACAGCCCGGGATCCACAGCTGCCTGCCGCACTGCTCTTACTAAGTGTGCTAGTGTAAAGAAGACCGCTATGAGGAAAATGGATCATGCGTCAGTTGTGTGTTCGTCTATATGTATAAAATAATGTATATGAGAAATGTGACTATAAAAGAAAAGCATGGGTAATAAAAGCACAGTGAATTTTGAAAAAAACAAACAAAAAATCTCTGTTTGCAAGTGTACTTTATGTCAGAACATCTCGAGTACAATACAATTATAATGAAAAAATACAGTATGCAAAAAACCGTAATAGACCCATTGCATGGAACAAGCAAGGCAAGTTTATTTGTACAGTACAATTTATACACAAAGTAATTCAAAGTGCTTTACAGAATAAGAGAGATATTAACATCACAATACAACAAATCAAATCATAAATAATGATCATAAAATGAACATTAATAATTATAATAACATAAATATCTAGGAATTATTCTGGAACCAAATTTATGTTTTAAAAAGCACATTAAAAAATTAATAAATACTATAAAATTCAACATGGCCAATTTCAGATACATTAGAAACTCCCTGACTACTGAAGCCTCAGGCGCCTATCTAAATGCAATGATAATGCCACTTTTTTTATACAAGTTGGTCACAGGCTTGTAAATCTGCTTTTAGACCTTTAGAATCATTATATAAAAGTGCTATCAAGATCCATGACAAGAAAAGTTGACTATTCCATCACTGTCATATTCTTGTGAAACATAGGTTGTTAAGTTTTGAAAACCTGATCATGTTTGCAAATGTTCATCTACTGTTTAAGGTCACTCATGATTCTGCTGCTCCTCCACTAAAACAGTTTGTGTCTCTGAGCTCTGAAACCACCTCCTGAGCCACTCGATCCACTGTGTGTGTGGCGAGTGCAGGATCCCCAAACGCAGGACGGCATTTGGAAACTCAGCCTTTTCATGCGTGGCTGTCCGTCAGTGGAACATGTTCCCAACAGAGCTGATCACATGTACAAACTATGGCACGTTCCCACGCCTGGTGAAACAGTGGCTCCTCTCAAACCAAACCTGTGCCCATAATGTGACTGATGAGTGTCTGGAGAGAATGGGATGTTCTGGAATTAATGAATTGTATGATGATTTTGGAAAAGGATGATGATTTTAAGGTGTTGAGAGAACTGAGTGTGAATGAGGATACAGAAATGTTCTGATGCTCTGGTCATTATAAAGACATTTTCTTTATATGTTTGATTTTATGAACTATAACATCAACCTGCCCAGGAACTACAGGTGGAAATTAGCACTAGCGCTACAACCTGGTACAATGCATCTCTCCTGTTTAGGTTAATGTAGATTGTGCACTGCCCCTGTTTCATTAAATAAATAAATGAAATGAAACTGAAATTAAAAGAGAAAAGTGCAGACTAAAACCTTTCAGTCATATGCACAGCTAAACAGAACCGTTTGGAGCCTGGATTTATTGGTAGTATATTCAATTCTCTATATCAGGGGTGTCCAACCTTTTTTCACTGAAACATATTTGAAGCAGAGGGCCACAGACCAGTGTCGATACAGGGAGTCAAATGGTGCATTTAACACAGGTTTGACTGAGACATTGTACCTTTAACAAGACTTGAAAGATTATTTTTAGGGCTGTGTCACAATGCAATGTGATGTTATTCAGGTTATACAAGTAGAACCTCTTTAGTTTGTAGTAAAAAATACTTCCTGATCAATTGGGCCATGTTAGGAGGAGGGCTAACAAAAACTGATGTCCGTGTCTATGATTATACACCAAATTTCCATTGTCCTAAGCCCCACACTGATAAAAACATGTTCTTTTTAACTTTTTCACAATGTACATGTAATAATACTGTCTACACTGAGTTTTCCAGGGGGAATCCAATGCAAAAAAGTACAACTCAGTCTTTTTTTTTACAAGCTTTTGAGCTGAGGTTAGAGGGTCCATTGTAGTGTTATTGTTGCAGATTAGTAAGATTGGCCTGTTTTAAATGTGCTCTGTAAATAAATGTGATCTGACTTGATTTGAATACTTTGCTCTTAAAAAAGTGTAATAATATTCAATTTAAAGGACCCACGTTATGTTAGTTTCTGATCTACTGTGTCTTATAATGTTGTTTCCCCATGAGTTTTGTTATAACATGGCTTAAAGCTGCAAGAGTCGATTTTGTATAACATAGGACCTTTAAAGTATGTAGTGTATACTCCAAGGTGAAAGCAGACATATAAAACAAAGCTAATGTATATTTTTGATGAATATTATTTAAAATTTAAAGTCAATTTAGCATTATATTTCCCCTTAATAAGGCACTTTTTGCAACCTACAGCGAAATACATTTTTAAATGGTTTTATAGACTCCTCTCTGACACCCTTATGTTTCTTCTTGATATGCAAAAAACTTTCTGATGTCCCACTGTTTGTCACACATTTGTATACCCCCCTCCCTGCTCTGAACCAGCACCCACGGGTCAGCACAGCACCCATCACACGCACCCAACCCTGTCTCGCCGCACCCTTAGGGCTCACAGGTCGGGTGCACCTACCTCCAACATCCACCCCGCCCCCGTCTCCTGCCTGTCCAACGCTGCAAAAAACACCACCTAACTCACCCCGCGGCCACACTTAAACAGGCCAATCTCCTCCATCACCGTTAGCTTAATTAAGAGCGAGAACCAGAATCAGCTAAAACAAGATGGCCGCACACACTAATGGAGGACGTCGGCCGCGATTTGGATCAAAACGCACCTGGAACCATCAGCGGAAAAAGTTTGGAGTCGGTTTGAAGCTAGAAATTTGCGATATTTTTTCAGTCCAAATTCACAAGTAAACAACAGTTAAATAAACATTGCAGAGATAAATACATATTCCCAAAGCGCGTCGGCTATTTCTGTTTTATCAGAAGGAAGAAGTCGGCGCGGAGAACAGGCCGTGTCAGCACTTTGGTCCACACTCCTCTCTGTTCTATTTTTTTATTTATTTTTTTATTTATATATTTTTTTTTGCATCTCGCCTTATGTTGCGCTGTGCAGTTCCCTCTTGGATCAGACGGACTGGTGTTGCCGGGTAATCCTGCATTTGCTTGATGAACATATTTGTTTACTCGAGGGGACTCGCACGTTCAGGCAATTACAGCCAGTCTATGATGACCTCTAATTATGGGATTTAACGCAATGTTTTGGGGGTTTTCAGGAATAATTTTGCAGGATGTATGATTGCAAAGTTAAGATAAAGATGGGTATATAAATAAACTTTTTAAGCTAAAACAAAATTATGGAAGGAGCTTTATTGTATATTTGGGGTTTTATATATATGTGTGATTTATAATAATAATAATAATAATAATAATAAAAAAAATATATTATTATTATTATTATTATTATTATTATTATTATTATTATATATTATTATTTATTAATTAATTTATTTATATTGTATTGTTTTATTTAATGTATATTTTTTATTATTTATGCATTTATTTATTTATTTTAATTAAGCATTGACAGTAATGAAAGGAGCACTCTAAACTCATGGCGGGGTTAGAATGATGAAAAATTTTAACCGCTGCCGTAGCGATTAACAATTTATAACAAAATCTTACATCTTTTGAACTGGATAAAAAGTCCTCAAAGTGCAGCATATAACGGGAGGGCTAAAACTCATGATTAATACCATGTTTGGGGTTACATAAATGTGACTTTTTCAAAACTTTTTGGGGGGATGCAGGGAATTTACTATTGTGTGCTGATCTGTGAGTCTTTCTTTCAAGATCACCTTGAGTATTGCTGTTGTGTATAACAGGCCTGCGCAGTATAATTTAAGATGCCAAGTACAGCCCATTTTTTCTTTTGAAAGCGACTGAAATATCACTGTTTTGTTATTAAATGACTTGGAATAAATAATTGAGGGTATATAAAAATCTATAGATACATGTGCTCATATGGAAACATTGAAAATCATAACAAAATATCACTATATATTTGACCAGTTATATTGGCCAAAAGACTGCATTTGAAGAGAAAAAAGGAGCCACTATTTTGCCATAAATTGTATAATCTCTCTCTATAATGTCTATATATCATCTCAATTTCAAGATTACAATAGAAACCCAACACATTCAAATTTGTAACACAACCCAAATCTTCCCAGTGTTGGCTGATACTGCCACAGAGGTCACTGCAGAGGAGAGCAGGACGGCCCGTTGCACACTGACCACAGCCAAGGCGTGAGCGCGAGTCGAGGCTAATCGCAGACCGGCGTAGGGATTAGGGCCGCGCTGTTATTGTCTGTTTGATGAGGGATTAAATTTGGCTAATCCACACCTTCACATGGGAGTGCTCATTTAAAGATAGCAGGGCAGTACTTCCATCCACACAGCTTAACATAGCCCCGTCTCTCCCCTGGACCGACCCTGTTTACTTATTCTGGTCCTGGTCGGCGCCCCCATGTGGCCACACGCATCGGTCCACGCTTTGTTTATCAATGATGGTTATCAGATTTGGCTTCAACAATAACATACAGAGGTGCAGTAAAGGCAGAGCTGGAGAGAGCAGGATGAGTCTAGTGAAGTTTAGTGCATATGACAGGTTTTCAGAGTGTTCTAAATATTACTTTATTTAACAGTGTTTATCTCTGGTAAATGTATATAATTGTTTTACATGGATCAAGTGGGAGTTTATGGCAAAAAGCAAAAGATCGGACCTGGATGACTAAGGGATTACACAGACATTTTATAACAAAAAGTTTAAAAAATAAAAGTTGAAAATGACATAACATATTTCTGACATCTAAAAAGGAAGGTCAACTAAATTCCATCCAAAATTCAGGGACAAATTATGCACAAAGAACACTTTTTGAGCATTCATAAGGATGTCAATTCATATTTTTGCTCTCATAAATTTATTTTTGTGTTAATTAGACAAGCTTTGGCCGTTGTTTTCAGTATGGTTGCTAGGTAACGGTGATGAAATGAACTACCTCTGCGTGTGCCCATGTCCAACCAGGAAATCAAATTATAAACTAAAAAACGCCAAAAGTGACAAACTAGGGAAAACTATGCAATTGTGTTAATGCATTATGGCGAAAAGAGTACTAACTTGTAAGGCAGGGGTGTCAAACTCATTTTCACGGAGGGCCACATCAATAAAATGGTTGCTCTCAAATGGCCAGGTGTAATGATAAGAATGTTAATTAACCTTTTGTATATTTATTTCTTATTCAAGTTACAAATATTTCACACGTATTTGCATAGATATGAAAAAATGGCTCTGTAACTGTGTATCTCCTGATAAATTGATATTTTTAGACAGTCATACCTTTTAATTTACTTTGTCGTGGGCCACATAAAATGACGTGGCGGGCCACATTTGGCCCACGGGCCTTGAGTTTGACACATGTGCTATAAGGCATAGTAAAAAACATAGACAGATATGACAATTTATGCTGTATCTATTTTTATTAATTTCATAAAATAAGTATGAATGTTTACGAAGATTATAAGATGCAAAAAATATATATATATATATATTTCTAGAGTACCTGAACTGTAATAATCTCATCTCAATTAGTACATTATAAGCATCCAGGGTTGAACTTGTCAATCAGCAAAGATCTTAATGAAGTAACTCCATTGATTCTATATCCTTCAACACAGAGCTAATGTATTCATTTAACGCACCAATTTATTTACACAAGGCCAGTGTCCGGCAATTTTAAATAAATTGTATACTCACAGAGCAGCCCATTTTTATTTGTCTTTAAAAAAAATTGCAACCGAAACTTGCAATTCAAAACACATCTCTGAAAATATGCTAAATCCTCCAAATTATAAACACGCAAACTCAGGCTTAAAAGACAACTACTATATAACTTTACATAATTCCCCCATGATGGAATATTGACGCCATTCCTCCAATTGATGCACGTGAATAAATAATTCCTCAACTTTGAAATATTCATGATTCCGATATGATTTTCCGTACATTTCCTTAGGTGTAGTGTCTCTCCAGAGAGCGCATAAAAGACCCACAACAATAACCTAAGTGCCATTTTGCTGCCTCATCACTGTCCCCCTGCTGATGTATTCACTTTTATTATACTTTTCATTCCGTCGATACAAAAAGAAAGTGGTTTTTAGAGCGTTCGCTACTCGCCAATACAAAGGCGCGGCCGTAAAAAAATATATGATGTAATTGATTTGCGTCGTGGCAAAATAAATTCTGTTGCTTTATGCATTCGGGAAGGCCTCTGCGCATGGGAAAACAGATGTAACTATATTTCATAATCTCCCCAAATATGCTTACTAGTGACAGGCAAATAAAGCCACATATGTACGTTTAAACAGTTAATAAAATCTGGGACTGGTAACAATAGCAGGAGGTAGCGAGGTAGACAGTATATCACGCCTTTATTTCCGCTTGTAAAATTGAAGATTTGTCTTGGGCCTTCCTGACATGCCCTCCCTCCCTGCCTCTCCTCTTCTCCTCTCTTTTTCCTCTCGACCGTTTAGAACAGTTGGCGTCATTAATGGAAGGGATTGCCTCTAAATTGGCAACAATGAAAGACAAATTATGAGTGGCAGAGAGGGGAGAGAGAGCAGAGGAATAGTTCAGGATGGAAGAGGACGAATTAAGGTATTTGAATAATTTAGCCCCCCGCGTGGAGTGATGACAGGGGTGTTATTCTGGAGTAGTGCCCCCGCTGGTTCAGAAATGAGCACTTGTAATGAAAGCTGAACCGGTGCGTGTGGACAAAAGCCAGTTGCTGTTACGTTGCTGGCTCGGCGCCTTTTTGATATTCCCAAATATTTTCTCACGTGGCAAAGTCTGCGAGGGAAAAGCAGGCAACCTTGACATGTGCCCACCGACAACCGCTTTTTGTCAGAAATAGAAATTCTTTGACATGTCAGCACCCAGAATTTTGTCTCCAGCGATATTGTTTTGTACAGATTTTTCTATTTACCCTTACATCCACAGTGGCTTCTGTAACTGTAGTGTAACTTTTCTAAAATAATAATAGGCGGCAGATGGAAAAAAAAATCTTCCCCCAAACCCAAAATGTGGTGCAATCCGTGAAGCATTTGTAGCGGAGCAGTCAAACACTTTTGAGTTGTAAGTGTGTGAGCGTGGCCCGGTGACAGCTCGGTCCCTCAGCTGTCCCCCTCAGCGCTGTCTAGGGACCCCCTCCCAGCCTCCTATGTAGGGGAGCGGGAGACACCCCAGACGCCTCCCGCACTCCACTGCACTCCGCACTTTGAACACTTCCACCACTTCAATGGCAACTTGTCCCCCCCCCAAAAAAGTGGAGCAGCACCAGTCACTTATAAGAAAGAATTCTCTCTAGCCCTCTCCTGGCTGGCTCGCCTCTTTTCCTCTGCTGGCACTTGTAATTATCTTATGCCTGGGAGACAGGTTTTAAGCCGAGGTGTCAGACCAGGTGCTTCCTGACAGCTCCGGATGATTAGGAGAATTGTGGAGTTCTGTCACTGGTCTCCATGGTGCTCCCCACGGCGACCACCATGCCTTGTTGTCACAGCAACAATAGCAACTCTTAATTTGTTGACGGAGAGAAATTCATCAAGGCCTAGGAGGCTGTGCAACCCTAAACAACAGCCCCTCTGGGGGGTAAGAGGGCCCACCGAGGGAGCGAGTCAAAGACAAAACTTATCCTGCCAGTCCACACTTGGTGCACACACTTTTCACTGCCTCTCTGTCCTGGCACTTCCAGTTTGGGGGACTTTTTCTACAGTGTATGAGCACACATACTTCATACATGTATAATGACTTAAATGATGCTTAGGGATTTGTTAATAAAAGCTTTTGTTCTGACAGGGTGCCAGGTTGCACCCTCTGGCCTAATAGCTGTTAAAGAGATGGTGTGGGTGTGTGGATATGGATGCCACTTATGACTTCATTTACCCCAGACTGTTTTCCATGAAATCAGGACAAAATGGAATCAAATCATAATACTACTGTAGTGATATTGTCCAACTTGTCAGTAATAGCATGGGTGTTGTGGCAGTGGTTCAGTAGAGACGTGCCCCCTTGGACAAAAGTAGCTTAACCTCCCAGAGTGTGCGTCAAAAGACCTGCACTTTCAATAATAAAAGTCCTGAAAACCTAAAGACAGATGATACCACTCACACAGACAAAAAAAAAGTTACCATTTTGTGATTTTAGAGGCGAAACCAGTTGTCTCCTGCTAATTTATATGGTTTTGCATTGACTCCCAATCTTTACTTCATAAATCTATATCAATTTGCAGCTTTTGTCCTTAATCATCAAAGTTCATCCGCAGACCACCCCCCTCTCCCCTCCACACCCGCAGCCTGTGTGACAGTGACTGAAGAGCAGTCTGTCCATTAGGTCTGATCAGTGCTCCACATGTACCACGCGCTCCTCCTCTGTATGATGAACCCAGCAGGTCACGCACACACCTCCAGCACAAACACCCACTCCGCCATCCGAGGGTGGCCCAGCGAGAGGGTCTAATTGCAGGGGAGATAATGAGTGAGTGTGTGGGCCTCCCTGCTGGCACCACCACCTCACCTCATCACGCCTCTCCGACACTACACTATACATGCTAAGACTCTGTTAGCGCGTCCGCCATTGATTTGCCATCACGAGAGCCCTGAAATTAATATTGATTCCAAACATGATAAATTCATCCAGTGTCCGCGTCGTGTCTTAAAGGGGATGTGCGCAGGCAGATTTGGGGGAAGCGCTGAAATCACTGCCGCTATAGGAGGGAGGAAAGGGGACACTTTAAGAAGTAAAGACAAAAAAATAACAAGTTAAGAGGAAAAGTTGTGTAAAATGCTGATGTAGGCAAAAGCGGGCCTGGTTGTGAGCATTGTTCATGTGCTTTCTTGCAAATACAGAAGAGAGGAATACTAGAGGGGGATCGGAGCTAATTAAAACCTCAGATCAAAGCGCCCCTTTAAGTGTTTTTCCTCGACACATCCGGGAGAACTCAAAACACGCCTTTTATTTTTCTGCCACCTCAGATATTTCATTTTGGGGATAAAAAAGACAAATACTGTGAACTTTGGTTGAGTACATATTGTTAACTAATTATCGTACTGCTAACATAACACGCACACTGCAGGCCGTGTGAGCTTACGGTGTAAATCATTGCTCCTTTTCGACCGTGGCGCACTTGATGTTTTATTTTGGAGAAAATGTAAAAAAGGAATTTCGCTTGCAGATTAGTGACTTCAGATTTTCTTGATTAAAGCTGCAGTATGTAACTTTTAAGATAAAAAATAGGCTAAAATAAATATATTAAATTTATATTTATATTTTTTTTTTTATTTGATTTATTTTGCTATTTTTTGTTGCGTACTGAAAAATATGCCTCTTCCCAGTTGTTTCCATGGAAATGTTGCTCCTTTGATTATAATATCCATATCTGCCTCCATGGAGAATGTTCCGAAGTATGGTTTTAACATTCTATTTCTGTGGAATTATGCAGATGACTTACCAGCTACAGAAAGTTCCATACTGTACATTTAAGATTTATTTAGTAGATGTAGATCAACCAAAATTTACTTAGTTTTTTTCTTACATAAGCAAAATTGATGCAAGAAAGCCAGAACAAAATGACAAAAAAACAAAAAGAACTCGTGTCTTTCTGATTACAGCTGTGGAGATGACTGCGGTGCATGCAGGGCCTTATGGTTTCCAGTCCCGGTTTAGTCTAAATTTAGACCATGTTGATTTGAGTGACTGCTGGGAACCATGCAACTGTGGTCCAGGGAAATAGCAGCCATTATACACGATCAAATCTCCATGGGGTGTGGGCAGGAGGAGACAGGGCTCTATTTGACACATCCTTCTACCAGTGTGGTGGCATCTTCTCAGGAACAGCACCCGACATAACCAGATTTTGAGCAGGCTGCAAGTCAGGTGTATCAAGAACATAATCTGCAGTAGGCTACTTTGCACGGTTTAGCTCGACACAGGGCAACAGAGAAAACACAGGAAGAAGGCGAAGGCAAGGCAAGTTTATTTTTATAGCGCAAAGTAATTCAAAGTGCTTTACAGAATTTGGAGAGGCCAGTGAGCAGGCCATTACAGTAGTCTAACCTACTGGAGACAAATGCATGGATAAGTCTCTTTGATTTTTGCAATGTTTTTTAGATGGAAAAAAAGCTGCAGATGTTATTGATTTGCTGTCCATTATTACCCCTAAATTTCTAGCCTGATTTGAAGGCTTTAGAGAGACATGCAAAATGAACCCAGAACAACCAAAAGACAGTCCAGGAAGTCCAGGAATACTATGACAAATGGTTTAAATTAACTTACAAACTTAACTAACTAAACCAGTTACATACGTTGCAACGCAAATCAAGTATTAATTAAGCGGATGCCACACAGAAAACTTTGGTTGAATACATATTGCTAACTAATTACCTCACTGCTAGAATAACCTGCGCGCTGTCAGGCCCTGTTAGCCCAGTGTGTAAATCACTGCTCCTTTACGACCTCGCACACTCACAGCACCATCTTGGTTTAATTTCTCTTCATAAATGATCTTGTCTTAATCTGCATTAAGGTTTGAGTTCATTCTGTGTTTGTGCCTGATGGATGCCAGGAGGAGACCGGGGATTACAGGACCTAATCTGAGTGTCACTGTGAATGAGGCAGCGGTGTGTAAGATGTCAGGTCACATTACACTGCAAAAAGCTATAGGAACGTATGAGTTACAGTGGCTTGAAGTAAGAATATTTATGTTACCTTGACTAGATTGGATTTGTTTTGGAGTTTGAGGATATGAGTTTGATGATGTGTTTGGCAAATATTACTTTCTGACTTTCTGTCGTAACTGTAAATATCAACTGTCAATACTTTATTCTGTGCATACCTTTTATTTGGTCATGTTTTATTATTACTGTTTTTATACAATAATTAATTAAATAAGTACATTCCTAGCTTGTACATTTTGTTTGTTTCCGATTATGATTATTGTGAAATGCAATCTCTTGAAGGAAAATTAAAAAATAAGATTCATATTGGCACAAACAATGTGCTGTACAGTATTTTACATAATTTTTCTTTATCCAAGAGCAATTATAGAAAGAGAAACATTTAACAAGGGGGTATTATGCAAAATTGTCTTTTTGGGGCTTTCTACCATGTTATAACGTTCCTTCATCAAAAACATGGCTGCAGTGGTTTTAGATGTCACTCATGCATGTTTGGGTAATCTTGTGATCTCGCCCTCGCCCTATTCAAACCCTCCTTACATTTAGCGGAATGACTCTGTCCAATGCACAAGTCTACGTCATCCACGATCCCGCAGTTTAATAGTCCACATAAGTGTAATACCTTCTTTTTAAGTCAACTTTTAGTCAGCTTTTATCTTTTGATGTTTCAGAGGTCATGCTGTCTGCCTTGCCTTGCCTCTGCATTGTGTTGCCAGATAAGATGATATTCATCAGCTTTTTGGGAGGAAGGGAGGAACACTTACACAATTTTGCTCATAAACAGCTGTGGGCATAGAACTGGAAAAAGCGGACAGATGATGATAGTGTGGATCACCTCTGAAATGTTTGAAAATAAAATAATCCAGTGTAACATTTTTTTCTTTTATGGGTAGGAATAGGCTTAAATGAAAAAGAACAAATGGCAAAAATGGGCTTCCTCTGCAGCGTGGCTGGGCGCTCCTTTAGAGATAGGGTGAGGAGCTCAGTCACACAGGAGGAGCTCAGAGTACAGCCGGTGCTCCTCCACATCGAGAGAAGCCAGCTGAGGTGGCTCGGGCATCTGCTCAGGATGCCTCCTAGACGCCTCCCTGGGGAGGTGTTCCAGGCATGTCCCACCAGAAGGAGGCCCAGGGGAAGACCCAGGACACGCTGGAGGGACTATGTCTCTCAGCTGGCCTGGGAACACCTTGGGGTTCCATCGGAGGAGCTGGAGGACATGGGTTGAGGGGTGAGGGAAGTCTGGGAGTCCCTACTTAAACTGCTTCCCCTGTGACCCGAGCCCCAGATAAGCAGAAGAAAATGGATGGATGGATGGGTGGGAAAAGAACAAAGAAAAAAACATGTATATGACTTATTGCCTTTTATTTGGCCTGACCGCAGAGGACATTATTACTGGATCATGCAAATTCCACATTGAAAAGCCCAACTCGCTCAGAAATTGAATCTGAAACCTCATTCTTGTGAGGTCAGACTGCTGCCACGCTACTAATGAGACCAAAACTATTGTAATGTATTCTATTGTAATTAAAATGAAGATAAATCATGTGAATTCAAGTCTTGTTAAGTAGATATTCCTTTTTGCCATGTGGCACATATCCCATAATGCAGTGGGACACATGCATATTCTTGTGCTATCCTGGTGGAGTTTTCACACCATCAGTAATGCACGCTCTGACCCATATTAGCTGGGCTCGGTTATTTGTCTTGTTATTGCAGTTACATAACAAAGTGTGACTGGCCCATATGATGAGGAAAGTACATTCAGACTTTCTGTGGACTATTTAGTGTCTGTTCACTTCCACAACCTACTTTTGCCAACTTTTGTGTCTCTCAAGGCGTATAGATAAGTATGTCCTGATATTCTCATAAGCGTTGTTATTTAAATGTGTGAAAAGCCAAGTGTGTACACATAAATAACAGGAAGTATGTTTGAATTTTCTGTATCGTTCATGTTATTGTTGGAGATTAGGAAACTGTGCTGTGTTCATGTGACGTCATAAGTGAGTGTGACGTCACCCAGAACGTTCAGTCCAGTCAAATGAAGCTCAGAGAGGCCAGCGTTTACGAGACAAATTTGAAGCCATATTTGGATTTCCGACTGTGAGTATCAAAGCGACCAAAGCTGTGGAAGATAACGCCTCTCTTCTTATTGTTCATATCTTGAGTTATGGACAGAATAACAAAAAACAAAAAAACAAAAAAACAAGATCACGTAGAGCAGATCAACACGAATATTTTAAGACCAAAATGACAAGCCTGACAGCAGTAGTTACAGAGAGAAGGGCCACAGTTTGTCAATGTAAAGTGAATTGGAGCCAGAGTCAATGGAGCCGGAAGCACAGCCTTCCTATTTGAAACGCGGTGACTAGCAGGTTAGCTATGTGCATTCATATATACAGTCTATGGTCTTTGCACAAAAATTGATGAATACGTATATATTTTTATATTGAAGGTGGCTCATGAAAAATGTTTTGTCTAAAAGAAACGAGTCTGAATTGAACTGTATTTTCAGCAGCACCAAAATCGAAATCCATGATAAAAAGACAACAAATCACACATAAAGCAAAGTTCTCCCCCCTCCTTGTTTCCCATCTCTCCCAGTGACACCGTCCAGCGCTCCTTTTGTTCTTTCAGTGGATATAATTGACAAACACAGATCAATGGTAGCTTGTCAATGACTGCTTATAATATTGAATTCACTCATTTTCCAGTGCAAAACAAAACAAACAGCTTTTTATTTTAATCATTTTTTGGCTTAAAAGTTTAAAAAGTTGGCTTTAAGTTGTTACCAAATCTAATCATTCATAATAAACTATTTGTACATACCCAACATCAGTCGTTTCAGTAGTTGTCTCTCACATTTACATATCCAGACAACAACCAAAGCCTGATTGAGTTCATTTTAAATAATGTAACCACAAGACTAGATTACATAGATCAGACTTGTTTCTACAGCTCTGCCCCTCTCTGGTTTTGGTAACCTGTGCGGTGTGCGGTGGTGAAGTGACACAAACTCAGTCCTTGGTTTGGCGGTCCTCGTTTTGGTGGGCTTGTGAAGGGCACCTTGACTCCTTTAAAAGAGCAGCTGTCAGTGCTGCAGTGACAGTCCCTCTCCACTGTATAGACTGGTGACACTGCTCAATGGATCTTATGAAATATGACATGTCTATTCTGAGCTGGAGACATGGGCCGCAGTATCAGGACAACTGCACCTCACGGCTCTGCTCCCGATCAAAGCCAGCAGGGACCGGGTCAGGGCGAGTCAACAGGGGCCAGGTCATGAGCCGTGCTAAAAGTACAGAAATACCTAATAAACATAAAGAACATATTCACTTCACCTTGTACTGTGATAGTTCTGCCTGATAGTTCTGTTTCCCCCAATCCAGCTCCATGTTCCAGTCCTTTTGTCACCTCCCTAGTTTCCCTGCAGCTGCCTCTCATTTGGGTAATCAGCCCAGGGTTGTCTATATATACTCCCTCACTTCAGTTAGTTCTTGCTAGATTGTTGAACAGACAACAGCAACTCTCAAGCCCTGTTTCTGAATTGCCTTGTTCTCGTGCCTGATATTCTGAATGTGTCTTATCCCTGTTCAAGTCCCGGTTCCTGAGCTTATTTCCTCAGCCTGTTCCCATATTTGAATTTCCAGTGTTGGATGAGATTTCTGTTATTAAATAAGACATAATTCCTCAGTTGTTGTTTGCCTGATTTACAACATTCTGAACTACCTGTTTGTAGGACACTTTCCGTTACTTATTAAGACCTTGTCCCCACTGTCTGTGTACGTTGGTGTATGAATGGGTGACTGGTTCCTTGATGTAAAGCACTTTGAATGCCTTGAAAGCAGAAAAGTGCTATATAAAAATGTGACTATTTACCACCCAACTAACCAACGCACTCTGAACGTAGCATTAGAACTTGACATTTGTGCATATTTTTTTTGTTTATGTTGATGAGGGAAAGTGTCCCGATGGGGAGTACCCAGTGGATACTCACCTAGACCTGAGAAGAACGAGTTGAACCAAGGACCTTTTTGCTGTGAGACTTATGCACCAACCATCGTGTTGAGGACAGATATCCCTTTGAGGACAATAAAAACCATCTCACCTCACATCAGCAGTGGCATGCAGTAGAGTATCACGCAGAGGTCGGTGATCACGTGACTACGGCGGACATGCTCCCGCTCCAGTCTGGGTCTAAGCGATTGAGCCGTGCTGTAAAGTGACACTGTATTGAGTTAGGCCCAGACAGGTCGCGCCAAGCCTTCGCCCCTCATCACGGTCAGGGGGCCTTAAAAACAGCGCCCGGGCCCCAATCAATGGCCCTCATAAGCATATATCTGCATACCAACCTAATGGAGGGGCGCTCAGAGCAGAAGGCCAGTGTGGAGTGGACACACAGTACACCAGAAGCATAATTTAAACGGTAACTACCTGCAAAGACCATGTGGCTACAGGTGAATGCTTCTATACGTACAAATGAATGATTAGGCAAAGTTAAAAGTGCACTATTCAACTTTTCTTGCATTGCCGGGATTGCTTTTCCTGAAATGTTACTCAGTATGGCATTAAATCATTGCAGTTAGTCATATATATAGAAAAGCATTCATTCTTATACTATGAGCTGGGTCACCTCTCACAGATGTGACCTGTAACTTGGCCTGATAACATCAACTACTTAATTTCATGGAGATAGATAGGTTTAATGCCATACTGTGGAACGAAGCAATAACATCTCCATGGAAACAAGCAAGTGCCGGACCATTCACCAGAAAAGTGACTTAGTGTATCATGTATTTAGTGTGCATTACATGTCACAATGCATATACAAGTTGGCAGAGGTAGGAAAACCTGGAGTACCCAGAGTAAACCTACACAGAGACAAGAAGAATGGTTTAAAAGGAAATTGAACCCTGGAACTCATGACTGTGAGGCAAATGTCTAACACACTGCACCACAATTTTTCAAGTCTCTCAATTGTTTTGTGTATTAAATGAAATTAAAGAGATTAGATACACATTAGATGCATTTGATTTTATCCATATCAAGTGTAGTTTTTTTTTTTTTCCATATTGTACTAAAATACAAAGTGAGCTATTGACAAGCACAACTGAGCTAACTTTAAAGGATATGTCATTTTTTGTAATATTAAATGCCATGCTTTCTACTTAGGACTTGACACAATATTTCAGTTAGCCTGGGCGCACACTGATGCGTTGGATTGTGGTCAGAGGGTCAGTGGTGCATACAGGCTGCTGCTAAGTGTCTCCTCAGGACAGGCTTAACCATGTATGTGGCAGTCCATTTATTTATCAGGGTCAAATCCAATAAAACTGCTCATGTATGAACAAGAGGAAATAGGATCGCTGTCCCAGCCACGATTTATCTCTGATGGGAACTCCTCTCTCTGTCAGTCTGACACTAATCTACTGCTCAGCTGGACCACAAGACACACGGGCTGGGTGTGAAAATTAAATATGTGAATGTTTTCAGATATCTAAATGGAATGTACATATATAGTAAATGACATAAAAGCATAGCAGTTTGTCATACATGTGGATTCATTATGGATATATAGTTAAGGCTCACTACAGAAATATAATATAAGCAGTTCTTGAGGTCAAAATATGTCCACTGTATGCTGTCTGCATCTAATTATTAAGTGTTTTATTGTCTAAGAAACAGGAAGTGTGCATTAGCATGCAAGATGGTTACTTTATTGCTGTGGCAAAACTCTGCTCTGGCCTCTGAAAGTTGTGAAAAATGATTATAAACTTATCACAGTGAATAATTAGGATGTTCAGAATGCATAAGGTAAGTGAGGAATAACTTTGGACCACTGCAAAACATTTAAAATTAACTAGTGCTGCTGCTCATGTTTTAAGATCTGATGCAGCATATTTAATATTAAAATGACTGCATTTACACTGAGTTTTTTCTTCCTTGGACAATCAAAGCACTATAAGTATATATACTATAAATATAACCTCACATTATTTTATATTATATTCTATTGTATTTAGTGCCACTAATTGTAAGATCGGTGCACTCCATCTACATTAAAGAGGGGAAAGACAAATTTTGCTCAAATGTATGGAAAAAAGAAATCGGGTACAAGGCCTTTAATATCAAGCCATTAACTGTACACAGGGGGGTGGGAATTGTCATTTTATTGTCAGTTGTCAATTTAATTACACTTACTGTGGTAAATGCTTTACAAAATTATAACAGAAGTCATCTCAATTACATCATATCATCATATCACATTTTTTCTCATATGATCAGCCATAATTATTATACTAAAACATGTCAATAGCTGCATCCCATATTTACAGCTGCAGACAACAACCAACACCAGACTGGTGCATAATCCCATTCTAACACATCCTGCCAACGCTTAACTCCTCATTGGGCACACATGTGCGCCGGGCACAGCACCGACCTGTCACCCAGCTGATGGCCCATTTAAGCAGTGAGTGGCACCCATCACCCCTCTTTTCCCTCAGTTTGTCCTGCAGGTGTCAGCGCGCCGAGCCTGACAGTCACGTCCACAGCGCATCCCGTTTGTTTGCCTGTCCGCTCACGTCTCTCAAAACGTCCATCTTAAACCATCCCATCGTGGGCTAGCCTATCTGCGGTCCACCTCGTCGCCCAAACAGACAGAAGACAGGACAGAATGACACTTGGACGGGTGCGAGGAGGTCCCTGGGGTGCTCCTGCAGTCAGGGTGATTAGGCACCCAGTAGCTTGGTGCAACACACAGGGTTACCCCAAATTGACCTGGCATTATTTCTCCCAACAAGAGTGTCAGTTACAACGGGGAAAGTGCAAAATGTCCGACAGAGAAGGTTCACTATTTTCTTTAGCCATGGGGCAAAGGACAGTGTTGACTGGTTTGTTTACCTAATAGGTCAATGTTATTTTATTATTATATATTTATTATTTTACTACTATTTTGTCATTTTGAGCATAAATATCGATCAGTGGGGTAAGCATTGTGGCATATTTTTAGTGGAATGGTTTCAAAAAATCTAATTGTGCAAGGACAGAGCTGCAAAAATAAATAAATTAAAAAAAAAAACCAAAACATAATATTAATTATATATCAAATTATATAATTAACATATTAATACATTTTTTAAATAAAATGTTCTATTTATTTTTCTAATAAAAAGTAAAAAAATAAATAAATTCTATTCTTAAAGATACACACTGTAACTTCTCCAGGGCTGGCTACATCACCCACTTGTCTGTCTTGTCTTGCTGTTATTGTTTCACCAATGTTCCTCAGTATGGCATTAATCTCCAAGGAGACAAGCAAGTGGCACCTCTAGGTCAAGTTACAGGTCTGTGGAGCGGTGACCAAGCTCGTAATAAGAATGCGTGTTATTAAAGCTAATTTTGAGTGACAAAAACATCCATAGTGAAATAAATGCTATATAAAAAGCAAAAGCAATAACCTATCATGGAGACAGGGATGTATCAAAAGTGACCCAGATCACTTTCAAGTTGAATGTATTAATTATTATTATTTATTGAAATAGGAAAAGGAAAAAAAACTTTGTATTATGATTTTCTTATTCTGTAAAGCACTTTGAATTACTTCGTGTAAGTAACTGTGATGTACAAATAAACTTGCCCTGCATTGTCTTGCCAGAGTTACCTCAAAAGTAACCAAGCAAAGTAGATCCAACAAGTACAAAAAAAATGTTAAAATGACTCAAATAAAAAACTAATTTGGTTACATAGCCATTTTGACACAAATGGAGAAAAAAAAAAAAAAAAAAAAAAAACACGGCTTGCTATAGTGTGATTTAGAGCTATAAGAGGGGCCGGCAGCGTGTGGTGGTTTGTTATGATGACGTTTATGGTGCGGACCATAAAGAGCAGGTGGGAATAGGCCCCTGATACCCCACTGGGCATCGCAGTTTTCCAACCTGGAAATCAGTTGACTTTTTAGATCAATATTGTGGTTTAAATGTCAGAATTTTACTGATCCACAAGTGTCATAGATTCTAACTATATAGCAGACAAAAGTATGTCTTCTTTAAACCAAAGAAGATATTTTCAACAGTGTATTATCCTGGCTGGAAACCACAGAGGACCAGCCATAATATCATGTGTGTCAAACCAGCAGATATGGGCTCATTGGGAGCAGTTAGAGCCATCAAACTGTGCTTTTTGTCAATGGTGGTTCCAGTGAGCGCGTGATGTACGACGAACATGGTGGAGGGATATGAGGGTGTGAAAAGGCACACTCCTTATGTCTGTTGAATGCTTATTGATTGACACTTAACACAGGTTGAGGTCACTTCCTGATCCAATATGTCTCCACAAAGGCCTGGAGAGGTGCAGTCACAAACAAAGAAAGGCGAAGATATGGGCACAAATGGATTTTGTTAGGGCCTAAATGGAAAAAACTGAGGAAAATTGGAATATAATAAATTGTTGGAAAAATAGATCCCATATAAAGTGAATTATGCTTTTTTTGTGGGGAGTGGCTTTATAATGTTTCTTTGAGAAGATGGCTCTTTCAACAGACATAAATGCTTTCAATTTGTGTGGTGGACTGCTAGCGACAGCTGATTTGCATCAGTACTATCAGCATTAGCTACATAATGCTAACAGATAGATGCTTCACATTGTGAATGTTATTTAAGAGCTAAAATGTAATGTACCTCTTGAACCAGGATTCTTAGACAGAAGCAGTTAACCGAAAGAAGTGCATAAGGTTAACATGTTACATACATATTGGGTATTGTAGAATAATTTAAGTATCTGTATATTTGTCAAGAGAGGCAGAAGCCTCTGGATGCTTAACACAAAAGAAGTTTATTAGTGTAGAATGACTTCAACACATGTGGTAGTATTGTCCATCCAAGTCTGGCTATGCTTCCATTGTAGGGAGTATAAAACTCCATTGTAGGGAGTATTTCTAATTTCTGAAATAGGCTGTATAACAAAGTGTCCTTGGTACAGTAGTAAAATCAATAGGTGTGTATAAAATGTAGCCTGTTTTACTCCAATTACTTTAGTTTGAAATGTTAAAGACTCCATTAAAATGTAGCGGTCCAGTGGTTAGAGCTCTCTCCCACAAAGTTGGTGCTACAACTTGACCAGTGAATAGCCTACTATCATTGTGTCCTCAAGCAAAGCACACTCACTCATCTCATATGCTGGTTGACCTGAAGTTGCGCATTTGGGGCCACATCTCCACCATAAGCGTGTGAAACTGTGAAGCTTCTGGAAGACTATTGAATTATTACTATCATTTGTTTAGTTCACACTGCCAACCAAACAGGAGTGTCTGTGCTTACATCTCCAGAAATGTCATCATCTGATTTCTGATGTAAGTAATCTGATTTCTTTCTGATTGTTAACTTGACACCTGTGCAAGTTTTGACAGGAAAACACAAAAAAGGACAAACAAATGTAGCAAAGACGAACATGAAAGAGACAGTGTTAACATTTTTTTTTTTTTTTTTAATGATCAGAATTCTTTGGTGCACGCAAACCCAGACCAAACATCTGATCTGATTATTGCGCTATCTGCTAATTCTAGTTATCTGTTTTAACTGGCCATCTAAATGTACTGTGCACCATCCAACCTACATAAGTTTACAGTAGTTGCCTCGTCTCTGCGCTGGTTCCCATGGCAGTCTGTAGCGCCCCCGAGGCACAGCTAACTCTGTGCTAATCCTGCCTGTACCCCCATGATCAAAGTGGCCCATTTGTTTGAACACACACAGACACAGTCATTAGAAATGCATATTACACCACGGCTATTGCATATTAACACAGTCAGGCGGCCAATTAATCATTACCTCATCAATATCTCATTTGCATGAAATTATTCTCTTTTAACAGTGTGTGTCCGAGGTGACGGGGTGAGCTCATCGATAATGCTAATGCCGCTATAGCCTGTGAGAAGAAGCTAAGTTAAAACTAGACAGAAATAGGGAGTTTCTAGTATTTTACGAGCTATAATTAAACTATATGGATATCAGTGAAGCTAATGCTAATTAAGCCAACATGATATTGATGATCTGGACGTGTAGTGGACATTAAAAGTGCATGGTTTGGCTGTGTTGTGTGAAGGTCGCGGCGGGCTCCGGGTGCTTATAGATCGGTAGCTCCATCGTGTCTGTATGGGGCTGTTTGAACACTGACACTGAAGGCTCAGACTGGGCTGTCACCTCTACCACAGCAAGGTGAGACGTGCCGCGCTTCTTCATAACCGAGGCAAAGGTAGGGTATGAGCAAAACTGTGCCAAAGCTAGGTTTTGTTATGTTCTTGGAAATATTACTCTGCTTACAGGGGCAGGATTTGGTGTTTGATTCTCAGACTGAATGGTGAAGTTTGCACGTTCTCAATGTGTCTGCAAGTTTTCTGTGTTTCATTCCCTCAATCACTATGCTATTTCAAAAAATCTGCCTGAGTAATGACAGACAAAACACTTAACTCCTGTGTCTAGAGTCCAGTTTATTCATATCTTTGCCCTTAGACCTATTTTAGATCTTGATTCGCCCTATTGCCCTGAAATAAGTTTAGATACGGTGGTACAGCCCAATATTTTCTTAGGTGACCACCAGGCTACTACTAAAGGTGAGCTGCTGTATGCAAATTAAACGACAGTGGTTCTTGGTGTTAAAGGTTTCAGATTTACTAAGCCATAATATTCCCAAAGTTGATGGTTGATGGTTGTGTCATCGGGCAAGGCACTTCATCCACCTTCCTCTGTGTTTGAAGAAGCTTGGAACAAATCATAAAGCAAAAATACTCTTGGGTGTATTTTAGTTAGTTGGACCAAATTTGATTTTTATGTTTTGGAAAGGTTAGCAAAGGCCATATTGCAAGAAGTTTAATCAACTAATTGGTTTGTCTCTATATAACAAATAGATAAAATGATTGTCGTGTTCGCCAAATCGTCAATGTCAGGCCCTCAAGACATTTGGTTATCCCAGTTCTCACATGCTTACCTCCATCCGTTCCGCCTTCGCCTCTGATGTACGCGATGCGCTACAACCCTTCACAACTGATTAACAAACATGACCAGGGTTCCCTAAGTTCAGGATTCCTCATTGATCCCTGCCTATCCTCCTTCCCCTACCCCCATCCCCCCTCATCTCACCCTGACTTCACACCCGAGGCCCCTCCCCCTTTTCCACCCCTCTTCCCCCCTCCTCCGGCTGCCCCTCGCTCGCACGCGTCTGTGTCGGCCATGTTAAACGCGCACCATAACAGCGCACTTTGCTCCGGCCTAAATCCCACTCTTGTCTTGTGGAGTGTTTGCATTTGAAGACACACCCGGGGCCTAATTAGAAGTCCTTATAACTGAAAAGGGAATGGTTTTAATGACACAATGAAAAACGCCAAATTTCCTCGCCAATAAAAGCAAAAGTGATGAATGAAAAGCACTTTGCCGTAGAAGAGGTAAAGCGTGGCGGGATATAAAAGATGATGTATTAATCCTACGCCGTTACAGATGGTTCAGCCCTCCTGACAACTGCTATTCTATGGAGACTGTGTTAGCATGCATAATTATGCTAATTAAGACCTAATTAACTGCTAATTCTACAGAGAGCTGCTTTCTTTTGGTTTGTAATTTAACACGACTCAGCATTTAACACTTCTTAAAGATTCCCGCCCGACCCCCCATTACGATATTCATTTGTCTTTGCGTTTGTTAGACCTTGTAGACACATTGTGGGCCTATTCGCTGGTCAAACAATGATGTAAAAAAACGTGGCAGTTGGGAAAGAGTAGGACCCCAGGGCAGGAAGCTAAAGAATGAGGATTTGCGCTGGCACTGGCAGGACAGATAATTAGAAATGAACCGCAATTACTAGACAAACCGGTGACATGTACGCCACTATTTTGACACGTCTAATTAAGGCGTGTAGCGTTGCGTCAGAAAATTTTCAGCACTTTTGACAGGAGATCACTATTTACCGATTGGCTAATTCAGCCTCCAGTAATGATCTGAATGTGTAGCGCTTTTGCTTCTTTTGTGATTTTTTTTTGTATTTTCTATTTGGCTAATTTCTCTGACACGCTGTTATACGCTGAGTGACAGGCAGATCAGAAGTAGTTACAGAGAGTTGCATCAGAGGGGCAGTGACATGGCCGGGGTCGGCAGAAAGGGGCAATGCGAGCACACACACACTCGTACATACACACACGCAGGCACACACACACAGAACAGAATTCACTCAGCTGACGGGACATCTGTCATGGCAGACATCAGTGCGTGGCAGGCCTCTTGACCCCTCTCTGTCGCGGCGCATGTAGCCATCAGAGAAACGCCGCATGAAGATTGGTACAGAGCCCGGCAGCAAATGTACTTGTGTTAGACTGTCCATTACGGCAGGAGCAGAGACATTTTTCAGCTTGGACACATTGACTGGGGTGGTTTTATCGGCCCCTGATGTGAGCTACTCTTGGCTTGCTTGCCAAAAAAGTACAACCAGGTGTTTGGTGAAGAACCTGGTTGATCAATGAACTGTGGTGTGGAATCTGCATGTTCTTCCTATCTGAGCGACTTGAACTAGACGCTCTGTTTTCCACAACCAACCTGAAACATGCCACTGTATGAGATAATCCTCTAGCTGGGTACTCCTGACAACAGTCTGAGCTCACTATCTAGACCAGTGGTGGGCAAACTTTTTGACACATGGGCCACAGTGGGTTCTAAAATTTGACAGAGGGGACGGGCCAGGATATATATATATATGAATATATAACATTAGAGATTTGGCCTGTAACATGTAGCAAAGAATGAATATGAAAGGCGCTTTGTACAAATTGCAGCAGATAAGTTGGCTTAGTGTACCAAATGGGTTAAATGTAGAGAACACATTTCCCAACTGGGACAGTGTTACATTCATTTCCTGACGTACTTAACCATAATTACTACTTAAACTTAAATGAACCCATATCTTAATATTAAACCATGTAGTTGATCTGATGTTAATCTCCCACAAAGCACACGATCCTCATAAGGTGACTGGGTACAAAAATTTTAGCCCCCACAATATGATTCATACCCACACACACACAAGGGAAAAATGAGATTTAAAAAACTGTCGTTGAAATATTGTCCTGAATTTATCTAGAGTAGTATGTCACCGCTTCACTTTGTATACATCTTAAATAAATAAAAAACTTCTATCTATGAATATCTTGGCAGACTGTGGAATAAGAGACCGAGCATCCAAATTGAGCTAAATAAATAGTTTTTGTATGGCATTTTATTACTCTTTTATTTTATTATTGCTTTTTTTTCCCAGCAAACAGACCACACTTCCAGATCCCTATAGAGTCAGTGCAGGCAGATGTAATGTAGTGCGTATATTTGGTCTTTCCCTTAAATCAGCAGTGGAGCGCGGCTGGAGCAGGAGCGCGCAGATAATGAAGTATGCCACTAAGTAAGTGTGGAGTCCCTGCCAAAGCGTAATTACACATTCATCCTGGTGAATATATCAGTGTTAGTGGTGTCAGCGGGGGGCCATGCATCAGGCACTGGCAGAAAGAGGTTTATGGTTCAAACTGTGCACTGCGTACGTGTGTGTGCGCCGCTCGCATTTATTACATTACGGGGACATAAATCTATTTTCACAGTCACATTAGGGACCTGGATCTCCCTAATGTAAATCATATTCATTTAGATTGTTTTAAGGTTACTGCTGGAGTTTAAGTGTGTCTCCAAACTGTTATGCAACTGATTCAGTATACTGTACCAGTGCGATGTGATAACATTTAAAAAGTTTGTATTCGTTTGTATATTGAAAGACATCCGCAAATAAATAAAAGCTTTTAATTAAACAATAACTGATATAGTTTTTATTGATTTAAGTGCAATTTATTTTTTCTGTCCAAACCTGTTGGAAGAAGTGTGTCTTGGCTTTTTGTTTAAACAGAACTTGACTTAACAAGGCCTAGTCATTGAGAAAATAAGTTCCATGCAGTTGTACAATACAGTACAATATCATTTGGACTATGATTAAACTGTGGACATGTGGACAGGCTCAAACATGTCTATCTAATCAGATTTTTCAGAGATGCATGTAAAATGAAAGAGCTCATTGGTCACCTATCATTTTGCACAAAATCGCATTTCTTTGACCTTAGATTCTGTAGAAATCCTCAATGTTTCTTTTGTCCTCATAAACAACCCTATTTGTTTTGATACGGACGGACCATGCACGTCCCTGTCAATCATGTCCATCAGAACTCAGGGAGATTCGGTGGTGACCAGACTCACATCTTTATAAAGTATTGAAGAAATGTATATTCTGGTTGCCAGGTAAGTGGATAGGGGATAAATCTTTTCTTTTTTTTTTTTTTTTTTTTTTTGAGTAAAACACTTTCTGCATTTTAGCTGAAGTATAAGATTGCTCTTGCATTTCTTATGAGCCTGTCTGAGTGTGGTGACCCAACATGTAAAACAGCATGTGGGAGTAGTGGCCACATGTGTGAGTTATGGTAGTGGTCAGAGAGGCCGCTGGTACAGACTGGCAGCTTCGCTTTCCTCAGTCCACCTCATAAGATGTGGAAAGAATATGTATATGTATGGGAAAGTGTCTTTGAGTTTCCAACAAAGCTGTATATAAATCATATATTGTATACTACAGTGTAGATGTGAGCAGATTACAGTCACAGATCTCAGAGCAGATGAGAGAACCTCAGGAGGCAGATTCCAGACTCTCCCTCTGGCTCTCTCCACATGTTTCTCAGTGCTGTCGTTTAATCGGGCTAATTGAAAAGCTGCATAATTCTAAAGAGATTATGGCCTGACAGAGGAGCAGTGGCGGGTCAGAGGTACAGCCAGCAAATGGCCTATTAGTCAAATACACAGGCTCTCCACTCAGTCGCTCTGATTGAAATTGATCCTTTGTAAATGCCGCGTCCAGATGGCGGATAACACTTATTCCTGGTTGTGCTACTAAAGTTGAGCTAATATTATGGGATGGGAGTGAGGATTAGGCTCAGATCCACAGAAGAAAGCTGGTTATGTGCCCAAAGCTGCTGATCCGTGTAAAGCTATCACACCTCAGGTAAGCTGCCCGAACAGTGATTACATCAACACTCAGTCTATGTGTAAGAGTCACCCCAAACTGGCGCAAAGAGAACTCAAATGAAGTGAGTACTCAAATGTGTATTACAAAATGCATATGACTGGAGATTGTTTTGCTTAAGCACAATTAAGCTCTATGCTTAAGGCATGCTATGCTATCTCTCTCTCTCTATATATATATATATATATATACACATACATACATATATATATGATGCTTTTATTGCTCAAAAATACCTTGAATCTTCATGGAAACAAGCCAGCAGTTGACCCTCAACCAGAAAAGCTACTTAGTGGCTTTATATAGTCAAAATATGTATATGTTTGTTGCCAACAAAACCCAGGGGACTAGATGAGTTGCTTTAGACATGTAATGACCACAGACAGAGATGGAGCAGGATCAGAGAATGGTGCCATGGTGAAGCAGGCCTTTTGGTGATGGACCTGTCAGTTTGGACAATGCCACGTCCCCTAAGTCCACACAACACCTCTGAACTGCTGTCCCAAACATTCCCACCAACGCACCGAGATCCAGTCCACTTCCAAAGTCATTCCAAGTTTACTCAAAGCCGCTTGTTTCTCCCCTAAAAAACATCCGCCATCCACGCTATCCGACTAGTCAGCGGTTTACCCACTTTTTTTGTCCGACTTGCAAAATAAACAGTTTTGTAGTGTCCTCTTCATTCTACCGTTCTCCCCCCTCTCACCAGTACTACTCGTGCCAGTGTCCGTGCCACGAGTGCCCCGGCCCTGTCATGGTGGCTCATTCGCAGGTTGACGGGCGGGAGGGCATCAGAAGGCATGAGTGCGCCGGCATGGAGATGAGAGTGATATTGGAGAGGAGGAAAGACCCCAGAGGCAACATGCATCAACATGCACACGGACACTGTAAAAAAAACTTTCTATATAGAGTTAAAGTCAGCCACCTACTTGTCTCTACTGAATTGTTGTTATTGTTTTGTCTTGAATTTTCCGCAGTATGGCATGAAACCTCTCTATATGTATGTGCATGTGTTTCATTACAGGTGTTTTATTGCTAAAAAGTTAAAGCAGACTTATTATGCAAAATCGACCTTAAGAAAACTTTTAACCATGTTACAGTCGTTTCTAGGGATGCATTCATCTGATACTGGTATCAAATATCGACTACTACTAGTATCAGATACTGAAAAATGTGCTGGATTGGATATCGGCTTCCAAATATTGGTTAAGCTGAAATCCTGGTTGGATATACAAATTGATGTATTAAGACAATTTACTGTCATAATTGACCCAATTTCATTGGTTTTTTTTCATTCAATTGGCCTGTAAGTCTCATTTGAGAAATAAATAACAGCTATGTAACACATTTTTATTTTTCATTTCAAGTTTTTGTAGTTATGGAAATAAATGACGTTTTCAATCTGCACTGGTGTTGGTTTCATATTGTCCATAGTATCAAAATAGATATTGTAACTGAAAAAGCTGGATCGGTGTATCCCTAATTGTTTCCCTCTCACCATTTACTCACCTGAAGTTGTATTTCAAGTGATTTGTGAATGTCTGAAAAATCTTTAATTACTTATTTTCAAGACGCCATTTTGGTGATAAACGTTTTCACCGCCACTGGCACATGCCCACTTCTCTGTACAAACTTCATCTGTGATACACGGAGGATTCGACAGCCTCACAAAATCATTTTGGAACAGATGACAAAAACAAAGCTGCGGTTCATGAGCAGGTTGTGAAGCTTGGTGCCGACAGCTTCACATCTCTTTGTTGTGATGATGTTTATGATGAAAATCAACTATCCAGGCCTGGTATGATTTATGATTCTCAATTCAAGTCATTCTAACCTACATCGGTCTCCATTTTTTTACAGTGTCATGAAGTTCGGAGCCCAGGGTCATCATGGGTGGCTCTTCCTGTCCCATCACTTGTGATGTGCTTATGTCTGCCGGATCATACGCCCACCACCAACCCACCGCCGCCTCACCACCGCTGGCCCCCTCTCCCTCTTCTCCCTCCTCCCCTCTCTCCAGATCTCCATCCGCCCTGATCTCAGCTGACAGGGGCTAGCTGCATGAAGCTGACTGCTCTTTTTGACTTTGGTGAGTGGGTGCCGGAGTGATTTTTGTGGCAGTGCTTGTCAGATCCCCGTTAGCTCTCTGTCAGATCAGTGACGACCTATGCGAGTCACCAGCTATGGGCCGACCGCACTGAATATGTTCCAGTTGAGAGCAAGCTGGTGCAGGGGACTGGTGGAGAGGTCTGGTGAAGTTAGACTAGTTGTGTAGTGAGGACAAGATGCTGGGAAGGACTGGTGCAGGTTAAGGTCCACTTTATTGTCCCAGCAAGGCCGCTGGGGCAACCTGTCAGGAGCAATGGGCACGTGCTCATCTCCAGATCTTGAGTTAGTCTTGGTCAGGACTACCTTAGCTGGAGGATTTGACCTATCGTGTATGTTTTTGATTCATGTTGTTGGAAAAACAAGCTAACTCTACATAGAAAGGACTGGGCAACATAGAAGTTGAACCTGGAACCTTCTTGGGCAGAGGGGACTGAGAGAGTGGTGAAGAGGACTGATGATGAGACAAAGCTTGTGGGAAGTACTGATGAAGTACAAGGTGGTGGTACGATAAAGGAAGGGTTCCTTAACACAAGAGTAGAGTTAGTCTGTGAAAAATTGAAACTCAATTAAAACTCAGAGATATGAATCTCTGCTGCTCTAGTAGGTTGACCTGACCATGAACTGGATCCCTAGGCACTGCTCTATGACCGCCCACTGCTCCTGACAGGTGCTGACCCCAGTGCTGGTGAAGGATGGGTCAAATGTGGAGGACATTTCCTTATGGGAATAGTAATGTCTATCTTAACTTTAAGACCATTCACCAGAGCATCAGCCAGTCTCTCGGTCAGGAGGTCACCACACCAGGTCTTATGTACAGGACAGGTTTTATGAAACACGCCAAAGCAGCTGTAGCAGCAGTAACATATCAGCTCAGACAAAAAGTTCTCACATAGTCAGGAAATCAAACCTGGACCTTGGACCTGGGTGAGGAAGAGAAAAGACGATGCCAACCACTCTGGCTGATTAACCCTACAACTGTGAGAATGAACAGAGCTGCAAAGTTTTACAAAGGCTTAAATGGTGGTTCTGTAGTAACTACCCCAAAAGATTTATAATCCTAGTCTTTGTTTTTCAGATTTTTTTTTACCTTACATCTAAAAAGTTTGAATCTTTTCATCTAAATTGTCAACAAAATTAAAGAAAATACTTTGAAACAGACTTGCATACAATTACATTTGCAGTATGTTTTCCTGTGTGAATGCAATCAGCACCATGATACATTCTGCTAAACCCTGCTCCCCATGTCGTCTCTGGCCTCCTGCTAACTCCACACACAGAGAGCGTAACATTAAGACTGTGTCAGCTTCCATCTCCACATTCCTCCGTCACTTAAAGTCATCCAGCGCGACAGTCCCATGAGCGGCCTAATGAAGAATCGTTAGCAAAAGGTCCACAAATTATTGATGTAAAATAAGCAATGATTCTTTTTTTGCTCCGTAATTTATGACCATTAACAAGTAACTGGCAATTCAATAAATGTCTGCATGGCTTTCAGTTAATTAAAGGGAAAGATATTATACAGTAATGCAGGGTGGCGTTTATATCTCGATTTCCAGCGGCTGCAATTTACAGCGCGGGCTTTATTTGAAGGAAGCCACAAATAATGGCTATTAAGACGTCAGAGGATGGACAGGGGAGCACATTAATGGAATTAGATAGGGCCTGGTGATGGACGCACTGCATATAGTCACATATACTCCACATACACTCAGGGTATGGTGCAGGGTACTCTAGGGTGGCCTCATACATGCATTACCTGCTTCAAATGTGTATGTACATTATTTTTTCTTTAATAGATGGTTTTTCTACAGCCATCACATTAAAGACATTTTGCTTTTTTGTAATTAGTATTATACTAAAACATACATAGATGATATTTTATATTTTGCACATTGTAAACTGCTATATTTGTAAAGGAACAGTGTGTAGCCTGTGCTTTTACGGGTACCACAGTCATGACTGAACCTGTGTTGCCAGTACTTTAAACTGCATATAGACACAGAATTTTTTCCTCATTTTCAGAATATGGACAGACCATGCCTCATGTGAAAGAGCAGAACCTTCTGAATTCACTCACTGATCAGCAGAGGCTGCACTAACACTGACTGATTGGATTGGATGATTGGCTGCAGGTGCTAGGGTTTAGGTAGTGGAGATTCAGATCAGAGAGAGTTTTAAGTTTAACCCAAGTGCATTTCAGCACTGAAACTCATTCTGTTTTCTGTTTGGATAATTATCATGATAAGTAAAACACCAAATAAACAAACTTGTTTTTATAATTAAGAATAAATCAGAATTGCAATTGTTGCCAGTAAAAGCTATTTGATTTGAACATGTTTACCTCTTGTCTGGGGGGACAGATAGTTTATGAAATTTAAAATCAAAGTCTTACATACAATTCCTCTAAATGGCTTATTAATAGGTCCATTAATAGATCAAAACTACAGAACAGATAAACCCCGCCCATTCACAGCAGCATTTCACCTCAGCGAGCAGCAGATTTTCTGTTGAAAAATGGTGATGATGGAGTCTAAATTTTGAACATCTGCAAGGGCAGAGCAGTGGGTGGAGAGAGGGGGCAGGGGAAACAACACCTAATCCTCATGTGCAGGACAATACCCCAGAAGAAAATCATATCTCATAACCTTGATTTTTCAGTGCTACTAACTTGATTACTACTACACAAAAATGGTTCAAAATTGTAAGAGTGTGATTATACAAATCCAGGGCTGAAATGATCCAACTGATTCTAGTGATTCTAGTTAAAAACACAGTGCACATTTCCTGTATTACCACATAATGACATCAGAAGGAGAGTTTTCAGTTTGAGACAAGTTTTGTGTTAAACATGTGGCATGTTTTTGTTTTTGAGGAAACGGCATTATAACATTAAATTAAATTGAATTAAAAGTAAGTTGTTTTTTTAATGTATGTATATAGGTTCCCATCGCTTGGTACTGCGATGTCCACCACAACGGCTTTGCTCTGTTGTTTATCCACCACCACTATGTCCGGTTGGTTCATCACCATTCTGTCAGTCTGTATCTGGAAGTCCCACAGGATCTTGGCTCGATCATTCTCCACTACCTTTGGAGGTGTTTCCCACCTTGACCTGGGGGTTTCCAGTCCGTACTCTGCACAGATGTCTCTGTACACTATGCTGCCACTTGGTTATGCCGCTCCATGTATGCTTTCCCTGCCAGCATCTTACACCCTGCAATTATGTGCTGGATTGTCTCTCTGCACAGCCTACACCTTAGGTCTTGTCTGGTGTGGTAGATCTCTGGGCCTCTATCGCTCTTGTGCTCCAGGCCTGCTCCTGTGCTCAGGATGAGTGCTCTGTGCTGTCCTTCAGTCCAGCTCTCTCAAGCCATTGGCTTGATGTCAACCACTTCATATGTTCCGGTGGTACATCCCATGTAGGGGCTTGTCCTTTCATGATGGTTCCTCCAGCTCCTCTTCCTCTGCACTCCACTGTCTGAGACATTTGCTGAGCACGTCATCTGTTGGGGCCTTGTCCTTGGAACTTGGATGTTTCATCCTTTCATCCCAGACAGTGGCTCTCTCTCACACTCACTAGTCCTCGGCCTACCTGCTGGGGTATCTGATTACTAGCTGTTTATTGCACGGGTATATATGTATATATGTGTGTGTATATATATATATATATATGTGTGTGTGTGTATATTTATATATATATATATATATATATATATATATATATATATATATATATATATATATATATATATATATATATATATATATATATATATATATATATATATACATACACATATATATAGAGCTGATTGGCTGTTTTAAGGGTAGTCCACCATGCTTCACTTCTCCATGTGAAACAAGCTGTTGAAGCTGTGCTTGTGCTATTCTTTCATGGAAAAATCAGGTACAGCAGCTTCCACCCTATGCTAAAGCTAGAGGTAAACTATGCTGTAGTGAGGTGAGGGGAGCTTAGCAGTACATTAAGACTTCATGATACTGTCTATTAGTGCTTTTTCCCTCCTGACCCATGTGACTGTATACTTACACCTCCATACTCTGCTCTCTCAGTCCACTACCCTCCAACCAACCCAGACCCAGCAGTAGTTCATCTGACACACGTACCTCCCTTTGCTCCTTGTCATCCCCTCACCCAAAAGTTCCACTGTCCATCCCCCGCTTTACAGGGAGGGGAGAAAGGGGGGATGGGAGAGGTGGAGAGAGGTGCCAGTCTGACAAACCCAAGCCCCCTTCAGCCTGTCAACAGCAACCTGGCCCCGAGGCTACCACTGTCACCCAACACACAGTGGCATGGCATGGTGAAGGAGGGAGGAAGGAGAGAGGGGGAGAGCGAGGAGGAGAGGACAGAGAAGAGGGGGGTCAGGCGTGGGGAGGGGAAGGGATAGAAACACCGGGTAGGATTTATACACTGACAGAGAGAGCCAATTATTAGCAGTGACACGGTAGGGAGATGGGCGTGCGAGTGGGACGGAGGGGGCGTGCAGGAGAGAGCAGAGAGAGAGGGATGGGGAGAAGGGAGAGAGAGAGGGGGGGGGGGGGGGTTGCGATTGTCACTCGGACGGAGCAAGTTAGCGGGACTCGCACCTGTGCCATTCAAAACACAAGAGGAGGACAAGTGGTGACTACTGCAGGAAGTTTTTTACTTATAGAAAAAATGAGGCTCCAAATGATTGCTCAGATTGGATTTTTTGTATATTTAAAATTGTGATTTGGACATTTTAATTAAATGTTTTATCATGAAAATGTTTCTGAAATCTTAATGTTCATTTAAAGATGCCATTATCTACTCTCACCTAAATATTTAAGGTTTAAAGTGGAGTCCAGTAATAAGGAGTAAAATAAATGTAACTGATGTCTTCCTCTGCATGAATCCAACACATTGTAAGCCTAATTTATATCACTTTAAGTCCATTTTATATCACTAAGTCTATTTTATATCACTTTAACTCTATTTATATCATTTTAGGTCTATTTTATATCACTTTAAGTCTATTTTATATCACTTTAAGTCTATTTTATATCACTTTAAAACTCTTTATATTCAAGTTTATTTTTATTTAAAGTCTATTTTATATCACTTTAAGCCTATTTTATATCACTTTAAACCTATATCTTATATCTATTTTAAGCCATTTTATATCACTTTAAGCCTACTTTATCACTTTAAGCCTATTTTATATACCACTTTAAGCCTACTTTATATCACTTTAAACCTATTTTATATCACTTTAAGCCTATTTTATACCACTTTAAGCCTACTTTATATCACTTGTAGAAATGATCTGACAAAGTTTGTGTTCTTTATGTGAGCAGTTAAGTGTTAATCTTGTTTACAAAAATATTCTTTTAAAGGCTCTGTACCTGATCTGAATTGCTCCTTGTCCAGATAAATGCTCTTTACATCATATACTGTTTGATAAGGGCAGCTAAATGAGAAATACATTGAGATGGTAAAATATAATTTTACATGGCATTTTCTCAGGTAATAATTAACACAGAAGCTACAAACAGGATCACTCTTTCATCCAATAAGGTGCATTACTCACTAAGAATCATGGGAAACCAACAGCTTGACGCTGTCCCATGCCAAGTCCCAATTCAATGGTTGCACACTTTGCCGGCTGCATTTGAAGGGCACTTCCAGTGCGACAAGGCCTTTCACATTTTATGCACCTTGTGTCTTGCGTCTCCATGGAGATTGGCCGTGAACGAATGCTGTGTCTCACTTCTATGGTTGCACCCTTTGAAGTATCAGAAGTGCACAAAGTCTGCTCAGATGCACGCTTCGTTCACAGCAGATCTCCATGGAAACGCAGGGCACATTTGTCAGTCACATTTGTGGGGTGCATGAAATGGGACAGGCCTTGTCGCGGCAGAAGTGACGTAAGTGCCCTTCAAATGCAGCCTGCAAAGTGTGCAACTGTGGAATTGAGACACAGCAGAAGCTTGCATCCGAGCAGCCTTTTCACACTTCTACATCCCATCATTCAGCGCATCACTTCTTCTATGGAGTCAGCAGCCGTCACGATTGCTAGGTGACGTAACTTAAGCGGCGTAATGTAAGAGCGCAGACAACATTTGATGTAGTCAGGTGAGGCTACATGGAGGAGCACCCTTCATTGGCTGGGCCCTTCAAAGGGTGCAGCTGATGAATTGGGACACGGCACCACACACTTGTATCTGTATTATGGTGCATTTTCAAACATGACAGTAAAAGCAAACAGTAGACAAAGATAAGAGAACTATAAGGAAACAATGACACTATTACACAGTTATTTCTATCATGGTGCAGTATCACAGAAAGGACTAAAGGGGCGGGGCTAAAAACTCAAAGTAAATATGTTCCTGATTCATGTCAGCTGCATATTTAGTTTTGACCAACAAAATGTTTCATCTGATAAAAGCTAAATATAAAGCTGTGGATGATCAGTTGGTTGACAAATGTTGAAATGATTCTGTCAGCAAAATCCCCAAAACACTGACTATTAAAAAAAGAGAAAAAATGAAAATACTGGTCTGAAACTGGACATTAGATGGTGAAAATCCTCCATCCTAACTTGATATAACTAGAGATGGTCCACTAGAGATCACATGTTTCTCAAATGCAGATGTCTCCTCTCAAAAATTCTTCTATGATTCAATATATAACTTATTTAACCTGAGATAAATGAGAGTTTGGTGCTTTGTTTGTGGATTCTGAAAAAATCTTTCTCAGTCCATTATGTATGTATGTCCTCTTTTTTTACATGTAAGCAGCCATGTTTGTTTTTGACATGAACTGACCATGTGTCTCTCTGATTGGTTAATTCGCATGTCAGTCACGACCTCTGACATCAGGGAGACAGGATACTGCCCCAGATCCACTTGTCTTTGCAAAGTATTGTTGTATGGTTCTGGCTGGACAGGTAAACCAACCAATGTCTTACTGAAGAAGTGGTCTAAAATTCAAATTTATATTATTTTTTAAAGTTAAAACTTGAATAAATCAGGCTTAAATATCAATTAATTCTTTTGTATAATCCATCAAAATGTTGTTTAGTCCAAGACTGGGAAATGTGGTGCGTAGGTCCTATTTTAAGGGTGATCCATATGTCCCTATGGGAGAAAAATGCATTTTGAGAAAACAGCTTTTGAATTTACAGCGTTTAAATCTTCCACATGAAACCTTGTATGAAACCATGAGACCAAACTGAGTAAAAAAAAATGTTTTGCCTGTAGTGTAATTAGAGGCACTGCTCTGTCTGACACTGACAATACTCAAATTAGACTTTAATCTGAGTTTTTTATCCCAAGCTGTCAGACTCATAAAAATGTGTTATTTAAATCCATTTTTACCGCCCGGGTGATGTCACTGCAAAGTATCAAGTGTGTTTCTCCCATACACACACACACACACACACACACACACACACACACACACACACACACACACACACACACACACACACACACACACACACACACACACACACACACACACACACACACACACACACACACACACACACACTAGGCCTGGGACAGGTGCCAATACTTAAGTCATGTGACACTGACTTCCTGTCTGCAGTCAGGGCGCTGGGGGCTCATCAATAACCTCCTCTGATCAGATGGTCAACAAACTCTAACGCCTCTTCTTCTTCTTTACTTGCTTAATCGGTCGATGGTGTCTCAGTCGATCACATTTTGTATTAGTTGACCAATCATTTTATTTTGATTATAAAGATTTATCTGGGAAAACAGGAGAAAGGAGACGTTAGAGAGGGAGTCAGTTAGCTGAAGGTTTGGTAAGCTCCATAATAGTCCATGGGTGTATACTGGTCTATGTGGTCTTTTTGCTGGGTTTCAGATGACGTCACAACATTTTACAGGCCAATCATAATTATTACAGACGAGGGCAGCTTTTATTGTAATACAGTGGGTTTTAAGGGGCCAGTATCAAATCGAAATGATCAGGTTCAATGTTTGTAAATTTACTTTTTAGATATTTCAGCAAAAAGTACAATGTGATCAGTGAGGAGATGTGTCTCTTACCCCAATCTGAAAATATGACATCATCACATCCTAGAATCTGAAGCTATTGAGGAAAGCTTCATTTCATTCTGGTTGATGTGACTTTTTAGTATCGATACTTGTTCTACATATCGATACTTGAGCACAGTTTGGATCAGACACATAGATATACATAATAGTTTTGAGAGCTTAAGCTACGCCCCTTTTTAATTAACCAGCAGGACATGTCTTTAATTGACCAAGAATTTGTTTAGTAGACTACAGCTGTAAAATCCACAGTAGCTTACTTTACTTTACTGCACCTATACTGCCTCCTCGATCACTGCAGTCAGACAGTCAGGCTTAGTGTCTTGCCCAAGGATACAAAAACAAAACTGGCAAGACGGATTTAAACTGTTAACTGCATCTAGACATTTGCAAAAGTGGATTATAATATAAAGAATGATACACTTACAATGGTTTTACTGTTAATTATTTCCAGTGATGGAGAGAGTACTGAATATGCCAACAGTCACATGGCAAAAGATTTACTCAATTACAAGTTCAAGTACTTCTACCGAGATTGTACAAGACTGTAAAAGTATAAAGTATGCATGAAAAATACTACTCGGAGTATTAGTTACTGATTACTTATAGTCCCTGTAGATTGGGACTGGTGTACTCAGTAACTCCTATTATTTAAAATGTAACAAATTACAAGTAAAGATTTAAAATGTATTCAGAAAAGTAACTGAGTATTTGTAATTAGTTACTTTCCAGCCCTGATTATTTTTGATCATTTGCATATTTAAATCCTTTTTTTGTATGTTTGAAAAGCCGTTATAAGCTCACTTCAGATCTTCATATATGTTTCAGATTTTATATGTTTTTTCAACTGCACTCAGATTTCTTATTGATATATTTTTTTAGCTGCCTCAATTCTTAGATCTTGAAATGTGATCACCTATAGTACAAAAATGTAACAACACATTTCAAATTTCCAACCAGAATTTTGCTTAAATGAAGAAGATGTAAATTTAAAAGGACTAAACTAGGGATAAAACTAAGACTAAACCAGGATTAAACCAGGACTAAACCAGGACTAAACCAGGACTCAACCAGGACTAAACCAGGATCAAACCAGGACTAAACCAGGACTTAACCAGGACTAAACCAAAACCAAACCAGGACTAAACCAGGACTTAACCAGGACTAAGCCAAGACCAAACCAGGACTAAACCAGGACTAAACCAGGACTAAACCAAGACTGACCCAGGACTAAACCAGGACCAAACCAGGACTAAACTAGGGCTAAAGCCAAGACTAAACCAAGACTAAACCAAGACTAAACCAAGACTAAACCAAGACTAAACCAGGACTAAACCAAGACTAAACCAAGACTAAACCAGGACTAAACCAGGACTAAACCAGGACTAAACCAAGACTAAATCAGGACTAAACAAAGACTAAACAGGACTCAATTTTCTAAGCAGAAGCTGCAATGGGAGAGACCCGCTGAGTCCTGGGGCAGTTTAAAGGCCAACACTGCCCTCATGTGGTGAATATGTACACTAACAGAACTTACTGTGATGATACAAAACAGCGCTAAACCAGAACTAAAACAGGAGTAAACCAGGACTGAACCAGGACTAAAGCATGCGAAAACCAGGACCGAACCAGAACTGTACCATGTGAAAGGACTTCACTTCGGATGAACTTGAAACATGAGCACAAGTTCACAAAACAAAGAAGATAGAAATCAATATAATAAACTGCTACTACTTATGTTTTACTTATATCTGCTAATGTCTGTGTGATCCCTCAGTCTTTCAGGACTGACCCATAGCAAAAGAAAACTTTAAAATAGAAAGCTCACAAAATAGGATAGCTACTTTAGTCCCAGAAGAAATATTTAAGAGGATCAACAACTTCATAGCCACAGTTCAGTTGGAAACCAAAGAACAGGGAGACAAGGGGAATAGAGATGAACCCAACCTGTGAATGAGGAATGCTGGGTGAAAAACCTTTCTGAGCTCACTTGGAAAAAGAGGTAGTTTCCAAATAACTGAACTCCTCTGTAACATCTAACCAGATCCCCACAGAAGACTACATTGCAGCAGCAGAACTTGCCATTAGAAACAATAAGCTTACAGAGACAGAAACTGGAGACCTTAGAATGAAAATGTGACGGCCTTAAATGCCACTGTAACAAAAAGGACAATATTGCCTCATAGCATCATAGCGTCAGATTTCAACTGGAGATGACAGAAAACAGAAGCTCTGCACTGCCCTGTTTATACTGTGTAAGGACTAAACCAAGACTAAACCAAGACTAAAGCAGGACTAAACCAGGACTAAACCAAGACTAAAGCAGGACTAAACCAGGACTAAACCAAGACTAAACCAAAACCAAACTAGGACTAAGCCAGGACTAAACCAGGATTAAACCAGGACTAAACCAAGACTAAACCAGGACTAAACCAGGACTGAAACAGGACTACACCAGGACTAAATCAAAATTAACCAAGACTAAACCACCACTAAACTATGTGAAAACTAACCAGGGCTAAACCAGGATTAAGCTAGGTATAAATAAAGGTTAAATTGCAACTAAATCAGGACTAAACCAAGGCTAAACCAAGACTAAACCAGGACTAAACCGTTGGGTATAGGTCTGAATGAGGATGGACATTTAGTAGGCTGCTTGACCACACTGTAAAAAGATGAAGAAGAAGTGAAAGTAAGTACTATAGTCAATTTTTTTGATGATAGATGTTTTTATTACACTGAATAACAGAAAGACATGTGTCCTTACTATTGGTTTGGTCACATCTCCACAAACCTGACTCTTATTTGGCCTGGAAGAGGGCCTCTTCTTGCTTGTTTCCATGGAAATGTTGTTCCTTTGGCTTCCACAGTATGGCATAAAACATATCTTTCTCCATGGAGAATATTCTGAGGTATTCTGAAGAATATTCTGTTTTCATGGAATCATCCAGTTGACTTTCCACCTCCAGAAAGTTACACACTATCACTTTAAAGACAATAATAACAATATCATCATATAGTTTTTATTATTATATATGGTCACTTAGGGTCATTTTAGTCTAGCAGTAGGTCTAGTCTCAACAGAACAGCCTACTCCAAACACTGGTGGCACATGATTGGTACAGAAAAGCTCCACTAGAGGGCAGCAGTCAGTGGTACATGGCCTCAGACAGGCCAGTGCGTTTAAAGTCCTGGGACACTTGTTTGGAATGAGTCATTTTGGCTGAGAGAGCTTCCAGCACGTCGCTCTGGTCCACTGCTGTAGCCATGCTATAGATGAAGGTGCCCAAAGACTCCAGACCGCGCAGACCCAGGTTCACTCCACAACCTGAGGTACACAAAGGTTAATGTGATTTTCACACAGGAAACAGGAGAAGCGTTTTTCCACTCTGCTGCACAATCAGCTTCCACGGTATGGTGCATCGTAAAACCATGAATAATAAACTATATATAAATAAAAAATGATCATAAAATAAAAATAACGCATGCATTAAAAGCAGGAGAATAAAAATAGATTTTTGATTGAACATATACAAAATATACAGTAAAGGCAGAACAACAGTGCAAAACTATCAGTACAAGTAGGTTAATTACAGATGTTTAAAGTGATAGTAACTGATGTTATAAAGTGACAGCTGTTACAGAGTGTTCATGAGTCCAACAACAGAGGAGAAGAAACTGTTCTTATGGTGAGAGGTTGTGAATGGACTGTAGCCTCCTGCCTGAGGGGAGTGGCTCAATTAGTCCATGTTCAGGGTGAGAAGGATCAGCTTGTGATCCAACCTGTTCGCCCCGATGTACTGCAGGAATGGGAAGCTGCAGCTGATGACCTTCTCGGCAGAGCGCACAAATCACTGCAGTCTGTGTCCCTGGCTGTGGCCCCAACTGTGGCCCTAGCATACCACACTGTGATGCAAGAGGTGAGAATGGACCTGACGATGGTCGTGTAGAACAGCACCATCGTCTGTGCTGGAGCTTGGCTTTCTTCAGTTGTCCTCCACAGGAAGTACATGCTCTGTATTGTAATATGATAAATACTCTCCCTCACACACACACGCACATTGTAGTAGAATGTACCTGTGTCGAGGCTGAGCACGCGAGCCGCCTCCCCCTCCACGACGACAGCAACGTTGTCCCCGGTGATGTAGGCGGCGCTGACAGTGCGGTGGGACAGCTGCACTTCAAACAGGCGCCTGGAGCACTGGAGCTGGTGCAGGGTCACCTCACTCAGGCGTGGCTCGATGTCTGTCTTGTACACGTTAAATGACTGGTGGAAAATGTTCTTCATGATCTGAGGGCACAAGGGTGGGAAAGGGGGGTAGTACTCTGTTACAAGTTTGTTACATCCCTGGTCAGACAAAGAGAATACAATGCCAAGCAATCTGAAGACTGGTGCGGATGCTTGGGAGGGGCAAGCACAGGATGGGTAGAGCTATCATTGTCACTTGAGGCTTTAATTAAATGATGTTGTTGAAATATTGATGTTGTTGAAATACTAATGAAAACATTGCAATAAAGCATGTAAATGTATTCATAAAACATGATATAACCATCTTAACATCTTATCAGGCAAATGTTTTAATTCTGCATAAACATTTTGATACATAAATACAATTTGTTGACATTATGTTGTGAAATTAAATTGTAAAATTGATACAGATGTATTAAGTTGCATATTTTAACTTTTCCTATTCAAACTAAACTATGCACCATTGTATAAAATCCCATTAGTGCTTATAGGTATTTTCTTTTGCTTTTCCATATATTCCACCCTTGTGTTTACAAAAATTTGTACATTTTCATACAGAAATAATTCTGTCTATTGCTGTGACTTGATTGTCTAGAATTGCTTGTCTCCGCTCGTCTTTAACCCATACTTTGCACAGTCCCCTGTTTCCAGGTAACAGTGCATTGAATGGGCCACCCACATAGCAACAGCGCAGTGGAAATGAGATGGACTCAGTGAATACCTGTGTGAACGGTCATCTACTCACACACCTCATTCACCGCTGCAGACACCATAAAGGAGTTATAAAAGAAGTTATAAAAGACTAATTTTACACATGTTTGAGCTGCACTTGGTTTATTAAGTGACAGGCCATCTCTTCCCATGCTCTCTTTGATCTGATCTGTTATGTAGCCTAGTATGCTGGCAGGGTTACCAAATACTATAAGTTAAAGAGGAACTGCCCAATGCGAGCTGCAAACATCATCACAACAAAGAGCCATGCAGTTGTCAGCCCCTCCTTTGGATAGCTGCAGATCAAGCTAGCAAGCAGCAGATTTTTTTCCATTTGTAAAAATACTACGAGCTGCTACCGAATCCTTCGTGTATCACCGATTAAAAAAATACAATTAGCGAATGACGTAAGTACAGAGCAGTTGGTGTGTAGCTCTGGTGGGGGTTGTTCAGAGTAACGACTTGAGTAATCTTTATGAGTATAAAGATTATGCATAAACATGCATGAATCACTCCAAAAAACTTTGAGAGGGTAAATGAGAAGAGGAAACAACTACAACCTGGTTAGAAGCTCTGAAAAGTCTACTTTGCATAAAAGGATTGCTTACAAGAAGGAATATTTTTGCTAAAGTGACATTAAGAGCTTTTAAATAAATTGGATTTTGACTGATTCATGCAAGTTTGAATAATCTTTATAGTCTTGCCTTTCAGGTGCTATTGCTCTGAAAAGTCACATTTTCACCTACCCCATAATCACGCCCACTGCTCTGTTCTTACTTCACACTTTGTAAGCAAAAAATTTGTAAGTTTTGGTACATTTTTTACAAATCTGCTGCTTACTGACGGGAACTTCTTTCCATAAGCGGGGCCATCAGGTCCAGCAAAAATTAGTACTGCAGTTTTGAGCTGGAACTCATTGTTTAGTTGCTTTAGATATTGGAAAAAAAAACACCACATCAATATCAGTAACTAATGCTGACAGTAAAGCCACTCACAGAGGCATTGGCGGTGTGACGGAGGAAGCGGACCATCTTGGTGTCAGAAGCTGGGCAGACCAATGCCATGTAGCGGTTTCGGAAAGTTCCATAGATCTTGAGGTGGAACCCTGGTTTGGCTGAGGGGTTCTTGTGTTCCCTGAGGGCCTCCACGCCGTACGCAGACAGGTCGAAGAACAGGCTGTGAGCACGGATCTCAGGAGTGGGCACCTGCATGGAGGAAAGGTAAATAATGAAATTAATATCCACTAGAAACTTTAAGTTCAAAATGTCTAGATCTATAAATGTAATTTATATGCAGTATTCAGACTTTTTGAACAACTTCCACCATTTACTGCTTAAAATATACTATATACTATATACTGTACTATATACTAATATGGTAATTGTAAAATCTGTTTCTGCTAACAATAACATATAGTCAACATGCCTGCTTACTTCAATAGACAGTTATGTTAAGACAATATTAATAATAGGGATGCACCAAATTAGGTTTTTCAGTTCTGATACTGATTTCTACAATTTTTTTACTACAGCTTTAAATATCTGCTGATACCCGATATCAACCGATACCAGAGCAGAGACTCAAAACAGTATTTATTTCCTATAAAAAAGACAAAACTGATCCAAATGTGTTATAGCTGTAGCTGTTATTTATCTCTCAAGTAACTACAGAACAGTGTAAGTGAAAATAAAAACACGAGACGCTCTGGGCCAACTACAACCAGTCTATAGTCTTATCAGTTTATATGTTCAACAAATGTATATGTTCAACAAACTGTTCAATCAGCTTAACCGATATTTGAAAGGTGATATCCAATCCAGCAATTTTTTCAGGATTAGCGCAGATGTCGGATACTTAATGTAGCAGAGAACCACAGAGGGAAGGGGGCGTGCAGACCGGACAGTAGCTTTAAACAGCTCATATCCTGGGAGCTAAATTCAATCATCTCAGGAAACATCCAGCAGAGGGGCCAATCGCAGGCGGCCACGGCCCATCACGAGAGCACATTCTGGACATGCGTTCGTGGAATAAGGTCCTGGTAACACACGGAGATGTCTGTGATCACAGTAAAGCAGCAGCCTCCACCTTGACCTGTCCATTTGAGAAACAGTGAATCATCCCTGTCATGGAGAAAATATAGCAGTCTGTGCTAAATTGTATGAGTCATATATCATGGGCGCACGTAAGGTTTCTGGTATGTCAAAATTATGCTGTTAGGTGAAAATTAGATGCAAATGTTTGATTGAGAAGATGACATAATGGAATATATTTCACTTTATGTATGATATTCCAACAGTTAAAGGCAATGTACCAGATTTTTACTGTCTTGAAAATGCGAAAACCTGAACTAGTTAGTGCTTTTCACAACTTTCAGAGACCAGGCCAGAGTTTTATTGAAGCAAATCAGGTACAGCGCCTTTAACAGTCCTATTAAACTGATTCAAACATTTATTTTCCTGTCATCCATTATAAAACTCATGTGTGTACAGTATATGTGTGATGTTTTCAACTGGAAAAATTAAGTCACATAAATCATTTGATAGGGAACTATTGCCTGGGATCCAGAATACACATTTTTCCAATACTTTTACGAAGATTAGAGTCTAGTCGGGCGTGATTGACAGGTGGATTAGCCAATCAGGGACACACATAGAGTCCATCTATATCAAAACATATATGGCTGCTTATGAGGGATCAAAAAAGAAAATATGGCTGCTTAAAACACTGAGGGCAAAAAAGCAAAATCACGTTTGTTCTGGCTCGAAAAATAACAAAGGGACTGGTGGTCAGATGGTGGTCAAAACAATCTAGCTGTAACGTTAGGGGACACAAAAAGATTTAAACTGGGTAGATAAATGAAACGATATATTTTCAGATGAAGTTCCCATAGTCTACATAAGCCAGTTGACATTCTGCTCAGAGATGGTCCCCAGCTGCTCCTTGACACTATTTGTTTATGATGTGTTTTATGGGGCCAAGGTGTCGCTCTAGTATCCTGCAATATCCTGTGTGTCCTGCCTTCACCTGTCAGTAAACACAGAGCTGTAGCCTGTTCAGTCTCTTCTAAATTACAGGGTGGATGAGTACATGACACGTTTCACAGGAAATTGTCAACAAAGAGGCAATGTCAACACAAAAAAGAATAGATGATCCCAAGGGCGGTGATATTTTTGGAATCAATTGTGCTAACATGTCTTTGTAAATGTCTTTGTTGAGGGTCAGCGAATCGGCATTGAACAGAAAAGTGCCGAAATATATCACGGTATTACTTATTAGAATAGAAAGGTTAAACTGCTTTTAACAATCTCTTTTTGCGAGATAGTTTGGAAAAAAACATCAACAATCTCCTTCAGCTAATAAGCGGTTGTTCGAAGGCGCTGAAGGGGAGATTAGCCACCACACTCTTGTCTGTCTACCCCAGGGCAGCTGTGGCTACAGAACTACTAACTTTGCCAGCACCACCTGGAAAGTTAAGATGAGGCTGGGCATGTTTGGATGGTCAGTTGAGCGTTCTGAGTATTTCAAAGGATCTGTATGTAAGATTTTGATATAAAATTCCATAATCATGACTTAACTGTGTCCCAGATACAATGTAAACATGTTCGACAACTGTAATGCTGATTTATTCTTAATTACAAAACCAAAGAACATGATGACCTCGTTGTTTATGATACTATTTTGTGTTTTGGTTCTCAAGGCGAATATCCAATCAGAAAGCAGAATGAGCCTCACATGAGTCGCTCATTTGGGTTGCCAGTTCAATGCTGAAATCCAGTTGGTTTGCACCTAAAAGGGCTTCTCTGATCTGATCTGAATGAGCGCTAGTACAGCCTCTGCAGCTTTCACTTTCAGCTTTCATGAGCCATGGCCTGTCCATATGCTAAGAATGAGAAAACATATGTGTTCTGCAAGTTAAAGTACTGGCCTAGTTTAATTGTGACTGTAGTACCTTTTTAAAACTGCAAGAGCGCTGGCTACATAGAGTTCCCTTAAATGAAATACTGTATAGAGATGAGCCGTTAATAAGATAATCGTGAAAGGCACAGTTGACATGTAAAAGGATCTGATCAGAGACTCCAACCTGTCTCTGGTCAAGTCTCTCTATTGTGGCGTTCGCTCCATAGGCCTGACAGGACTCCACGGTGTAGTCTGAGCTCAGACCCAGCACGGAGCAGGAGTCTCCACAGGACCCATCGGCCACCACGATGACCTGCGGCCAGTCTGCGGAGGGAAGTCGCCGCACGTAGTCCTCACAGAACTGCAGCGAAACAGAACAAAACATTACATCAGCTACATACACTGCTAAAGGCGCACTACCTGTTTTTTTTACTAATAATATGAAAAACAGAAGTAGTTAATTTTAAAAGTTATTGCGCACTTACCTTATACATTCCAAACATTGTAATTATTCAGCACAAAGAGTTTATAAGTTAACTTTGAGGGGTCAGAGCAGTTTTGTCAAACAAAAGCTAAAAACAACTAGCATGCTAACCGTCTTCATTCTTGGCTAACACTATAATTAGATGCAGAGAGTACACAGCGGTCTCATTTTGAGCACAAAAGCTGCTTATACAATACATCTGTACTGGGGCAAGACCAATCTTACTCAAAAACAAGGAAAAGAATCAGGTCTTTAATATGTGGATCTGTCCAAAGCATTTGATTCTGTTCACTATGTTTACTGCTAGACCGACTTAAGGTCATTGATGTTTAGTGTCCACTGGGGATTCTGCTCACTAGCTCTCAGACAGAACCCATGTGTTTTTAAGGTAGGGGTAAAGTCTGACTTTATGAACATAGTCAAAGGAACACCACAGGGTTTGATACTGGCACCGGTTCTGTTTATTATTTTCATTAACAAATTGGGCGGCTTCAGTTTATTTCTTCAGCTGGTCTTGCCAAAAAATACCAAATTTATGACATTCTCTAGAGCTTGTGCTCAAAATTTATAGCACAGTTAAACGTTCTTCTGGGCTTTTATTATAGACACAAAACCCATGTCCTAGACTGTATAAAGAAGTGAGCGGGACTTCACCCACAGTGTTCATCTCCAGTCAAATGAAGCTCATTGAGGCTAGCAGTTACAGGGTGAATTTGGAGCCGAAATAAAACACCAGGATCATGTAGACGGGTTAATATGAACATTTTAAGACCAAAATGATGAGGATCATTGCCGCAGTTACAGAGAGAAGGGCCACAATTTTTCAATGTAAAGTGAATTGGAGCCAGAAGCGAGTCCATGCTCACATCCTATTTGGAACGTGGCGGCCAGCAGATTAGATATGTCCATTTATATATCAAATATAGTGTAATATCGACATCTGTAGTTGAATAAATGCAAGAGTGAAATGTTGAATGCCATATGTAACATTATAAGTATAAGAATAACATCTCCATGGAGCAAGCAGCTGGCGGATCTTCCTTCAGAAAAGTGCAATTTTAAATTTACTTTTTGGAGCTTTTAACCTTGGACTATCAGTAATACGAGCAATGGTAAAATAATATGTAATACAATTTGATGATGCTGTCCTTGCACGTCTGTTGAAGCAAGCATGCTACGTTCCATTTAACCTGTATCCAGTACATTACAGTACAATGTGCAATAATGCCATAAAACTAGTAATAAAAACTAGGGGAAGTGTTCAAATCAGCCAAGATGATTATCGATTTCAGTTCATTTCGTAACCTGCACATTGTTATAACAATTGTAGGTTGTGATTTTTTGCTTTTGCTGTCATTAGCTCTGTGTAACCATTAGCATAACAGAGCATAACAGCACATTTAAAACTGCAGAGGCTCAGAGGCTGTGGAGGAGCAGGGTCACTGAAGCAGGTGGACAGTACAGAGCATCTAAAGGCAAACATAACACAATTACTATCAATATTTTAACTGTTGGATATCAGATAAGTGTTATCCAAATGCAGAGGTCAGTCATGTTGAATTTTCTAACTTGGAACCAGTTTGGTGTTCTGAAATGTTGCTTGAGTTTCCAAGGTGGAATTAATGGATGGAGGATCGATGGATTGTGATGGATGGGTGTTCCAGTTTAAATGTACAAGTTGGAACTCGGAAAATCCAACCTCCAAGGACAAAAAGAACACAGTATTAATTTAAAACAAAATAATATCCTTTTCATAAATCCTAACATCACTACATCCTCAGAGACTCACTTCTGTGACAGGTACCATTTTTTAAACAGACAGGCTCAAGGTTGTGACATGTACAAGCTGTGATATTTTCTCAGCAGATGCTCTGTATGCAGCACACAGCCTCAATAAAACAGACACAGGGAAAAAGGGCCAGAAAAGGACACGTAGCAGGAGGCAGGCCACAGAATTACATTTGATTCACTTGAAATTGCTTTGATAATGCTGCAATACTGACTCAACAAGAGTCGACAACTGCACAGTACAGAGACAAAAACAAACAGCCAACATCTCCATCTACAGCAAGTAAACAAAAGAAGCTGAAATCAAATGTGAGAAGTATATTGAAAACTTAAAAATACTGCGATTGTTGTTTTGTTTTAGTATCAATTAGTATCTGACAGCCCTATGTTAATGGCAGATGTGCAAAGCGTACATGCTAAATGGAGATACATTGCCACACTACTAAGCTATTAAAGGAAAATTTTAAAAAGAAAAAACCTAAAAGTTAAAACACTACAGAATGAATGTTGTTAAGTAATTAGCATCTTAAAATCTCCACTGTTTTAACGTTATTCCTGCATGTTTGTTCCTCTTCTTTTCAGGAGATCAAAACTCTCTGTTTAAATGACCAAACCTGGCATTTCCCTGTACTGAGCAGCTGATTTTCATTTATATTTTTTGAGAAAGGCTATATGTGACATCCCTATGACATGGAACCTACGTTTTCCAAAGAATTGCAAGTAAGTACAGACCAGTGGGCGGGGATAGGTGATAGGTGCAAAGTGAAATTTTCTGAGCACTCAAGCCTTAAATGCAAGACAATACAAGGGTGCGAATAACCCTGATTAAGTTCCACCCTTAATTAGATTTTTGCATAATATTGATACTTTATACTTAATACTTGTTTAATTTATTATTTAAGCACCTTTCAACCACCCAAGGTCACTTTACAAAGCTTTAACACACTAAAAACAACATCTGTATAACATTAAACAGAATAAGCTCATCTAAAAAATAAAAGCCAAAAGTAAAAATCTGTCAACTGGACAAAAAGTTGTCTGACGTTTGGCTGCTCATCCAAGCCATTTCTTCAGTTCTGGTCAGATTACTGGTGGACACTTCCTTATATCTATCTGAAGGGAGGAGCTAACTACACTGAAACTGAAAATACCTATTGTTTACAGTTTCTGTTTGAAGGCTAGGTCTATTGAGCTACACAAAGTGTGCACTGTGCCTGAGTCGTAATTTACATATTCATACAACTCTTAATGGGTGCTTTCACACCTGGCATCCTGACTCACTCCATTGTTCTTGTTGTTTCCTTTGTTTGCTTTGGGTCTGATGATGGAGTTATATAGATATGGGATGGATGATGTCTAAGGCTCCCATTCCTGTTCAAGAAAGGATTGTCCTTCCTAACAAAAATCGCCTCTTTAATTTGAGTTTTGGGACTTGCTTTTTGAAGGTCTTATGACATAACCTCTTCTTTTTCCTCTCAGACACTGGCAGGACACAGGGCTCTCAGGGCTTTGTCTGAGCTCCTGGATCAGGTGTAAATGTGTAAAGTGATCCCTCACCATTATATCACATCATATTACCAGGTCTGCAGATAAACTGAGACACACACAAAGCACAATTGCGTAACTCATTCTCTTTGTCATCTATCAGACAGTTTGCAAGAGGTGAGACGAGACATTGCAAGGAAAATACTTTTTTTTTTTTTTGTTAGTCAGTTTGCTCTCTATACATAAGCAATAACTGTGTTTTGAAATATTAACATGTTTAATAAGTTTAATTTTCCTTTTTGATGCTCAGAGCGCTATCACAACACAAACAGCACACAGTCCACTAATGAAACTACTGCACATAGCATCAGGTTTGTGAAGTTGTAGTGTATTGTTTTCTGTCATGGTTTTGTATATTTAAGGAAAACTGTTGTGGGAGAGCACGGGTGACATAGGCTTGTGGGCTGAGCTTTGGACAGGATTATACTGCTAACCGTAAGGAGGGTTCGAATTTTACTTCAAATTATAAATCTGATTACTTCAGACAGTACTTCCAGACAGTTACTCTTACAATTACTCTTACTTGTATTGCCCCAAATACATTTTTACTCTCATTTGATTAGACACGTTTTTAGATCACTGCTTCTACTTGAGTAATAGTAGATTTTTGAAATGACAATCTTTTAGCTATTCTGCTCAAAACAAAACAAAATCTAAATAACAGATAATTTCTTTTGTGGTATACATTTGATAGTATTCCAGCTATGAGCTAAAATGTACATTTTAGAGATATTCCCTGATAACAAAGTCTATTGTTAACTGACCCCGTCACTAAGGAGAGATCAGGTTTGATAAAGCATGTTTTTCTTCATTCCCAAGGGTCCAAACATAAAAATATAAACTAGGGCAGCTTTTATATAATCCAGGATACCGCTCCAGTCCCAGAGGTTTCTTTTTTATTCTAGCCACGACAAATGACTTGCATTGTGAATATTACTTTTATCTCCAGTTTAGAGTTATTCACTTGTAAGTCTGTCTGGTTCAGTTATGTGTGTTTACTCCACAGGTGGATCATTTAACATTAAATAAGAACAAATATAAGTCAGTATTGAAACAGGATAGCACGTGGCTCTGACCAGCTCTGACCAGTGCACAGTATCACTCTTGTCTTTGGGCAAGACACTTCACCACATTACTCATATCTGTGAATATGTTATGTGCTTGACTGGTGGTATTCAGAAGGGCAGCTTGGTTTATGTCAGTCTGCTATAGGGATCTGTGGCTATACAAGCTTACTGCAACTGAGTGTGGAGTGAAGGAAATTTAAGTGTCTCTTTGATCAATTTAAAGTCGAACTATGTATCTTTTCTGGTGGATGGTCTGCCACCTTCTTATCTCCATAGACGTGTTTTTTCTTTGTTTAGAACGTTCCACATTATGATATTAGACAGGGGAGGCCAAGTTACAGAAGAATACATACACATAACACACATAACGTTATACATTCTACTAGATAAATAACATTAATGCTGTGCTACAGACAGTAACTAAATACATGTACCGCAAATACATAGTTGATACTAATAACCACTAACATTATGTGTGTGCTGTGCTACAGACAGTAACTAAATACATGTACCGCAAATACATAGTTTGAATCCTAATTTTGAGTAACTGTATTCTGGTACACCACTCTTGCAGTATGTGTGTGTGTGCAATTTTTTCTTCTCTAATTAACTCATTGCACAGCACAAAAAAATCAAGTGTGCATAATTTATCTTGTAACTAGATAACAACTTATGCTGGTAACCTATATAGTCTGTGTGTGGCAATTTTTTCTTCTCTAATTAGACATAAATGAATGCATAACAAACAGCACAACAAAATCAAGCTGTTGGTAATTATATGTCATATTTTTTCACTATAATATAATTCAACTCATTGTAAAAGTATTCTAAACACTCAGAACACAGTACTTTGATTGGATCATGTATCAGAATACATTACAAAATACATTTTAAAGCAGGTATTAAGTATTCTGTAACTAAATATTTTCAAAGTATTCTTCCCATCTACAGAGTGACACTCAGCTGTCTGAGTGTCTAGAGTGTTTTTGCACCGATCCAAAGGTTGGCGGTTCAAATCCCGCTCTCGACATAAAAATACCATTGATAGAGCGGACAGTTTCATACCAGCTCCCAAAGATGAATGCTGTCATTGTGTCCTTGGGCAAGACACTTAACCTACTTTTCCCCTAGTGTCTGCATATACTGGTGTATGAATGGGTGAGTGGTTCCTTAATGTAAAGCGTTTTGAATGCCTTGAAGGTGGAAAAGTGCCATATAAAAACATTTACCATATGGCAGACTATGGAACATAGCATGACAAGCCATAAAGCAGACAAGCAGGTTTTTGACCTTCCACCAGAAGTACATGGTACATCTTTAAAGACTACAGTATCCATTTATCAAGTAAGCTAAACACTTCACTTTAGATGGAATGGTGAATTTGACAGCTGTTTCATGCCAATGGAATAAAATGGAAAATATCTCTCAAGCATCCAACTATCAGAGATTTGATTGGTGACTGTACCTTGGTCCCGAGCTGCACCTTCACGTCCACCTTATGCTTCCTCTGCTCCAAAATACTCAGCAAATACTCCTGAAACACGCCTATCCGGGTGAAGAAATGTTCGTTGTGCCAGCAGCCTTCCATGTTATCGAAGTCCACCCCGAGCCCGAGCAGGAACCTGACGCTGCGGGGGTCGAGTGCGATCTGCTGGGGCCGGCACAGCAGCGAGCTCCGGAACCTCTCATCCAGCACGGTCAGCTTCAGCACCTTCCCCGAGCGGACAGCGACCAGGGCAGCGGTGAGCCCCACGGGTCCAGAGCCCACGATCAGCACCGACACCCGGGCTCGCCAGTGTCTGATGCCGTCCACACTCACTTTGACCACCACGTACACGAGCACCGCGACCAGAGTGCTCAGAGCCGTGTCCAGGGCGAGAGCGCGGTACTTCTCCTCCTCCTCCCCGATGTCCAGTCCGGGGTGATCGGCTTGTAGACCCTCCATGACCGCGGCGCGTCTCCAACATATGTCCGGATGCGGCGACCGTGCGTATTTTGGCACAGGTTAAGCTGGTGCTATTTACGCACGAGATGAGCCATGGTTGGTGTCTTCTCCGAGTCCTTGGACACAGTAACTTGTAGCAGATCGTCTCTCACTCTGTCTGAGGCGAGTGCGCACTGTGCACTAAAGCAGAGGGGCCGGAGTGGGCGTGGCACGACCCAAGAGTCTGTCTTTTAAAGTGCATTTGACACATTAATATAGTTTTATAATCATGAGACTGCTTGGTTTGGTGGGGTAGTATCTAAAGTAATATTTATCATAATTTTACATCAGTTAAGTGGCCGTTTGTGAAGAAATTTTGAAAACAAAAAGTTGTAAAATACAGGAAGTAGCAGTGACCCCTAAATAAATGAATACCTCTGTCTACCTCATCAACTCCGTCCAAAAATGCACAAAATGTATGCAAAATGTTAGCAAGGATCACCCGAGCCACCACCAGACGTGACCTGTTCAACCCCACAGATGGACCAGAATGTATTATCTGTCCAAGGTGGGAACCTGTGGAATAGTCTCCCAGGTAACCCTGAGAGAATGTCCCATGTACAGTTCTTTTAAAGCTCAAATGAAAAACTGGTTATGGTCAAACCAAACATGCATCATCTATAGTAGCAATGTGATGTGAAAATATGAAGGGGGTGGATGTAAAACGTAAAACTGAGCCAAACTGACCAAAATAATAGGGACTATGTAATGAATGGAATGTGCAGTGTTTTGGATGGTGCAATAATGGGAACAGTGCAATGAATGTAATGTGCACTTTTTATTTTGACCCCAGCCCTTGGGACAACGGATGGGGGAGATTAGCCTTTGGCTATAATCTGGTGTGTTTACTTTCATGTTGACTCATGTCTGTTCATTAACATGCATTGTCCCAATAACAAAAAAAATAAAATAAAATAAATTGGGTGAGAGGGGGCTGACTGTGATTGGTTGACTATCAGAGGCTGGTTCAGTTCAGTTCAAATGGCTCAACAGGCCAACAGCAGTTGTCTCAGATGAAGTCAAGCTGGTAAACAGTGCTCCTCAAAAGAGACAAACAGAAGGATGCCCTCCCTTCTGCGAGATATCAGTCATGATAATATAAATAATAATAATAATGCAATTAGATTTATATAGCACGTTTCAAGAGACCCAGAGCTATTTACAGTGAGGCAGACTGATCTGCATCATTCTCACCTCTGACCACCACCAACACTCACATACACCACATTTATACTAATGTACATGAAGTGTCTTGCCTAAGGACACAACAACAGTTTTCACTAGAGCTGCTGCCTCACCTAGTATTCTAAGTGGTTTCCCATCCAAGTAGTAACTGGGCCCAGCCTTCCTTAGCTTTCAAGATTTGAAGAGATCGGGCATTGACGAATATGGCCACATCCTGAACAGTGACAATCTGTTAAGTGTTTACAAATAGCATATATTATTTTCAGCTTTACCCCACAGCACTTTTTGGGTGAGTAATATATGTATATTGTGACTATTTCAACTTCTCAACCTTCAGTCCTTTTCTCACCTGTGCAAAACTCTCTCTCTACCTCACTACCATTTCTTTATGTGCTTTGAAGCTGTTCTCTGTGAATGTCTGTCCCTGTATGTCATCTCCTCTTTGCACTGAGCACTGGGTTGTATTGATGCTTTTGTCCTGTCTGCTCCCTCGTCTTTCATCTGAAGAAGCCGTTGCCATGCCACTCTCCATGGAAATGTGCATCTGTACAGCAGCATGTACATGACAGATGTGCAACTCGAGCTGCGAAATGTTTTAAAGAAAATGTGAACTACATCGCCGTTTAGTGGATCGTCCACTATTTGGACGCACAGTGGATAAGAGGATAACACTCAGATTTCATAGCAAGAAGGATCTAGTTTCGACTCCCAAGTTGAACCTTTCTGTGGAACCTGGGAGCGCTGTACTGCAGCAGCTCACTGACAGGTTGCCTCAGCAGCAGTAGTTGAAGGATGGGTCAAATGCAGAGAATACATTTTCCTCACAAGGGTTCAGAAAAGTATGCCTTAACCTTAACTTGCATATCTCCATGGAGATGCTACTGTGCTGTTAAGAATGTTCTATCATATAGCATTGTCGATATCTATGTCTATGGAGAAAAGCAGGTGGCAGACTTCATGCCATAAAAATCTTCAGTCTTTGTCACATCTGACAAAAGTTTGGGATTTACAACAACAAATTACAATGATATCTTCATTATACATAATATGCTAATGAATAATTAGCTAATGTGATTGCCAATGAATAATTAGCAAACATGACATACACACTGATTTATTATGTAAAAACAGAAAAACTGAAAACAGCCTCTGGTTTTTATTATTAAGAATCAGAATGAAGTATGTGTGCAATTCCGGTATAGCAATAACAGTAATGATATGAGTCTAAAGGTAAAAGCTATCACCATATTGCTGTTGCCTAGTGTAGCATCAGTTTCAGTTGTTAAAATATACATTGGTAGAAATATTTTGGATAGTAAATGCCTGGTGTTGTAGTATTCTCCTGCACAAACTAGCTGTCTTATGTGTATTGCTAATAGACTCCCAGCCTTTTGCATGTTTCAGCTTTTTCACCAGTGCTTTGACCTTTTCACTCCTGCTAGGCCCCAGCATAAATGAGGTGCTTGGCTTAGAGGTATATTGTGGGGAAAGTATAATGCTTGTATAGGATAAAGTAAATAGCACATTTTCTATGGTTACACAGCAGGTGCCTGGCAACGTCCAACCACTGTCCATCCACACGGCATGGCTAGCACCCAGTAACCTAGGTCAGTCCCCCTACAGGCTGCTATATCAGTGTGCATCGCCCTAATGAAACTACTGCAGATCACATCAGGTTTGTCACGTTGTAGTGTGTGTTTTGTGTTTTGTGTCATGCTTTAGTATATTAATGGAAAATTGCACTGGACAGAATTGCACTGCTGAGCATAAGGGGGGTTCAAATAGGGCCTGGGAGAGATCGTGGAAGTAATTTTCACTTAAATCCTGCATCGAATCTCTCTACTTATGTCATGAACACAGAAAATTACACCCAAAATGTAATGATGTTAACTATGTTTAGTGAGATGAGTAGTCTAGCCTGTCATATGTACTTTAACCCTTTTATGCTCACTGCTGTGTATACCACTTATTTACTATTTGCAAAATCAGAGTCATACATGTAGGGTTAAAAATGTCATATAAACTTTTTTCAACAGCAAAAACATGTAAATGAAAATCTGCTGCTCGTTACAGAGAAATGCCACTATGAAGAGGTGGGGCAGCATTCCAAGATTCCAGTCTGAGTTGTTGGCATATTTCTGCTTAGTAGGAGAGGACGGCAGTGGCTGCGTGGCTAGCACACTCACAGCAAGAATGTTCTGGGTTCAATTCCCAGAGGACTTTGAGGAGTTTGCATGTTCTCCCTGTGTCTGGGTGGGTTTCCTCTGGGCATTATGGTTTCCGCCATCAACCCAAAACATGCGCAATAGGGAAAATCCTCCAGCTAAGGTAGTCCTGATCAAGTCTGGCTCGAGATCTGGAGATGGGTCCCCGGGCGTTGCACTGTGGCGCTCTCTTACCCCAAAAGCACTGAAGGATGGGTCAAATTCAGAGGACAAATTTCTCTTTGGGATCAATAAAGTGTAACCTCTAACCTTAGAACCACAAACCAATCAAAAATTAAAATTCTCATTCTTTTATAGTACAAAATTTACTTGAAAAACACTTCACTTTCTTTCTCATAATCAGATATGCGTTTAGCTGAGGAAGTGACAATAGGTCTAACTCAGTAATAATAAAAAGACGAGATGAGTTCAAGCCGTTCCGCTCTCCTACACTATCATTCATTTACATCTAATCAAGTCTTTCTGAAATTAATTCCTGAAAAAATGACTCACTGATCAACACCTCTGCTTTGATTTACGTTTTTTTTTGCTATGGTAATGTTTGCATCTACAGCAGGCTCACACCGGCGCTGCAGTGATGGTGCTAATGACATGGGGAGGATGTGACCCACGTTCTGCAGACAGAGGCCGCGCTGGAACAAAGACTCACAATAGAGACTGTGAGCTCCATTCAGTTCAGGGTGAGTCAGGGATAAACACAGAGCTCATTATGGGTTCACTAAAGAGCTTATATTATGTTAAATCAGCTGCGCCCGTCCAGATTTTTCTGATCTAATACTGTTTTATGTTTGCCTTGGATCCAGAATACAAACTTGTTCAATACTTTACAAAGATGTGAGTCTGGTGATCAGTGAATCTCCCTGAGTTCAGATGGGCATGATTGACAGATGGATTAGCCAGTCAAGGACACACAGGGTTTGTCTGCATCAAAACAAATACGGCTGCTTATGAGGAAAAAAGAAAGAAAAAACATATCACAGGGGACTGAAAGACATGGCAGATTTGTGCAGAATCAATGAGCAAAGCACTAAACTCTGTTCATCTGAGGAGAGAGAAATTTGATTTTGTTTTTAAATGACCAGTACCCAGTGAGCTTCTTCATCACTGAAATAAGCAAATCTGATTGTACGACCATGTTTGGTTCTGCCTCGAGACACAGTGGAGGAAGTGGGACCAGACTGATATTCCTTTGTATGAAAAATACAGAGAGATGTCTTCTGGACTTCCCAGTCAAGCTTTATGTTACTTGTTATCAACTGATACCACTGCAGAGACAAAAAAGCGATCAGAAAACTGTAACTATAACTCATGTGTAACTCTTACATATTCATCTATCTCCATGGAGATGATCAGAAAGGTTACACAATACTCATTTAAGCACTTTGCGGCACTGTAAAACCTCAAACATTGTGAGAGATCTTCAATGAATACATTCATTGATCAGCCTAACACTGAACTAGTTCATTATTTTCAGCTTCCTGTGTGGAAATTGTGATTAGGTTTGCAATTTGTGTTTTTGAATTCACAGTGCACATTTTAAACACACCCAGGAACACTAATATTTGAGAGAAGACTGAAATATGAACTGAACTGAACAAGAATCATATACCTTTTTGTTTGTAAGTAAGTGAGACAAAGTAAGTTTTGTCTCACACTCTTGGACACTAGGCAAATAAATGTAGTATATTGCTTAATTATTACTATTATATTGATGATATTACAACAAAGAACAAATCCAAATTCAGTGTAGTCTTTAATGTTTAATCTGAAATGATAATAAGTAACTTTGCACTGACAGTGTTTTGTGTGGAAATTCTAGAGTGAGTAACTTTTTATTTTCCATACATATTTTAACAGGAATCATGACCTAAATAACTGGATAATATGGAATCTTTTTTTTGACATAGTATCTCCAAACATACAATAAGTATTTGAAAGTGAAAAAACAACCTGAGTCCTTGCACCTCTCTGCCCTGACTGTAGAGTTGTGACATGGAGCCTTGAAATCAGGGTTAAATATTTGCGCTTTTTCCACATATTTCCATGAGCTCTCTTATCGGGCTGGAGCTTTGCCTAACGGAATACATTTGTCTCAGGTTTACTCTGCACTGACGAAATAACTGACCTTAAAAATGCCATGGTACATTTTATTCCAGCCAATACCAAACACCCAAGTAATACTTCTGTTCATGATGTTAAAACAAAAAACTCAAGGACTTATTATAGTAGCAATAAAAAAAGAAATATAAGATATAAGCAGAACAAAAGAGTGAAGTAGTTTGTGTCAAGCTAAAAACATCTGCTATAGCTTCAAAGTTGTGAAGTTGAGTAGGGTTTGTGAGTTGGGGGAAAGGTTATGGACTTTAAAAACACAGAGGAGCTGAATGTGCACATATGAAACTAAACATAATTCCAGGTATGTTTTTTGATGAGGAAAGAATGCACACATACAGGTTGGGGATCGAACTCTGGAAAATGTCTTATATTAGGCATTGGTTCTACAAGTCTGTTTCAGAGTGATGAAAGATTTGTCTCGTTTCCATAGCAATTAACAATTCAAAGCAAAATATGACCTATTTGGAAAAATACATACAGACCTACACCAATCCTAAAAATATGAATTGGATAATATGCCTCAAAATGATCCATGCGTTTATATCAGGGACGTCCAAACTACGGCCCAGGGGCCAAATGCGGCCCTCAGACCAATTTTTGTTGGCCCTCATGCCTCCTCCTAAATTGGCCCAATTGAAGGAAGTATTTTTACTATAAACTGAAGAGATTCTACCTCTATAACAATAACATCACACTGCATTGTGACACAGACATTAAAAAAAAACGTGCAAGTCTTATTGAAGGTACAATGTCTCTGTCAAACCTGTGTTAAATGCACTGTTTGACTCCCTGTATCGACACTGGTCTGTGGCCCTTTGCTTCAAATATGTTTCAGTATGCGGCCGTCTCTGAAAAAAGTTTGAACACCCCTGGTTTATATCTTCAGATGATGGTGAAAAGTCCTCAAAATGAATAGGCCTACTCAATGCACAAGTAGACTGTTCATGGATTTCAGCTTCTGGTTATATGGTGCCATTTTGATAGCAAATATAATTCAAAAGATATAATATTTTTCATAATTTCATCATTTTGAATCCACAGATGGTTATGCACAATACTATGAGCTATTCTACACACTTTTACTGTGTTGGAGGATGCACCAATTATTCCAGATTCTAGTGACTCTAGTTGTTGAGGGGGGAAGGCCTGAGACTGTGACGCTGGGAATGCCCTATGAACACATGGAACAACCCCCGTCTCCATGGTAACACATCTTAAAAAAGGCCAGAGAGTGACGCGGGCTGGACGTTATCGCCTTGGCAGCTCACTGTGAGGCTTACATCACCACGGGTTACTCAGAGGAAAGGGAGTTACTTACTACGAGAATTATTCAATAGGCTGGGTTCATGTGACAAAATAACAAACTAAACTGTCTATATAAAAAGATTGTGGAGAAAAGGGGAAAATCTATACTAGGATTTACTTATTAACTGTCAAAATATATATGTAATAAGACTAAACCAGGACTAAACCAGGACCAAACCAAGACTAAACCGGGACTAAACCGGGACTAAACTGGGACTAAACCGGGACTAAACTGGGAATAAACCAGAATTAAACCAAGACTAAACAGGGACTAAACCAGGACTAAACTGGGACTAAGTCAGGACTAAACCAGGACTAAACCAGGACTAAACCAGTACTAAACCAGAATTAAACCAAGACTAAACAGGGACTAAACTGGGACTAAACAGGGACTAAACCGGGACTAAACCGGGACTAAACCGGGACTAAACTGGGAATAAACCAGAATTAAACCAAGACTAAACAGGGACTAAACCAGGACTAAACTGGACTAAACCAGGACTAAACCAGTACTAAACCAGAATAAACCAGAATTAAACCAGGACTTAACCGACTAAACCAAACCAGGACTACTAACCCAGGACTAAACCAGAATAAACTAAACCGGGACTAAACCAGACTAAACTGGGACTAAACCAGGACTAAACCAGAATTAAACCCGACTAAGACAAAACTAAACCGGGACTAAACAATTAAACCAAGACTAAACCTGGACTGGGACTAACTGGGACCCAGGACTAAAACCAGACCTAACCAGGACTAAACCAGGATTAAACCCGGACTAAGCCAAAACTAAACCGGGACTAAACCAGGATTAAACCAAGACAAAACCTGGGACTAAACCGGGACTAAACTGGGACTAAACCAGGACTAAACCAGGGACTAAACCAGGACTAAAAAACCAGGACCTAACCAGGACTAAAAACCAGGACTAAACTGGGACAAGTCCAGGACTAAACCAGGGACTAAACCAGGACTAAACCAGTACTAACCAGAATTAAACCAAGACTAAAGACAAACGGGGACTAAACTGGGACTAAACAGGGACTAACAGCAGCTAAATATAGTTCTATTCTAATTTATTTTTGTAAAGCCCACTGACAACCAGTCGCCTCTTAAAACTGAACATGAAAATTGACCTAACCAACAGAAAGTTAGAAAATCAACAATGGGAGGAGAAACAGACAAGCAAATTAATCAACAATCGGGACTGTCCCAGAACATCCCGTCCTTAGACTACAAAGAGTTCTATTCAAAACTAATGAAGCGCCTCTGCTAAAACCAAAATGATACGACAGAAGGAAAACTAAACAATATGTTCAATACATTTGATTTTCTTACAAAGAGACATGGTGCCTTAAAGTCAAGAGCCTAACCAGTAATAAACGGACTAAATTAAACAGTACAATTTGCTTTACCAGTGTCAAGGTATACCAATAAAAAATGTAACAAATGTCGAAAGTTGAAAGCCTGACAAAAGTTAGACAGAAACATTTAAATTGTGGTATTTATCAAAATCAATTCAAAATGTGGTGGGAGAATTTCACTATATACAAAATTGCTCTTACAACTTCGGCATTATTAATAATAATAAGTTAAAAGTGAAAGTTACAAAGCATTGTATTCCACACATTTGGATGGGTCTGTTGGGAACTGTTTCTGGCAGATGGTCATGAGTCTTTTTAGTCCCTATGGAGAGATAAGATGTCACAAGTGAATATGTGAATCAGAAAAGACAGTTAAAAAGACAAATAGTTACAAATAATATTACTGTATCAATGTAAATACTGAGAGATACTGACAAAAAGAATATGATCTTATTATTAACTATAAATAAAACTGAAATAAAATCATATGTGCAAAACCATGGCAATTATTTTCACAGCTTTTACAGTTTTTCAGTTGGAGACGACATACTTTTTTTTTTTAAGATATAGAAAATTCAAATACAGTTATAATGTTATAGACCAGTGTTTCGTCCTTTTGGGTAAATGTCTTGTTTAGAACTACAGTTGAAATGATGTAGTCCACTTTTAGACCTGGTTTAGCCCTAGATTAGACCTGGAATAGTCCTGTTATAGACCTGGTTTAGATCTGGTGGTACTCGGAAAGCCAAATCTTTTCTTCGCTCACCTCTGTTCCATTTAGATAATTTTTAAGGAAAAAAATTATGTTCTCAGGCTAAAATGCAAACTAAATATATATATTCAAACATAAATCAACAAATAAATATAAAACCTTTACCTATATAGCACGTCTTTTGGGGTCAGTACATAAAATAAACCGTATTAACCAACAGTACATTTAGCAGCACTTTCTCACCTGAATGTATTTCCTCTGTGTCTCGTCGTTCAGAACATGAGCCACGTGTTTGGAAAAGATCTTTTCTCTCCCTGTACGAGCGTGGATCCCCACCATGGTCACCCCGATGGGCCAGGGTGCGTTTCCGATGGCCATCTGAAGGTACGCATCATTGGCCTGTTCAAAATAAGACACGTTTTAAACTCTAACCACAGTAGATCTGTTATGTTATGAACTGTTTGCAATCGTAACTTACTTTGACGTATTCTCTTTCCAACATAAATTTGATGATATCTGTGATGGACTCTTTGATGTCTGCTGGTAAACTCTATAAGAAAAAAGAACATAGTAAAGTGAAGTTGTAAGAGTGTTTTATGCCACAGGGCCGCAAGATGAATCTCAAACTAAGGCTGCAATTTTTAACTACAATAATTTCCTCCACAAACACAATATCCTGTTATTCTGCATAAAACCTGCTAACATTGTAGTTTAGGTCTTTACCAACGTGCTCTGAAATGTGATTCTTGTCAGTACATTTTTCAGGTATGTTTTTTTTTCTTTTTATTAATTCTTCTCGAGACAGTTAAATGTGAACACAATCCTATTTCTAAAACATAAATTACAAATCTCGCAATGCTTGTCAGAAAAATCGCAATTAAAATTGTTCAACCCCATTTTGTCAACACTTCCTATGGGTGGACGATATCCTCCTGACTACCAGAAGAAAAAAATGTTGTCCAATCACCTTTATTTTAAAATTCTCTCATCTTTGTAAGGTAATTAGAATACTGAAAACATTTTTTTTCAAAAAAAAGTTTTTATTTTCCAGATATCATCTGTCCACTACATTTTTGAAACACTTTCATACTACACTAAAAAACTGTTAAAATTAATTAGACAATGTTTAAATGTGTTGTTTAAAGACTTATATTAAATATGCCATCAACATTTCAAGCCAAAATTTGCTCAATAAAAGTATAAAATGCACTTATTGTTCCCATTCCCACTTATTTTTTTATTGTTCCCATGAAATGTGCTTGGAGTGATGGATGGCATTTTCCTTGATGGAAAAAAAAAAACAGGTACCAAGCCCCACCCCTTCACATTTGGTATCATTGAAAAGCCCTAAAAACGTCCTCTGTAGATGTCAAAAGGACTTATTTCAGTTGTATGCACTGCGTTGGAGATATTCAGGTTTACTTATGTCCTCTAGAGAGGACAAATTTGAACTACTGGTAGTCAGGAGGATATGCAAAAAAATTAATATCACGAGTCAGATCACAGTATCGATTTTATCACGATTCATGTTTTCTTAGTATCCTTTATGCAGTACAGTATTTAGGAGGTATCTGCTATTTCTGAAAGTTTACTCTTTACCGTGATTGGTTATATCCATCTGTCACTCACTCAGAGCAGGATGGAGGCTGACCAATAGGACGACTGGGTGGTGGAAAGTGTTTTTGAGCATAGCGCTACACTAAACAAAAAAAGCGATATGGTGATTGTACCAAAATAGCAACCCCTCACCTTCTTGCGCAATTTCCTGAACAGAGGTTTGAGATAGGACTCAGTCTGGGAGTGTGTGGCACTGGCCACTTTGCCCTGTACACTGCGCTTCACGTGGTCCTCGCGGCTGTTTAGGTCTTTGGCCCAAACGCCTAGAAGAAACTGAAAGACAAGGAAAAACAGAAGGAATGTTGGTCCTTAAAGCTGACCTATTATGCAAAATCGACTTTGACTTTTTTTTAACCATGCTATAATTGTTTCTCCTTCTCATTTACCCTCTCGAAATTGTATTTAGAATGATTCATGCATGTTTGAGTAATCTTTATACTCTATTCAAGGCGTCATTGCTCCGATCGACCCCGTTTTCACCACCACTGATACACTCCCACTGTGACGTACTCAATTTGTTCTCCAATTTTGTTTTCTTAATCGTTGGTAAGCGCATGATTTGGCAGCGTTGCATAGTCATTTTGGTAGGAAATGAAAAACAAAAATGCTATTGATATCTGAAAAATGCCAATGATATATCTGAATCGATAAGAAAAAATATCTACCAATGCAACAAGACTTTTTGTACCCCCCACTTAAAACATCCATCCATTCTTCCGCTTATCTGGGTCTGGGTCACGGGGGCAGCAGTCTAAGCAGTCCTAGACATCACTCACCCCACACATGTTGTTTGGTTTAAGAAGCAATATCCATGGCTATATAATTTTACTTGTCAATTATGTTCAAATCAGTATTGAATATTCTTAATACAGGTAAGGCCTCACATTTCTGCAGCGTACACATTCAGTTTTAATATAACAAATTGATTAAAATCACTTGCTCTTCTTACTCTCAAAAACTTGTCGATGACGTCCTGGTCTCCATGGTCATCTCCTCTGCCCAGAGTTTTGCCAAGAGCCTTAAAAAAAAAGAAAAAAAAGAATATATATATCAACAGTGCCATCTAGTGTCTGTGTTGTGCGTGTATGTATGTGTGTGTCTATGTGTGTATACTGTATAAAATATATGAGTATAGTACTGTACCACTAGTTCCTCTATTGTGGTGTTTTCTTCATGCACTTTGAGGTCATGTTGTGTGTCTAGCTCCCCGCCTTCTGTTCCTCCAACAATCTCATTCAGATACTGCTGGTCGATCTTGTCCATGGCAGCCTTCAGGTCATTTCTCAAACCCTGGAACCAGAAAAGACAATGCTTCATATCAACAAAAAGGGAGAATGTATTTCCACTGGAGTTGTACATATGTAATTGCAATTAGGTTCATAATAAGTTTAAAAAGTTGGATTCTGTGCACATTGTAAACAACAGGAGCATTAACATGCATATGCCAGGTTAGACTACTAATTTCACTACAACATGGTTCATATAATTTAAGATTTTACACAAACTTTTTTTTTTTTCTTGTTTTATTTTGGTGAGGTTTACCATTTTACCTCCTGGCTGAACATGGTCAGCAGATGTGACATACAAGTTTACATAGACTATATAAAAAGACACAGAATCAGAATCAGAAGTTTTATTGCCATTGTCCGTGAGCAGAGCTCACAGACTAGGAACTTACTTCGGTGATAAAGTGCGACATACAACAACACACACAAAAAAACCACACTGAATAAATGCAAATAAGGGCATGCAGGAGGTAGAAATATATACAATAGTGGCATCAAAACAACAACAACAGTGCGACATGGGTTATTAAGGTGACCAGTGTTATGAAGTGTCCAGTTTAGTGCAGGTTTATGAAGTGTTCATGAGGGAAACAGCAGAGGGGAAGAAACTGTTCTTGTGACGAGAGGTTCTGGTCCTGATGGACCGTAGCCTCATGTCATTGTCATGACATTTCATAGTATTTGGTACCATTGCCTTTAAACTGTATGACTTGGGTCAAATGTTTTGGATATTCTTTCACAAGCTTCTCACAATAGTTGGCAGGGATTTTGTCAATTTCCTCATGACATAACTGGTGTAAGTATTTCCACATAATCTGGGTTTTTCTAAACTGTTTAAAGCCATAGTAATCTTCCGGTATGTAAATTTTTGACTTTGAAGGAAGTAATGAAAAACTGTCTTAAATGCCAGAATAATGTGAGAAGGATTTTTTAACAAATAGAAATAATTTTGGTAATCCTACTTGACCTAAAACAGGAAAGGTTTAATCTGATTTCATGTCAAACAGTGAGAAAAAAAACAACTATGTGTTTCTTTTTTAATATATATATATAGTGTATGTAAACTTCTGATTTTAAGGTTTTTTTTCCCCACAGACTTCCACTTGAATGATGTAAAATTACAACAAATACTATGCAGATAATACAAAATCAGTACAAATCAGATAATAATTAGAAACTTTAACATTTGAAAGAAGATATATGAACTGATAAACAAATACCCAAGAAGACAAGAATGCCATGCATTTCAGAACATTTCTGTAGAGCTCTAAAATACCAGTACAAGATTTTTTTTTTTTAAAAGACAAGATATTTCCTTGTCTAAATAATTGCAGCTTTTGTATTTTGGTAAATGCAACAACTCAACTGTGTGGACCTTGTGTGGACCAATGGAAGAACAGAGCAGTGGGCGTACCTAGCACCAATCGCCATGAAAATCATTTTGTTTACCTTGTTTACTTCAGGGGTGAGAATCTCGATTTTCCTAAGTCTTTGAAAGGCATCATAGTCCGACTCCCCAAACAGTCGTATGGGCTCTCCTCGCTCTCTCAGCCTCCTGATGACCTACAAAACAGGCAAAACAGGTGTATTTTTTGTGAGGAGGAGGAATTCAGCTGTCATTTGAGTCACTATGTTTACATGCATGCCAGGAAAACCCGATGACTGACCTAGTTCAATTTAAACAGATTTTTCAAAATGAATGTAAACCCAAGAACTACAATTGAGGTGTTGTGAATCGAATCTCAAAGATCCCAGTGACATATCTGTAGAAGCTGATACATACTTGGATATCTGTTGCATATAATAGCACAGTCCATTTTACATTAGGCACATAGGAGATGTTCGACTGCTCGGGGAAAGAAACATTCAGGAAAATTATGTGTGTGTTTGGACACATACTCACTAGTTTCAATCAGCAGAGATGACAAACTACAGCCTCTCCACCAAGCATCCACCGAGCATCCACCACCTAGCATCCACCACCTAGCATCCACCACCGACCCACCACCGAGCATCCACCACCGAGCATCCACCACCGAGCATCCACCACCGAGCATCCACCACCGAGCATCCACTGAGCGCATATTCATTGTTTTGTTCAAATTACTAGAAGCACCTGAACGCCCCATTCACACCTATTTGGATTTCCCTCAGATTTCACAGCGCATGTAAAGGTAGTGAATGTTTTGCATTTGTCCCCACACACCTCCTGTCTGGACAACGTCATGGGCAGCTTCTCCTCAGTTAGTTCTAACTCCAACACTGGATTCTTGTTTGCAGAGGATGGTTCTTCTTCATCGCCACTGTCAACCTAAAACAGAAGAGCCATTTATTATCATTTCTGAACAAGTAAATGTTTTGTTTTTTTTAATCCCAAAACAAAGTCACTACATTATCAAACTAAAAACGAGGGTTCTAATTCATAAACTAAAGCATGCAATAACACACTGATGTGTGCTTCAAACGTAGTTACATTTTGTGTTAAAGTGATGTATTAGTTAAGCACACATATCCTCCTGTGAGTGTTTCCTATTTGTAAAACTCAAAAATCAATCATACTAGAACTACTATAATACAGAATTTACTCATGCTTCAAAAGGCCCATGCACAATGCAGTCAAAAAGTATCACTTATAATCAAGTTGAATAAGACATAATTAATAATAATAAATAAAGAATTAATAAAAGCAGCTCTTAATAACATAGTTAACTTAGTTTGTATTATTAAATACTTAAATTGAGAACACACACAAGGCAAAACACAGAAAAATAGCTCATCATTACTAGCACACTATCACCAAGTCCATAAGAATGCCAAGTTTAGTTCAATAGAGCTGGGGACAGAACACCTAAAAGATAGCTATTGGCAAAATTGCATTTTTTTTCTGATAAGCATCGCAATTGTGACTAGATTTGCGGTTTGTTTTAATAATGGGATTTGTTAAAAGTATCGAAAATCAGATACTAATCAATACTAAAACTAGTATTCAAACTAAATGCTCATGTGAGCAGGTATCAGTACTAGAAAAATCACATTCATTAGGGCAGAAATTAACCTTTCCTGAATAAAGTTAGAATGATCCTGAGCTGTATCAGAACAAGTATAAGACCACATAGACTAGTATATGCCCATAAACTACTATGGAACCTACCTGGACCACTGACCATACAAAACCACATGGCAATATAAAAGAAAGTGGTATGAGTTAATGTTGAAAATCATATTCTACTGTCTATTATCTATTATCATTGTGGTATCAGAATCGGTATTGAGTGCTGAGTCTATTTCTATCAAAATCGAGTCTGAAATTTTAGTATTGTGACACTAGTTCAAAGTTCACATTTTAAACATGTCCTAACTAACACAAGAATCACATTTCTGAACATATTTGTACAGATCTTTTTATGCAGAATAAGACAAGATTTGTGGTTGTTTGTGGAGGAAATTATGGTACTTAAAAAATGGCAGCCTTTGCGATATGCCAATTGTGTCCTTTACAACTGTTAATTAATCAGCCCAAATCCCAAGCTCTATTGTAGAAAATAAATGTAATCAACAAAAAAGCATGTGCCTCAAGGGTCTGGTGTAAACGAATGCTGTTGTTTGTGTCTCTTAGGGGGAGGGAACAGTTTGAATACACGGCAGGCTTCAGTCTCTGCTCATGCATCTGCACAGTGGCACTGCACAGTGGAAGCCCTACCTGTCTCTCAGGAGTCTCGCCCTGAACCTACAGGAGGAGGGCGGCCGTGGAGGCAGACAGGACAAACAGCACAGCAAAACCAATACAACACTGTTCAGTATCTTTAGGTATTTTTATTTTGTAGTCATTTAGTCTTCCATCAGCAGCATACAGTAATGACAAGTATAAAACAGTCAAAGATTAAAATAAGTAGAAAAATACATACCTTTAATCCAGAGTGTCTGAAGTAATCCTCCTGCTCCTTCTTTGCCAGTTCAGATCTTTTGAAGTACTTTTTGGAGTCCTGTACATTGACATAGTTTGAATTATTCATATTTTGTGCTCAAAGTGCTTTCTTATTCAAAGCTCTAATTTGTAACATAAATAACTTGGCCATCATGTCTAAGGTTTTTGTAATTACGAAGAACTCAGTACTGAGGTATCAGTAAAGCTATATTTAATTTGATCATGTTTACCTCATATTACAGCATTTTGTATTTAAATAGTTTCACACAGATGCAAAGGAAATGCGAGAATCAGAGTAAGATACAGTACTATATATGTAAAAGTGGGTAAATTGTAAACCCACGTTAGTAATCTTGTCTATCCTTGTGTAACCCGTAGGTGAAACCTAAAGGGGTCTGGCATAAACAAGAGACTTTTCGGTGTCTTACATCAACCAGATTCTTTTCTTCAAGAAGTTTCCTCTTTCGAGCGATCTCTGCTTTCAGAATATCCATTTTGAGCACCTTAAAATCAGTAGATTACTTGAATTTACCACAGATCTAAGAGACTTGGGTTAAGCATCCGTGAAGCTAACAGGCTAATGCTAACTTCCTGTTCTTCTTCGTGTGTGATTGTTGAGCTGCAAACCAACGTGAAAGGCTCACTGTCGCCATCTGCTGTCGCCTGTCGGAGCGTGCAACGTCATATGCACGGATCATCTGCATTTTATAGCCGATACATTTTTGTTGAAGAGAGCAAGGCCTAAATGAGATTATCACATGGTTGAATATTTTCCCATTCCAATGTTTTGTTCCTCACAATGACCATATTTCTGGCATTTTTTGACTAAAGACCGAGTTGGCAGAACCACCTGTAGGCTAGCCTCACTTGGTCTTAGGTTCTAAAATGTATTGCAGAGTTGCATTAGCCCATCATAAACATGCAATAACCAACACCTGCATAATATCCAGCTGCTTTAAAACCGTGAGAGGGGGTGGACTGCGCAACAGTGCAAAGAGATTTTATTAATAGACATTTGAATGAATGCACTCTGCTGCTGAATATACAGCTAATATAGCCTGTTTCACATTTTGAGACAAAGGCATTGCATCACATGCCACGTGAGTCAACACTGATGCTGCTCTTTGTTTTAATTATAACGGGAGCTGAGCCTGAGGACACATGAGGTGTTCATAAAGCGCTGGTCAGTGACTGCGCTCAGGGACGTGCCGCCGCCGGACGTGTCTGAACAACACCGCAGCTCAGCACTCGACTACAACATTAATATATGTGTGAACATGGAGTTTGGAGAGAGAAAGAGGAGCAGGAAGTCTCAGAGCTTCAAACTGCTCTCGGCTGAAGGTAGGTGTTTGTCCGGACGTGAAAGCGGGAGACGCGCCTCTGTCTGGCGTGTCTGGCGCTGAGGACCAGCACAGGGCACAGGAAACAAAAGCCACAGTCTGAGCCTCATGCTGCTTATGCACAGGTATAACTGTGATGATTTCAGTCTGACATGTCAGACATACAGCTCAGGCGCTGTCCTCACTGTGCTGCCCACGGAGTTGCTCCTCTTCATGCCTCCTACAGGTGGTCGATCCTGAGGGGGAGGGGCCCTCTGCTCATGTGTACCATAGTCTATACTGTTAACATGTTTATAGTATAAGTATAGACTAGACAGGCCGATTACATGTGGATGATATGTTACAGTAATTAGAGATTTAATATGATTACATGTTGTTTGCTGAAGTTGCAGTTGAAGCCCCCATTTGTGTGTCCAAAGATGCTGCTGTGCCTAATGAAGGTATGTTTCTAAAGCAGTCTGATTAAACTAAAATGTATTAGCTGTTTTTGATAATTGTTCCTAAACTTGTCCTGCAGATTGGGTGGGCGAGGAGGGCATGGAGATCAAGAGGCAGATCACTGGAATGATGAAGATTCTGAGTGACAGGAGTGGGAGGGGCTATCAGCGAGCGGGCCCAGGACTGTCCCAGGATGGAGGGGAGGATGGAGGGGAGGATGGGGGGCAATCTGCTCCTCTGCGGCTGCCTGGTGATGACCACACCTGGACCTCTGAGGAGGGAATCGCACCTTCAACCCTGTCCTCCACACTCACCAATGGACCCGGCACCCGCTCCAGAGCTCAGAGAGGACTGCACTGCACAAAGGATATGACCAAAGCTCTTGAAGTCAATGGTAAGCAGACAAGAAAGAGAACAGTTACAACTTGTATCCAGTATGAGTGTCATGTAGGTTGTGTTTTTAGCAGACGCCAGGCCTCCCTCAGCAGAGGCGCCCTGCTGTATGTGTAACTGTAAAGACACACTACAGGCCATTTTGCAGGAGCTTCAAGTCATGAGAAAAATGATGCAGTCTGAAAAAGGCAAGTTTACAAAATGTACATGTACACAAATACTCACTCACTTTTTAAATTTTTGCAAATATCATTTGTACTTTAATTTATGTTGTCTGTCTGTTTTTACTCCAACTCTTAACATGTATTCAAACAGTAGCACTTTTTAACACTGTTACTTGTATTTTATTACATAAGCTATTATTTATTTCTATAGAAAAACAGAAGCCAAATGCAGCGTTGCCATGCCAACCTGGCCTGTTTGGTCCCACCCCCCCACACAGACCACTGAAGAGGAGGCCCATATACAAAGTGCCTCCCCTGACAGTGTGTACTGCTCACAAGTCACCTGTGCCCTCTGCTCCTGCCTGTGCTCCTGCCTCTGCTCCTGCCTCTGCTCCTGCCTCTGCTCCTGCTCTCTGCTCCTGCCTCTGCTCCTGCCTCTGCTCCTGCCTCTGCTCCTGCACACGGTGGAGGGACCAGTGAAGCTGGGAGACCAGCAGACACATTCAGAGCCCTGGGTCAGTCTGTGGACACACAGCAGGACAGTTCCACCTTTCTACTCCATCAGCCAAGGAAACATCTGGAATCAGAGGTGCTTGTAAAAAACAATGGCATTTGACTATGTTGTGATGTTGCACTAACCTTACACCACAAAATGGATTCTTGTGATATTTGGGAGTTCACAAACTCATGAGAATCCATCTTGGCATGCCCCCACTGGTGTAATAGGGCTGGTCAGCGGACGAATGACAGAGCAGCACGAGGTTGGTGCGGAAGGCAAAGGCAAAGCATCCAAGCAAACCAAAACAAGCATGACGACACACCAACAGACATTTTCCAGCCTAGTTTCACAAATAAACCCAAATAAATTCAAAGTGAGACACATATGACGTGAGCCAGGATAGTGTTGCTCAGTCAATTGTCACAATATTATTTTCATAACAGAAGAAGAAAGAAGCTGCTCCAATGGCCAAAAAATACAGAGCACACTACACTGACACAAATGGATGTGTGCCATATTTTAGACATTTGTCAAAACATTAGTGAGTGGTTAACATTAGTGAGTGTCCATGAGTATGGCCTACTGGTTTAGGCTGATGTTCTGTTTGATGCCTAACCTTAAAGGCTTGTGTTTGCCACCTTGTCTCCATGGAGATGTTGCTACTTTGCCTGGAATGTTCCACTGTAATTTTCTATCTTCTTACATAATTCAAAGTCTTTCAATTGCTCAAAAATATCCTGAAAATGCATTCTTACTGTGAGCACCTCACATCTGGTGGCATCACCCACTTGTCTCTGTGGAGATGGATAAATTTAATGCCATGCTATGGTACATTCCTGGTAAAGCAATAACATCTCAATGGAAAAAAAGCCAGTTACTTAGCCTGCACCAAAAAGTTACATGGTGCACCTTTAATATATGTTTGCTATCTGTGTTCCCTATTGTTTCACATTCATCAAACAATCTTTTTCATTCTCTTTCAGCCAGAGGTGCGCCTGGTGGAGGACTATGACGTGTTCATCTCAAAGGCTCAGCTTGACTCCATTTTAATCAACTACACTCGCTCTGGCAGCCTACTCTTCAGAAAACTGGTCTGGCTAAAAAAATTGTATCTGTAATTTCACTTTTAATTTGTTTTTTTTTCCAATTTAGGTGTGTGCCTTCTTTAACGATGCCACTCTGGCCAACTCTTTGCCCAATGGAAAGAGAAAAAGAGGGCTCAACGACAACAGAAAAGGCTTGGACCAGAACATTGTAGGCGCTGTTAAAGGTAAGACTACAATATGACAGTTAGATTATATATTATGTGTATGTTGAAAATAACAATAGTGTGCATGTTTTAGCATTTACAGAAAAATATTGCATTGAACACAAGATAGAAAAGCTGCCTGGCCCACGAGACTGGGTTCAGATTCTACAGGACCAGATCAAACTGGCCCGAGGAGGCTGAGGAGAGGTCAGCGATCAGTGCATGGTGATAGGGAATATTTGCTGCCATTATTTTTAATAGTGTGCTGTACTTTGGTCCTCAGATGCAGCTGAAGACAACATATAAACATATCTTCAAAGTCTACTCTTCTCTTCTTCTCAGTCAGCTGGTGTCTATGCGTGGCCTTATGTGTTATTGATGGCACAGCATTACAGACTGCTTACGTGATATTGCAGTTTTGTGTATTTTTTTTAGGCCCGAGCCCCCTACAGGGCGTAGGGCCTATTGCTTGCTTCCGCAACGATGAGTGCCTGGGCGAAGCCCAGGCACTCATCGTTGCTAACTGTCTTGCCGAACTTGTGCGCGCAGCGCACAAGTTCGGCTGAGGTCGCGACCTTGCCCTGACTCCACTATCCCAGCAACCCATGCCGTAGGCATGGGGCATCTTTTTACTGCTAAAATGAATGGAAGTCAATGGGAGGTCAGTGGGGGACCCCGACGTCATGGCGAATGACGGCGCGCGTCAGCGCCCGTCATTCGCCAATGACCCCACGGTGACGTGGGGAAGGTCCAGAGCTTTCGAAAAACGTATAATTTCTCATTCTAATGTTATCGGATATATTGTTTTTTGCTAAAAATATATTATTTTTTTTTATTATTATTATTTTTATTTCTTCCTCTTCTGCTCTTTGAGCAGGAATTTCACCCCCTGAACATATTCAAAAACTCACCAAATTTTGCCCAAAATTCAGGTCTGCCGAAAAATTTATTTTTTTATATGGTGCATCATTGGGCATAAAAAAATGGCGCGACAGCGCCACCTACAAAAGTCAAAATACATTGCGTCAATGGGAGACGCCCCGACATCAACTTTGTCGTAGACCCACCAAATTCGGTACACAAATTCTTCAAGTGATGCCAAACAAAAAAATTATTATGGCCACGCCCTCTGACAAACCGGAAGTCGGCCATCTTGGATTGAATATTCCGAAATGCCGAGTCAGCATTTTCGTTCATGTCGCATTTTCGTCAACTCCTCTGAAGGCGCTTCACCTGCAGGGCTGAAAATCACTGGACATCATCTAGACAAGTGGGGCATCAAAAGTTATCCAATTTACATTGATACGTATAACGGTTTTCCGTGCGGCGAAGCCGCAAAAGTCCATCGGAATTTTTTGCAATTTTCAAATTTGAAAATTTGCTCCCGTTTGCGCATACAAAGTCCGATTGGGCTCAAATTCGAATCAGTTGTAAAACTTTCTGGCCTAGACCTGCTAATTATGAAACAAAACAATTTGGTGCTATAGCGCCCCCTACAGAACAACAAATACATTTGCACGGAGGGCCCAAAATTTAGTTTTCCCAAATGTTACGAATTTCACACAAAATTGCATTCCGTCATCCCGATCAATAAAGTCAATCACACCCATGTCGTTTTTTTGTACCGTGTTGCCATGACGATGCACCAAAGTGCCCATGTTATCCTAATGGGAATGCTCCGAAAATTCCCCATTCATGAGAAAAACATTAGTTTCATGGAATTAAGTGAAATTTACCAGAATGACTCATCATGTCATCCCGATCCAAAAAGTCAATCACACCCCCATGTCATATTTTTCACTCTGTTGCCATGGCGATGCGCGAAAAACCCCATGTAATCCTAATGGGAAAATTTACACATTTTCGGACATTTCAAAGTCTTCTAACGACTTATTACCTTTAAGGAAGACCGTGAAATTTGGCACAGTGATTCTTTACATCATCCCCATCAAAAAAGGCCGAGGTGCCAAGTTTGTATTTTGCACGGTGTTGCCATGGCGATGCCTGGAAAAACCCATGTTGGGTGCATTTTGTGCATCAGTGCTCCCAGTGTCTTTTGACTTTATTTGGTGACACATGCAGCTCAAAGCCACAATAAAACAGAGGCAGTGATGGATCAGCGCCACCTACAGGGAGTGCCCGGTCGGTCGGCCGAGTGCGAAGCGCGGCCCGCGAGGGCCGTTCGATGCCGCTTGCGGCTTTAATTTTTGTTTTTTTTTTGTTTAATATGTCTGCCTTTTGGTTTTCCTGATTTGCATTTTGCTTTAGGTCACACACAAAGATGAAATGTCAGTTTAATCTCTTGGCCTGTATTCTACTTTATTGTCCAAATTGTGCCCATACAAAACTGTTTTCAACATCATGTTAAAGCCTTAGTATGGAACTTATTAGCAAAAAAAAAAAAAAAAAAAAAAAAAAAAAAAAGAAGAAGAAAAGACTAGCATCTCCACAGACCTGACTCTTATTTGACCTGAAGGAGGGGCCTCTCCTGCTTGTTTCCATGGAAATGTTTTTTTAATATGTTTTATGCCATAGTCATAGTGTGAAAGATTAAAAGGCTATAATCCTTCACACTATGGCATAAAACATATCCATCTCCATCTATTTTATTCTTATATTTATATCCATGGAGAAGTATGGTTTTAACTTTCTTCCATGGAATCATGAAAGCAGCGTGCCGCCTCCAGAAAGTTACATACTGTAACTCTGAGAAAATTGCAGTAATTGTACCCCATAGGACCTAGGTGCATTGCTGGAGTATTTTCTGGACCATAGCACATTTTTGTCTGTATCTTTTTCTGTTAGCGGCATCCTTCTTTTATCATGCATTGTAATGGTGCAAAAAAGTCCCCACAAGGCCATGTATGCTGTCCCCGAGCGCAGAGGGGTGTGCGTTCATTATGGAGTACTGTGGTGAGTGTTGTGGACCCATGGAAGTAATAGAGGAGCTGTCAGTTTTACCTAAAAAAAAATCCAATGTTTTAACTTTAATCAGAATTCTAAAAACTCTTTATCATAATGCAGCAATGCTTTATTTTATTATCATTTGACTGTAGTCTATGCCCAGTGACTTTTTAAGTGTTGTGTTGTTGCCTGCCCTCAATAAACTCTTTTATAAAACCTTCAAAAAGTGGTATGTGAACTTTGATTCAACCTTGTAGCCTATAATATTTACAGAATATAACTAATATCTATAGTAGAGAACCATAAATGAAGGAAGTTTCATGACATGTCTGATAATAATCCAAAAGTTGCAGTTTATTAGAATAATGAGCTATATTTTCTTTTGGGGTAATTGGAGGGAAAACACTCAATTAAAGGTACACCCCATTGTATGAATTTTGTTGCCAGACTTTTTAGCCCATTAAAGGGGAGGTTGAAGCCGCCTCCTGGAGCACGAAGGACCGCGGACATCTTGTGAATATTTTCTCTCTATAAGTCATCATTTTATTATTCCTTATTTACCCAGACTTTTTAGACGCATGTACCCGTATTCAAACAAGCTAGTTTTTAAAGTTTTGATCCCTCTTGTGCGTCGTTTAGCCTCGTTTTGACGCTCACCTCTCTCTTTCTGTTCAGGCAGCGCGCGGGGCAGCTAAATGTCGCCTCGGTGCATTGTGGTTGCAGTCCCCGCACTTGTGCTGGGGATCGCCGCTATCGTGAGCCTGGTAAGGAGAAACTGGCAGGGCAATTAAAGGGGAATTGTTGTAGGAATAAAACTCCGCTTTGGTCCTAGAATCTGTCATAAAGCCGCTGTAGACACTCGTTTTGCTCCATGTCCGCAGAAAGTTTCCACAAGGCGCATGCAGACTGCTGTTTTGCACACAGGCGCGGGGATGTAGCGCTGGTCGCATGGCGGAGGAGAGGAAGGGGTTAATTTTTTCCGCCGCCGACATTTTTATTCGCTCTTGTACCGCAACTTTTGTGCTTCCATGCTTCCCCAGGCTGTGCTCGGGTTATATTCTGCACACGGGCTTCAGTTTTGCGGGTTTATGAGCGTGCGGTCGGGTTGTAAACTTGTGTGTTTACTTGGATGATGTTGCTTGTGTACATCCCCTGTCTCAGCGCTTAGCAAGTGTTAGCACGAAAACACAATCTGCATTTTACCAAAACAAAGCCTAAATGAAAACAAAGCTCTGGGCAGAGGTCGTGTAAACCTGTGCACTTGTGAAGTTGGCCAAACCAGAGCGGGACATGTGAAGAGCTGCTGCAGGGCGCTCGTCCCAGAGTTGAATGAACTTAGCCACGTTACTGTGAACACTCCCCCTCCTGCACATGGAGCATATACTGTGCTGACCCAAGTCTGCATCACTGCTCACTCCTAGAAGTAACTCTGCACTATCCTGGCACTCGATAGCATTTAATCAATATCTAAACCTTTAATTTGCTATCAGTGGATTGAGTTTGTGACATTAATTTTGTTTACAGCTTTAATTAGCATATTCAGTGTTAGATTTGTAACTTGTAATTGTGTTAATAAACAGTGCCACTTACATAGTAATAACATGTGCTAAAAGGCCTATGTAATACTGATAATACTTAAAAATGAAAAGTAGGATACTACTACTAGCTTGTTGATCGTAGATTAAAATTCCTTGTTTGTGTTGTTGTAATCTCCATCAGTGAAGGCCCAGAGTTTCTCCAGACATGTCTGTGAGGGAGTCTTTTAACCCAGAGAGCTATGAGCTGGACAAGAACTTCAGGCTCACGCGCTATGCAGAGCTCAAGGGCACGGGCTGCAAGGTCTGTGAGACACTCTTTACCTGTGTACAAGAATTTAGATCTTATTTGTTTTATTTGTTTACCACACGTCCATATTTTACTGCAGGTGCCACAAGACGTGCTACAGAAACTGCTAGAAAGTTTACAGGAAAACCACTACCAAGAGGATGAGCAGTTCCTTGGGGCAGTTATGCCTCGACTAGGTAATGGTTACATTTAACAATGTTTTGAAAGAAAAATTGGCTTAGTATAGTCCAGGAGGCTATTGTTACATTTTACTACTATACTATTATAGTATATTTTACTCTTATGAATATTATAAGATATAAACCTCTGTTGTACAGATGGAGAATGAAAACCACAAAGAAAATTGTTCTCTGCAAGAATAAATGGGAGAAGGTTTAGGATTAGTCATGCATAATTCAGCACACCATGCACTAAAAATCACACCAAAAAGATCACAACATGCCTTACAAATTGAATCAGAACATGTGATGTTTTGTTGATAAGAATGTTTGTAATTCTAAAAACAAAATCTAACTGGGTCTTGTGACAGGCATAGGCATGGACACATGTGTCATCCCTCTCAGACATGGAGGCCTTTCACTAGTTCAAACAACAGACTACATCTACCCCCATCGTGGATGACCCCTACATGATGGTATTTACGCTAGACTCTAATCAGATTGGGGGGTTGATGTGTTTTAAACTAAATATTTCCTTTTCAGGGACGAATTGCATGTGCCAATGTTTTAAGTGACTTGTATGCCATGGGAGTAACAGAATGTGACAACATGCTGATGCTCCTGGGGGTCAGCAACAAAATGTCAGAGAAGGTATGACATCTGACATTCAATAAAATGTTTTTCATGAACTATAAGTAATGCATCCTATTATTTTTTCTGTTTAGGAACGTGATAAAGTCATACCACTAATCATCCAAGGCTTCAAAGATGCCTCAGAAGAGGCAGCACATCTGTAACAGGAGGTCAGACGGTACTCAACCCCTGGGTGGTGATGGGGGGCGTGGCCACAACAGTCTGTCAGCCCAATGAGTTTATTATGTAAGAACTGTTCCCTCAGAGTATTTCCTATATACAGCACTAATTATAGTTCTGACTGGTTAATATATTGTGATGCTGTGTTGTTTGACCCAGGCCCGACAATGCAGTTCCTGAGATGTGCTAGTGTTGACTAAGCCTTTAGGGGACACAAGTAGCTGTTGCAGTGCACCAGTGGCTAGATATTGTATGTCCTGTTTTATCACAGAAAATACTAAATATGAATGTATTTATTAAATTACATACTTAATCATACCTTATGTTTTAAATGCTCAGCCTGAGAAATGGAACAAAATCAAGCTTGTTGTAACTCAAGAAGACGTAGAACTGGCCTATCATGAGGCCATGATGAACATGGCCAGGCTCAACAGAACAGGTTAGTTGTGCTTCCATAAATCCTTGTAAATGTATCATTTATTTTCTAAACCTTTATTATGAACTGTCCCTATAGCTGCTGGTCTCATGCACACCTTCAATGCACATGCTGCCACGGACATCACAGGATTTGGGATTTTAGGCCACGCTCAGACTTTGGCAAAGCAGCAGAGAAGTGAGGTGTCATTTGTCATCCACAACCTCCCAGTACTCGCCAAAATGGCCGCCGTGTCTAAGGCCTGTGGAAACATGTTTGGACTCATGCACGGCACCTGTCCTGAAACCTCAGGTGTGTTAGCATACGTAAATGATAGAGATGCACTGTACTTGTTGTACGAGCCTTTCAGTAAGACCCTTAAAAAATATCTTTTGTGTTTCTTTAGGGGGCCTTCTGATCTGCTTGCCTCGTGAACAAGCTGCACGTTTCTGCGCTGAAATCAAATCACCCAAATACGGAGAGGGTCATCAGGCATGGATCATCGGGATTGTAGAGAAAGGAAACCGCACGGCTCGTATCATCGACAAACCCCGGATCATAGAAGTAGCTCCACAGGCTGCCACTCAGAATGTCAACCCCACTCCCGGTGTCACATCCTAATTGTGCTTAAACAGACCGGACCCTGCACAGCTCCGCTCAGTGATTTTAGAGACATAAACCTTCAAACCATCATCACACATGCCTAGGCAAAATGACTGGGTTGGTCTGAATCAAGAGAAAATGGCTCCACACCGTGGCTGAAGTGGAACACTGCACTCAGTGGACTCGACCTACCTGTAGGTTTTAGGAGCTAGAGCGATATTAATTTGCCTTTCATGTCCTGTATTATTTTACGTTAAAGAGTGTCAAATGACACAGATGCAGATGAAGAGTGGGCTAAAATGTGCCCGGCCTGGCGTGTGGTTGCCTATGGGCTTTTTGAACGGCTTTGATCAAACAGTGGGCAGTGCGTTTCTGTTGGTCCATTCTCTTTGTACAGTTAGCCTAGTTTTTTAGTTGATTGCTGTATCTGATGCCTTGAAAAGAAACCATTCGAAAAGATCAGTTGTTTTTTATTACTTTCACTTTTTGTATTGTCCCCAGCTGAACTAATAAATACCCCAAAAGAGTGTCTTCTTTCATATATACAAAAAATTCTTGTAATGTGCTGCACGCTACAATGGACATATTTACAGATTTTACACACATTTACAAAGCTAAAAACCACTAGTAAAGATAATTTGTGTTTAAAATTTTGCACCACAACTTATAAATATGAGTAATAATTCCCTTAATGACATGGAATGGCCAGTTACTGACAAAAAAATTGGAGTGAGTATAACTTGCACCATAACCTGTTTACAGAAATACATACCACATTTTGAATCGAATGTCCAAAATCTTTACCCTTTTGTCACATATGCTTTTTGCCATTCTGAACTACAGTTCCATTTTCAGTTGAGAAAAGTGCCTGGATATCGAGCATTGCCCCCTGAATATGATGGCCAAACCTGTAAGAATCCTACAAACAGAAAGTATATTTAGCTAAGCTAAGTATAATATCTGTATATTTAATATCTTGAGTATTTGTGTTTTTGACTCACTGTATCAGGGCAGGAGTGCTTGCAGGAGATGTGGAATGTGATTAGGTTTTCCCCAACAATGATGTAAGAAACGCCATAGCCATCGTCAGCCACCTAGAGGTCACATATGGGAATGCAATACAAATTGATCAAAAATGAACAAAATAAAATAAATAAAAAATCTAACTTACAACTACTGATCTTACCGGTCCAAATCCGCCCCCAGCACCGACATATTTGGGGAACTTATTGATATCCACCAAGTTAAGCTGCTGCTGAGGGGTTTGACTGGTGGACAACTTCCAAGGTTCAGACAGGACCTAGAAGACAGATGTAAAGAATGTAAAGAAAAATAAAACTAGGATTATTGATTGACTGTGGAGGGTCTACCTGTTTGAGAAAAGGTGAGTTGACCCCGTAGTACTTGGACATGATGTAAAGACAGAAGAGGTGTCGGTCGATGCCTGCCCCAGTCATGGCCAAGCGGTACATGTTCTGATGCCTCTCTGCAGCCTTCTTAAACAGGGCTAGTCTCTGGGCTTTCTAGTTTAAAAATATAGATATAATCTATAATCATCATATTTACCTCATATGTAAAGCTATGGAGCCCAACAGTTTTCGTTCACCTGAATAAATCAGTAAATTATCGTTATCAGCTGGTTCTGGAGGGAGCCTCACTGGCTCCCTCCAGAACCAGCGATGGGCACTGCTGAACTCCACATTTTCCTAAATCAAATATGACATTTGAACTGTACTTCTTTATCATCTCTTCATATCTTTTCCAGCAGGTTTTGGTGACCGAGCCCTGGAAGGATCACTCTGATCCTGATAACTTTAGACTGGTAGGTGTGTTTACTCACTGTTGCACTAGAGTCCTCCATGGCTCTGACAAAAGCCACTGCTTCAGAAGTGCAGGAGCGAACCGTCTCCGTGCGACCATCTCTGAACATGCGTGTCATTGAAGATTCATATGTGAGGCAAAACACCTTCTGGTCCTACAATACAATAGATTGAAATAACAGTGTTAGTTAAGGAGTGCCTATAGTAAATGTGTGAATGTATTTTAAAGGGGATGTATACAAAATGTATTTTTATGAACTTTTAACCATGTCATAACAGTGTTATGACATCATCATTAGCTTCCTCAAAGTTGTATGTTTGAATGTTTGAGTAATCTTGTAATGTTCAATTATTTAAAAAAAAATCCGACTCTGGGTCATACATGTAGTGTTCAGCCAAGTAGCTGGTATTTCAACAATAAAAACAAGTAAATGAAAAATTTGCAGTTTGTTAAAGGGGCATTCTGCAGTTTTGAACAGAAAGTCATTGACAAAAACAAAAATATAAAATAATGATCAATGTCTGTTATAGTTATACACTATATAGGTATGCAAAATGCTCAGAAAATGGGTAAAATGTCTCCTTTATGTCTTACCCTGAACTGTGCGAGCTGTAGGGCCATCTGAATGAAGGCGTCCGGGCTCGTCCTGCACTTCTTGATCAGGCCTTTCCCAAAATCGTTAAACAGATATCCATAGAAGTCCACGTCATTGGCTATCTGCTTGGCTAACAGGCAGGATGACTCGATGACCTTTTGGCACTGAGAGAGTTTATTATGATGGGACGTGAATGTGGGCTCAGTGATTTTGGCAAAATATCAAGAGATTATTTCTATTGTAAATTCTGATTTTCAAAACACATTTCGAACCAAATACAGATTGAAATATGCTCGCTAAAGGCTTCTAAATAGAGAATATTTACATGAAAATCTAAAATTGCTTATTCTTTTTTAATATTTAGATTTAATAATTCCACTATCTTTCTTCCATCCATCCATTTTCTTCCGCTTATCCGGGGCCGGGTCGCGGGGGCAGCAGTCTAAGCAGGGACTCCCAGACTTCCCTCACCCCAGACACGTCCTCCAGCTCCTCCGGTGGGACCCCAAGGCGTTCCCAGGCCAGCCGAGAGACATAGTCCCTCCAGCGTGTCCTGGGTCTTCCTCGGGGCCTCCTCCCGGTGGGACATGCCCAGAACACCTCCCTAGGGAGGCGTCCAGGAGGCATCCTGAGCAGATGCCCGAGCCACCTCAGCTGGTTCCTCTCGACGTGAAGGAGCAGCGGCTCTACTCCGAGCTCCTCCCGTGTGACTGAGCTCCTCACCCTGTCTCTAAGGGTGCGCCCAGCCACTCTGCGGAGGAAACTCATTTCGGCCGCTTGTATCCGCGATCTTGTCCTTTCGGTCATGACCCAGAGCTCATGACCATAGGTGAGGGTAGGAACGTAGATTGACCGGTAAATCGAGAGCTTTGCCTTTCGACTCAGCTCCTTCTTTACCACAACGGACCGATACAACGACCGCATCACTGCAGACGCTGCACCGATCCGCCTGTCAATCTCGCGTTCCATCCTTCCCTCACTCGTGAACAAGACCCCGAGATACTTGAACTCCTCCACTTGAGGCAAGGGCTCACCACCCACCCGGAGAGGGCAAACCACCTTTTTCCGGTCGAGAACCATGGCCTCAGATTTAGAAGAGCTGATTCTCATCCCAGCCGCTTCACACTCGGCTGCAAACCGCCCCAGTGCCTGCTGCAGGTCCTGGCTCGAAGAAGCCATCAGGACAACATCATCCGCAAACAGCAGAGATGAGATCCTGTGGTTCCCGAACCAGACCCCCTCCAGCCCCTGGCTGCGCCTAGAAATTCTGTCCATAAATATAATGAACAGAACCGGTGACAAAGGGCAGCCCTGGCGGAGTCCAACATGCACCGGGAACAAGTCTGACTTACTGCCGGCAATGCGAACACAGCTCCTGCTCCGGTCATACAGGGACCGGACAGCCCTTAGCAAAGGGCCCCGGACCCCATACTCCCAGAGCACCCCCCAAAGGACACCACGGGGGACACGGTCGAATGCCTTCTCCAGATCCACAAAACACATGTGGACCGGTTGGGCAAACTCCCATGAACCCTCGAGCACCCGATGGAGAGTGTAGAGCTGGTCCAGTGTTCCACGACCAGACGAAAACCACACTGCTCCTCCTGGATCCGAGGTTCGACTATCGGCCGGACTCTCCCTCTCCAGTACCCTGGAATAGACCTTACCGGGAAGGCTGAGGAGTGTGATTCCCCTGTAATTGGAACACACCCTCCGGTCCCCCCTTTTTATACAGAGGGACCACCACCCCGTCTGCCAGTCCAGCGGTACTGTCCCCGACCGCCACGCGATGTTGTAGAGACGTGTCAGCCAAGACAGCCCCACAACATCCAGAGACTTAAGGTACTCGGGACGGATCTCATCAACGCCCGGAGCCTTGCCACCGAGGAGCTTGCTAACCACCTCAGTGACTTCGGCCAGGGTGATGGACGAGAGTCCGCCTCCGGGTCCCCAGCCTCGGCTTCCTCCTCGGAAGACGTGACAGTGGGATTGAGGAGATCCTCAAAGTATTCCTTCCACCGTCCGACAACATCCCCAGTTGAGGTCAACAGCTCTCCACCCGCACTGTAAACAGTGTTGGTGAAGCACTGCTTCCCCCTCCTGAGGCGCCGAACGGTTTGCCCAGAATTTCTTTGAGGCCGTCCGATAGTCCTCCTCCATGGCCTCCCCGAACTCCTCCCAACCCCGAGTTTTTGCCTCCACGACAGCACGAGCCGCAGCACGCTTGGCCTGCCGGTACCCGTCAGCTGCCTCAGGAGTCCCACAAGCCAACAAGGCCTGATAGGACTCCTCTTCTTCAGCCTGACGGCATCCCTTACTTCCGGTGTCCACCACCGGGTTCGGGGATTGCCGCCGCGACAAGCACCGCAGACCTTACGACCACAGCTACGGGCAGCCGCATCAACAATGGAGGTGGAGAACATGGCCCACTCGGAGTCCACGTCTCCAACCTCCCCCGGGATCAGAGAGAAGCTCTCCCGGAGGTGCGAATTGAAGACCCCCCTGACAGAAGGCTCCGCCAGACGTTCCCAACAGACCCTCACGATACGCTTGGGCCTGCCAGGTCTATCCGGCTTCCTCCTCCGCCAGCGGATCCAACTCACAACCAGGTGGTGATCAGTTGACAGCTCTGCCCCTCTCTTCACCCGAGTGTCCAAAACACGCGGCCGGAGGTCAGATGACACAACTACAAAGTCGATCATCGACCTCCGACCTAGGGTGTCCTGGTGCCACGTGCACTGATGGACACCCTTGTGCTTGAACATGGTGTTCGTTATGGACAAACTGTGACTAGCACAGAAGTCCAATAACAAAACACCGCTCGGGTTCAGATCAGGGAGGCCGTTCCTCCCAACCACGCCCCTCCAGGTGTCACTGTCGTTACCCACATGGGCGTTGAAGTCCCCCAGGAGAACAACGGAGTCCCCGGTGGGTGCACTGTCTAGTACCCCCCCCAGGCACTCCAAGAAGGCCGGGTACTCTGCACTGCTGTTTGGCCCGTAGGCTGCCACAACAGTGAGAGACCTGTCCCCGACCCGAAGGCGCAGGGACGCGACCCTCTCGTTCACCGGGGAGAACTCCAACACGTGACGGCTGAGCTGTGGGGCAATGAGCAGGCCCACACCAGCTCGCCGCCGCTCCCCGCGGGCAACGCCAGAGAAAATGGGAGAGTCCAGCCCCTCTCAAGAAGTTGGGTTCCAGAGCCCAAACTGTGCGTGGAGGCGAGGCCGACTATATCTAGTCGGTAACGCTCAACCTCCCGCACAAGCTCAGGCTCCTTCCCCCCCAGCGAGGTGACATTCCATGTCCCCAGAGCTAGTCTCCATGTCCGGAGATCCGGTCGTCGGGGCCCCCGCCGTCGACTGCCGCCCGGATCACACTGCACCGGCCCCTTATGGATCCTCTCGCGGGTGGTGGGTCCACGTGAGGACGGCCCCACGTCGCTCCTTCGGGCTGAGCCCGGCCGGGCCCCGTGGGGAAAGGCCCGGCCACCAGGCGCTCGCTGTCGAGCACCCACCCCAGGCCTGGCTCCAGGGTGGGGCCCCGGTGACGCCGGTCCGGGCGACGTAACTGGCCTTGATTTTATTGTCTTCATAAAGGGCTTCTGAACCGCTCTTGGTCTGACCCGTCCCCCTGGACCTGTTTGCCATGGGTGACCCTACCAGGGGCATAAAGCCCCCGACAACATAGCTCCCAGGATCATTCGGGTACTCAAACCCCTCCACCACGTTAAGGTGGCGGTTCAGGGGAGGGGACTGTCTTTCTTATGACAGGTAATTTTGTATGTGTTTTATCGTCTGTACAGTCCACATAACAATTAGAATGATTAAAGTACAACTATGATTATTTTCATAGGCGAAAAGTCACTATTAGTCAATAAATCGGTACAGCCCAGTGATTATGATTGGATTTGCAACCAGATTTGTAATTAATCGGGGCTACAAGATTAGCCTAGTGCAAATCCTACCTCTGTTGGAAGGTCCCATTTTAAGCGAGTGGGAAAAGGAAGGCCCTTGTTCATGTCCCCTTTACAGTGCCCCTCCTCAGTGTATCCAAGATGAAAGCAGTCTGTTGCAAGAACATACTAGAAAAACACAGCATCACAGCTCACTTGAATGACAATCATGAATACTTTTGCACAAATTCCACACATTACCTCCCACATGTGTCCGATGATAGGTGCATCAGCCCAGGAATGCTCAATATTTATGCCCATTTTTCCATTTGGATATGAGATTAAGTTGAAGGATTTGTCAAACCATCTGGAAGAAAAGAGCAATTAAAAAAATTCTAAATGAACATCTGTGCTAAATTGAACTGAATATTATTGCGTGATAGAATTTGATCAGTTCTTTGCTCTCTTATTTCAGAGATATTAAAGGTACACGGTGTAACTTTTCAGATGGAGGGTATGGTATGTGCTTGTCTCCATGAAGATGTTTTGCTTTGCTGGCAATGTTCATTAACCATTAAACTAGTCTATCTCCAAGAAGATAAGCAGGTGACAATTCCACCAGGCCAAGTTTAGGTAGGATCTGTGGAGAGGCAAGCCTGCTCACACTAAAAATGTATGTTTTATATGTTTTATGTATTTTCTAGCAATAAAAACACCTGTAATTGAATAAATGATTGAAAGATACATTTAAAGCTAGACTATCTGCAAGTTTTTTTGACCAGTAAATGGAAGATCTTCCGTTGTCAGGCCAAAACTGAGACACTATCAGAAAGCAGAAATGTGGATCATCTAGTGGTGTAATGTGAGAATAAAATGAGCAGTAAGACATCCCCATTAGGTTAGGGTTAGGGGGTTAGGGTGATCTGTTCTGGTGCTTACCGGTCATAACATTAGGCTTGGGGGTTAGAATGATCTGTTCTGATGCTTACCGGTCATAACATTAGGCTTGGGGGTTAGAATGATCTGTTCTGGTGCTTACCGGTCATAACATTTTCCATGGAGCAGGGACTTGGCATAGCTGTCCAATGACCTGTCTTTTGAAGGGTCGTATCCCTGTGGCTCATCATCCAGAGCCAGGAAGAAGGCAGCCGACTCTACCGCATCCAAGGACTGTTTATTCACTCCAGCACTGAAATACTGGTGTCTCGCCTGGGCCCATGGGACTCTGCACAGAGAAAGTACATGTATCATGACAAATCGGTCATAACCAACATGAAACCTTTATGTTGTTTGTTTGGAGGGGGGGTGCCAATATGAATGAAGATCCCTGTATGCAAATATACTGAGTACCTGTTTCCTGCTGTGAGTGCCGCCAGTTTAAGCTCTCCGGGCTGGGGTTTGGACGTGTCATTGAGAATCCTCTGAATCTGCATCTCCAGCTCACTGGGTAACAAGTGGCGACCCCCCGTGTATAGCCATAGCTGAAAGAATCGTCCCTTGTGGTAGACAACAAGGTGCTTTCTGTCATTCAGGTGCTGCACAATATCTACCAAAGACACAAGGGAAATGTGATCAACTTTCTTTTATATTTTAAGTTAAAATATTAAAGGTGCTGTACCTTTACTGTGATAAACAGAACTACTTCACTTTAAGCAGTTTGCAGTGTTCAAAGTTATCCCTCATTGGCCTGCTTGCTTTCCGAGCATTTGAATGATTTATCGCTATGAGTTTATAAGCACTTTTCAAAACTCTCCGAGACAAGAGCAGAGCTTTGCCAGCCAAAAACTAGCATGCTAAAGTGAACTTACTTTGACCTCAAGAACTGCTTATACAATATATGTGTACTGCGGCAAGAGAAACCTTGGTCAAATTTATAGGAAAAAATCAGTTACAGGACCTTTATGTAACAAGTAAAAGAAGACTGGCAGAGGGCGCAAGGACTCCATCTGGTGGTGCACTGAGGAGTAGAGCAGTTTATGATGCTAAAATCAAGAGCATAGATGTCGAATTTCTACTCTGAAATGATCAAAACGAGTCTGGTAAAAATATATGGACCAAATGACATCATGAAGTGGGATCAAGCATTTTGGGTTGTAAAGAGGGTTGCAGCCTAAATTTAATGGATTACTCAAGCCATAGATGTCACAGTTCTGCCTGTTTTCATGTTTATCCCCAGTCCAGCTCCGTATCCCAGCCTGTTCCTCAACTTCTTTTGCTACCTCAGTGTTTTCCCTGCAGCTGCCATTCATTTCCTAATCAGCTCAGGGTAGTTTATATATACTCCCTATATTCATTCAGTCCTCACTCAAATGATTGGTCTAAAGCGCTGTATTTGAACCACTCTGTGTGCAATTCTGCATTAATCCCTATTTGAGGGACCTGTTTCCCATGTTAATTCCCCAAAGTGGGAGAGATTTTAGTTGATATTAAATAAGATATTCGTTCCTCAGTTGTTCATTACCTGATTGGTCATATTAAGGATTACCTGTTTGAAGGACACTCTCTTTTGGATTTGCTAAGACTTATATTTGACTGTACTCTTTGTGTTGCACTTGAGTCCAGTTTACCTGCGTGATAATAGACTATAGAGAACACTGTATACATACAGTCTATGCCTTAAACATATGTGGATGTTTTTGACGAGGAAACATTGGTTAAAAACTAAAACTAAAAAGTCTGTTAAGAAAAATAGGCCCCTTAGGATTTTCTAAAAGGTTGCTGACCTGTTTCAATGCCCGGTAATCGTGTGGTGTTGAACATCCTCTCCATCTGAGTGGAACACATAGGGACAGTCCCCAAGGCCCTCAACTGAAAAGAGACCACAGCAATTCACATAAGATTAAAAAGTAGAGAAGATGCAAAGGGCTGCTTGACTTTTGAGGGTGTAACAGTGGTCAGTTGTAAAAAAGGAAAGAAAAGAAAACGCGGCAACTTTACAATACATAATCTTTGCATTCCCCCTCCCTGAGCCGCCACCTTAACGTGGTGGAGGGGTTTGAGTGCCCGAATGATCCTGGGAGCTATGTTGTCGGGGGCTTTATGCCCCTGGTAGGGTCACCCATGGCAAACAGGTCCAGGGGGACGGGTCAGACCAAGAGCGGTTCAGAAGCCCTTTATGATGAACAAGACTCAAAGGCCAGTTACGTCGCCCGGACCGGCGTCACCGGGGCCCCACCCTGGAGCCAGGCCTGGGGTGGGTGCTCGACAGCGAGCGCCTGGTGGCCGGGCCTTTCCCCACGGGGCCCGGCCGGGCTCAGCCCGAAGGAGCGACGTGGGGCCGTCCTCACGTGGACCCACCACCCGCGGGAGGAGGATCATAAGGGGCCGGTGCAGAGTGATCCGGGCGGCAGTCGACGGCGGGGGCCCGACGACCGGATCTCCGGACATGGAGACTAGCTCTGGGGACATGGAATGTCACCTCGCTGGGGGGGAAGGAGCCTGAGCTGGTGCGGGAGGTTGAGCGTTACCGACTAGATATAGTCGGCCTCGCCTCCACGCACAGTTTGGGCTCTGGAACCCAACTTCTTGAGAGGGGCTGGACTCTCCATTTCTCTGGCGTTGCCCGCGGGGAGCGGCGGCGAGCTGGTGTGGGCCTGCTCATTGCCCCACAGCTCAGCCGTCACGTGTTGGAGTTCTCCCCGGTGAACGAGAGGGTCGCGTCCCTGCGCCTACGGGTCGGGGACAGGTCTCTCACTGTTGTGGCAGCCTACGGGCCAAACAGCAGTGCAGAGTACCCGGCCTTCTTGGAGTGCCTGGGGGGGGTACTAGACAGTGCACCCACCGGGGACTCCGTTGTTCTCCTGGGGGACTTCAACGCCCATGTGGGTAACGACAGTGACACCTGGAGGGGCGTGATTGGGAGAACGGCCTCCCTGATCTGAACCCGAGCGGTGTTTTGTTATTGGACTTCTGTGCTAGTCACAGTTTGTCCATAACGAACACCATGTTCAAACACAAGGGTGTCCATCAGTGCACGTGGCACCAGGACACCCTAGATCGGAGGTCGATGATCGACTTTGTAGTTGTGTCATCTGACCTCCGGCCGCGTGTTTTGGACACTCGGGTGAAGAGAGGGGCAGAGCTGTCAACTGATCACCACCTGGTTGTGAGTTGGATCCGCTGGCGGAGGAGGAAGCCGGATAGACCTGGCAGGCCCAAGCGTATCGTGAGGGTCTGTTGGGAACGTCTGGCGGAGCCTTCTGTCAGGGGGGTCTTCAATTCGCACCTCCGGGAGAGCTTCTCTCTGATCCCGGGGGAGGTTGGAGACATGGACTCCGAGTGGGCCATGTTCTCCACCTCCATTGTTGATGCGGCTGCCCGTAGCTGTGGTCGTAAGTCTGCGGTGCTTGTCGCGGCGGCAATCCCCGAACCCGGTGGTGGACACCGGAAGTAAGGGATGCCGTCAGGCTGAAGAAGGAGTCCTATCGGGCCTTGTTGGCTTGTGGGACTCCTGAGGCAGTTGACGGGTACCGGCGGGCCAAGCGTGCTGCGGCTCGTGCTGTCGTGAAGGCAAAAACTCGGGGTTGGGAGGAGTTCGGGGAGGCCATGGAGGAGGACTATCGGACGGCCTCAAAGAAATTCTGGCAAACCGTTCGGCGCCTCAGGAGGGGGAAGCAGTGCTTCACCAACACTGTTTACAGTGCGGGTGGAGAGCTGTTGACCTCAACTGGGGATGTTGTCGGACGGTGGAAGGAATACTTTGAGGATCTCCTCAATCCCACTGTCACGTCTTCCGAGGAGGAAGCCGAGGCTGGGGACCCGGAGACGGACTCGTCTATCACCCTGGCCGAAGTCACTGAGGTGGTTGGCAAGCTCCTCGGTGGCAAGGCCCCGGGCGTTGATGAGATCCGTCCGAGTACCTTAAGTCTCTGGAGTTGTGGGGCTGTCTTGGCTGACACGTCTCTACAATATCGCGTGGCGGTCGGGGACAGTGCCGCTGGACTGGCAGACCGGGGTGGTGGTCCCTCTGTATAAAAAAGGGGGACACGGAGGGTGTGTTCCAATTACAGGGGAATCACACTCCTCAGCCTTCCCGGTAAGGTCTATTCCAGGGTACTGAGAGGAGAGAGTCCGGCCGATAGTCGAACCTCGGATCCAGGAGGAGCAGTGTGGTTTTCGTCCTGGTCGTGGACACACTGGACCAGCTCTATACTCTCCATCGGGTGCTCGAGGGTTCATGGGAGTTTGCCCAACCCGGTCCACATGTGTTTTGTGGATCTGGAGAAGGCATTCGACCGTGTTCCCCGTGGTGTCCTTTGGGGGGTGCTCTGGGAGTATGGGGTCCGGGGCCCTTTGCTAAGGGCTGTCCGGTCCCTGTATGACCGGAGCAGGAGCTGTGTTCGCATTGCCGGCAGTACAGTCAGACTTGTTCCCGGTGCATGTTGGACTCCGCCAAGGCTGCCCTTTGTCACCGGTTCTGTTCATTATATTTATGGACAGAATTTCTAGGCGCAGCCAGGGGCTGGAGGGGGTCTGGTTCGGGAACCACAGGATCTCATCTCTGCTGTTTGCAGATGATGTTGTCCTGATGGCTTCTTCGAGCCAGGACCTGCAGCAGGCACTGGGGCGGTTTGCAGCCGAGTGTGAAGTGGCTGGGATGAGAATCAGCTCTTCTAAGTCTGAGGCCATGGTTCTCGACCGGAAAAAAGGTGGTTTGCCCTCTCCGGGTGGGTGGTGAGCCCTTGCCTCAAGTGGAGGAGTTCAAGTATCTCGGGGTCTTGTTCACGAGTGAGGGAAGGATGGAACGCGAGATTGACAGGCGGATCGGTGCAGCGTCTGCAGTGATGCGGTCGCTGTATCGGTCCGTTGTTGTGGTAAAGAAGGAGCTGAGTCGAAAGGCAAAGCTCTCGATTTACCGGTCAATCTACGTTCCTACCCTCACCTATGGTCATGAGCTCTGGGTCATGACCGAAAGGACAAGATCGCGGATACAAGCGGCCGAAATGAGTTTCCTCCGCAGAGTGGCTGGGCGCACCCTTAGAGATAGGGTGAGGAGCTCAGTCACACGGGAGGAGCTCGGAGTAGAGCCGCTGCTCCTTCACGTCGAGAGGAACCAGCTGAGGTGGCTCGGGCATCTGCTTAGGATGCCTCCTGGACGCCTCCCTAGGGAGGTGTTCTGGGCATGTCCCACCGGGAGGAGGCCCCGAGGAAGACCCCAGGACACGCTGGAGGGACTATGTCTCTCGGCTGGCCTGGGAACGCCTTGGGGTCCCACCGGAGGAGCTGGAGGATGTGTCTGGGGTGAGGGAAGTCTGGGAGTCCCTGCTTAGACTGCTGCCCCCGCGACCCGGCCCCGATAAGCGCGAAGAAAATGGATGGATGGATGGAATTCTTTGCATTCATTACCGGTGCATGTTCTCCTCGCTCCAGTTTGCGTCTGTACTGCAGCATTGCGTGGACCACACATTACCCGCCCTGGCAGCTTGGCGATGTGTTGGCGTTACATACAAGAGGTCCTAGACATAAGCAGATTTCATTTATCATATATATGTTATAAAATATATATAGTTTTCATAACATAAAATAATCTTTGCATCATTACTTACCATCACATAGAAGTTACTGTTGACCATTATAGGGCTCCTGCTTCTGAGGTAGATGTACTCCTCCCACAGTCGCTTACCTAAACGCATTTCCAAAACAACATTGAATAAAAACAAATTCGTCATAAAACTTCACTTTACACTTGCTAATACTCACATAGTTGTTTGACCACCAGGATTTTAGGATGAGAAATCTTTGGAGCTGGGTGGCCTGGGTATCCTTGAATTCATTGGCTAATATCTCCATCTGGTTGTACTGGTTATCGTCCAGCAGAGGCCGCACTGATTCAAGGTACTGTAGAACAAAACACTATTGATATTATGTAGTATGGACTCTTTTTAGCTGTTATACACCTGCTATTTACATAATTAGAATGGATTTTGATAAATTATTTAAAATTATTAAGTCACAGAAGAAACAACTGCCATAAACTTAATAGTAGCATGACAAAATATTAAACATATTTGGTGTGCAGCAAAATCAAAATCACAATTTTGATTAGAGTAAATGAAACCAAATCTCCAAAAATTTCCAAAATTTTGAAAATATTTTCTGAGGCTAGTCTAACAAAATGAATAAATGATTGTAATGTATAGGCTATGACCTCACCCTCCGAATAGTATCCTCCACACTGGGCACAGGCAGTCTGGGTAAAGAGGCCTGGAAGCTGTACAGAAGAGGACGGCGACCAGAGAACATTTTCACTAAACTCTGTAAAAAAAAAAAAAATAATAATAATAATAATAATTTAAAAATTTCACGCACATATTCATACGAAGACAAGATCAGTAAAGTGAGTATATACAAGTGCTTTACGACTGTGTAACTGTCTCCCCAATATACAAGAAAAAGGGTTACTACTGGTCAGTCCCTAATTTACAATACTTTTTTAGTTTTCATTAAATGTATATTGTAACAGCAGTTATATAACAATACTTTTATATTCTCCAAGATTACTTTGAAAATAGTAGGCCACTCTACTAACTGGATAGGTAAGTTGAGTTACAATTATATATTAAAATATCAGCTTTTTAAAGTCTGTATTTTTGTACTGTTTGTAATTACATTGATATCAAAACATAAATAAGATTTAATGTAAGGTATCCTTTATTAGTTCCTCAAAAGAATTGACTTGCTGTTATTCTGGGGGCTGTCTATAGACGTCCATGTATTTTTCCATAAGTGCAGTGACTTACGAGCCAGACTTTGGTGGAGGTGGTCATTCTTCCATGCGACTCAAAGATCCAGCCGTGGTAGGACAGCAGCACTTTGAGTGTGTATCTCAGGAGAACGATCAAGAAGAGCCATAAACCCGTGGCAAACAAGATGGCCCCCAGCACGCTCTAGTCTGCAACTCATGTAGTCCCTGCGTACAGAACCCAGACCCAGACCCCACCAGGTTAGTGTTAATTCTAATAAGCTTATGTATTGTAATTGATTCTTAAACATGTTGAGAGCAAAAGGCTTTCCAAGTACCACAAAAACCAGGGCTAAAAAACCAAATCTAAACCAGGTCTAAGTCAGGACTGCGCCCAGACTACGGCATGACTAGCTCCAAAAAGGACTAAGCTGAACTTAAATATATTGTGTAAGCTTAAAAAATAATTATAAATGAGAAATTTGGCTCTATAAAGCTAAATGAACTTCGAAGGAACATAAGTACAAACAGAAGTAGCATCTGTACCTTCAACTGCACAAGTACTACTCTACTAATGCTATTCCTACTACTAATATTACTACTAGTACTATTACCATTGCTATTACTAATTCTATTACTCCATCTACTACTACCTACAACTACCATTGCCATTACTACTATTACTATTACTGCGGTCTTACTTGAATGGGAGAGTATCTTTGATGGTGTTGATCATTCCCAGAGAAAGATCAATGTGAGTGTACAGAGAACTCATCATGAGGATCACAACTATGAGCCAGCTGGAGGGACTGGCCGGGTACACGCCAGCCAAAACGCCATTCTGTCCAGAAAAAAACAAAAACAGGACTCAATGCTAGTGGTACATGTTACGATACTTACCAGGACTTATCAAGAACACACAAGATCACATTTAAATGATATATTTCACCTCCACTTTGTTTAACTACTTCATGACTTGTCTGTATAAATATGTTTACAGTATGTTTATAGTAAAATATCTGTAAAATTATGTGGCATGTGCTCAGTTGGTACTCAGTTAGACTTCTGATATGAAAGTTGACGTCTGATCCCAGGTTCCTTCAAGCCCACTGCAGTTGGGCAAGACACTTTACCCACCAGTACTTTATGTATGAGTGAATGGGTACAACTTTATAATAACTATTCGCCATAATAATAAATTCCTACTTAAGTGTGGTTGGTTATTATAAAGTAAAATTTATTAGTTTTATAGGAAAGCGCTATATAAGCTATGTACATGTGACCAATTACCATTTATTTTATCTAAAGTCTTAATATATAACTTCGCCTTTGTTTACATGCACCCAAAAATCTGATTAGTTTCTTATTTCTGGACATTTAAGATTATTGAAATGACATGCAAACTGCAAAATCTGTTGTGAGTAATTAGAGGGATCATGATCACAAAGAAATCACATCATTTCAATGTAACTCAAAAAATTAGAGGTGGATAAAGTAGCCAAAAATGTAGAGTAGCAATACTTCAAACTAATATTACTCAAGTAGAAGTACAAAGTCCAAATCCATTACTAAAATAAGAGTTTGTGAAAAGTACTACTGAAGTAAGATTAGATTTAGATTAAGTTAATGTAATTTTAGAGGCAAAACATTAAATAATGTACAATATCTGGTATTTTCACACAGAAAAAAACCCCAAAAACTAAATCATATAACAAGAAACACAACTGTGACTGTGCATGTATCCCCAGTCCTTTCATTGTAGTATACTGTAAAGCATCTTATCTTATCATCGTGAATGTTGTGTAATTCCACCTTAAACTTGATGGCACGTTTCTTCCATGCGGTGACCCCAGACAGGTAGATGTTTTTGATGACCTCTCGGCTGAGTTTGATGTCTACTCCATCTGGACGCACAGTGAACTCAAAGCCCACCGCCTGATGGGCCTCAGCCATGGCTCTATTTCACTATAAACGGCCCACAAAGAGACACATAAAACAATAATATATGGTTTAGTTTTCTCATTCAAGTCTCACAATTACAGTTGAAACCAGAAGTTTACATACACTATATAAAAAGACACATGTGCTTTTTTTCCCTTCACTGTCTGACATGAAAACAAACTAGAGCTTTCCTGTTTTAGGTCAACTAGGATTAACAAAATTATTTCCATTTGCTAAATGCAGTTTACACACTATGCATTTAAACATTTTGGGAAAACCCACATGGCGATGTCATGTCCTTGGAAGCTTCTGATTTTATTTATTTAGGTTTATTGCCAACATTTGACACACATGGATAAATTTGAAGGTACACCTAAAATACACTGCTTCTTTGTTGTAACATCACAGGAAAGAAAAGAAATCAGTTAAGATATCAGTATCAGTAAGTATAAACACCATGGGAATGTCCTGCTAAGAATATTCAAAATGTTTGCCCTACGTCATACAGTTAAAGGTGATGGTACCAAATACTAATGAAATGTATGTAAACTTCAGACTTTGAAGAAAGTCTTTAAAAAAATCCTCTTCTCATGATTCTGGCATTTAGCAAATATAAATAATTTTATAATCCTAACTGACCTAAAACAGGAAAACTTTAGTCTGATTTCATGTCAGACAGTGAGAAAAAACAAACAAACCTATGTGTCTTTTTATATAGTGTATGTAAACTTCTGGTTTCAAGTGTAAATGAAAACAGTTTTGTGTCATGTTTTAAACTGAGTAGTGGGATTCCAAACATGGCATTGTCCTCAGAGCAGGTCTAATATATACTTTTTCCATTGCTTGTCATATGACTGTACATTCACTAAGTGGGACAAAGTCATTGGCCAGATATAGCAGTGTGCCGGCAGAGCATGTGCGCAAACGTCAGAGCTCAGGCAAGCAAAATATAAACACAGAACACACCAGTCTTTACAAGCAAAACTTCCACTTTTTCAACAGTATATCGAGCAAACATATAGAAGAATGTAAGGCTCAATATACATATTTTGATATTCCAATGCAACAAGTCTCACATTAATAAGCTAACAACATAGATAGTAACGTTGTTCCATTACAGTGTAGACATGAAGAAATTGAATAAATATCAGCCTAGTTTTAAAATTTTGACAACAATTAATTTTAGGAATCTTGGGTAAAATTTCCATCTGTCTGAACCTCGCTACACAACAGGTTTTGTACCATGTGGTTAATACCATGATTCCACCTTACAATGAGATAAAGATCATTTGGAATATTGCATAATTTACATTTCAGAATTGTCCACATTATCTTCCAGTTTAACATAATTTGAGCCTTTTTAAAAACAAGCAGATTGATAAAAAAAAACCCAACATTTACCTTATGTCAAATCCCGTTTATTAGAAGCCCAGTAGTAGTTAGACCCAGCTTGACTCTGCTGTCCTTGAAGTGGGTATATGCTTAGGTAGTCAGGTCAGAGCTTTTTCCCCTCCCCTCTCCTCTTTCCCAAATGCATGTTCTCCTTCACCCCTCACACACTTTTTTTTTTTTTGCAATACGACACCAAACAGCAAAGCAAGACAAGCCCCTATGTACTACTCACTTTCTGCTATGCAACACTATCCCTGCCTCGCTGTGGAGGTGACGGCAAGACCCCTATCGGTTTAAACCAGGTCAAAGTGCATTGTGTAGCCTGCGTCACAAAAATGCCTTAAAGGAGCACTGTGTAATCTTTCTGGTGTTCCACAGTCTCCATGGTGACAAGCAGGTGGCAGCAAAAGACCATGTTAATAATCGCATCTATGGAGAGGCAACCCCACTCATAGTAATAGGGTGTGTTTTCAAGATATTTTTGAACAAAACAAATAGACATGTTTAAGTTTATACTGTGGAAGATTTTAGGCAAAGTGTCCACCACCTGCTTCTCTTGCTTTGCCTAGAATAATCTGAAGTAAAGCATTAAATTTATTATTATTATAAATTTATTTGAAAAGGGACAATGCACATTAATCAACATTACAAAAAAATGTAAATGTGCCCGAGTTAGCTGACTAGAGCTAATTTTTCATCGGTTGTCCCCAGGCCAGATGTAACAAGGCAACCTACATTTCCCCTTTAATCTGCATTGAGACAAGCATTTGGCTAGTTACGAATCAGATCTGGGCAAAGAGGCAACTACGCTCCCAGTAATAATGCATGTTCTCAAGGTGTTCTTGAGCAATAAAAACATGTTCATTGAATATGCAAAAATAGATATGTTTAATTTCATACTCTAGAACATTTCAGGCAAAGTAATACCCCCTGTAGACAAGCAGGTGGCGTTATAAGACTAAATGGAAGGTAGATTCATAGAGGGTAGGTACAAGTAGTTGAGGGAGCGTGTATAAAGACAAAGTTTGGGCATCCAGCTTCATGACTGTATTATGTTCTATACTTGGGAGAAAGATGCAGTCACCAGACACTGTTCCCTGCCCGGCAAAAGCTACTTTGTCAGTCATCTGCACCTGTACAGAAGAAAAAGTAATAATTATTGTAGTTAATGTAAGTTAATGTAATTAATGTAGTTGACAAAGGACAGAACATTAAATAATGCATTGTGTTGTGGAAATGCCATCAATTCTACAAGGCAAATAACAACGTTGCAGAGATCGTTACCAGTCTGAGTTCATCTACATGCTGCCTCCATGTGTTACCCACTAGATTTCTAAAGTCTTTGCCCAATAGTTTGCTGTTACCACTCGTTTGCATAGTTAACACGTCACTTCAATCTGGAGCATTCCCAAGAGCTTTGAAAACTGTGGTTATCAAGCCTCTCCTAAGGAAGAGCAGTCTTGATACCACAATATTGAACAATTACTGACCCATCTCAAATCAGCTGTTTTTAGGGAAAGTCTTTTTAAAAGTTGTTTTTTAACTTTCTCCATATGAATATCTCCTTTGATATTTTCCAGTCAGATTTTAGACCCCACCACAGCACTGAGACTGCTCTTATCAAGGTGACAAATGACATCCGCCTGAACACGGATGTAGGCAAAGCCTCAGCCTTGATCCTGTTAGATCTGAGTGCTACTTTTGACACTGTGGATCATGGGACAGAGACTAGATGACTGGGTGGGCATCGCTGGTATTGCACTAAACTGGTTCAAGTCAACAGGGAGTACTTTGTTGAAATTGTAAAATGTGTCTCCGATAAAATGTCCCTGACCTGTGGGGTGCCCCAGGAGTCAATCCTGGGACTCCTGTTGTTCAATCTCTACATGCTGCCGTTAGGCCAGTTAATACGCAGCATTAATGTGTCCTAACACAACTCTGCAGATGACACTGAGATCTATGTCTCAGTGGCAGCAGGTGAATATGGACCAGTGGATTCACTCTGCCACTGCATCCAACAGATCAGACTGTGGATGCAAAATAATATTTTACCATCTAAAAACATAAAAAAAATAAACATAAAAGTAAAACATAAAAATAAAAATCAAAGGTATACTGTCTCTAAACCAAACTTAGAGAGAGACTACTTTGTCTCCAAGGTTAGACTACTTTAACGGCCTGCTCACCGGCCTCTCCAAACGAGCCTTAAGACAGCTGCAGTACATCCAGAATGTTGCTTCTCTGGTCTGACTAGAACCAGGAAGTAAGAGCACATAAGTCCAGTGCTCAGGTCTCTGAACTGGCTCCTGTGGCTCAGAGAATAGACTTTAAAGCCGCTCTGCTTGTGAAGTCTCTCCATGGTCTAACACCAAAGTATATCTCGTAAATCCAAGTACATCAAGTGCAATATGAAAAATATGTTTAAATCCAGGCTCAAAACGGTTCTGTTTGGCTGTGCATATGACTGAAAGGTTTTTATTCTACCTCTTCTCTTTTGATTTTCTCTCTTTTTAATTTTATGATGATTATTTATGTTTTGATTTGTTGTATTTGTTGTTGTGATTTTATTGTTCTTCTTCTGTAATGTTTTTATTCTGTAAAGCACTTTGAATTACTCTGTGTACGAATTGTGCTTGCTTTGCCTTGCCTTGCCATAAAATCTGGTATTTTCAAAAAACAGACACAAAGATTTGAACAAGTAAATTATATCTGAAGGTGCAGTGCAAGAACATATAAATGTTCAAATCACATGTCACATGTCAGCTTATTCACAGTAGTTACTTTTATAACTACTTTTAATAATAGTTATTGTATTATTATGTTAGTTAGGACATTCTAACATTAATGAGTCATAACTGGGTTAACCTGGTTGTTGTGGTTTGTCATACCTGCTCCCACTTCTGTGACTGCAGGCAAAAAGATGTCACTACATTATGGGTGTTGTTTCCACCAATCACAATCAGTTTTTCAGCAGCACCCAGGAATATAAAGAGTGGGCAAATCTGCATCTGCTCTGGTCAGTGTAGGTAGAATTTCACACCAGGAGTCTAATTAACAATAATACACATAAACCACTGTATGTACTTGCATACATAAATGTAAATCTGTAAATCTGATGCAGATGTTACCTTGTCTGGTGTCATACTGAAGGAGTAGTTTTTCTCCTGTTCTTTGAATGTTTCCCAGAACATAAAAACAGTGTCCACGACTGGCAGCTAGAGGCACATCATGGGACAGAGATACAGTGAACTGGAAACCTGTGAGTGGCAGAGAGGGAGACTAACCTGCAGAAGATTAGAATAAAAAAAGTAAAATGTGTAAAAATGTGTAAAATGTATGATTGTAAAATGTGATGATTATATGAAGGGGATATTTGGAGGACTTTTGCCCAAAAAATATTATATTTTGTTTTTTAATTGAACTGGTAATTGCTATGACAATACAGCAAGATTTTCATCACTCTAAAACCCATGAATAATCTCCGAACCAGATATTAACTGCTGCTGAACATATCTCTGTTTATATCATTTATATTAATATTATTCATCAAAATATTTCAAAGGGAGCCTAATAACAAAATTTATATTTTAAATAGCAATGTATTTTTCCGATACTGATATTAGAAATGGGTGCTGATCCTGAAAAAAAAATGCTAGATTAGATATACAGCTTCTAGATATCAGTTCAGCAAATATCGTGGTTGGACATATACAAGTATTTACTGGTCATAATTGGCCCAGAATGTCTCATAATGTTTGAATTTTTATAACATTTTACAGATTTATAGTTGTTCTATAGATGGATCAGTTTTGTCTTATTTTATTTTTGTTAAAGGAAATAAATGCTGCTTTCAGTCTCTGCAGTGGTATGTATCAGTAGATATCAGGTATCGGCTGCTATTTAAAGCTATAGAATTAAAATCGGTATTAGAACTGAAGAAGCTGCATCGGTGCATCACACATTTTAATGTACACCTAAATACAAAAAGATTTTTTTTTTTAAAGTAGAACAGCTTTTCTTGATCTAAGGCACATATATAAAGTAGTAATAATCTGATGTGTATAGTGCTTTTCAAGACACCCAAAGACTTTTAGTAAAACTTCCTATTGGTATTCAGTCATTTTATTGGTTCAGCAATTTTAAGGTTGCTTTTTTAAGGTGTTTCTGACTGCTATTTGTGTCTGCATGTAACAACATTTAGTATATATAATTTTTATACCAGTTGGGGGATTTAAACATGTTCACTCCTTGAAATAATAATATGATAATGGATTAGAGACACATTCTTTCCCCAGGCTGACACTAACCTCCATGTGTCTTCCCAGGGGTCATAGCGCTCCACAGCTGTGTAAAGAGCTGTGCTGTAGTCAGGGGTCACCAGTGAGTCCAAGTACCATCCTCCTACAGCGTAAATACAGCCAGAGCAGGCCACCGCGCTGAAGTGTCTGCGGCGCTGCGAGCAACACAGGAAAACAGGCCTTGTATCATGCAATAATCAAGCTTAAGGTGCATTAAGTAGCTTTTCTGTTGGAGAGTCAGCCACCTCCTAACTCTGCTATGAATGTTCCAAAGCACAGTATTTAATTCAATGGAAAAGAGCAGGTGACACAACTAGGCCAAGTTACTGGTTAGGGTTATGGAGAGGCGACCCCACTCACAGTAAGAATGTATTTTTGAGCAATTATAATATTTCAGTGGATTAAATGAAAGATACAATTTAAAGATAAATTAAACCCATACTAGGGACCATTCCAGGCAAACCATTGTACGTCCATAGGTAAGAAGGTATTTGACTCTCTACCAAGAACGTTACATACAGCACTTTTACATACAGCTCGTAAGCCAAGATAGCTGACATTGTATCTTAAAACTATTCAGATGTATGACTAAAATATGCATCGTTATGATTGTTGCAAACAAAACAATGTTTCAAGAAATAGCTGCTAGTCTTGAGTAGTGTTAGTAATTTGATACTACAATTTCAAACTTGATTTTGATACTAAGGTATAGAGTTGATACTCAATATCGACACCATGATGATAATAAAAAAAAAACTCTTTAAGTAAAAAAATAAATAAATCTGATTTTCACATTCTATTGTAGTACTTTGTTTTCTAGTCCCATGTGGCCTTATATCTGTAATCCTGCAGTCGTTCAGAAAGGCTCCATAGTGGTCCATGGGCATTTACCCAGTTTATGTGGTATTACACAGTTCAAGATCATTCTAAAGCTGTTCAGGAAAGGTTCGTTTTTCTCTTGCGAATGTGACCTTTTTAGTATCTATAATTGTTCTGATGAGTTTTAGTATGGATTTATAGCTGATTGATGACAACTCTAGCCCTGAGGTGGATTGGCTGCTAGTACAAACAACTTTAATGCCAAATTATGATTTATGAGGGAACAACATATTATATAATTAATCATGGTTTAATTATGACTGAGTACTGAATGTACTAGACAATATCACAATAGGAAATTTTAAGTACCATGAACAGGAATCACAACTATACTCCACAAGAACTCTAAAGCAGGACAACATTTTCATTAAAAAAATAAATCTGTGTTAGGAGTTAATACTGAGTTAATACTGAGTCCTTAAAGTTGTTTATTCAACAGGCCTACTATATACCAACCTTTATCAGTGGCGCTGTAGTGGGGCCCATGTGTTAGTGAATGGGTTGTATCTAAAAGAAGACATCTTGAAGTCCCAGCCTCTCTTGGCGCGCTGCCGGTAGCCTCCTATGATGTACAGGTAGTTGTGTAGGACCACTGTAGTGAAGCACCACTTATCAGCTCTGAAGGGGAGCTCTGTTAGTGGGCTCCACTCCCCTGTCTCCTCAGCCCCCTCCAGAATAAAGATGTACCGGGCCCTGTTCTGTCTGTGGATCAGCCCATGTGGTCAGATTTTCCTTTCTGAGGCAGCATAAGTGTAGGGTGCCATCAGTCCTCAGGTTGATGACTTCTTCCTTTTCGTCATTACAAAGGCTCCTACAAGACAATTTAGGTAAGAATGAACAATGTACAATGTGGAGGAATCACAGCCATGGTAACCTGTAGTAGGCAAGGCAAGGCAAGTTATTTGTATAGCACAATTCATACATACAGTAATCCAAAGTGCTTTACAGAATAATTCAAATCACAATATATCAAGTCAAAACATAAATGATCATCAAAAAATGAACATTAAAGGAGAAGAGTGCAGAATAAAAACCTTTCAGTCATATGCACAGCTAAACAAAACTGTCTGGAGCCTGGATTTAAACATTGTCAAAGCAGAGGCCTGTCTCACATCTTCAGGAAGACTGTTCCAGGTTTTAGTTGCATACAACTGAAAGGCTGATTCCCCATGTTTAGTCCTGGTATTGTCCAGTTTATTCCTAGTTTAGTCCTGACTCTGGGCTCCAACAGAAGGCCATTCCCTGAAGTCTTCAGAGTGTGAGATGGTTCATATGGCACTAACGTGTGGGAGATGCTACCCGAGCAGCAGCGTTCTGGATGCAGTGCAGCTGTCTTAACACTCATTTGGAGAGGCCAGTGAGCAGGCCGTTATAGTTGTCTGAGTTTAGCTGGACAAAGCTGTTTTGTATCCACACACTGATCTGTTGGATGCAGTGACAGATTTAATCCACTGGTCCATATTCACCTGCTGCCACTGAGACATAGATCTGAGTGTCATATGCAGAGTCGTGGTTGGACACATTGTTGCTGCGTATTAACTGGCCTAACGGCAGCATGTGTACAGATTAAACAACAGGGGTCCCAGAATTGACTCCTGGGGCACCCCACAGGTCAGGGACATTTTATCTGAGACACATTTTACAATTTCAACAAAGTACACCCTGTTTTCTAGCTAGGACTTGAACCAGTTTAGTGCAATATCAAAGATGCCCACCCAGTCCTCTAGTCTCTGTAAGAGGATCCCATGATCCACAGTGTCAAAGGCAGCACTCAGATCTAACAGGAAGACTGAGACTTTGCCTGCATCAGTGTTGAGGCGAATGTCATTTGTCACCTTGATAAGAGCAGTCTCAGTGCTGTGGTGGGGCCTAAAATCTGACTGGAAAATATAAAAGGAGTTGTTCATTTGGAGAAAGTTAATAAGCTGTTGGTAAACAACTTTTTTAAGGACTTTGCCTAAAAACGGCTGATTTGAGATGGGTCGGTAATTGTTCAGTATTGTGGCATCAAGACTGCTCTTCTTTAGGAGAAGCTTGATAAATGCAGTTTTCAAAGCTCTTGGGAATGCTCCAGATTGAAGTGACATATTCACTATGCAAACGAGTGGTGACAGCAAACTGTTGAGCACAGACTTTAGAAATCTCTTGGGTAACACACGGAGGCAGCATGTAGATGAATTCAGACTGGTGACGATCTCTTAGACAGTTTTGTCAGTTACAGGTGCAAAGTGAGTCAGCTCTAAGTGTCTAGGTATCTGTAGGGTTGTTATTTGTGTTAAAGAATACTGCAAACTCATTGCACTTAGATGTGGAAATTAGTTCTAATGGCAGCGGAGCTGGAGGCTTTGTTAATCTGTTCACTGTTACAAACAGGACACGAGAGTTGTTACTGCAATTCCCAATGTCTGAAAAATCCCTCTCTGCCTCCTTGTTCTACATAAACTGTGGTTGTACCTGTGCATCTTTTCTCTGTAAATCTCATAATGAACCTGAAGATTTGACTTGAGCCATTCCCGCTCAGCCCTCTGGTACTCCCTTTTTTTGTGTCCTGATTGAGTCATCATCCTCATTGATGACACTCATTGAGGAATGATGACTCAATCAGGACACAAAAAAAAGGGAGTACCAGAGGGCTGAGCGGGAATAAGCTTTCTACTTATCTTTAACCATTTAAACCTTTATCTGGGCAATGGTGTCCAGAACATTCAAAACACTCAAAATCACAGAATTCAAAAAAATCCTCAACATTAGAACATGAGGCATTTTCAAAGTGAATCATTTCCGTGAACAGTTCACCTGTATTATCATTTATGTGTCTCATTCGAACAACTGCAGGACCAGCCCACTGGTTTGGGAATAACAGACAGGTCAAAAAGGACACAGAAATGATCAGACAGAGCAACATCCACCACACTGACATTTGAAATATTTACTGTTGTTGGCTTGGCATTCTTGTTTTTACAAAGTTTTAGAAAAGATATCACTCCGGTTTAAGTAGCAGTTCTTTCACCCTCTTCTCTGAAAGGAACTGTGGGCTACTTCCCACTGGAAGTCTCAAGGAGCGTCTGGTGAGCTTTGAGCTGCTCTTGTATTATTCACATCCATTTTGTATTAGATAAGATAGTTTTCAGACTATCTTAAAACTTTTTGCTAATGTGTGCATTGTGTCACCCTGGAAACTGCTGAACATTCCATCATAGACGTACACACAGAACACCCCCCAGCTTTATGTTACTGAAGTTACTGTAGTATCAGCTGTGTGTACCTGACGACGTGGGGTAGCTCTAGCATGTTGTTCCTCAGGTACTTAAAGACGGCCTGCCTCAGCTCTGGACAGCAGGTCTCTCTCTCCAGGCTCAGGTAGGACGCACAGTTGTGTGGGCTCAATTCAGACTCCAACTCCAACAGGCACTTAGAGAGGAAAGCCTCAGCCACAAGATAGCTACAAACCTTTATAAAGACAAATAGGTAAGTAGTATACTGTGGTATTTGCCTTATATGGACCGTTAAGTGTCTTTTTTTGCTCACTACTTTGTTGCTATGATAATTCAAATGCCACCCATTTCTACTTTGTCTCTTACTGTTTTAAATATTACTGGTAATGCGTTGTGTTCATAAAAAATTCACCCGAATAATTTCCGACTGGGGGTAATGATCTATGTGGACATTCACTGTTTTTGAAAGAAATATCCAAACAGAAAGACTGCAAATGTTTAAACTTATCATTATTTGTTAGGGATTAACTCCACAAACTTGTCATATCAATATTATGGCTTAAAGTCCTGTAAACTGACATTAAATCTGTCAACTGGAAAAAAAGTTGTAGGAGTGAAGATGTTTTCGCTGCTCATCTTCTTCACAGATTTTTAAGTGACAATCAAGACTCTGGGTTGAATAATAGAACCAGTTTCTGAAGCTACTGTGAAACGATTGTTTCACTTTTGTTTATTTATTCTGGCAGAGAAGATTAAAGTTTGTGCCAGGTCTGTTTCATGTGGATAAACCCAGTAATTACAGATACTAACTATAAACTAGGTCAACAGATCTGCAACTGACAGTTAAACAGAAAATTGCACAATGGACTTTAGTTCTGCCCACCAGCTCATTTTTAAACCATTCGATCTCTAAAACGTTGTGATATCAGGTGAACACAACCTGTTGTTTCAGGTGACAAAGCTCTAGTTGTAGGTATATTTATTCTTGGCATAAAAATAGTTTAACTTTGGATACCCTATCTAGTTAGAGACAATCTTGATGCACTATTATGAACAAATAATTATTATACAATTTTTTGTAAAAAGAAGGGATTAACTTCATTACAGTGAGCCACTTAAGGTGTACTATGTAACTTTGGCGGTGGAAGGTTCGCCACCTGATTATCTTCATGGAAACATATATGATAAAAACATGTCTCTCTTGCATTTTTTCATTTACGTTTTCATTGGTCAAAAATTCCTTGACAAGCATGTATTCTTAGACAAGCAGGCATCTCTCTCCAGAGATCTGACCTGTTAGTTGGTCTGATGTCACCTGCTCGCCTCTACAGAGATAAATACATTTAATAGACCCTGCACCAGAAAAGTTGCATAGTGCACACTATACCATAGTCATGTCATTTTGAACATGGCACCATTTCTTGCACCTGTCAACTTCTCCAAACCTGTGTAACCGTGCTGACCTTTCTGCAAAAAAAGCCTTAGAGCGTGTCCCAGACAGGCACTGACTGATGAAATGAGCATACCTGGATGTGTGAGGCCAGCTCCTCTGGTGGAACTGAAAACCGGCTGTAAAATGAAAACTCCAAAAGATTGTGGAAAATAAAGGATGGCACATGCTCCAAATAGATGATGTTCTCTGTAGTTTCTCTCATTCTGGACTGGGACAAGGCTCGGAAGTACTCACTGCAAGCTGCCAGTCTTTGGAGGTCCACCTGAGGGAATAATACAAATGTCATGTTTTTTTACAGTCCTTGTTCAGTTAGAATCGGTGTTTTTTAATTAGTAATAGGTCTAAAATGCTAATTATTGTAGTATTTAGTCCATGTTGGGCTAATAAATAATACCAGAGTGGTTTTTAAAGGTGCACTATGTAACTTCTCTGCTAGAGGGTTGGCGGCTACTTGGTTGTCTTCATGAAGATGTCGTTGCTTTATCAGGAATATTTCACAGTATGGCATTTAAGGTTAAGGTTCACTTTATTGTCCCTGGAGGAAGATTTGCACCCTCATCAGGAGCAATAAGCATCGCAGCACAGTGCTCAGGGAATTATCTCCATGATCTTCTTCAGGGGCTTGGTCAGGACTATCTTAGATAATGGGAGAAAACCGAGTGACCGGTATAAACCCCACCAAGACAGAAAGTTTGCATTCAATTCTTTTATTATCCCAAATACATTGAAAAACAATCTTTGTCACTGTGAGCAGGCTTGGCCAAACATTTAGTCTGATGCTGTTTCTTGCTTGTCTTGCCATTTGAGGTAGCTAAGGTTAATGCCATACACTGAAACTTTTGAGTCAAAGCATCAACATCTCCAGGGAGACAAGCATGTTACATAGTGCTCCATTAAATGTCGAGTTAATATTATATTAGCTTGGAGTTTGTTCTCACTTAGCCCAGGTTTTTATTAGGCTAGTTGATATCTGTGAAAAATGCATTTTCAATAATATTTTAGTTCCTATCTGCAAAGCATATTATACCAACAATACCCACCGATTATGGACTTACAGTAAACGCATGTGTGCTAGTCTGAACAGTGATGGCTTCATCCCGTTTTCCATGGCGATATGTCCGCAGCTCCTCATTGGTCCTCCACTCCTCTGGGTTCCCACGACCATGTAAAGCATTTTCCTGTCTCAGATGCTTTCCGATCACTTAGTGCTATTAAAACTTCCCAGATTCTTGTGAATGCGAGTCTCAATAAAACATTATCCAATATACGAATATGCTAAAACAATATCTAATACCTTTCATTTCTAAAATTTTTAAGTACCTGCCCAATCTTAGCTGCTTACTTATATGCAAAATCCTCTTACAAATTCAACATAGCTAGCAAGTATTATGCTTGTACTTTAGCATACCCTTTTAGTTAAATAATTAGCTAACCATTTTGAGTACAGATGACTACAGAACAATTGCCTGCAAAACTTAGCAACATAGCACCATGCAGTCCTAATGCAACAAGCTACGTAGTCCTGTTTTTTCTTGATTCTACAGTGCCCTTCAGTTTCTTGGCAGTGTTGTGGTCTCTGGAGCTGCTATTTTGGGCGAGGAAGGTGGAGCTAAAAACTTGCCCTCTGCAGTTGCATCACCTAGGGGCACTCCATGCTAACTACAACTACAAGAGTAGAAAAAAAAAACAATATCAAATCATGGTTAAGCTTTTTAATGCAGTGCAAGGTTAAAATTAAATAGAACTTAGATGTTACAAATGACTGCATAGCCTACAGGTAGATTCAGTCTGATGAGAGAAAAAGCAGAAACTTGGTGCATTCATTGAAATACTTAAAGACATACATTCATTACATTTTCGAAATCTATAACTTCAGAATGCAAACTCAACATGATTTGGTTACAGACTAGACAAATAAATGTTACAAAACACATAATAGGAAAGTTATAAGGGTTTCACATAGAAAACAAATACAGAGAAAAAGAAAAATCACATTAAATTGATACTGTTAAAATGATTCTGTACCACACATATGTCTGTAACTTAAAGGGCCCATATTTCAGATCCATGTCCTATGTTTTCCACATCAACAACATACCCGGCATTGTGTTTTGTTCATTCACCACAAACCCTGCGTATTAGACTGAGTTCTTCTCTTAACCCTCTCAGGCTCAAATTAAGTTTTAGTAACAGGAAAAATCTGATATTTGGGGAAAATTATCATATGGGGTAGTAATATACAATCCTTTTTTTTTTGAGAGAGACCTTCTCATGCAATGCGTTTCTGGGATGTTGCAGATTTGCAACATTTGCCCGGTGTGGTAAATTAACACTGAAGACTGAATATGATATCTCCACTAATTTTATTTATATACCACTTTTCAAATAAATGTTCAAAGTGCTTTACAGTGGCAGAACAACAAAAAAACAACATGTTATTGTGTGATTCTCCAAGAAACAATTATTTCCTTTGTAAAGCCCATTCCTTTGCGTGTAGCCATTCTTGCACAGTCTGCATCGTCACGTTTATCAGCATGAATGGGGAAAATGATTGAATCTGTCTAGTTTGACGACTTCCCATGGCGCAATGATCCTCTGAAGTGGAGGTGGAGCAGCTTGATGGGGTTCTGGAGCATCTTCCAATGACAGTCGTCCTCTTTTTCCTGCCGTTCAAGTCAGTCTGTTTTTCCAACCGTGATGAGGGCATCTGTAACTTGAGCATGGAAGTCAAGAAGCAGCATATACTTCTTCTCCTGCTTCTGGGTGAGATGACGGCGATAGGGGAGCCAGCCATTGACCAGTGGATAGGTCAATCAAGTAGAACCAGATGCTCAGATACTAACGACGTGGGCGGATGTCAATGCAATATAGAGCTGCAAACATGTCCGCCAAGTCTACTCCTCCCTGTCCCATGGTTGTTGTTGTACACCTTGACAATGTGGTGTCTGTCCACTTCCACATATTTCTCCTTCTCTTTCGACCACCTTCTCCATGTATCAACAGGGATCAGGGCCAATGAAGGATGATGCCATCCCACTTGTCAGGATGCGAGAACGCCAGGCCCTTAGAAATGAAAGAGTCTATGTCAGCTGCTGGGGGTTTCCTCTGTCTCCAAGAAACTCTTTGTACTTTGTTACTGGTCCACCACTGTTTATCATGATTCTAGCTGCTTCATTTAGGAATTAAAATTGAAAAAAAAATAAAAAATTATATAGAGGATTGGACACAATACTAGATAGAAGTAGCCCTTGTTCTGACTCTGTAATTAGTTTCCATGGACTTCAGCAGAGTGACAACTACAACCATGCATTAGTGGACAACTACAAACATGCATTCAGATCCTCCTTACAGTCATTATGTAAAGTGCGACAACAGTAATTTGATCAATAATTAGTACAGCTTAAAGAGTAACTGAGGTAAAACATTCATGCGGACCACTGAATGAACTAGTCACTTAAAGGAATACAAAATATAAAAGTAAAATAAATAAGATAAAGAAAGATTGTTATTTTGCAATTATTCAGCGGCTAGGGGCCAAATAATAACTTCACAAATGGACGGAACTGCCCGTGACTAATGGTCAGAGGCAATCAGACTGTGCTCCTGACTCGTGCTCAACAGAGGCCTCTCTCACTGTGCTGAGCACTAAGGACTTGTCCACAGGTCTGCAGTACAAACCGCTACCTTTACGCAAAAG